>BSBM01000458.1:242500-1442500 GCA_027924585.1 Larix kaempferi | reverse complement strand
TACCAAAAACAAGTTCTTGGGCATGGAAAAACGCAGGGTTATGGTGAAAAACGTGAGGATAAATTCCAGTGAGCTCAGTCTGCATGAGAGGAAGAACGTAATGGATGAGGAATTGCCTTAGGCAGCATTTCGTGGGGGTTTTCTTGCCCAGCAAGCCAAAAATACGATTTTCAGGTTGATGGCTTGCCCATGCACGAAATCTAACTGCCATACTTCTCCAATCCCAAGACATTAACTGCCCCAACCAATCTTTGGAAGAATTAAATGATTGGGTGCATGAGACAAAATGGATAGTTAAGAGTTCATGGGTTTTCTTATTGACACATGGGCTAACCCTAGTGGCTCAAGGGTTTGGTTATTTCCCCTCCCTATTCCTTGTAGAATCATGCCCCATCTCTTTTGTTGCATTGCATAGCCGGTTGTGGGTTTTTTTATTAAAATTCATAATTACATGATGTCTTATATACATTGTGCCTATCTAGCACAAGAACCATAGGCATCTATTCCTTTAATCGCCGATACATAAAATGCTAAATCAATAGTGGGGCCTTGGCCTTGAGCTCCTCACCATGATCAAATTACAATATTTACATCATTTACGATTTAATACAAAGGGGGTCAAAATGGGGACATTACATTCCCCTCCCCTTACATTAGCACTGTCCTCAGTGCTCATCAAAATTGAACAAAAATGGATATGCCACTCTCATGGCATCCTCCAGCTCCCATGTAGCCTCATCGGGACCGTAGTGCTTCCATTGCACCTTTACCTATCCGATGGCTCGGTTCCGGAGCAATGTTACCTTCTTGTCTAGGATGCGCAATGGATCGGTTTGGAATTCTCCCTCGGGTTCCACCTGGATCACATCCCAATTAATCACATGGTTAGGATCATGTACATATTTCTTAAGAAATGAGACATGAAAAACATTATGAGCTTTAGTGCTAGCAGGAAATGCAAGTCTATATGCAACTGGTCCTATTCTTTCAAGCACTTCAAATGGCCCACAATATCTAGGTGATAGCTTGGCACAACTCCCAAGCTTCAAGGAACTCTTCCTTGATCTCACTCTAAGATACACATGATCCCCAACATTGAATTCCCTATGCACTCTATGTTTATCTGCATAGCTTTTCTGTCTATCCTGGGCTACTTTTAAATTATGTCGGATCTTGGAAATGTCTTGCTCCATTTCCTTAAGCAATTATGTCCCAAGTACAATTCTATTCACTGGATTGTCCCAAGTCACTGGTGTCCTACACCTTCTGCTGTACAAAGCCTCATAAGGACTCATTCCCAATGATGCTTGTTGCCCATTGTTATATGCAAATTCTACCAAGTGTAGATAATCCTCCCACTTGGATGGTTTGTCCATTACATACATGCGGAGCATGTCTTCAAGCACCCGATTTACTCTTTCTGTTTTCCCATCTGTTTGAGGATGGTATGCGGTACTAAAGCTTAGCTGTGTACCCAGATCGGCAAAGAGACCTTTCCAAAAATTGGAAGTGAACTTGGTATCCCTGTCAGAAATTATTGTCTTAGGCAGCCCATGTAATCTGAAAATTTCCTTCATGAAAATATTTTCAATGGCATCGGCTTTATGTGTCGATTTAACCGGTATGAAATGTGCTGCCTTTGTTAACTTGTCCACCACAACCATGATGGAATCATGTTGTCTCTTATTCATTGGCAATCCTGTAATAAAATCCATGGATATTACTTCCCATTTCCATTCTGGAATTGGCACTGGAAGCAATAAACCTGCTGAATGTTGGTGTTCACTCTTCACCTGTTGACATTCCATGCACTTAGAAATCTATTCAGCGACATCCTTCTTCATGCCTGGCCAGAAATAATATTTTCTTGCTGTAGCAATTGTCTTCTGATATCCTGGGTGACCAGAGTATGGAGCTTTATGGATCTCATCCATAACCATTCTCCTTAAATCTGCCGCATTTGGAACATAGACTCTATTCTTGTAAGTAAGAAGTCCGCCTTCTTCCAAATGATAGCCCTCATACTTCTTTTCAAGGTTTTGCTGCTGCAATTTGCCCTTTATCTGCTCATACACTTCATCCTCAACCATATGGTTAATAATCTGCTGCCTCAAATCTGGTTGGCAAGTACTAAGCGCTGCCACATGCATTTCATGCACCTTCCTGCTGAGTGCATCAGCCACCTTATTTTCTTTCCCTTTTATGTGTTTGATTTCGAAATCAAATTCACACAAAAATTCCAACCATCTAGCTTGCCTAGCATTTAAATTTGGCTGATCAAACAAATATTTCAGACCACAATGGTCTATCCTTAACTCAAATTTTCTTCCCATTAAGTAATGCCTCCACATCTTTAAGGCATGTACTGTGGCTGCAAGTTCTATATCATGAGTAGCATAGTTCTTCTCATGCTCCTTCAACTTTCTTGACTCATAGCATATCACATGGTTGTCTTGCATAAGAACTCCTCTAAGTCCTTGATTGCATGCATCTGTACACACCACAAAGTCTTTTTCCGGGTCTGAGATCTTTAGAATAGGTGCACTTGTAAGAAGATTCTTCAACCGTTGAAAACTTTCCTCACATCTTGGTGACCATTCAAACTTTATCCCCTTCTTTTGCAAAGAAGTAATCGGGTTATCAACCTTGGAGAATCCTTCGATAAACCTCCTGTAGTAACCAACAAGGCCCATAAAAGATCTCACATCGGTCACATTCCTTGGAGTTGGCCAATTCATAATGGTTTCAATCTTCTCAAGGTCTACATATATTCCTTCGTCGGAGATGATGTGACCCAAATAATGAATTCTATCTTTATAAAAGTCACATTTGCTCAACTTGGCATACAGCTTATGCTCCCTTAATAATTGCATTGTCATTCTCAAATGTTCTTCGTGCTCTTCTTCATTCTTAGAATAGATGAGAATGTTGTCTAGGAATATAAGAACAAACTTGTCCAGATATTTGCTAAAAACATTATTCATGAGACACATGAATGTAGCTGGTGCATTTGTGAGACCGAATGGTACCACTACAAATTCATAGTGTCCATACCTCATTCTAAAGGTTGTCTTATGGATATCCTCTTCTTTGATTCTTACCTGATGGTAACCAGACCTCAAGTCAATCTTTGAAAATACCTTTGCTCCTCTCATTTGGTCAAAAAGGTCATCAATTCGGGGCAATGGGTATTTGTTCTTTACAGTGACTTTGTTCAACTGCCTGTAGTCAATACATAACCTGAGTGTTCCATCTTTCTTTTTCACAAATAGAACAGGTGCTCCCCACGGGGACACACTTGGCCTAATATATTTCTTTTCCAGCAACTCTTGCAATTGCATCTTCAATTCTAGCAATTCTGGTGTACTCATCCTGTAGGGTGTCTTAGATACTGGTGCCGCTCCTGGCACAAGTTCAATTGTAAAGTCAATGTCTCTCTTTGGAGGGAGCCCCGGAATCTCATCAGGAAAAACATCCATGAATTCTTGCAATATATGATAGTCCTCCAATTTATGAGTTTCATTCCCTGCTGCCTCTAAAATGTGGGCTGCATACAGTTGACATCCCTTCCTACAGAACTTCTTTAGTTGCATGGCTGAAACCTGTCTAACAGAAGTCACCTTTGGAATGCCTTTTACAACCCTCGGGTTTCCTTCTTCGTCCATGCATTCAAATGTCTTATTGTAGCAGTCAAGTTTAACCCTGTGTGCTTCTAACCAATCCATTCCAATGAGAATATCGTAGGAACCTAGTGGCAAAATATTCAGATCTGCATAGGTGAATATCCCATGCATCTCTAATGGACATTTCTCTACTATTTCACTAACTTTTCTCTTCGTTCCAGTGGCTAGTTGAACTAACCATGATTTACTATGCTTTAATTTCTTGAAAGCACAAATCTCAACAATTCTAGGAGTGACATAACTGTGAGTAGATCCGGGATCAATCAAAATAGAAACAGATTGCTTAGCAATCTTACCTTCAACTTCAACCACAGTTGACTGATGATCTGCTTGGCGGTCGTCTACTGCTGCATAGATTTTAGGGATTGTCCTTGCCACTTGACCCACAGTTCCAGCTCCTTGGATGTTGTGAACTTGATTTGCATTCCCATTCCTATGTGGACAGTTCTTAAGCATGTGGTCTCCTCCACAACCCCAACATTGAAGTGGTTCTCTTGGCTCCTTTGGATCCCTTGGCTTGTCTCCCATCATCCTAGTTGGCTTAGTCACGACCTGTGATGGTTGCCTTTGTTGATTCTGGAATTGAGGAGGCTTGAACCCCTTCTTCCTTTGATCAAACTTTTCATTTTTCCTATCCTTCCATGCCTTATGGAATTCCGGTTTGCTTCTATTCTGATCAAAGCAATACTTGGCCTTTCTTATGGCCTCCTCTAGAGTTTGAGGTTCATTGAACTCAATTCTGTCTTTATATGACTGGGGCAATCCACTTAGGAAACGCTAAATTTTGACCTTATCATCTCGAATATACTTGACATACCTCAGCAGCTCCAAGAACTTGTTTGCATATTCTTCCATGGTTGATTGTCCCAATCTCAGCTCATGGAACTCTTTGATCTTATCATCATAGTACCTATCAGAGAGGTACTTCTACTTGAAGTATTTCTTGAACTGCTTCCACACGATCTTCCTTTCGTTGATCTTCTTCACTTGCCTAGTGTGTTCCCACCATATAGATGCTCTTCCATTCAAGTTGAATATGGCTACCCTTGCCTTCATATTTTTCGAGTAGTCTTGGACTTGGAAATATTTTCTCATCCCAAGAAGCCAAGCTTCAGCTTCTTGACCAGACTTTACCTCTCCATCAAATGTAGGAGGTTTTGCTTTCTTAAATTCCCCATGTGAATTGTTCTTGTAGTGCTTCTTCCTCTTGCTTCTATGGGATGAAGAGCTTGAACCCTCAATGGATTCTTCAGAGTCAGATGATTCATTAGAGGAGGTTTCTGGAGTATATGTTCTGTCTGTAGAAACTCTTCTTGGGCTACTGGCCCTCTTGCGAGAATTCCTTCTAGAGCTACTCCCACCCCTTTCTAGATTTGATGTCTGATGCCCAGAGTTTATCTGCCTTTGGATGTCTATCAAACTATGTAGCGTGGCTGCATTCAACTGATTTTGTTCTTCCTGAGCTTTAATCATCATTTCATTATCTTCCCTACAGCTTTGCAACTCCACCCTTAGGCTTCTCATGGTGGCTGCAATACCTGGAGGAGTCTCTTGATTTCTTCTCCCATTAGATTCTGTTTCAGCATTTTCAACATGTATGTTCTCCCCCATGGCATCTGTCTCAGGCTCATAGGGATCCTGTGCATCATCCATGATGTTGATTTTCTTGGCCCAACCAAGATTCAAAACTCTCTGACTGTATTATCTAGAGTGCTACCCTGCTGTAACTGTGACTCTCTGAAATGTGTTCATCAACACAATTGTTAGCTGCATTATATTCTCAGAATTCACAAATTACTTCATGCACGTGGGAAAATATTACGTTGACAATTTGTCAAATCATAGAATTCTCTTACAACCAACGACATACGAGGGGAAAAACAAAAAGGGGGTCAAGGGGGCTTGCCCCCTTGTGGCGCCACTGCAGGGTGGGTCGAGGGCAGCGTCCTCGTTTTTTTTTTTTTTTTTTTTTAGGAATCTCTCCGCAGCTTCGGGCGACTCGCCGATCGCTTCCGCAATTGCGGAGCAATTCGGCGAATGCTTCCACAGTTGCGGAGCAATTCGCCGAACGCTTCCGCGGTTTCAGGGCAGTTTGGTGAACGCTTCCGCAATTGCGGGGCGATTTGTTGAAGCCTTCCGCAATTGCAGGGTGGTTTGGTGAATGCTTCCGCAATTGCGGGGCGACTTGCGGAATGCTTCCGCAGTTTCGGAGCAATTCGCTGAATGCTTCCACAGTTGCGGAAGACATTCGGGAATTCTTTCCGAAACAGTCTTAAACAAAAATTTTCAAAAACACTTAGGAAAAATTTGAAATATTTCTTTCATTGATGAATGCTGCTCAGTAGGAGGTAACTTTACCTCTGCAAACTATCCAAATTAGCTAGTTTAGGCCCTATGTTGCGATCTGTGGTGATTAGGAAGGAATCTTCCCTTGTAATTGTAATTAGATTTGGCCCATAGAGGTCCAATGCTGCAACCAGCAGCTCTGATACCAAATTGTAATGTCCCCTCCTACCATACCAGCAGGATAGAGAGGACGTGGTGCTAAAACCGGGCATCTAGCCCCATAAACTTTTGACTAAGCATTCACATAACATAAAAGACATATGGAATGTATAATCATAAGAGAAACACAGTGGAAGTAATATCAATTACACATTCAACATACATTCAAGATATTCATCAAAGAAGTAATTGCAAAGTTAAAACACAAGAGAATACTTATCTTGACAAGGTAGTCCCAAGCAACTAGCTATGCAACTGCAACGTTCCACCCAACCATAGGCCAGTTGTGCTTATCAACCTCTTGACACAACTGCCACCCCCAAGCTGGGCATGATCTCTACAAGGAACCAAGGAACAGTAGACTCACACATAGCCAAGCATACACCAAGATGAGCCAAGCCAATCTGCAATTGGGTTTATCAGGCTGCTAGGAGATGGGAAGGAAGAATTGCTAAGCTAGTGAGCTCAACCACAGAGCTATGGGTACCTCTCCCATATCTATTCAGCTTGGCACTCACAATGCCTACACACCCAACACAAGGAAGTATTCTCTTCACTGCCACACAGTCCCTCAAGCCATACCTTCCTTTCTAGTGCTCTCAGGGTATGCATAGAAAAGTAGCCAGCCCTCTTGATCTTCTTGAGAGGTTACTCCCTACACTAGGTTTATCAAGCCAATTCTATCCACTACCACTCCAGTTTCTTGCTCACAGGTTCACATCAAAACAAGGATGCACATAATAGCAAACTACACTTGCTGAGCATGAGAAAAACGTTTCAACAGTGGGATGCATGAGATGGGGTTTCCTGAGCTTCAGAAAAACGTGGGTAGACTCAAAACGTATTGGCACTTGGAAAATTCGACTGGGAGAGAAAAACCCATTCCAGAAAAATGCCCCAGGGGCAAAAACGACCTCTCCCTCAGTCCCAATTCGCGTCCCTCCTTCCCCAGCTATTGCACAATACCAAAAATGAGTTCCTAGGCATGGAAAAACACAGGGTTATGGTGAAAAACGTGAGGATAAATTCCAGTGAGCTCAGTCTGCATGAGAGGAAGAATGTAATGGATGAGGAATTGCCTTAGGCAGCATTTCGTGGGGGTTTTCTTGCCCAGCAAGCCAAAAATATGATTTTCAGGTTGATGGCTTGCCCATGCACGAAATCTGACTGCCATACTTCTCCAATCCCAAGACATTAACTGCCCCAACCAATCTTTGGAAGAATTAAATGATTGGGTGCATGAGACAAAATGGATAGTTAAGAGTTCATGGGTTTTCTTATTGACACATGGGCTGACCCTAGTGGCTCAAGGGTTTGGTTATTTCCCCTCCCTATTCCTTGTAGAATCATGCCCATCTCTTTTGTTGCATTGCATAGCCGGTTGTGGGTTTTTTTATTAAAATTCGTAATTACATGATGTCTTATATACATTGTGCCTATCTAGCACAAGAACCATAGACATCTATTCCTTTAATCGTCGATACATAAAACGCTAAATCAATGGTGGGGCCTTGGCCTTGATCTCCTCACCATGATCAAATTACAATATTTACATCATTTACGATTTAATACAAAGGGGGTCAAAATGGGGACATTACAATATAGTTTCCAAGAAACAACTTACATCATTGTGTTTTCTTCATGTCTCCTTTGCTAGCTTCTTTGCATATTCAGGATCATCACACACTAAAATGTTATCGAATAATGTTCCTGATTTCACCTAGAATTGCAACCAAGGAACATCTATTATATGAAAATAGTTTATGTAAATGACTGAACACAGAGAAAACTGATCTAACATTACATGAATATAAGTAGAATAAAGATGAAAAATTTAAGTACAAGCTTCTTGAGAAGAAAAATAACAACAACAATAAACACATCTAGATTTTAAATGACACTTTTTGACCTCAATTAAGAAAATTAACAAAAATAAGGGTAGCTCTTGTATTTCATCTTTCTGCTGGGAGTCAGACCAACTCTCTTTCTTCTGTTTCATTGCTTTTTTGGATTGCCTTCACCTTCAAGGATGTACTCTTTTGTAGACAATTTATCCAGTATCGTTCCACCCATATTTTTGTTAGGATATCATGCTATTTATTTACCTTATTTCTTTGTTAGGGAGGAGATGCCCTAAACACTTTTTATGTTTATGTTCTTATTTGCTACATATTATTTTTAATGACAATTGAATATTTACAAAATCCCATGTGTAGATGGCATATTCAAGCATAAGTAGAGCTACAAAAAAATCAGTCCATAGGTTTTATGGACCCTATCCGCTTCGAGCAATTATTTTGTACGACGAGAGAAATGGTCTGCAATAAGTAGCAATGCATGTGATATGTATTAGTGCTTGAGGTGAAGCACGACGACCTTATCCCTTGGAGTGAAGTGATGTTTCCATTGCCTACAATTCATTGACAATTTCGATGAAAGAGGGCCTTGAAATGTGGTTAGTTGACCGGCACCTCTCCATTATAAGTGACCACCATGAAGGATCGATCACACCGGCTAGGCATAGGTGGTCTTAATGCAGTATTGCTTGCTATACCTCCTAAGAAGTGCCCCAAAAACCTCATAGATGGGAATATTTTAAAAGGAATTATATAGAAATGTTGATGCTTCATAAAATTGAAAGGTCATAAAAGAATTTCTATATAGTGAACAATGTCCACATCATCAATCCCCCATTTACCACTTTTAAAATGATAGCTCAAAATTTGAAAAAACAAAACTCCTAGCTGCATACCAATAATTGCTCCATAATGCATATTGGCATAAGGTTCGCTGCTAGTTAGAAGCTGCCACATTACTATGCCAAAGGAAAACACGTCAACTTGAAGCCAAATTCAAAGGAGTTTCAAAAACAATGTCAAAATTACTTAATAAATAGGGCCATAAACTATTATCTTTCACCTACTGAGATAGTTAATAGAAAAACTAAAATAAAAACATTTATATGAATAACACATTTTTTGTCATATCCCAAGTTTGACCCCATTACATTAAAATGTAAATGATGTAATATTGTTATAAAATCATGGTGAGGAGCTCAAGACCAAGGCCCCACCATCGATTTAGTGATGCATATGGTTTATGTGCTAGCCAGTCACATTGGAATTTCAAATATCATGTCAATATGCATTTAATAAAATACCCACAACTAGCTATGCAATGCAACAAGAGACAAGGACATGATTTTGCAAGGAATTGGGGGGGGGTATTCAAACCTTTGGATCCAATCAAGTCAAGCCAAGTGTCAATGAGAGAACCCATAAAACCCTCAACTACCCATGCTAACTTTTGTATGCAATCATTCATTTCTCCCAAGAGTTGGTTGAGGTAGTTAATGCCTTAGGGAATGGGAGGTATGGTTGTACAAATTCGAGTATGGGCAAGCCACCCTGCATGGAAAAACGTGTTTGGATTCCTTGGAAAGAAAGGAGCCATGGAATTTCTCCCCAATCCATTCTTCACCCATAAGTTTTTCTCTCTCACGAGTTTGGAGCTTCCTGGGCATTTTCCTCCATGGTTTTTATGTGTTTTCCTTCATTCTCAACTGGGAGAAGGGCGTTTTTGTGTTATATACCAGTGGGGAAGAAGGGGAATCGAATTGGGGTTCCATAGAGACTGTTTTGGCTGTTGAATTCTTATATAGTTGGGGGAGAAATCGTTTTCCTCCCTATGATTGTTTTTCCCCATCCCACAATCCGTTTTTGGCTAGAAACGATTTGGGGAAAAGCCATGGCCATCTTGTTTGTAAATCCCATTGTTAAACATGCATATCCATGCCCAATGATTGTGCTTGCTGTGTGAGAAAAGAGTATGTTGGGGTATGGGTTATGGGTATCCATTGCTTTGGCTTGAGCTTGAATGCAAGTCTCCAGAGATCAAGAGGGTTCAGATTTAACCTGATAAACCCAATTGTGGACTGGCTTGGCTTAGATGCTTTGAGTTTTTGGCTGTGTATGAGCTTGAATGTCCCCTTTTCCTTGTAGAAATCATGCCCAGCTCGGGGGTGGTCTCTGAGTGCTAAAATAATACAGGCTAGGCAGAGACCTACAGTTGGGTGGAACGTTGCAGCGACATAGCTAGTTGCTTGGGACCAATTCACCATAAAGATAAAGTTTTTTCTATCTATGTGTTTTACTTCTGCAATGTATCAAAATTGGATGAATGTTATTATGCTGAATGAATATGATATGTGTGTGGATGAGGTTTATTTCCGCTGTGTATGTTTTTTGAATTGCATCTACAAACATTTGTTTTAATTCGTATGAAGCTAATGAATGGGGCTGAGTTTATGTAAAAGCCCAGATTTTGGTATCATGTTCCCTTCCTTGCGTTGGATCAATGGGAGGGGACATGACATTTTTTCACCTTTTCAAAAACCTTGTTACTGTTGCCATTTAAAATCTCTAGATCCATCCATGGGAGGGTTCCTCAAACACCACCAGAAACTAAGTTCTGATGTTTGATTTTAAATAAGCCAAAATCTCCAACCTGGAGAAGTAAAGGAAAAGATAACATGTTAGTTTATTTCCATTTTCAACTATTCACTGTATTTGTACATTTTAACTTTTAAGGCATTTCATATGTCCATGTCCTAAAAACCCTAGATATTAATTAATAAGGGACCCTCTTACTGATTCATAAACCTTCCTATTTATCATTATTTTGGATCTTCATGTGCTACACAATGTTTGAAGGCAAGAAAAGAATTACTTTCTTAATTTTGATAACATAAAATAAATAAATAAAATCAAAAAATACTTGCGTAGATCCCTCACGCTTTTATGGTCAATTCATATAAAATTGTAGTCTTTTGACTACTAATGTGTATCGATATATGCTATATATATTTGATCATGTCCTCCAACCTACAAAAAAAAACATCAAAACAATAATCCTAAAGACATAAAGAGAATGTAAACTTTCCAAGACATGTTTTCGTGTACACATGTGTGGGTAGCTTTTCATAACGCATAATAATATTTATAACTTCAAATTTTATCTCAGTACATGAAAAAATAATTTATGTGGCATTCCAATCACTTACCTCCTGCTTGTCATACCAAGGATACAAATTGACTACACTGCAAAGCCGCAAAGCATCTATAGAATATCTGGTTGTTTTCACTGGGACCACTGCATCAGTGTCTCCACTACATAATGGCAAGGAGAAAAATTAATGATATTAGAAATTTCAAATAATAGAGAAAGTCAAGGATAAGAAAAAATGCAGATTGTTCTATGCAGAAACAAGAAATGTAGGCCTCAAAGAAATGCATCACACTTAGGAACATCAAGGAACTCCTTACCATGAATTGAAAATGATCTTAAGTTTCTATGTTGACACATTTTGGAAAAGAAACCAGAAAGGATTAGGATGGGAAGAGCATTTTTCTTTACAGGGATCTGAACGTAGGATGGGAAGAGCATTTTTCTTTGCAGGGACATAGTGTGAAAATAAGGTGAGCTACTTAAGATTTTTGTGAGACAATTTCCATGTGTACAAGAGCACAATGAACCTTTTAAAACTGAAAATAAGTTGAGCATCAAATATATCTGAAGCTTTATAGTTGGGACTTTGAAAAAGTGTATGCTATTATTTACAAATAAAAATAATTTTTCCTAGTCATTAAGACACATAGATGTATTCATAGTTGGTAGTTTAAACTCCAATATGCCTTACTCGAGTTGTGGGGATGTCAAAATTAAATTATACCTGAATAACCAAATCCGAATACCAACTCTATGTAGATCCTGGTAAATAGGGAGCATTGATCTTGGTGAATCTTGCCAGTATTTCTCCAGTATGTCACTGTGTGCAGAAATAAATTTAGTGACATCAGATACCAAACTTACAGTATTGTGCAAAGCTTACACCTTTTATCCATATAGAAAGCTCCAAATCACAAGTTCAAAATATTTCAAACTATATTTTTGGTGCAAATTTCAACAGAACAAATATAGTACAATACATCAGAGAAATAACTGCTTGAACAACAAAACCTGCAAGTAGCCAGCTGTACAAAATGCTTTTAACATTAGCATGAAGTGCCTTTTGTACTTCAAGTTGATTAAAGTACAGTGTTGAATACTTGAAATAAACGTAGAACTAAATACTTCATGAACTTAGAAATAAATCCTTGAACGATGCAAGAGCTATGGTAGATAGAATTCTTACATGTGCCTCCTATTGATCATCAAAAGATGTTGATTTGATACTCATTATTGAGAGTTGTAGAATGTACAAAGTTTCAAGCAAGTTGGATACAATTCAACAAGCTCAAGGATCTTGGGGGATAGAAGTAATCATGCCAAGACTTTTACAATATCCTCACACCACTCAAAGTATTATGATAGTAGTGAATGCAGGAAACTCATCTAGTACACAAGTGCTTGCTCAGAATCCAAGTTTCAAGTGAATAGAATGGAAGCGACAAGATGGAAAGATGAAGACACTCATTATTATCTCCTTGCACTCTATCTTATACCGAGAAAAATTCTAAATCTGGAGGAAGACTAAGAATAGAACATATTTTTTATTTGGAGAGTATCTTGTAATAGAAGAAAGCACCCAAAACATTCATGGAGCTTGTCTTGAAAAAGAAACTAGAATCTCACTAACAAGTCTTCTTAGTTCGTCTTCTTCACTATACTAGGGTGCACACAATGAATAGTTACAGTAAGGGTACCTTCATGGAAATCTCATACAACAATAGTATTTGCGCATTAAACATATCTCTACAATGTATTGATGGAAACAGTTTGTGTTGTTTCTTGTGCATTGGAGGTTTGGCACAGTTTAGTCAGAGAGTAGAGGGCTCATCCATTCACCAATCTTAAGCCTTTTCTAGTTTTATTACTGTTCATTATTAGCTAGTTTTGTATAGTTTTGCATATGATTTATTGTTAATAGGAGGGTGCAGATCCATAGTTAATTAGTGCACTCATGCATGTGATTTTCTAGCTTAGGAAGGGTGCATAGATCTTAAGGAAGAGAATGAATGATTGCGTGTTCCATATTTTCTTCTAGTTAAGGTGCACTTGCTTGGCATTGTTATCCATGTAGCTAGGTTGCACTAGGTGATTAGACTAGCGTTTGTGAGCTGCAAACTATTATAAATATTCCATTGGAACAATTTGTCACAACAAATATTATGAGTTTCTTAAAACTCTTTGTTATGCAATATATTACAACAAAGATTAGATCTTAAATGGGAAAATCCTAACCCATGAGTGCTACCTGTTAAACCCCTATTTGCATGGGTGGTCACTTGGAGATTTATGGGTTAACCTAGGTTGTCCCATAGTGTTTCTGAGCATGAAGGAGGACAATTGTTAGCATCCTGAGGACTTTTGGGACAACTGAACAATACACAGGTAGATTTACAACGGGTTTTAAAATTGTTGAAGAAAGGTGAGCAGCATTAGCAAAGAAGCATTAAGAATAAATTCTGGTTAAATTTCACTAAGTATCAGCAGAAAAGACTACTCATTTCAAAATCTTGGATGTGTTGAGTTAGTTTATACCTCATACCAGTATCGAAACTTAGATTTGATCAAATTTGAGAATGAAGAAGGATACATTATCAGTAGTCTGGGCATGTTCAGGGTCTTCTAAGCCGTAATCCAGCAATGAGAATACACCAAAAATGTATTCTAGCAAAGACTAGGGTCATGAAGAAATGACTTATTTACTTTTAAGTTATGGGTATCCTTAAAAATTATTCTTGACTAATTGTGGTTGCATTTGAGGTTGGCAAGTCTGTGACTATGGTACTGTGGATCTACTGGATTACTTGGAAGTTGTTTGTGAAGAATGGTCATTTGCTAAAGCCTAAAAACCAGATTGATGGGCCTTTATCATCCATGTACCATACCTACACTTGTGATAAATTAAATCATTGAGTTGCCAAAATTCCATTGGACTTTTCAAACAATGACATCCTACAAGCAGCCTAGAAAACATGATTATGGTATGTTTCTCCACTAAACCGATTCTTGGAAAATATTATACCTCCAGGGAAGCAATGTATAGTCATATTTGTAAGGTTTTATGTAGGCAGAAACTGAAAATAAGCATCTAGAATCCTAAATTATAATGGCAAAACTTCACATTTTGATGGCAAATCTGGATATGTTGAGCCAATTTTGGGCCTATTTCCGACCTTCTTGCATCAACAAACAAAAATATTCCTAAAGCATTTGTAGTAGTGATAAAGGGCTTCGTAGATTTTCCCCTAGCAATCCTAACACAACAAAATCGGTGGCAAGTAACCTGTGAGTGTTAAATGAGTTTTTTAGGGTGCTGAAGCTATTTATGGGTTCAACAACATAATTTAAACACTTCAAATTTTGGATTTCAACAAATGAAAATTTACCATGTTCTGATAAAAAACCACGAAAAATTCAAAATATAAAATAGATAAACATTTCCTAATAAATATATAAAATATTTCTATCACATTCCTCATGTCTCCTTTGCCAACTTCTTTTCATATTCAAGATCATCACACACTAAAATGTTATCGAATAATGTTACTGATTTAACCTGTAATTGCAACCAAGGAACATTTATTAAATGAAAATAGTTTATGTAAATGACTGAACATAGGGAAAAGTGATATATCACATACCTTCCATAACTCAATTCCTAAGTATTTTAGATTGGGGTAAACATAGAGCTATGGATAATCCTTGAAATATGCTTACAGGCCTGTGAACCAAAGAGAGTACAGGAGACCAGATGGTCGTAAGAGGATTATTCCATAAGCTGTTGGAGTTCCTCTGCAGCAAGACATCCCTAATGGAACACATGGGCCCATATTGGAGTTAACTTCTCCAAAAATTGGTCAAAGAAATCATAATCAAGGAGTAGCATCAAGGGATGGTACAACAGTGGACATTGGGAAGAAATTACCTCTTAGTGGTGGAACATTTGACTACCCTAATAAGCATTATCGTTGTATAATAGAAGATCCTGTTGGGGTTTCTCTAAGGGCTAGTATTGTTGAGGGTATCACAATTGAGATGGGCCAAAGTTCTGTAGATCATGATGCCATAGGGAATCTTACACATGCAAAGCTCATTACTGTGTTGAATATCCAAAATCCTAAAGGCATTTTATCTATAATTGTGTATGATACAGATATGGAATCAGATCAGACAATACACCGTCATGTTTGGAAGCTAGGCCTTCTACAAATAATATCTTAGAAACAACAAATATTGTTGAGACCAAGGAAACATAAGTAGTTTACTCAAAGGAAGTTGTTATAAAGTGGCATGATAAATTGGCTAGATAAGTAATAGTTTTGGCAGGAAATTCCAATTTTTGGGCAGTTGGATGTGAAGATGGTAGCTTACAGGTATTTGAAAAATCTTATTTTATTGTGAAACTTGGACTTGAACTTTTGTAATCTAAATATTTGCATGTGAAATCCATCATCCTAGAAGCATGAACACTTTAGAAATTGACAGATGGAATATTTATATTGAGAACTTTGTGTTGAATAGATTCCTTAAATTCAGCTTTGATTTTGACTCACTTTATTTGTGAAGGTTTACACAAAATGTGGGAGGAGAGATTTTCCAACCATGATGATGGGCTTAGCACCAACATTCATAGATTGTAACGAGGGATGGAAACTAATTCTTGTTACACAGAGGGGCTCAATATATATCTGGGATCTATTTCATTGGAAATTCCTTCTGCATGACTCTCTTGCTCCCATGGTTACTTCAACCGCAGGTTCTAATAAGGGCTTAGGTAGATTTTACTATCAAATTTGATTGGGGATTGAATCTATTTTATGTTGCAATATTGGTTTTGGTTTTTTACTAAAAATGGCATTAGTTGGATATTTTAGGTCATTCAACTACTATTTTGGAAATCCAGTAGTGGTTGTATTTATGGCTCTTTCGGTATATTCGTACTTTTTCTTTCTTTAACATGTGTAAGAAAAGTCACATCAGCAAATTTTTCAAGATCTAGATCTCCGCTTGTGGTTCTTTCCACTTGCCATGCATTTCTTTTCCACATGGGTATGAAGTGTTGGCTGAGGGTAGCAAATGATTGCTTCCTTGCATCAAATTTCACAAGTTCTTGGCCTGTAAATTCAATTAAAGATGGCGAACTTGCAGCTTTGCAAGTTGATGCTAGAAATTTTTCCATGAGAAACATCTCTTGGAGCAAGTTGGTAAAATTTCAAACTATGTTGCACATTATTTGATTTCAATGCATAGTAGCTTTTTTTAACATGGTGTTATTACACAAATTTTTTTGTTGCATTGTATTTCTGATCTTTTGATGTATGGTATGTCTTTATTTTTCTGTTGTGATGTCACCTCCAGCAAGGAAAAAATGCAGACTCATGCTCATTTAGAAGCCCAATTTGCATCGGTTATGGCACTAAAGTCTCCTATTGAATACTAGCAATGCCTTTGTCTTATACTCGGTGTCTTGCAAGGTTTCTACTTATGCCACAAATATGTTATTTCTTCTTGGATATTTATCCTGATATAATTCTTTTTCTAAAATGCATGACTTTTCCCAATAAGTTTG
The DNA here is from genome assembly GCA_027924585.1 of Larix kaempferi. NCBI lineage: Eukaryota > Viridiplantae > Streptophyta > Pinopsida > Pinales > Pinaceae > Larix > Larix kaempferi. Next base: position 1,425,736 of record BSBM01000458.1, on the reverse strand, counting down.
ACATTAACACCTTGTTTATTTTGTAACTATATGAACAACTTTTATCTTGGGTCCTGCTTTATATCCTTTTTCCAAGTTTCCCTGTATCTATTTATGTAACACCCCCTGGCCCAAGTTAGAGTTGTTGTTGTAATTAAACATTGTGGCTATGAGTATGTACATACCATGTTAATATTTTAATAAAAACACCAGCTGGTTGTATGAGGAGAAATACGCTAAAGAGGGGATCCATATATTAACCAAGGGTTGTGAGGGTGTAAGGTTGACTTAGGTACCTTGTTCCCTAGACCCTTGTTATATAAACCATATGATAAACCCAAAACCCATACTTCTAACCCTTAAACTCAATGGGGGTATTTAATAATTAAATATAATTAAATATTGTTTAATGTTATGATTAAGTGGTTAATCATGATTAAGGTTGGGGAGGGGAACATGTTCCTTTGGGACAACCACGTGGGTTCTGTTGATGTATATGTAACTTCGGAATTTATTTCACATATATGTATATTGTATTCCTATAGAGATGTTATTATTCATCTATACGGAAGTGTCGTCATTTATATTGTAAGTGTCGTAACTTATACTTGATGGGTTATTAGACCACCTTGTTTGGGGTCGGCCCTGTATAAGTCATGTGGGTCAAAGGGTTATTAGACCACCCTATTGGGGGTCGGCCATGTGGGTCAAAGGGTTATTAGACCACCCCATTGGGGGTCGGCCCAGTCAGCATTATATTATGTGGTTAAGTTCGAGCCTACATGAGTTAGGTAAAAAGGCAAGTCAAGTCAAGTATAAATAGAGTACGGGAGGCACTCTATTTGCTCACTCACTTCTCACACATGCTCTCAAGGAGGAGAGGCGCACTTATGGAGGAGGAGGATTGCTGCTAGGTTATGGCTATCTCTATTGGTTGGTTGTATCATTGCTCTATCTATCTCTGAGGAAGTTATTGGGGTTTTTCACCTTTATGGTTTTCCCCAAGTAAATCTTTGTGTCTCTTGTGTGCTTGCATTATTGTCTCCATGATTGATATGCTGTAGATATGCTGTACATGTTGTTCTCTCAGTTAAGATCCTAGATCATATTGAAGTAAATTCTGAAAATTTAACATGGTATCAGAGCTAGCCTGAAAGAAGGCATGATATGGCATGTATGACACTTGTTGCACTTACGATGCTAGGGCTTGATATAGCAAAAACCAGTCATCGTAGAACTTTCGCTATAAATCCGTTTTGGCGAATTTTTCGAATCTGAAATTGTTCCAGGCCGAAGCTAAGATCTCCAGGTATCTTGTGTCCAAAGGACAACCTCTAATTCGTTGTACTTTGTGATTTATGATCTGTACAATATAGGGTTTCTGCCTCTTCCAGATCTGAGTCAAAATCAGGTGACCTTGGGAAAAAGGTCATATCTTGGGCTAGGAAGCTCCAAATTAAATTTCGTAAAAAGTTACAGGTAGTACACAGTCCGAGCTATCTCAGAAAACTTTTTCAGAGGCCGAAGGTCAAACAGTGACACGTGGCACGCCGTACAAGTTCGCTCTCCTGTATTTTCCCAAAACAGGTCACGTTGCGACACTTGGAATATCTCTCTCTCAGAGAATCCAATTGAGGTAAGACCTGTCAGGATGGAAAGATAACAGGCCGAGATATCTCAGAAAACTTTTTCAGAGGCCGAAGGTCAAACAGTGACACGTGGCACGCCGTACAAGTTCTCTCTCCTGTTTTATCCCAAAACAGGTCACGTTGCGACATTTGGAATATCTCTCTCTCAGAGAATCCAATTGAGGTCAGACCTGTCAGGATGGAAAGATAACAGGTCAGGCTATCTCAGGAAACTTTTTCAGACCCTGTGGATCAAAAATTTCGGAGTTACACCAAAAACAATCAGGTACATATTTCTGTCAAAACAGAATTATTTTTTGGTACCTTCATTCATGGCTTCCGGAATTTAGGGCTTTGGAGAAAGTTGGAATTTTTGTAGTCAGAGACCACGGCTGGATGCTACTCATAAAAATAGAAATTTAGAGACCAAGATCAGAATTTTTGGTTGGGCAGAAGGCCGGGCTTGATTAGACCCTAGTTCGGGACTTTGATCAGAAAAGTGGAAAATTAGGGCTTCTGTAAAAATGGGAATTTTTGAAATCTGTGACCATGGCTGGAAGCTCCTCAGAAAAATAGAAGATTAGAGCTTTGGATCAAACATTTTGATTGGGTAGAAGAGTGGGCTTCATCAAACCCCAGTTCAGGGTCACATCCAGTGAATCCAGAAGTTTCAAAGGCAAAATTGAGGAGTGAAACTTTGCAGTTTTCAAATTCTGAATATACCAGTTTGATCAGTTCATCAAGGCGCATATTCCTATCCTATCGGAAGGTTGAAATTCAAAGTTTGAATTTTTGGGGTTTCTCTGACAAACCCATATCCAGCTCAAGGTCCAGTTCTTGCAAATCAAGTGGATTGGGTTAATCCTAGAAGAAGATGGATTGATCACCTGCATAAGTGAAAGAAGTTCCTGTCTCAGAGGGAGATGAGGATAAGGCCTTACATAAGAAGATTACAAGCGATCTCGACAGGTATGACTCATCAAGGTATGTTTCGATATTTGTCCATGATTAAGTTTATGGTATGTTTGTCTTCATGTTATTACGGTTAGTACAATTTTGATTTTATATTTGTTGTATCACCTTAACAAAATTATGAATGCATGATAGAAGATATTCATTGGTTAGGGTGTTGACACTTATGATTGTACTAATGCATTATGGTGTTGTATGAGGTTTGTGTTGTCTACTAACATGAAAGGTACACCAAGAAAGATAGATCATGTTCTGATCCAAGAACATATGATCATGATAACATGAGGACAAAGATTCATCCATTGTCATGGATCTCATACAAGATCCATTCACGAGGTATGTATAACTTGGTTTTATAATGGTTAACTTATGAGACATGCAGGTTACTAGCACAAGTCACTGAAGAGAACCAAAAGACATTATACGGGTATGTTAGACATAACTAGCTAACATGATAATCCAGGTATGTTTTTCCTATATCAAGCTAGATTCCTACCTTGGGTTAGGATCTTATACTATCGCGTTGTTGATAATGATTATTCATGAAGTCATAGGTTTGAATAATCATGATTGTATGCATATTATGTTTCTTACCATAATTGATGATATGACTAACCAGAAGAATCATGAAGGCATAGGTTTGAATAATCATGATTGTATGCATATTATGTTTCTTACCATAATTGATGATATGACTAACCAGAAGAATCATGATTGTATAGGTTTGAATAATCACAGGTTTTATGCATTTTATATCTCTTATCTTGTTTGATGATTCAACTAACCTGAAGAGTCATAGGCTTGAGTAATTACAGGTTTAGACATGTTATGTTTCTTATGATTTGACTAACCATAAGAATCCTTGAATGCTAATGCTTATTATTTCTGTTTGAAATGATCATGGACTATACATGCTTGAGATTATTGTGTTTTAATAGTATACTAATGAATGTATGATTTTATATGAGATCACAAGGACAACACATTCATGATACTAATAAGCATGCATAGGGACCAAGGATGAATATGAGTTCAAGAACAGGTAATTCAGGAAGCAAAGATCAAGAGGGAGCACACTCTAGTTGTTCCTGCAAGAATGCAAAGGAGCACACTTCAGTAGTTTCTGCAAGGATGCAGATATTCAGAGGGAGTTGATCATCTCTCTACATCCCACAACAGAAAGGTGTAGAAGAAGCTACTTCAGATTAGGACTCCAGCAGCTCCTGCAAGAAAGCGAAGACTCAGAGGGAGTCCACCCAACGAACAAACAAAGATAAGTATTTGAATTGTCATTTCTTAAATAATACTGTTCAATAAATGTATATACTGATGTTCCTAGAATTAGGTTGTGTATTATGCATATTAGAATAATTGCATTGATTAACAGTATACTCCTAATATGCATGGGTAAGTGGCCTATGGCACTGTACAACATTCCATTGCTACTTATCTAGAATGAAACCTCTTTGCTGACATGTTGGGAGTTGTGCACACTCTTAACAATGTTCTGGTAGAGATTGGAAGGCATCTAGAAAGTTACGGAATATGGATAAATGTTGTATTGAAGCATTGGCTAAGATAATTGCATGACTGTATGGCATATTTCTTTATGTGTAAGAATTTGTTCTGAAAACTATGAGATGTTTTCTAATCATGCAATTTAACTTGTTGTGTAGGAAAGATCGTATGCCATCTCCTACAAAAGAAGAACTACAACATTTGTTCCAGCAACAAAGATATATATTGAAGATATTGAAGATATTGAAGTTCCCAGGATCTGGGATGAAGAAATGAAATGCCATGATCCGTCGATCATGAAGAATGATGTTTGGGATGTAATCCCAAGACATGAAGGGAAGTTTGCTATGACTTCCAAATGGAATTATCAGATCAAGCATGTTGCAGATGGCAACATTGAGAAATATAAAAGTGATGAAATAGAAGATGCACCAGATGGATTTCAAGACAGCATGGTGTAGTCACATATATGTGCAGAACTTGGTATGGTAGGATAGACAGCTTTCTATCCAGTTTGGGCTTTACCAAGAGTAAAGCGGATTCCAACCTTTACTACAAGGTTGAGGAAGGCAATCCAGTGTATGCGGATAACCTGTTTGTTACAGGTGAAGATAGATTGATTGCCGACATGCAGCGGAAGCTTACTACCGAGTTCGAGATGAAGAACTTGGGGATGATGCACTATTTGTTTTTGGCATGGAGGTGTGGCAGAGTGCAGATGGAATCTTCCTTGGACAAGGGAAGTATGCAGTAGAAATCTTGAAGAGGTTCGGAATGATAGATTGCAAGGCAATGGCCACACCAATGGCATCGAATCTGAAGCTTCTATGTGATGCTTCATCTGAGCCGGTTGATGTCTCTCTGTATCGTCAGATGATTGGGTCCTTGATGTACCTGACGACCAGACATTTGCTTTGCTGTGAACACATTGAGCCAGTTCCTGACGGATCCGAGGAGTGTTCACCTGGTTGCTGTAAAGCATGTTCTGAGGTACCTGAAGGGTACAGTGGATTATGGGCTCAGGTATGAGGCGAATCAAAAGCTTAACCTGCAGGGTTATGTTGATTCAGACTGGGCTGGCAGTGCTGCAGATAGGAAGAGCACATCTGGGTGTTACTTCAGTATGGGATCAGGTGTGATCTCTTGGTTTAGCAGGAAGCAGTCCTGCGTAGCACTGAGTACAGTTGAGGCAGAGTATGTTGCAGCCTGTTCAGCTAGTTGTGAGGTAGTATGGCTACGGAAGCTACTGTCTGAGTTATTTGATCTCCCGTTGGAGGCTACTGGTATCTTCTGTGATAACCAAAGTTGTGTGAAGCCGTCCGAGAACCCAGTGTTTCATGACAGGTCGAAACACATAGAGATCAAATATCACTATATCAGGGATATGGTGCAGAGAGGAGCTGTGAAGCTCCTGTATGTTGCGACGGACGAGTAGATTCCAGATGTGCTGACGAAGCCACTAGCCAGGCTGAAGTTCGAGTACTTCAGAAAGAGGCTTGGCGTGCTTCAGATCGAGGATACTTCGAGGAAGAAGTGATGGACACATTTGCTGAAGCCATTCCAAGCATGTTGGAAGGAGGATCCTTCATATGGCTGTGGATGTAAGCGCTGGATAATGGGCATCAGGATGATGTTCTGGTTTCTGCTTGGATATGATCAGTTGGATCATTTATGTATGTATGCATCATGTTGGATACTGGATATGATCAGTTGGATCATGTGTATGTATTTTGTATATGCATCATGTTGGATGCTTGGACCATGTATCTGTATATGTATCAGGTGGATACATTGTATGATCAGGTGGATCATGTATGATGATATGTATCAGGTAGATACTTGGTATGCATCAGGTGGATGCATTGATGTATCAGGTGGATACATTGTATGATCAGGTGGATCATGTATGGTGATATGTATCATGTATTTGTATCAGGTGGATACATTGATGATCAGGAGGATCATGTATGATGATATGTATCAGGTAGATACTTGGTATGCATCAGGTAGATGCATTGATGATCAGGAGGATCATGTATGATACTTGGTATGCATCAGGTAGATGCATTGATGATCAGGTGGATCATGCAGCAGGATGTTGTAGTGATTATCAGGATGATCATAGATGACGAGCTTCAGGATGTTGCTCCAGATGACATGCAGCAGGACGTTGCAGTGATGATGATCAGGACGATCATGAGTACATCAGGATGATGTATGGTGAGTATCAGGTTGATACTCTGTGGCCGTGGATCAGGTTGTGCAGATGAGCATGTCTGGGAGATCCTATAGGTCGGAGTTGTGTACCCGTAACAGCCTGGGATGCTCTTTCGAGACATTGCTCTGGGAGGACATGTAATTCGTTGCCCTGGGAGATCTCAGGTCGGAGTTGTGTACCCGTAACATCCTGAGATGCTCTTGCGAGGTTTTGTCCTATGGCATGTAATTTGGGCCCTGGGAGATTTCAGGTCGGAGTTGTGTACCCGTAACATCCTGAGATGCTCTTTCGAGGTTTTGCCATGACCACATGTAATAGCGCCCTGGGATATTTCAGGTTGGAGTTGTGTACCTGTAATATCCTGAGATGCTCTTGCGAGGTTTTGTGGTGGACCACATGTAATTTGTGCCCTGGGAGATTTCAGGTCGGAGTTGTGTACCCGTAACATCCTGAGATGCTCTTTCGAGGTTTTGTGGTGGACCACATGTAATTTGTGCCCTGGGAGATCTTAGGTCGGAGTTGTGTACCCGTAACATCCTAAGATGCTCTTTCGAGGTTTTGTGGTGGGGTCACATGTAATAGCGCCCTGGGAGATCCTACAGGTTGGAGTTGTGTACCCGTAATATCCTGGGATGCTCTTTCGAGGTTTTGTGACGCACGTAATAAGTCCTGAGGATTCCACAGTATGGCCAGTGATGACGAAGACCTGCAGGTGGTGGGCCTACATCCAGTATGAAAAATGACTGGCTCTGTAGAACTTCCTATGACGAGTAGATTCAGAGATTGATTGAGATAGCAGCAGCAGTGACGATGATGATGACTCGATGATGATTATCCAGTGACGATGATCCAGAGAAGATGACTTGTGCTAGAAGAACTGTGCTGAGAAATACCTTCCTAGTTAAGAGGGAGTGTTGATGTATATGTAACTTCGGAATGTATTTCACATATATGTATATTGTATTCCTATAGAGATGTTATTATTCATCTATACGGAAGTGTCGTCATTTATATTGTAAGTGTCGTAACTTATACTTGATGGGTTATTAGACCACCTTGTTTGGGGTCAGCCCTGTATAAGTCATGTGGGTCAAAGGGTTATTAGACCACCCTATTGGGGGTCGGCCATGTGGGTCAAAGGGTTATTAGACCACCCCATTGGGGGTCGGCCCAGTCAGCATTATATTATGTGGTTAAGTTCGAGCCTACATGAGTTAGGTAAAAAGGCAAGTCAAGTCAAGTATAAATAGAGTACGGGAGGCACTCTATTTGCTCACTCACTTCTCACACATGCTCTCAAGGAGGAGAGGCGCACTTATGGAGGAGGAGGATTGCTGCTAGGTTATGGCTATCTCTATTGGTTGGTTGTATCATTGCTCTATCTATCTCTGAGGAAGTTATTGGGGTTTTTCACCTTTATGGTTTTCCCCAAGTAAATCTTTGTGTCTCTTGTGTGCTTGCATTATTGTCTCCATGATTGATATGCTGTAGATATGCTGTACATGTTGTTCTCTCAGTTAAGATCCTAGATCATATTGAAGTAAATTCTGAAAATTTAACAGGTTCCCAAAGGAGGACATGGGGTTGCCTCGGTGATCCAAGCGTTAGTGGGGCATGCTGATGCTTCGCAGAGCCTAGGCGGTTGGGGGGTGGTGTTTTGGAGAATGCACGCAGAGCATGGGGAAGTGTCTGTTGAGTGCAAGAAAAGTGCGGAAAATCCAAGAGGAGTTTCAGATAGGGACAGTGAAGTGTATCAGTGTGTGTTTGGAGTTCTCAGAGAGTGAAGAAAACTGGGAGAGATTTCTTGTGATGAACCCGAACCAAATTGCAGAGATAACATGAACTTTGTTATGCTAAGATAACCCAAACTGGCAATGAATTCCTTGGTTGAATTAACCAGTCAATTGGAAATGAAGCATGAGACCCAGAGGGATTCCCGACATTTTCAGTGAAGTGTGTCGCTGTGCGTTTTGGAAAGGAACTCAGGTGGGTCAATTGCGGATTTGACAAGAAATTGGTTACCAAACTGCTATTTGCTGAACCCTGTGTATATCTTTATCCATGTTATTTCCACCTGAGACTCTGAGAGTGAGTTGGGGAAAATTGGTGAGATATATCTGGTTAATGTCTGGATCTCAGCTCGGGGGTGAACTTAGGAGTTTGAATAGTACAGGCTGGACAAGTTTTAAGGTTGGGTGGAGCATGGCTCACATGCAGTCAGTTGCCACATTCATGTGAATTTCAGATAAGTATATCTGTATGAATTATAATCTTCATGTGTTTAATTATGCTTGATATTTTCAATCTCTGGAATGAATGTATAATTAAATGTAAACCATGAATATGATATGTTAATCCTGTTACAAGGTTGTATTCATGAATGAGTTTTCTTTCAATTTCATAAGCTGTCTGTTGTACTAATTTGGTATGTGAATGATGAGTTGGTTATACTTAATTATGCACCTCCCGTTTGCTTATGTTGTCATAATCCTTTTTATGAATGGAAAGTTCATGTCTTGCTCATAGAAATATAGACATAAATATGGGTATAATGATAGAATGATTGGATGTTTTCCCATGAATAAGGTTGTTTTACGTTGTTGAATCAGCAAGCTTGATATGTCTTTCTAACTCTAAGTCTTTCCACTGTTTGTTTATAAATTATACTTCACTCTGCTAAGGGATTGTTAGTCTTCACCGAGAATTAGGAAATGATAGAATTAAACTCTGATATGTTTCTGGGTTCGGATGGCATGTTTCTGGCTGCCTGTGTTTGAATTATGTTTATGGGCAACTAACAAGAATAATGAAGTTGATAATTGCATGCGTAAAGGAAATTGTTTTAATTGCATGGGTTTACATTGTACTTATGTGTATGTGTAAAGAAAATCTCATTTTTATAGTCTTATACATTGTAGATATGGATATGTGTAACGTGGGGTACGATACAGTTTCCATGGAAGAAGATGCACATTATAGGCAATTGGTTCCCTGTATCTTCACCCCTTGTTATAGTATTGTTGTTTAGAAGACAGAATCCTTCGAAAAAATTATGCTTTAAAATATTCTTGGTTTGTTATTTATTTGTGTTTCATGATAGGTAGAGAATATTGCTAAAATAAATAGACGTTCTGATATTCCTTCTCACAAGAAAAATGCAATTACTGACCAAAATATTATTACTCCAAATTTTTTCATTAACAATCATTTATAAATCTTCTTTTTCCCTTGCACCATTATTTCACTGTCAAAGATATTAGAATCAGGACAGACTAGTTGTAAAGGAATAAATTTTCATCTATATGGGTGGTGGATGCATACTATGGGAAAATATTGAAAAAGGACATCTAGGCAAAGCTTATGTTTTGATTTAACGTAACATTGAGCAAACTCTCTTCAATATAGAAGAGTTCCTTGTTCCTTAATGGATGGAAAATTTAAAGAATTTGAGTGGCTGAAAAATACAATTCAATGCCTTAAATACTATTTATTAAAATATGTTTTCTTCTATCTATATTGTACTCAGGGAATTAGATGAGCTCCGCCTACGAGAAGTCTCTGAGGTCTTGCTTGGGCCACCAATTGGAATGATAGCATCCAGGCCATCAAATTCTATTCGAACATCATGGGACCCACACATTCTTGTGAGCCTTTTTATTTGCCTTCATTCTATTGTATTGTGAATTTTCATTCCCTTTTTTGTTGCATTTTTGGTTCATTCAAGTTAATTTTGTACTTGGTTTTTAGATTTATTCTGCACTGTAGGGAATGAAAAAGCATGATCTTCTTAGAGAATATGTTCTTCCAGCATTGGCATCAAATGAGAAAGTTCAATGGTTTCTTAATGAGTTTGTGGATTTACTTTCTGAATATAAAATTAGAGAACCAAATTCACAAAATGAACAAGTCAAAGTTTCAGATGCATATACAGACATATAATGTGTGTATATCTGTCTTTGTCACACCTCATTTTTTATGGTACCCAATTATTCACGTGTAGAGTTCCATCATTGAAAGTAAATTTTGTGTTTGGTAAAATTGCCTTTCTTGTCCCATTCACACAAATCTGTATCCAGTTTAATCCATGTACAATATCTGGGATGGAGGTATGTTCAAGGGGAATCCTAGTTATTCTCGTTTTTGTATGTATTGATTCAAGCTCAATTTGTTTGAGAGTGGTTAAGTAATTTTAGTGTAAACTTTATTTTCTAATTCACATTTATACAAGATTTTATTTATGACAGAAAGATGCTCTGAGCACATAGCTATAGAATTATATTTTGTTTTTCTAAATAGAAAATGTTAATAAAGAACAAAGATGTAGATGAATAGCATTCAAGGATAAAGATGATAATCAAGGAAATAAGGTCTGTGGGGGCTTGGAAAATCTATCTAGACTTTTGTGGTCCAAGATCAGCTTGATCTCTAAATATAACCTATAAGAGTTGCATCTCTTTGTTGTCACTACCCTGTGATAATTTATAATCTATTTTAATGCTTTAGGCCCTTTACTGTTAAGATTTTCTGCAAATCCAATCCCATTTTAGAGTATATTTGACTGAATTTCTCTTGTTTTGATGAACTCGTTAAGTTTTACTATGGTTTTTTTCTTTAGAATTTTTCCTAGAGAGTTTCCTAACACAATGTGGTTGTCTGCTTCATTTATTTCTCAGACTGAGCTGCCAAGTTTTGTTTGTGCTAGGGGTAGGTACAGTTGTTGGTACAAGGGATACCATTTTTTCCAACACTGAATGTGGGGGTGAGCACACACTAACATATTAGTTTGTTATTATATCCATGCCTTGACTAGATATTATCATTTGATGGCGATTAGTTCCATTCTTGTATTCAATAAAGAAGCGAGGGTTTAAGAAAGTGTATGCTCTGCAACAAGTTACCCTTTCATCCGCTGTTACAGAATTTGAGTTTATTGTTCATAAAGAGTAGTCAGACTAGAAAGCATGGAAGACAAAAGCACTGGAAACGAGTGAGGAAGAAGGGAGACTGACTACTATCAGAGACATGCATAAGCTGAAATTTCACAAAGAACCAAGAAACTAACCTGCGAATTTGTAAGGGAAGAATGAGATTTTGACTCCGAAGCTGCAGAATTCGTAGCCCACCTCTTCAAGAGCCTCCAAGTTCTCTCCAATGATGTTTTATCCATGGCAGCACTAGAAATTAAATACCCAAATTCTAAACCTTTGAAAATGGTTAATAGGAAACACCATTTCCTCAACGGGTACCAATGGTATCCTAATAAATTCCCAAAAATGCCTCTAGATCCAATTCACAACTACTTGCTTCTGAGAACCCACCAAACCCTCCTCGCTTCCCACCAACGAAAAATATTTGGTGCCAACGGCTTCCTTGGACTGGTTAGCTGGATCCAACGGGCTGCTTGACTCGTTATCTATGTAATTGGAGGATGAAATGTCCATGAGTTTAGGATAATCGGACATGAATGCAGTCAAGTAGAGGTGGGTCGACGATTTAGGTTCGAGCGTTATGTTTATAATGTCCAATATTACATCTTGCATTATAATTTGTTTTATGGTTATATAATTATAATTTTAAAATTCCTATATTAAGGAGGTAACTTTATGAGTACATAGGAAAATCAACTCCTTTAGGAGATGTCAACCCAAAAGAAAGCCAAGTAAAAAGGCGAATCAATAGGAAAGCATATCACGTGGATAAATTGGACATAGCTTTCCAGACTAGAGAAGGGATTAGCCATAATAGAAGAGAAGGGGTCATAGCTAATTACATAATAGGAGAAAAGGGGTTATAGCCAATTAATTTTACGTTAGCCTACTTTCTAAAAGAAAAAATAAGCCTTTATTGGTAAGATTACTTAACCCTCCTTTCTAAAATTGATGGGAATATTATAAGATGGGTTATGTATTTCGTTTATTAGGTACTATTCATCCATTGAGTATGGGAGTGGGAATTATACGATGAGCAATATATTTTTTTCATTAGGTATTATTCATTCATTGAAGTTAACTCTAAGCTCAACTTTGGTATGGGAGTGGGATTTTATTTATTTACTAGGTATTATTCATGCATTGAAAGTAACTCCAAGTGCGACTTTTATCCTGCTTCATGGTTTCTCTAAGACACGTAGGCATTCTCCTTTTTGAAGATGATGCCAGGTTCACGTGAGCTTGCGATCGACGCCAGGGATATGTCACGGTAAAACAGGCCTATTATTTTATTTCTAGCTCTTCTAGCACATATGGTCTATGCCCTTGGTTTCTGAGAATCTGGAGTCGGAACTTTCCGCTCAAAATTAGATGCTTCAATTGGATGTTGGCAAATAACTGCATCCTAACTTACGACAACCTCATGAAGCAGGGATTTCAGGGCCCAAACATCTGTGTCATGTGCAACTGCAACGCTAAATCTTCCTTGCATGCTATCTCAGAGAAAATCAAAACCCCTCATGGATAAAAAACGTTGAATTTGAGGCTCATGGGAGTGATGGAATCACTCTTTTTCAGGAAATTACTAGCTGGATAATACTGCTATTTTTAGTGCTCCAATTCATGCAATTACTAGCTGGATATTACTACTTTTTTAAGCTTTCCAAATCCTTTAATAGAATCAATTTTCCTTTACTCTCCAAAGTGGTGATCATGCTACCAGTCTGCAACCTTAAGCACCTCTTTGTCACATGATGCCAAATAATGTCACTCCACATGTAGAGATTGCAGGCACCACTCTCTAGCTAAGAGCACCTAGAGATCATGGTAAGCCATAAATTAAGCTTGGCTTCAATGGAAAGTAAATTCCCTTTGAGCCAGTATTTCGTTCAAGGATCATATTTTATGGTGGTCCCTTGTCATGCTTTTCTATAGAAAGCCTTTAGTGGAGACTACTTGGTTCTCAACGAACTGCTTTATTAAAACTTAAAAGAGGCTTTCAAATGATTACTGATATATTTCACTATCAAGATAAAGACGAGAAAGGTTAATCAATTTCGAAAGCAGAATTTTGACTTTCTACTCCTGACAAATTGCTTTTGGAAAGGATCAAAATACTTGTTCCAAACACCCTTTCATTAAGATTGGACTTCATACCTTTTGACTTGATGGAGTGATTGGTCCATTGGTGCCGGTCCAAATCCTTTACAAAATATAAACCTATCAATGGATATCATTTTCTATATCCAAATATAAGCCTTCATAATAGACTTCATAAGATATGGCACCTCTAGTTTAAGACTCTAAACACAAGACTTGTGTTTTTTGAAGAAGGAAATATTTGTTTGGTCCCTTATAATGGAAGGCTTTCCTCTACACCATAGATGGAAAAACCTAGTAATTTTACAACCTAAATGTGCCTTCTATCTAGGAAGGATACCCTTAAACATGTGTTTTTTTTTGTATCTTTGCTTTCTCATCTTGCGAGTGGGAGTGAGTTTACATGTTTTTTGTCATTGGCCAAAAGACAAAATTTTGTGCTCATTGGTCACTCAAATGTGTCTAAAATATTATTTTATAGTGGTATACAAATTCTTGAGTAATTTTTGGTAGTTCATATTTTTGTAGATCCATGTTCCATGCAGCTATCACTTTCGAGGAGGCATTGATAAGGGATGACTTCAATATGGGTACAAAGTTCAATTTAAATAGAAACTATTGAGATTAAATTTATTACTTAATATGGAATGAGCACAATTATCCCTTGCTTCACACTCACTTTGTTACAAAATTTTCATGTTATTCCTATCATTTTCCCATTACCTCTAATTACACACATTATATATATAGTAAAATTCAAGCTAAAAAAGTTAACACTGCAATTACACCCCAATAGGAATCCAATAGGTCACTAGGTTAAGGAGGCCCAACACTATTAGCTAAGTATTTCCAAATTATGGAATGTCCGAAAGGATACACAATCATAATCATTATGGATAAATATTATGTGGAAAACATAGAAAAGGTATTTCCTCTAGCATACTCTAAGGGTTAAAAATTTTTATGTAAGGGTAAGTGCTACCAGTAAAACATGTATACTATCTAAGTTCTACAGTGAAAAAGTATACCAAAGTATTAGGATTTCTTTTCTGAATAATGACCATTTTCAACTAGAGGATCTTCATAGTGTAGTGCTTGTCCATCAATTCCATAAGGAACCTTACTCATGGACTTAGGCAGGGGCCAATTTGCAAAGTCCTCAAAAAGGCAATCAAATTTAGGTCCAAAATTGAACTATAATGTACAGTTAGGTTGATTTGGAAAGGTGTAAATATAAGCTACAGGGTGATATCTATCAACATTTATATCCCTGAAAGCCACACCTTGACATATCCCATTTATAAATAATGAAATATCACTTCATGCACACAAATTTTTGAACGGTGAGGATAATGACTAAAAAAAGTTTAAGAAAATTTTTTAACCAAAATTGTAACAATATAGGAAAGGACCATAAATAAATTCAATAAAATGTGGCCAATAAAAAGATTGACGCAAACATAGACCTATTTATTTCCCATTCCACCCAACAATATTAGACAAATATAGCAAATTGGTTGGTTCACTAATTTGGATGCTAGATGCAAAGAGAAACAGAAAGGACTAAAAATGAAAAGAACCCGTGAACAAGAATAGGAATAGGATTTTCTCTCCCATTATTTCAATGTTTTAGGACACAGTCTTGGAATAATATATGCACAACTTGCTAGATTCTCATATCTCGAGCTTCAACAATGTTGACCAAGAACAAAGGAAGCATTGTTTAGGTTGGAACCAAAGTTACATTGGGAGAAGCTTTGATGAATACTTCATAATTTATTAGAATTCATATAAGATTTAAATATGGATTTCAATACAAGATTTAGGAAGAACAAACAAGAAGAAAAAACTTCTTAACAAAAGAAGACTTTTTCATTGAGGATAGGACATGCATATAAACAATAATCTATCAAGATTAATCAATGAGTATCTATTCAGTTTTTCTACAAATCATTTATGATTTTAACATGATGAAGATATGATAGTAAAATCCATTAGACAACATATGATAAAACCAAAGGCAAATTATAAATTTCGTCTTTCATATAACCCCTAAATTAAATGAGCAGGGTGTGACAAATCAAGTAATAGATTGAAATCATGGAAATTACAAGAACTCTCTCTCTCTCTCTCTCTCTCTCTCTCTCTCTCTCTCTCTCTCTATATATATATATATATATATATATATATATATATATATATATATATATATATATATAAAACAATGAAACCATTTATTTATCATTATTTCACTATTAATGGACGCATATTAGGTTGGTCGGTAGGGGATTTGTTAAAGCCCCAACCAAGGTTCAAGCCTCACTTAGGACAAGTGAACTAGTACATGTTACTCGTTGGGGCTCGATGCAAATCCTGGGTGAATTTGGTGGAATCGCTACCCCGAGTTGCAACAAATTACCCAAAGGTTTCTTTCATAGTCCATGTGCCTTTCCTCGCATTGATCAAAAGCATGCACCAATATATATATATATATATATATATATATATATATATATATGTTTGACGGATAGGTTGCCATTATAAGTTGACACACTAGTACAACAAAGGTAGCCATCTCACTAATCCAAATGCAATTGTGTTGATACAACCACAAGCCAACAACAAGCATCACGAGTGGAGCATGCATGCCCATGTTTGGATGTCATGGGCCCATGGATACAACCACTCCAATTTGCCACTAGACAACAACCCAAAGGATCTCTCTCTCTATATATATATATATATATCAGTGTTTCACTAAGTTTATAGAATGTGGAGACACATCCAAGTGACATGTGCAAACAAACACCCCCAAATTTTAAATTTACAAGTTTAAATTTTACTATCTTTGTATTTTTTTGCATATGAGTGTGTTTTGGGAGGGAAGCATCCAAGAGTACACATAGGTATCAGTGTGCTCTATTGCTTTCGGGAAATGGGGACACGATGTTTTCATATGTGTGCATTCTGACCACCCACTTTCTGATATTGTCCCCAACTTACTAAGTAAGATAGAAAAAGTTCCCAAAGACATTCTACACTAAATTAGTTTGTCCCTGGTGTTAGGGATATGCTCTCATGGAACACTGGTAGACACACTTTTGAAAAAGTGCTTAACAACCATTAAACCAATTCAACAAAAGGTTGGCTACATTCTAACACTTTCTTGACATTGAATTTCCTATTTCAGAAACCAAATGATGATCAACATCTTTGTTTACACCATATTGTTGGTGGCTCTAAACTTATAGTTGATTGGGTGAAAAGTCTGTGTTCTTTAAAGGTGATGGAGCTCTCATCTTGGATGGCTCATGTTAATATTCTTCTCAAGGCCTTTCCTAATGTCTCTATCATGCATATCTTCATGGAGTTCAATACACATGTGGACGCTTTATCCAGACGTGGTCTTGTGGCCTTGGAGGGATTTATTCATTTTGAGGAGTGGTGCGGGGGTCTACTTTTTTCCACAGGAAGTTTTCATATTTTTGGCTCATAGATGGAGACCTTTCTCCTCGTTTCTATTTTTTTGTACTTAGCGGTTATATATACCTTTCCTCTTTTCTTTTTGGTTTTTTTCCCCATTGATGACTTTTCTAGGGGAATGAGGGTTGGACAACTAAAAATGACTAACATAAACGACTAATTCACATTAATCGTTGTTAGCTAGTCATATTAATATTCCCGTGACTAAATTAGTCATTTATGTTAGTCATTTTTATTTTAGTCACTTGTTATCTAGTCATATATTTTATCCCATGACTAAATTAGTCATTTATCTTAGTTGTTTTTTGTTGGCTTATTTAAAATTGCTCAATTTTAGTCGTTTATCCCTTGAAAAAACAATGGTGACTAACGCTTTTAGTCGCCTAGTGACTTATCTCTCATGTTATACTAGTGTTATAATTCTTTAAGTCTTAGCAAGGTTGTAATTAAACACATAGTCACACATATGTTGTTGGAACCAAAGGTTATGCAGATTCATCGCAGCTCTGGAGCTGTTGGTGATAGTCAATTAAAAGACAATTGTCAACTAGCAGAGAAGTTGACTGGAGGCTTGACTGAATGGTCAACTGATCGGTCGACTAAATGGTCGATGAGGCCATGGTTGAACCGACTAGAGAAACTGACTAATCTATGGGATGATGTGGATTTCATGGAAGCGGTTAGAACCAACGACCCCTATTTGTGGACTAGATCATGCTTCAAGGTATTGTTTTAGATCTAGAGACTATAAAAGAACGACCCTATGGGTTTTGTTGATATGTTGAAATCGACTTATGATGGTGATCTCTTATGAGATAATGCATTGTGATGTTCCAATCACAATGCACTGCGCTTAAGTGTTGTAACGGTGTATTTAGACACCATCCATCTTCTTGGAATATTTATTCCTGCTATTCTTCTTTTTTGTTCTATTGTTTAATTGGAGGAGGTTCCCCAACATGGTATCAGAGCTATTGGTTTTTACCTATCCTGTTGTTTATGAATCATGTTGAGTCGTATCTAGGGTTGAATGACTATGGGATGAATATTTGTCAACTAATACCTTTTCCTTTGAACATGGATCATATCTTTTTTAGATTAGAAGGATGGCTTCCAAGATAGAACCTGTTATTCTGAATGGGCATAATGCAATCTAGGCACTAGATATGGAAATTTTGTTGAAGAGCAAGGGATTATGGTAATATACTAAGGTTGGTATTCTAGAGACATCTAATGACTAGGCTAAGTTTCAAAAGCACTAACGCAGTTTCCTCCTCCTTTCAACCGAATCACTGTGTGTGGCTATCTTTTCATAGGCTAAGTTTTCCATTGACATAAAGAAGGATGAGGTTTTTGGGGTCATTAGAACCTACATTTCAAGGGATGTTCGCTTTCATACAAGCGGGATTGACTACCCTCATGCCGTATGTAGTAAGGTGAAGTCACTTTCGACAAGGTTAATGAAATTCAAGTGATGCAAATAGAGAAAGAGTCAATCTCTCTAGAACCCCATTCTTTTGAAAGGATTGAGGACTATTTGGTTCACATCAAGGAGCTAAAGTTGAGATTGGGTGAATGTGGTAAGATTTTTCTGAAAAGGGATGGACAACTGATTGAACTGGTCATGATGAATCTGAGGACAGATTATGATGTATTATGCTCTTCATTTCATACCAAATTCATATCACACAAACAAGATGGTAATGATTTCACCTTTGATGTATTTTTTGATTTATTGATCAAGGATCAACAAAAATTGCTTGAGGAAGGGAATCTTGGTAGCACACATCAGGATCACTTGCTCAAAGGAAAGGTCAAGAAAAATTATAAAGAACATGGTTAACTGGATCAACAATTGTAGTGTACCGACTGATCTACTAAAGGTACAAATGACAAGTCAACATCGACCAAAAAGAATCAAAAGAAGAAAACCCGTCACTACTATGGAAAAGTAGGCATGTGGAGGAAAACTGTTAGAATAATGCAAAGGACTTGGAATAAAAGATCAATGATCTTAAAGAAGGTGCATTGACTAGTCCCTCAATCAACTGAACTACAGAAAACTTCACCTTTTCTATTAGCACTTCTTAGGAATTACATGCTCATGCCACTCAGACTGAATGGATAGTGGATTCTAGTTGCACTCATCATATGGTTAAGCATAATTCTCTATTCTCTTTCTTAAGTGGAGATCCAGAACAAAATATTTATGTAGCTAATGATTATGCTTTCATGGTTGTTGTAAGTGGTGATGTTGGATGCAGGCATGGTTGAATATCTAATGTCTATCATGTACCTAGCTTGAGCACAAACTTGTTGTTGGTTGCACAATTTACACAAACTGAAAGGATGTTGAGTTTTGTTCAAATCACTTTATTGTAAAGGATATGAGGCTTGGGGGGGGGGACTATTTATTCAGTATATTTAGATCCCAAATACGAACTGTACAAGTTCCATGAATCTCCATAAAATAATTTTCGACCAACATCATTACTTAAACCGATGATAGAAGTCAAATTTGGCATGAACGGCTTGGACATATGAACTTTCAAAGTTTGAAGATGATAGGAAAAAATAATATGGTTATTGGATCCCAAATACTGTTCCATATTATGTATTTTGTAGAGGATGTGTGCTTGGGGAGCATCTTCAAACACCCTTTGATTTTGAGAAAGCGTGGCGAACACAAGACTGACTGGAAATCGTTCACAGTGATCTTTGCTACATGAAAAAACCCTCATTAGAAGGTGAAAATTATATTTCAACCTTCATCGATGAGTTATCTATATTTACATAAGTAAATTTATTGAAAAATAAGAGTCACATCTTTAAAAGAATCAAGGAATTTAGGGCATTGACTGAGAATCAACGTTGTTGGCCTATCAAATGCTTGAGATAAAATAATGGTGGAGAATATGTGAATTGACATCTGAAGAACATATCTTACAAAATGAAATTTCTTGGCATAGATTTTTCACTCACACCCCTTAGCATACTGGTGTCATAGAGAGGAAGAATCACACTTTGGTAGAAATGGCCTAGTTCCTACTACAAACCAAATACCTTCGAAATAAATTTTGGATAGAAGCTATTTGTTGTTCAAGCTATCCCTTGAACCTTGTTCCGACTAGAGTTGTCATCAACATGAATCCAGTGGAGAAGTGGAGATGAGGAAAACCCTTTGTTGGACACCTTAGAGCCTTTTGACATGTTACTTGGGTGCATACCAGTGATAACCGTAGGAAGAAATTGATTGCAAAGAGTCATGCTAGCATCATGAATGGATATTCTGATGAATCAAAATCCTATCGGCTATTTGACCCAGTCAAACAATAGATAATTTTGAACATAAATGTGATATTTTATGACAATATTTCAAGTACTAAGCTATTGAACTCCTCTTCTAGTCTATGGCACATTGATCCTTTGATATTTGTGAAGAATCTGGATTGGTTGTACCCTTCTTTGAAGTTTCGACCAAACAGTTGAATTCTACTCTTTATTCGATTGGTACTCGGTATACATTGACTAAGAACATTGACACACCTTCTCATTCAACTAACAATCACCAACCTAAATCACCGTTGGCTTGTCTACCTCAGTGAGTTTCTAAAACAATTGAAGTTGTTGGACCTAATGCTAGAGATGCCAGTATTGGTCGGTAGACCGTAGTTAGAAACAACATGGAAGTGTTGCACTGATGGAACATGTTCTTAAAATACATGATCCTGACACTTATGTTGATGATCAGGAAGTTCCTGAATGTGAAAATGCCATGGCTGCTCAAATTGATTCTTTGCAGAAGAATCACACCTGGGAACTAGTTCCTCGACCGTAAGGAAATAATGGTGTTAAGTGTCGATGGGTCTACAAGACTAAGTTTACTTTCGACGGTGTTATTGAATGCCACAAGGCTTGTCTGGTAGCCAAGGTATTTCATTATCAAGAAGGCATTGACTACAGTGAGACCTTTGTTCTTGTTGCAAATATGAACTCAATTCGATTCATTCTTTCCCTTGTTGCTCATTTTGGATGGGAAATTCACCAAATGGATGTTAAAAGTGAATTTCTTCATGGAGAATTTTTCGAAGAAATTTAAATGGAACAATCTCTTAGTTTTGTGGCAAATTTTGGTCATGTTTTTCCCCTGAAGAAGTCATTGTATATTGGTTTGAAACAAAAACCACATGCTTGGTATGAGAAGATTGATTATTTGTTTCTCAATCTTGGCTTCAAACATTCTGAATCTGATCACAGTATTTATGTATTGCATGTTCATGGTGATACTTTTATTGTGGCATTACATGTTGATGATTTAGTTATAACACGAAATAATGTCAATCTGATTTTGGGTTTGAAGAAACAACTTGCAGATACCTTTGAAATGACTAATCTTGGTTTGTTACATTTATTTTTTGGGAATTCAAATTTCGCAAATGGATGATGATATCTTTCTTTCTCAAATAAAATATGCTTTATATCTTTTTAAATGATTCAATATGGAGGACTATAAGTCTTGTGCTACACCTTATCAATCGGGTGTTAAATTGTCTAATGATTGTGACTCTCCTCAAGTCGATGCCCCTCTTTATTGATAGTTTTGTGGTAGCCTGATATACTTAACTCACAGTTGACCCGATCTCTCCTTTGTTGTGAGTGTGGTTTCTCGATTCTTGCAGGATCCTCGAGAAATACAGTAGAAAGCTGTAAAGAGAATTGTACGTTATATTAAAGGAACTTATCAATATGGTATTAAATATTGTTAGGATATTCCTATACTCCATCCTAGTCCTAGCAAATTTTTCATTATTTGCATTTTCAGTCATGCATGCACTTTTAGGGTTTGCATGCATTCTAGTCACCAGTCCCAGCACCTAGCCCTCAGTTAGCTAGCCCCCGGAGCTTCCTTCCACTCGGTTTCATCCCTCCTAGCCTGTCATGCGCCCTCCTTTCACCTACTGCATGAGAAGGGTGCCTTTCTCACCTACCAGTCCAATTTACTTCAGTTATCCACCAATCTTTCCTTGATTTGAGGCCAGACTAACTCCTCACTGTTGTTATCACTCCGATTGACCTCCGATGAGACATGACTACCTGTTCTGACTCTAGTTAGCTCCTCATGCACCCTCCACTAAGCCTCCTTCATTCAGTTAGTGTCTCCATGTGCCTGTTACTTTAAGTTACACCTACGACACTCAGTTAGACTCAGTTTGACTGACAATTGACAGTTACTTGTGCATTGATGACTCCACCGATGATGAGATAGACTACTAGTTGTGCTCTGATGACACTTCAATGATCTTTTGATCACTCCATGAAGTCTAATTCGAATTGCCACCTTGGCATTTGAATCCTCATGTAGTGTACTACTTATTGTCCATATTGTGATTAATTAATTAGTGTGTGTGAAGTATTTTTGCTTCTATCTGAGTTCTACTGTATTATTATTCTGTTACTAAATATACTGCATTGACTACTGTTCTTCTATTTTCTTGCTTAATCATAATTACTCTTGTGAGGTATACATCATCTCTTAGATCTGTTGTGAGGATTTTCACATGGTATCAAAGCATGTTGAGAGTATTGTTTATCTCCATTCCTGAGAGTTTTTTGTAGGTTATTATCAAGATTTCGAGTGCAGCAGTTTCTGCATTTTTGCAGCAGTAGCAGTTGCAAATATTCTCTATTGTTTTTGCAAGTCTTCTATAGCTTCAATGTATTCAGATTTAGAAGGAATCCCTCCTCTTTCTCCATTCAACTATGATGAATGAAAACAAAAAATGATAGCATATTTGAAGAGCCATGATCTCTTTGATTGTTATTTTGAAAGAGAGTTCGAATCCTTTGAAGAGAAGATTGACTGGTTCAATAAAGGTGACATGGCCTTTGGAAGAATGATGCTTGCTTTGCCTGAATACATGTTTTACCAAATCATTGATGATGTTGAAACTACAAAAGAGCTATGGGCCCATCTGGATAAAATATTCGGCAAACAAAATGAAGGATTTGGTCCAAACCCCTTCAAGAGCAAGCAAAGTGATGCATTCTCCCTCCTTGATGATCTCATTGATCATGAACCAGTATCAAACACATCTCATATTGAATTTGTCCACAAAGAAGAAGAACTTGCAAATTCTACACTCATGCTCCAAATTTCTTCTCTTTTTGTACTAGCTCACACTCTAGATATTGCAGAAGGTTCTAAATCCTCTCTTGCACCAAGTCTGTTGGTCTACATCATGATCTATTGAATGTTTCGGAGGTCAAATCAGCTATTGGAGGTAATGCATTCTCTCTCCTCAAGCAATCACCTCTTATTTACTACTATATGATCATTATTCCATGCTTTCAGAAGGTTATTGAAGAATATGGCCATTGCCACCCGCTTGGGATAATTTCTCATACATCTACTGGTTTTGATCTCACCTCTTATGGTTCAAAGGAGATCTCAAGAAACCATTGCCATTCACTTGAGATAATCTCTCATGCATTTACTGGTTTTGATCTCACCTCTTATGGTTCAAAGGAGATCTCAAGAAACCATGATTCAAGTCTTGGATCTAATTTGGATCCTAAGCAAACACTACTTGAGATAATTTCTCATGCATATGATGGTTTTGATCTCACCCCCGTTGGTTCAAAGGAGATCTCAAGAAACTATTCATCAAGTCTTAAATCTGATTTGGATTTCAAGCAATCATTATTATTTGATGGTTCTTTTTGGCATAATCTCACCCATGATGGTTCGAAGGAGAAGACAAAAGACTATCTGCACATTCATAGATTTGATCCTACCTCAGCTGATTCAAATCACAGGTTCAAGGATCATCCTCATACTTTTGGATTTTTTCTCATCACATTCGATCTGAAGAGCAAGTACAAACACATGCTTTCTAAGCATGATCCACTTCTTCCCAAGAAGAAGATACCTCCAGACATATGACCAATCATCACACCCGCTTGAGTTTGGAGCATTTATTTTTGTGTGTGCCTTACAGTCTATTTTGAGGGGGGCTATTTTTCCCATGAGGTTTTCCCCATTTCCTCGGTTTATTGACTGTTATTATTCATTGTATTGGGTGACCGTTGGTCTTAGTTACCAGGGCCCAAGATGGATTAAGGTGGGGTGTTAGGATATTCCTATACTCCATCCTAGTCCTAGCAACTTTTTCATTATTTGCATTTTCAGTAATGCATGCACTTTTAGGGTTTGCATGCATCATTTAGGGTTTGCATGCATTCCAGTCATCAGTCCCAGCACCTAGCCCTCAGTTAGCTAGCCCCTGGAGATTCCTTCCACTCAGTTTTAGCCCTCCTAGCCTATCATGCGCCCTCCTTTCACCTATTGCATGAGAAGGGCGCCTTTCTCACCTACCAGTCCAGTTTACTTCAGTTTTCCACCAGTCTTTCCTTGATTTGAGGCCAAACTGACTCCTCACTACTGGTATCACTCCGATTGACCTCTAATGAGACATGAATACCTGTTCTGACTCTAGTTAGCTCCTCATGCACCCTCCACTAAGCCTCCTTCATTCAGTTAGTGTCTCCATGTGCCAGTTACTTTCAATTACACCTACCACACTCAGTCAGACTCAGTTTTACTGACGGTTGACAATTACTTGTGCATTGATGACTCCACCGATGATGATATAGACTACTAGTTGTGCTCCGATGACACTCCAGTGATCTTTTGATCACTCCATGAAGGCTAATTCAAATTTCCACCTTGGCATTCGAATCCTCATGCAGTGTACTACTTATTGTCCATATTGTGATTAATTAATTAGTGTGTGTGAAGTATTTTTGCTTCTATCCGAGTTCTACTGTATTATTATTCTATTTCTCATTATACTGCATTGACTACTCTTCTTCTATTTTACTGCTTAATCATAATTACTCTTGTGAGGTATACATCATCTCTTAGACTTGTTGTGAGGATTTTCACAAATATTATCGCAGTTTCGAACCGTTGGTCAAATTTACTAATTTCGACTAAGGAGGTGACATTAATGACCGAAAGTCTACTTCTAGCTATGTGTTTTGACTTAGTTATGGACCCTTGGTCTAGTCGTGCTACAAACAGAAGGTAGTCTCTATTTCGACTAGAGAAGCAAAATATCAATGCAGGTACATATGCAATTTAGATCCATCAACTTTTAGAAGGGTTTGGTTTTCCTATTCATGCCTTGACTTTGTCCATTAAAAATCATAGTACAATACAGGTTGATGATAACCCATTTGCTCATAGAAAAATGAAGCATGTTGAACTTCATATTCACTATTTGAGATAGTTGGCACAAGATAATGTTTTATCTTTTATTATTGTAGGACATATGATCATATTTTTTATATCTTCACAAAGCCTCTACCAGAAGCTAAGTTTGTGAAATTTTGGGCTATGTTTGGGCTTTAGGAAGGTACAATTATGGGGGGGTGTTAAGAGAACATAATTCCACCTCTTGAATATCTAGATCATTGTGTTGATGGGGGGGGTAGTGGAAACGAATGTTATGTAGGTTCATCACACCTATGGATATTCTAGAGATAATCAGTCAAAAGACAACAATCAACTAGTAGAGCAGTCAACTAGAGGCTCAGCTGAGTGTTCGAATGAATGGTCGATGAGGTCATTGTCGACCTAACTAGAGCATCCAACTAATCTATGGGACATTGAAAATTTCATGGAAACGGTTAGAACCAACAAACACTATTTGTGGAATAAATCATCCTCACTTCAAGGGATTTTTTTAGATCTGGAGACCATAAAAGAATGACCCTATGGTTTGTGTTGATATGTTGAAATCGATTTATGATGGTGATCTCATATGAGATAATGCATTGCAATGTTCCGATCACAATGAAATGTGCTTTTAAGTGTTGTAACAATGTATTTACACACCACCCATATTCTTGGAACATTTACTCCTTCTGCCATTTTTCTTTTATGTCCTATTGTTCAATTGGAGGAGGTTCCTCAACATATGCACGTGAGTGCAAGCTTCTATTTTACACTTGCTTGTCAACAGGAATTACTAATACCAAGAGAAAAAATCCTTGAAAGGGCCATGAGTATGGGATACTGCATGATCAACACGACTAGTGTCACCAAAAAAGTCGTGGGATAAGGAAGTAGGACTGGGCATAAGGTGTGGACTTGTCTCTACTCCATGTCCTTGGTAGATGTCGACTAGAATTTCACTGGTCTTTATAGTCTGTGAACATCCTTATCTCTTGCTTGTCCTTACCTACCTAGGTCCATCACTATATTTACCAAGATAATTGTCGTAACAATCCCATAACATTAATTAATTTTATTTAGCATTAATCAATGAATTTTATTTTATTTATTTCCATAGTGTGAGTTATTTAAATTTCATTAATTCATATTTTCAACAATTTAAGTTAAATCAACATAATATTTTAATATTAAATTTAGTTATTTTATAACATTAATATTTATCAACTAAATTTCATTAGTTCTAATTTTAACAATTTATCATAAATCAAGATAATACAACGTTAAATTAATTTCATTAAGTATTTTAAGGTGAGATAGATTATAATCAACTAAATTAATTAAATCAATTAGCAATGGGAAGGGGCAATTGCATGAGGTCCACGTGCCCCTCCCCTGTCAACCCACTAATCAAAGAAATTTTTTTTGCGAAAACAAATCAAAACCATGCCTCCCTGCCCATCAATGACATTTTACTCCAAAAAAAAAATTCATATGTGGATTATAGGGTCTAGTATCAATGGAGTTTGATGGTAGGTAAGGTTTCTTCCTTGACTCAACTTACAGGAATTTATAATAGTTGCTTTATTGTTATTTCTTATTTTGAATATGGCATATAAATTTTTATGTTGCTTAAGTTTCCACAACCATTACGTAGGGCTTTATTTGCACACAAAATCCACACAACACCATGGCTAAGGAAACCCTAGAAAGATTCAATTTCTTGATCTACAACGGACTCTTGCTGTCCTTTAGTTGACTAATTAGTTTAAGGTGACTCCAACACCTTCATCGTTAGGTTCCACTTGTAATATCATATATGAAAATTTTGAAATTGTAATCTATTTTCGAGTGCTAGTGTATACCGAAACACAGAAAGAATATATGCGAAGTAAGCATGAGGGGTGAGAGAAAAAATGGCCATGGTGGTAGCAGCCATTTTTTTATTTCTCTCAACATAGCCCACTCTTCATATTATATAGTTGCATGTGGCCTCAAAACCTGAGGGTTTAAACACTATTGTATACCTACTACCACCCATGGTGGTAGTAGCCATTTTTTTATTTCTCTCAACATAACCCAATCTTCATATTATATAGTTGCATGTGGCCTCAAAACCTAAGGGTTTAAACACTATTATATACCTACTACCACTTCCTTTAGGAGAGACTCAAACTCAAGACTTCCAGTTCAAAATGCCTCAAGAAATTAAAAATTATTCTTGGCTCAAATGGAGGGCAAATAACGCCACCAGTAGTGCCCATAGCAAGGTAACGATTTGTTTTCTTTGGTATTTCCCTCTCCCAAAAAACATTCTTCATCCAACAGCAAATGTTGATTCCAAGCCATGAAGTGTTAGTCGCGTCGAGACTTTATCCCAGCTGGAAGAGTGATGGCCATCATTCTTCTCCTTTTGAGAAGCTTGCAAGTCAATCAAAGAATGTTTTAATACTTCTTGATGATTCAATCGACCCTCCGATGTAAATATTCAGAAAGACATTCTGCTTCTAGTTGTAGGATGACAACATATGCACATAAGCTTATTGTTATCTTGATGTTACTAATTGGAAAAGCATTCTAATCATTTTATTCAAAACTATGAATAAGCCTTAAATATTTATTATAATCCTTTAATTTATTCTATATTAATTTGAATTTACTTATAAATGATAAAAGTATCACCTTGGTAATATAATATTTGATTTGATATAATGATATGTTGAGTGGAATTCAAGTAACTTTCCTTCTCTCTTTTTTTCTTAAATATTATCAATTTGGACTGAAAATTATAATAACATAAAAAATATATATATTATACATTTTTTGTTTGCGTCTTTCTCCTGATAATTAAATTTAATATTTTGTACAAGGTTCTTAACACTTTGATAATAGATGTAATACCTCCTAGTTATGGGTGTAGTTTCCTCTACTTGGAAGCAACTGTAATTGGAAGAAAAGTTTAATTAAAATTTAAATTGTGTAGCTTTAATCAATTTATGGAATTTATTCATTTTTTTGCTATGTTATAATGTATGTACCATGACTCAGCACAACCCTCCCAGGACTTTAGGTATAGGAGGATACACGATGGGAAATACATCCACCCCTCCCAACAGTACTAGGGTCAACACCCTATCAAAAATCATATTGTGTTTCTATTGTGGTTATCATAGTTGTGTCATCAAATGACCAATTTGGGAACTTGATTTCCTCCATAAATCTACACGATCCCACTCATCATGACAATTATTTGGCTATCACTTAGCCCTTGTAACATGTGCATTAGTCTTACTCAAAACATACATCCATATATAGCATTCTTTCACTATTTCCATGTCTCTTACCAATTGATAAATCATCAGTTAATGTAAAAATTTTAATATCAGAGAAAATTTTGGGGGCAAAATTTAGCTCATGGGCTAATTTTGGACCCTTTTTCCAAAAACAATTTCACCAATTTTCATTATTTCTAAGTTGATTTTCGCATATTCCTTAGAAATGTAAATCCTTTTACAAAAATATTTCCCAACATTTTATGGTTGGAAATTTAAGAATTAGTAAGATTCACCAAGGCTTCTACACTTTAAGAAAAGTATAGATGCTTAAAATTTTCCCTCTTTAATATATCTATCATGTGCATGGCATCCATCCATTCATTCAACTATAGCACACAATGGAATCCACGCACCTCATCATTTTGTTTCAAACTTTTGCATACTAAAAGCTAAAGCACATAATTGCCATCATTAAATATAAGAGGGATGGTAAACAGAAAGCATAACTGTTGTGCATATAATTAGGTTCACAATTTCACACACACAGTTTACTCAGTCAAGCTGAGTCCAACAGCTAATAAGAAAATAATATCAATTTTCAATGACTCGAACCTCTTATTCTTCAACTATTTCTCAATTTTCTCAATCTATGATTGCGACATTTCCCTCTTGTTCTCCTTATCATCTTCCGAAGGTGTTGAATTTTGGTTGAGAAGGACAATTATATCCTTCACAAGTTATCCCCCCATGTTTTCAAGGTTCCCTTTGAATGTTTGAAATTCATTTTTCATATCCCCTTTTAATGCTTGGAATTCATTCTTATTTACCATATCCATGATGTCCACCTTTTTCAGTATTGTGTCTTCAATGGTTTTTAATTTGTCCATAATATTGGACATATCAAAGTTCACTTCATCATGGTCTTCTTGTGTCGCAGTTGAGCCTTCAAGAGGTTTAAGGGGCGTAGAAATTTTTATTCGACCTCTTCCCATTTGAGCCAACTAATACATACTATATTTATTCTCTATTTCCTCTATATCACACCTTTTGAATCAACCAAAATAAATACTCCAATCAAAATTTATGCTAGTTTCAAGTTAACACCCCTTTGAAAAACATGGTTTTTAGGTTTTCTTGGTGGTCAACATTGCTCTTGCATTATCTCTGAAATTCCAGCTTCTTTGAGTATGAAATTTCACCTCGAAGTAGCCTAGTATGTCTTCTCTACAATTCCATAGGTGTGACCCAGTTTTGATGTGCCAAGAGAGAGTTATGGTAACTTTTCCAAAACAAGTTGTTTTTTCTTTTCGGGAGAGAAAACTTGTACTACTTGCTACGTGTCCTATTTTCCTTATTCAATTACAAAATTCATATCCCAAAAACTATGGTACATGTTCATTCTGGTGCAACAAGTCTCACTCAATTTGGATCTCTCAAGCTTCAAATACAATAGTTTTACCCATAACACCTGTTTGAGACTAGTTTTTGGACTACTAAAAAACCCTAACTTACACAAGGCATAAATTTGACTATGTAATGAATCAAGATGTGAAGTTTGTACCATAGATAGTTTGCTATGTCCTATATGGTTGCTTTATTTTTTTCTATCTAAAACATTCCAGGAAAAAAAAATTATAGCTATAATTCCAAGATGACTCATTTTGGAAGCGTCCAAGCTTTGATACCAAATGTTATGAACCAAATTACTCAAAGAATAGAAAGTAAGAAAGAAAGAGTAATCCAATGACTTAATAATGAAGAAAATATATGAAAAGAATCATCTTCAAGGGGGCAGCCTCCTTATACAATGTGTCCAATACACAAGACAATATAAGATGATCCTAAATCTATATCTCATATATATATATATGGGGGACAAAGGGTACAATTACAATTCTATCCAACTATACAATTACAATTAGGGTCCTAGCCGACCAATAAAGACAATACTAATATAACAATAGAAATATAATGCTACAATATATAGGGCTTACCATACCTCATTGCCCCTTGGATTGTTTGGTTCTCACATGCTCGACTCCAACTCATTATCTCACAGTTGAGAATCATATAACATCGTGGTTCCCTTATCCAATTTGGTCAAATACATTGGACATTCATGACTCTCTATTTTTTTAGTCTATTCTAGAATCCCCTCAATATTATGCTTTGATGTTCGAGTTGCATTAGCTACGATGATCTAGTTTTACTTGCAATTCCTTGGACTTATTTGGCTTAATCTTTTAACAGTATGAGACAGCTATGAGGATTTATGTCACTCTTCACTCCTTCTAGGGCGTGGGACGTTTCTAGTTTCAATAGGGCTTCAATTATTATGATTTTTCATCCTAATGAGATTCCATTGTTCATACTCATGTACTTCAAAATAGCCATGGTTGAAACATATCTATGTACTTGGATTATGTAGCTAGGGTTTTCACCCTAGCTTGTGCAAATGAGCACCTACTAAGGAGAAGGGACTCCTTAGTAGAAGTTCAATAAAACCGTAAAATATGACAGTAAAGCAAAGTGAACTTAAACTAGCATGTGCATCAACAAGAAATAAAAAGACAGTAATATGATAAGAATTTTCTTTTGTATTAAATTTACCTCAAGTGTTGAGGATGGTGAAGCTCTTGCAGTAGTCCAGGAAGGATGATTCCAAGCTCCAATGGGTTTCTTCTCCTTCTCCAAAGTGTTTTGGATATGGACCAAAGGGGCACTCAAATGGAAAATACTAGCTCAAATGGTAAGCTAGGGTTTCAAGAGTGATTTTGGCAGAGTGAGGATAGGGAAGATTGTGGATTTGGAATGGGGAGCCTCCATCACCTATTTATAGGTTTTTTAGTGGTGGAGTGTTGACCCATGGTTTTGGGCACCATATGGTTTAGGTCAATTGTATAGGGTTTTTTGCTTCTTTTTTCCCTCTTTTTCTTCTTTTTATATTTTTTATTCCCTTTTTAGAGGGTTTTTGCTATTTTTGGAAGAAATTTAAATTATTTTGGGGAAAAAAGGGGGGTTTTGCCTTTTGGAGGCTTTTTAATGGTTGTTTAAGGTTTTGGAGGCAATTATGGTAGGAAATATAGACAAATGAGTCATGTAATGAGGGAGATGAGGTAGTGAGCACTGTTTGGGTGTTAACAGATTGCCCCCTGATGTGTGAGGGTAGCAGCTCATCATATGGCCAATAGACATCATAGGTCTTTTATGGTTTTCCTGGGGTGTGGAGAAGAGAAGAAACGAACTAGAGCCCGGAACAACGGTCCCGAACAAACTGCAAAAAAATGAAAATACATGACCTCAATAATGAATGAGGAATAATCTCAACATATGGACGAGGCGGGCATACCCATGCTCATATCAAGATATATAAAATAACAATGAGGCCCAAAAAAGGGGGCCTAAAAGATACATGGAGAACTACCGTGTACATCATAAGGGTCCAAAGGGGACACAAATCTGGGACATACTATCGGGCTGACCATGTCTAAGCTGAAGAACTGATACAGTGGAATAATCAATAGTGTTGCTAAGTGTGGTACCAGAGCAATTGATGAGCTGTTGGATCATAATGACAGAGAGTTATACCCTCAATGGTACACTGAACTGGAGTTGAACTGGGTACTCAAGGAAGCATATAACTGGATGGATTCCGAATACAATCGCCAACGCAACTCGGATATCCATGGGAACATATAACTGGGTGTTCCGAAGTGACTCACCAATGTGTTAGAGTCGTGGGAAGTCCGGGGTCTTCGACCAATAACTGAAGGGATCTATACCCTGCATGAATCTCAATAGTGCAATCAAGGTGTTGAAGTCTAGCATGTGAGAAACAACCACAGATGGTTATGAGTCCAAGGCGCAGGGACCTCTGGGTCTATCCTCTGGAATAGATGGGTTGTCGTTGACAAAGGGAGACCTGCAACTAGCAAGGAAATGATGGAGCACGAGGTGGATAACCGAAGTGTGAGAGTACTGATGGTAGGACTGACATACTGTGTGGGTGGGGAATAACTGGGCAAGTAGAGTGGGTGGACTCAAACTTCCCTTGTTTAGAGTATGATGGCAGGGATGACCGAGCAACATATGAAACTCACTGGTGGGAAAGGGATCATAGATTTAATGGATCAGGGATGGTGACTAGGATGAGTGATACTCAAGTTGGTGTAAGATGGCAGGAGACTGCAGAATACTCTAAACAAGGGTGACCTTATTGGGGGTGTTGCTGAGAGGCACTGGGGGGACTTCTTCATGGTTTAAGGAGCAGGAAGAAGTGTGCTCAAAATGGTACTGTCGTGTGGATTTATACGAGCCCAGGACAGTTCGTGCTTGTGATTGCTTTCAATTTTAAGGAGTCTAAAAGCGATAAGAAGACTCTGAAAGAGTGGAATGGTACCGTCATGTGGATTTGTACGAGCCTAGGACGGTGCATGCTCATGGTTGCTTTCAATTTGACAGAGTCTTAAAGCAATAAGAAGACTCCAGGGGGGTTCTTTTTCGTGTGTTAGTCTCCAAGGCCCGAAAAAGCATAAAAGGATGCAATGAAGAACTCTTCTAGCTGGTGTGACTAGAGTATTCCTTTTTCGTAATTCGTCTACCGGGTCCAGAAAAGGGTTAAACTTATACCAGATAGACACCCTTTCAGGTAATTTAACGAGCATGAAAGGAAGCAAGATTGCTCAGCAATCTTTTCATTCTTTTAGGAGTCAAAAAAGAGCTTAATAGAAACTCCCTAAGTGCCTTTTTCGTAAAGAACTTGTCCGGCCTGAAAAAGGGATAAAATTATACCAAACAAAAGGAATGGCCAAGCAAGGAGAGAGTGTTCAATCAAGGGACATCGATGAGAACCAAGAACGAGGGTGGGGGGAACACTGGTGGGCCTCCTTGCGGGATGTTGAATGGTGGAAAAATAGCGAAATAATTGTAGTATGAATGGAGTGAATGGATCATGTAAAAATGTGTAACAATTCGATGGCAGCCGATGTGGCGCACAAACCGAGGCAGCAAGGTGTTGGGACACAATGTTGAAATTGTTCCTGGTGAGAGTGAGAAATGATCTCAAGCATCATCACAGGCTCGGAAAACTGAATCCGGTGATATACAAAGTGTCAAAAACAGATAACATCCGAGGTGGCATGCAAACTGAGATGACTAGGGGCTGGTAAAAAATGCCCAAAAAATCTGGGGGTGAGAGCAAGAAATGATCTCAAGCATCATCACGGGATCGAAAAACTGAATCCGATGGTATAAGGAATGCTAAAAAACTGACAACGGGCGATGTGGCACGTAAATCGAGATGACGATGGACATGTGAAAAGATGTCCAAAAAATCCGGTGGTGAGAGCGAGGAGTGATCTCAAGCATCATCACATGCACAGATATATGAATCCAGCGGTGCAAAGGGTGCGAAAAACGAAGGTCAAATGACTCTGGAATGGTCAAAGGAAAAATGAGGTTAAACAATGGTTATAAATAAAGGTGAGCCTACCAAGCAAAGGATGCAGTGGTGGGGATAAATGATGGCCCACGGGGGCGAAATACTAGGTGTATCAAATCAAATATACAAGTGACATGTGACCTCAAAAATGGTTGAGATCACAAATGTGACAAAGTGACCAGAGTTAACGACCTGCCCCCATGCTATGTGCATGGGGTTTGTGATTTTCGATCACATATGTGTTGGTTTGAATGGTGGGCTTATGGATGTGCTAAGATAGATGTGATGGGGTATGGTCAAAATGATTGATCATGCCCCCTATCCCAGGTTCGAGGTAATCTATTATGCCCCCGAACTTAGAGGTTTCAATGCGGTGCAGATGTTGTCTTAGAGAGGGATCAACAGGGCATTGACCAACTGCTGGCAGGGGGGTGTACCATGAGGCTGTGGGCCATGGTGGCATACTGAAGTGATGATATGATGATGGGGGATTCCCCTTGCGGGGTGGATGAGGAAGGAGTAGTGACACCGGGAGGTGGTTGACTAGTAGTGGTGATGGGTTGCACTGGTTGTAGGACAACATTTGGTGTCAGAGGGGAAACGGGAGGCATGAGATACCACACAAGTAGTCCTAAAGTTAACCCAGGGAGGCTGAGAGTGGCCATAACCAGGGCGCTTACTACTCCCGAAGGGGGGAATAGGAAGGGGATTGTATGGATGGGTGCAACACCAACATGACTAGGTACCAATGGTGGTTGGGGTAACAAGGGCGGTTGATGATTGGGTGTTTGTGTATTGTGGGAGAGGGTACATAAGTCAGATATTTCAGTCGTTGGTGATGGGGGTGGAATGGATTGGAATGTTGAGGTCATCAGCGTACCTAAGTAAACTCCGGGTCCCACTGAGGAAACCAACGAGGTAGATGCACAGCAAATAGGTTGTTCAACCATGGAAAGAATGTTTTCGGGTGCAACGGGGGCATTGTAATCGTAATAGGTGAGTTGATCAACCTTGACCACGGGTCCGTCATGGGGGAACATCATGGTACGAAAAATGGATGAGGCAATCACCCGCATGGCGTACATGTAACTGTGGCCAAGTAAGAGGTTATAATCAAGTTGGGCGTTGATGACCTCTATGTCAATAAGCACTGTTTTACCAGCCAACTGGACGGGGACATTAGCTAAGAGACCTTGGGGTTGAGCCGAATGGCCGTCGTAGGCTCGCAACGCAATGGTGGACTGCTGGAGAGTAGGGGATCCCAACTTCTGCCAAACTAATGTGGACATAACGCATGTAGAGGCACCTTCATCGATGATTCACCGATGGATAACAAGATTTCGAATGGATACAGAAACTTGGAATGCTAATGTGGAAGGCAGGCATGGTTCAGATTAGTCCAAATCGAAAACCATTATTTGTGAATCAGTTGGGTCAATAGCACCAATGTCTGATAGCAAAGTCTTGCGCTGTGTAGGATAGTTTTTTAAGACCTCTAACGCAGACATGGCTGCGGGAGACTGAGCTAAGTCATCTACAATGTTGTAATTATACGCAGCGCGAGCATTGGGGTTATTGTTGATGTGACGAAGTGGGAAGCGAGGGGCTTTGGAGGCACCATCTAATGGGTCCGGAGGTATTCGTGACGACTGATCGGTGGGAAGAGCATTGGTGGTTTTGTCGGTGGGAGGGGCTTCAGGGGTGGAGCCATACTGGTTCCGGTGGGTTTGAAGGTTGACATCGGTGGATGACATCATTAACAAGTGATGGGTGCCTGAGTCTAAAGTGGGGTGGGCAGGTGCAGCATACATGACTTGCTGTTGTGGTGGCACGGTTCCTTGAGGGGGAGCTAATGGTTGAGTGTTCACCACTCCTTGGGTTGGTAAAGGGTTCTCTAACACCAAGGGTTGAGATTGAGGTGGTGGGGGGTTAGGTGGTGCCTGAGGTGCCACGTGCCCTTGGCGGTGGGCATCATCGGTCCAGAGTTGTCATGCCTACTCCAAATGTGGGAAAGCATGTGTGTAATGGCCATAGACCCCGCAAATAGAACAAGGATGGTTCGTTCGCAAGTTAGGGTTTTTAGCTTGTTTTGGCGGCCTGTCGAGGTTTTGGTTGGCAAGTGCCGTGTTATTATTGTTTGGGGGATTAGGTGGTTGGTCGCCTTGGTCTGGAGAGGGGTTGTTCCCGCAGTTACGTCCTTTTCTGAAGTTTTGATGGCCTTGTTGGCATTGGTTATTTTGGTTATGCTGCGGATTTTGTTGTGGATACACTTTCCCTTGGGTGGCAGGTGGGTTCTAGGGTTGTGCAGGTGTGGGAGTAGGCTGCGACAGATAATAAGTGGGTGGAGGTGCTGCAGGTGCTGAACCTTGTGGAGGTTGCGGATATATCTGTGTGACGGGTTATGGGTTTGCCGTAGGTGCTACCTGTGGCAGATAATAAGCGGGGGGGGGGGGGCTTGAGAGGATACAGGAGCATGCGCGACCTGTGGATGGTAATATGGTTGAGGTGTGACTGGGGGGACGTAAGTAGGGGATGCATGGCCGAAGCATTGAGGTGGACATGAGGGTCCGTGGGAATGGTGATTATGTGCCATGGGAGCATATGAATTGGTTTCTCAGGAGTGGGATGTAGATCGCGAAAGGTTGGGGCCGTGGCTAGTACGTGCTATGGAAAGGGCTGGTTATGCGAGGCAATATGGCCAATGATGCCATCTGCGGAGTGGGATTCCCCCGGCGCATCATTCCGAGAGGAATCACCGCAGGGGGCATCAAGTATAATGGTATATAGATAACCAGACTGAGCGTAAATAAGGTCAAATTGTTGGGCTTTTAGGATGGCCTCTTCCTCGGACTGGGGTCACTCGGATGCCACATCCTTGGCAATGATGGGAAGGAGAGATTTTAGAAACCAATCTAAGAAGATACGGTCATCTAACTTGATTTTGCACAGGCTTCGGCGTCGACGCCACTCATGAATGTGGTCAGTGATGTGGGTGGTTGTATTATGTCTGCAAGACAGGAGGATCTCAACTCCCGCATCATAGCAGACAGGTAACTGAAAGAACTACGGGAAGTCGAGGCGAGGGAAGTAAAGGTGGCATGGGTCCCATGGGGCTGCTTGATGTACCATTTGGTTGCAGAGCCAGTGAGAGTGCGTTGTAATAGATGGAGTAGACAAAGTCATCCACTATGGAGTTGGAGGAACACCATAGATGGAAGGACATAATGTGGTTCTGGGGGTCTTCACCTGCCTTGCCTCAAACTTAGGGATGTCTGATGGGATCTTGGTGGGCATGTGAGGCCACGTAGGATCGTGTCTGATGGGATCGTTGGTCAATCTGGCCAGGTCAGGAAGGTCGAGACTAGCCATGAACAGCAAACTAGTAGAAGGATGTGACATGCTGGTAGTCGTGGCCATGTTGGGGTCGATGCCCCCAAGTGTAGGGGTTGGGTTTATGATAGGGATGTGTACCCCCAAATGGGGGAGTGGAGGTGGTATGGGAGGGTCCTGCGAAACTAAGCATAGTGTGAGTCACCAGTGGGGTTGGGTTGGGTATGCTAGCCACTGGAATTGGTATAGTGACCGGAATGGTGGGTGTGGGCCCCATCGAGGGCATACCCAAAGAAGGTGTGGTGGTTGGGGTGGTTGTGGATGCTCCACCAATGGTCCCTACAAAGAAAGGGTTGGAATTCATGCCAGCCATAGGGCTAGTTGGTGTAGTGTAAGTGGGGTTTTCAGACTCTGCCTTAGAATCGGATGTGAAATAAGGGGTGTCAGAGTCGGGGGACAGAGCTCTATGTCATCGACGAGTAGAGTCAAGTGACGAAGCTCGAGGTCTATGATGAGTGGTATCAAGTGATGAAGCTCTACGTATATGACGGGTGATGTCAAGTGAACCGTGCTACGAGGGCTCACCCCGGAGGCACCGAGAATGTCTCGGAGACTCAATGGTGATAGATGGTGTCAAGTATCTGGGGGTTGTGTCAAGTGAAAACAGCTCAAAAACCCTAATGCAGCCAAGTGTGTAGAAGGAGAGCACAAAAAATATGGCACTCAGGCCAACAATTGGCTCAAAACGCTTACTGTAATAGTTGTGCTACAATAAGCAGAGCATCAACAACAATGGTCAGAATACCAACAAGCAACAAGTTTCCTAAAAAATAAAAATAGTGGACTCGCTAGACCAAAGGGAGGTAAGGGAGCATGCAAACAGCTAGCTAAATAGTATTTTGACTCAACCAAACATATCCTATGCAAGGTGATGAAATCCAAGTCAGAAAATATGGATAGTAGAGCCAAGTGGCTAAATATATCCCCCTACCGGGAGGGACACCGAGTAAGAAAATCCAAGAAGAAAGGAAACTAAGATACCCCGTTCATGACACGTACAGAAAGGTGAATCTGCAGCTCCGATCCTATCACCGTGTGGGCCTAAAAGGAATCACCACACGTAGACCAACGAGTAGATAGCCTTCAGTTACTGAATGGATTGTGGTATTCCACTCAGGCCTCCGAAACCAGTCTGGATACTTCAACCCTCCTAAGGGAGAGGCTCTCTCATAAATTGGTTGTGACCGTGCCAAAAAATACTAGGGAATTTTGGTTCCCTAATGGACAACAACTATGTCTCAAGTGTAAGTGATCGAGGGGTGTTATTTGGATGCCTATCCCCCCTGTCCTACCTAACTACAATATTCTTATGTGTTCCCCAAGTGGGGTTAGAATGTTGGTTGTGTTAAGTAGTATTTTAAGGCTCACTTGAATTAGGTGACAGAGTGTGTGCGTGTGAGGTAATGAACCCAATCAAAAGTGCCACGGGGTGGGAAACTTTCTAACTAATAATAATAATGCAGAAATTAAACTTGTAATGCAAAATTTTCTTTTTTCATTTGAAATGCTTAAATTAAAAAAACTCTGTAAATGGAACAGAAAGCAAACTGCAGAAAAAAGGCTGTAGGTAAGTATGGTTGCAGATAGAACAGGTGGATGTGCAGGGTGCAGAAAATATTGCAACAAAGTTCTGGGTTCAAAAAAGGGTAAAAAAGTGCAGAAAACAGATCGCGGGTTTGTGATTGAAATGCACGGTTTGGAGCGCGGCTGTAGGGGTGAAACCTGCGGTCGGATCGAGGGTCTGTGGCCAAGAGGCGCGGTCTGGGGCACGGCTGTGGGGGTGAAACCTGCGGTCGGATTGTGGGTCTGTGGCCGAAAGGCA
Source organism: Larix kaempferi (assembly GCA_027924585.1). Taxonomy (NCBI): domain Eukaryota; kingdom Viridiplantae; phylum Streptophyta; class Pinopsida; order Pinales; family Pinaceae; genus Larix; species Larix kaempferi. Next base: position 1,386,747 of record BSBM01000458.1, on the reverse strand, counting down.
CGGTTTGGGGTGCAGCTTTAGGGGTGAAACCTTCGGTCGGATCGTGGGTCTATGGCCGAAAGGCGTGGTTTGGGGCATGACAGAAAGGGCGAAGAGCTGCAGTCGAATCGCGGGTTTACGGCCATAATGCGCGATTTGGAGCGCGACAAAGGGGCAGAAAGACGCGGTCAGATAGCAGGTCTGGGGCTAAAATGCGAGGTCTGGAGCGCGGAAAAAGGGTAGAAAGCTGCGATCTAGGCCGCTGGAAAGAGGAAAAAGGCTACGCTCGAGTCACGGAACAACGACAGAAAGTAGTGGTCTGGGCCGCGGGAAAAGAGAAAACAGTTGCGATATGGATTGCGAAAAAACAGTCAAAAGCTGCAATCTGGGCCGCGGCTGCAAAGAACAGAACTGCGATCTGTGACAAAAAACCCAACTGGCCAAAGCCACAGCCAAACAGGGAAAACAAAAAAATACTTGCAGAAAATAAAAACTTTTAAAATTTTAACCAGAAATTCAAAGGCCAATAGTGGAGTCGCCAAAACTGTAGCTAGGGTTTTCACCCTAGCTTGTGCAAATGAGCACCTACTAAGGAGAAGGGAATCCTTAGTAGCAGTTCAATAAAACAGTAAAATATGACAGTAAAGCAAAGTAAACTTAAACTAGCATGTGCATCAACAAGAAATAAAAAGATAGTAATATGATAAGAATTTTCTTTTGTATTAAATTTACCTAAAGTGTTGAGGTTGGTGAAGCTCTTGTAGTAGTCCTGAAGGGCTACTTCCAAGCTCCAATGGGTTCCTTCTCCTTCTCCAAAGTGTTTTGGATATGGGCCAAAGGGGCACTCAAATGGAAAAGACTAGCTCAAATGGTAAGCTAGGGTTTCAAGAGTGATTTTGGCAGAGTGAGGATAGGGAAGATTGTGGATTTGGAATGAGGAGCCTCGATTACCTATTTATAGGTTTTTAGTGGTGGAGTGTTGACCCATGGTTTTGGGAACCATATGGTTTAGGTCAATTGTATAGGGTCTTTACTTCTTTTTTCCCTCTTTTTCCTCTTTTTTATATTTTGTATTCCCTTTTTAGAGGGTTTTTGCGATTTTTGGAGGAAATTTAAATTATTTTGGGGAAAAAAAGGGGGGTTTTGGCCTTTTGGAGGCTTTTTAATGGTTTTTTAAGGTTTTGGAGGCAAATATGGTAGGAAATATAGACAAATGAGTCATGTAATGAGGGAGATGAGGTAGTGAGCACTTTTTGGGTGTTAACAGATTAGGTCCCTCTTTGGCCATAATGATGTATTGTACACAAAAATTATTAATATATTGACCAAAACCTTATTTGTATTGATTCCATATTATAGTGAGACATCGATTTGAGTATGGGGATGCGAACCTCATGTATATTTGAGATTATATGCACCTCATCTCCTTGATCAGTTTGTCTATAGGTATGGGCCTCTATAGTCCATTGGGAATGGGACTCCTTCTTCAAAGTAGACCTAGTTTCTTGTCCTTGGCTCCCTTGATTTCCCCATAGAAAGAAATGAATACTTATGATGTATTTCGACCACATTATGATGAGCTCTTGACCCCACATATCAGGGGGTGATCCGTTAACAACCTAATTTTGTTCACCTTCCTTGTCATGAGTTTCATCACCATCATGCTTCATTATTGATAGTATTAACCCCATTTCCATCCTATCCATCCATATGACCTATGCAATATGATAAAAAACCTAAAAGAAAAGTCAACTTTTAACCATGTCAAGCCTTCGTCACTACTTTTACCTTACTAAGGGTGACCATATCAAGGTGGTCTCTCCTTTAACCCATAAAGTAGAAATGGATCTCTATTATTCCCTTAAAAGTAGTGACCCAATCTAAAAAAGGAAAAATTTTAGTTTCCATCCATCATTGTGCAGTATCCAAAGGGAAGTAGTGGTTAAAAAGTGGACAAACACAATTTTCAAGGTGAAAACTAACTATTGATTTGGTCTTCCAAACTCTAACCTCTGCACTGAGTCATTAATGGAATGGAGATTATCCACAATGGAATCAGATCTCATTTATTACCACCCTATTTCCTATAAATGTATCCCTCATGGTCACATTTATTATTATCCATAATCATATTTTCAGAGCATTGTTTTGTTGCCGAAATTCCACTAAAAAGCATGAAAGAGGCCATACCATCCCTTCTACTTTCACCAGTGTACGATCATCAATTAGTCACTTGGATAGTGTTACACCCAAAATCTACTCATCATCAGATTCAGTCTATACACCCCTAAAGATACTTGGACTAAATAATCATCCTGGGAGGATTTGTGCTAAGTTCTGCAATCTTTTGAGAGGTCGTCGCAGGTTGCACATTAGCAACATGTGATGTCGCATCTTGCTCCACTACAGGGTGCGACGAGGTTTGTTAATGGGAAAAAATAGCTTATTCGAGATCCTTCTCGAAACTTGCTCATTTAGGGGCTTATCCCTGACCTCTAGGGGAGCTGGTACTCGACCCCTAACTCTTTGGGAGGATCCCCTATCTCTCTCCTACCATCTCTCAACATATCCTATCCGTACCCTATCCACTTAGTCCTATATACGTGAAGCTCACTCCCATCCCAAAGGGAGAAAGACTATGGTATCTACATGCTGGTGAAATCTCTCTCAAGACACCTCCATTCACCCATTGGAGAACTCATACTTCCTTGGAAGGATATGGAAATTGGCTTGGTCGGAGAAGGGCTACTGCGTTAAGTCTTGGTTGTAGTTCTATATCTCTATCATGTACTCCTCTATTTGCAGTAATACAAATGCTTTCCACCAATATTGTTCTTATGTGCAATGATATTGTGTAGTTTACCTGCTTAACTGTTTACTTAGATCGCTTATTGTATAGATGTCTTTTACTGGTTTCTCTTGTTTCTTGTCTTGATAGGTCTTGCAGCTTGGATCTGACGACCGTGGGACGTGGATCAACATTCGGGAGAAAGGATCATGTAGCAAAACGGTAATACATCTAGTACTTGGTCCTTAAGTAGATCTAGGAAATGCACTTGTAGTCTGTTCTATTTGTTCTAGACTCACATTGAGCTAGGGAGATCTGGCTCGCATCCGCTCGAGTGGATTGTCCGATAAAAAATCTGGCGACCATACTGGGGAGTATAGAATCTAGTCAGTAGTTGTTAATATGAGAGTCATTTTCAGTTGATTGCTTGACACAAGCCTTTTATTTTTGCCATTTACTTCTTGGATTTGATTTCACTATCAAATCTTCATATTGAAGACTCTGATCTACTTCCTCTAAGTTCATACAAATCATTCCCAAACCATTCCATGGTTCATTACTGAGAGATCTGATTCATTTTTAAAAATCTAGAATTCGACCGTCGCACCTAGGCAGTGGAAACAGAGCGACACTGTGTCATTCTGAGTCTCAGTTCTTTACCTATTGGATACTCGTTGCACCCCTTGCATTGGCAGACTGCGATATAGTTGCACTTCCCGTGTAATCAAACTGCGATCTCGCACTGTGTGCAAGCACAGAGTGCGCCGATTTGTCAAATTTTGGCATGCAGGCATCTCCTCGCCATTTGACAGTATGGACTTTGGTTTGCTATATGAACTCCCTTTGTGCTGCAAGATCCAGCCAGAGATCCCATCTTTTATTTGTGTGTTTTGTTTGGCTTGTTTGTATTGGTTTTTGGGTATTTTGGGATTTGGATTCATGTTTGGCCCTTTGAAATCATTTTTTGTTTGGTGTGATTGGCTTGTTTTAAAGACTTGAAAAGTGTGGGATATCCATGTCTTTTTTAGCCTCTCATTCTTGGGTTATGCATCTTGTTTCCTTTACATACTAAGCTATCTAATGATTACTTGAAAAGATTGGTTCTTTCTCTCCACTTTATTTCAAAGAAAAGCTTGATTTTATCACTCTTTTGTTATATTCATGAAATTGGAAAACATAGGTATTCTTCTTGTTTTAATTTGATCATTTGAAATTCTTGGTCTCACATTTATAAAAAGAAGAAAGGCTTGTTCCAGTTTTGTGTGCATTTGAGTTAGATAAGATTGTTAAGTGCTTATCTTTGTCTTGCATTTGATTGGAAGCGTTTGTGGAATCCTTCTTTCCGTAGCTTAGATGTGTCTTTTTCAAGTGTAAAAAGATAGGAAATGAGTTATAATTATTGCATTTGGTAGATTTTAAGCCTTTCTTGAGTACCTTTGAGTTGTTTGGGTGCTTGCCATTTTTCTTTGGGAATTTCTAATTGATTAGAGTGTTGTAGATATTCTCTCACTTTCTGTATATAGATATGAAAAGCATTGAGTTATCAAATTTCATTTTTGGTACATGCATTTGAAAATTGAAAAGTGCTTCATCATTTTGTCTTACACATTGTTAAGATTAGTTGCATCTTTCATTTTCTTTGCGCTCTTTAGCTGATTATTGCAGAAAGTTAGAGTTATTGCACTCTAGGAAGGAATTCTTCTTTTCGCTACTACTTAAGTACTTTTGGTTTGAAAGAAAGAAAAATCTCTCCTTACCTTAAGTAGTTTTCATTGAAAAGGAAAGGAAATGTGCATTATCATGTAGTTGAGGATTGCATTATGTTTACATTTATGTACTCACCTCATGCATCCACCTAACCATACAAGATAAAATTAACGGTAGCACTAGGTAAAAGTTTTAGCAACTTCTGTGTAAGTTAGAGACGTGTTCCGGCGTCGTTAAGCATGGCAGTTGTCGTTATTTTCCAGCACTGTATCCCGGGGGTATTGTAGTCTTCCATGTACATCGGTATATCGAGCTCCTTCACGTACCCACCAAGTACTATAATCCGTACTTGGCATATATCGAAGGGTGTATCATGTACTCAACACATATATCAGCAGGTCTCTTGCTGAACGGTTGTGCATTAGACAGCACCACTACGGATTTGAACTCGCACGTGCCTTGCGTGTATCGGGAGACACCATTAGGATTCATGAAACCAACCGAGTTAACCATTTGGCCGTCTTGGCAAAGCAATACACCAAGAACAACACTCAGGGAGATTAGCACGCACGTACTATCCAGGTAATCGGGTATGTAGGCAAGGGTACAGTCTCAATCCTCCTTGTCGTGTCATATTGTTGGACCCTGCAGTATATAGCAGTTTGCGATGACTTGATAATCCTGTGAGGTTCTAGACTTTGGATCCACTCCTATTCACATAGTTTGCTTGTTGCTTTTAGACTTGAGTAGTGCTTGACTTGTGTGGTACTTTAGAGACTCTTAGGAAGTTTAGATATGGGATATTCTTCCGGGACTACCAACCAGGAGGCACCTTTCCAAGGTATGCCATTTGTTATTCCCCCTTCTGGAACTGTTGGTCCTCCCTTCATGGCTACATGAGTCTTCCTGGATTGACGATAGGATTACCAGTATGGTTATTCTCCAATCCAGTTACACCAAGTGCACCAAATGTGTCAAACCTAGGTCCTTCACCACATGAGCATCAATCTCATGGTGACCCTTCTCCTTCTACGTCGAAAGTTGAATTGGATTCTGTCTCCTACTCTTCTTCTACTGAAAACTCTAGTGCTAAGAAACAAACCAAGCGTCAACCATCTGCCTCTGATGGTACTCATTCTATGAGAACACCTCATAAGCCAAAGTTCCCTTGCAAACTTTGCAAGGGTGACCACCTTCTCAAGAATTGTCTCGGTCTTTCCCATGTGTCATAATTGTGGTCTAAAAACCCCAAACCGTTTGTATTTTCAACCTCTGGCCATCATGTTGATGATACTTCCTCAACTAGTGACCCGTTGTTGAAGGGTCGGAAGGGTAAAGTCCTGTATCCCTGTTTGATATGCAAGGGTATGCACCGTACTTTCCTTTGTCCAAGCATGGATGAAGCTTCACGGTGGTTGGAAGATATTACTAGTTCTCAACAGGTGCTTCCAATAAGAAATAGTAATTTGTCCCTCGACCCCCTGCTGGTTGACCAAGTGGTCAATTCAGTTTCATTTATAATTGATCCCACTCTTCCTTCGAAGAGTGAAGTGATCGATTCGATCTCATATCCACTCGATCTCATATCCACTCGATCCCGCTCTTTCATTGGAGAAAGTCCAGACTGAAGCAGTCACCATGACACAATCTTCGTCCCATTCCTATCTTCCAAGTGAGAGTGAATTGGAAACCGTTGATGTTTTCCTAGTCAGTTCAGAATGTCCTAGTCAAGGGGAAACCTTGTCCATTCCTACAGGACCCCCCCAAGTACTAAGGTCATTTCCTTTGATTGGAATGGTCTAACAGAATATCCTCTTCCTTCTAGTATTCCTTTTCAAATATCTGTAGGAGTTTCCGATAAAGAAATCTTTCTTACGATAGTTGATGAGGGAGCTTCTGTTAGTATTTTATCCTTAACTGCTTGGCAAGCTATAGGTTCCCCTCAGTTTGTGCCAGTAACTGACCAGATTCTCCCGTAGTTACCTATCACGTTGAGAGGTAAAACTGTCTATATTGATGTCATGGTTGTTCAAGGTCCTGTAGATTTCAATCTGCTCCTTGGACATGATTATGTCTATGATATGAAAGCTGTAGTGTCCACACTCTTTCGAGTGATGTATTTTCCTCATCATGGGAATATTGTGACCATTGATCAGCTTTCCTTCGTGACACCTACTCATCATATGAATCCTAGTCATAAGACTTCCCTGAATGTTCCGCATGTTTTAGTGGTTTCTTCCCGCTGAGGATGGGGGGTATGAGCACAGTTTATGTTGTGTTTCAAGCTCGTTAAAAAATGAAACCGACCACTCTAGCATTGTTTACCTTTGGTTTCAAGCTTGCATAAAAATGAAACCAGTACACTGGAGCATAGTTTTATACTATTTTAAGCTCATTAAAAAATGAAATAGGCCCTTCTAAGCATAGTTCACCTTTGGTTTCAAGCTTGCATAAAAATGAAACCATCCCCTCGAGCACAGTTTTATTCCATTTCAAGCTCATTAAAAAATAAGATGGGCCCCCTCAAGCATAGTTATCATCTATTTCAAGCTTGTGTAAAAATGAAATAGATCTCCCTCCCATCGATTCAATCCTCTCGCTAGAGTTAGAACTTGAACCTTAATTTCATCTGATTCTCGTTCCCTCCCCCCTTGGTAGACATTTTCATATTAGTAGCCAGGTCGGTAGTTGGGTTAGCAAGCAAGATTTTCAGATGAAATGAAGCTTGGGGGGCATGCCACATGTTGTACCGTCAGCAATCATGTTGAGGGAACACCACCATGTTAAGCTGCTATCAATCATGCTGGGGGCATTTACCAACCTCTAGGCATCATGTTGGGAAGGAACCCATCAATGGGCCTTAACCATGAGCAGAGTTTACCTTTGGCTTCAATCTCATTAAAAAATGAAACTAGTAGTTTGAGAAGAGTTCTATTCCCGTGTCAAGCTCGTTAAAAAATGAAACGTATATTTTCCCTTTGAGTCGAGTCTTCTCATTGACTTAGTACCTGAACCTTCTTTTCATCCGCCTAGGGCTAGCTTAGGCGAATGAAATGAATCTTGGGGGCATGTCTTCAACCTCTGAAGGTTACGTTGAAGTCAACTCGATCGCCTCTCCACACTATGTTGGAGCTAATTCACTTACTTCCAGCCGTCATGCTGGGGACACACATCAACCTCTGGATGCCATGTTCGGGAAAAGTTCACCACTGGGCACATTTTCGAGCATACTTTCCTTTTTTAGGTTTCGAGCTCATTAAACCATGAAAATTATCCTGAGCATAGTTCATTTTTTGTTACAAGCTCGTTAAAAAATGAAGCAGACATCATGAGCATTCTTCCAACCTATCTTCGAGCTCGTTAAAAATAGTAAGATGGTGTTGAGCTTACTTTTCACTTTTTTCGTGCTCTGGTTGAAACATGAAAAGTGGTTTGAGCTTACTTTTTACTTTTTCATGCTCTGGTTCAAATATGAAAAAGATTCCGAGTGCTTTTGATACCATTCTCGTGCTCGTTAAAATTTTGAGATAAAAAGGTGTGTCTAACGAGTATAGGTTTATCACTTTATCTGGCCTCGCTAGACTATTTACGGAAAAGGAACTGTGCCAAGTTTACTTTTCCTTTGTCGTACTTGGTCATCAACCATGACAAAGTTGTTCATGGAGTCCTTTTTAAGCTCTTTTCAGACTCCCTAAATAGGAAAAGATTTCCAGGCAAACTTGTCGCGTTCACGCTTGTTAAAGTATTTGAATGGTTGTCTTCCTGGTGATAGTTTACCCCTTTTTCGGACCAGGAGGCACTAGTTATGAAAAAGGTATACTCCAACCAATCATGACTGGAAGATTCCTCTCCCGCATTGTTTTACCCTTTTTCGGGCGATGAGGCTAACTCTACAAAAAAGGACCGCTGGAGTCTTCTTTAGTTCTTTTCAGAATCTCTAAATATGAAATGACAACCAAGTTTTCCTTCTATGGACTCGTTAAAATTTTCACATTGAAGGGCCCGTCATGGGACAAACCCCTCCTATCCTAGGTTCGGAAAACATTTGGGATTGGACTCATCTATGAGATGAGCTATACCGAGCATCTGGTTACCCTCATCAAGCTCGTAAAAAACACATGAGGAACTCATCATTCATGATGGGGAAAAAGGAAAGTGTTTGTGTTACATACCTTATTAGTGGCAGTATGTAGTCGTTCTTGAACATGGCACTCATCTTCATTTGCATACAGTACTTGGATAATCCGTTTCTCCTTGAGTCTTGTCAATTCCATGAGTCGCATCGCTCCTTTGGATCAGCCAAAGAATGCTTCCACCATCAGTTGCATTAGGAGTTGGTATCATTCTCGTCATGTCAATACTGCCAAGTCATGCCATGCCCATGTTAAAGAATATGTTTACCATTTGTAGTCAGTACACCCACCATCACGTCGGTCTACTCTGAGTCATTCTTTCATGTTACTGTACCATCCGATCTACCCTACACATCTTTATCGTGTTTGGTGTCGATTGATGGGGGATTCATCATGGCCTTCCTTCGACGGATTCATCCTTGTCGACCTCAAATCATCATCCGAGGATCGAATCTAGAAACCAATCAAGTACCTTGGCCCTACATGCCTCAATGGAAGGTTACCTCGCTTTCATCACGAGTTTACATCATTGACTCTTGATTGAAAGATGTCATCTTGCGTTCGACTTCAACTCATTCATTCACGCTCGATGATATGTACTGTGATACCTTGGAAATCATTGACATCAATGGTGATTTCCCTTGCACTTGTTGATGGTTTACATCAATGGCCGGTAATCAAGTGGTTTCTACCATGTTCGATGTCAAGACATTTGTAATCACATGGATAGATTCGTATCATTGCGGGTTCAGCTTGAAGATCCCGAGGAGTCATGTTTTACCCAGGTTGTGATGGAGTTTGTATTGAGTCATATTACACGGATCCACTTTTGTATTGGTCGTGGCTGTGTTATCATCTCATCATGGATCTATGCTTGTGTCTAGTAGCCATGATTGTGTTTAGTCAGTCATTACTACCATGGATCTGTAATGTACTAGTCGGTAGCCATGTTTTACTTCATATGAGATTGTCAGTTCAGAGTCAGTTGTATTGTAGCAATGTCCTTCGTCCGACAAGTCTATTGATATTACTTCTTTCAAAGCACTTCAACTGTACATCCTTAACAACTTCATGCTTTGGGGGGCATTCTGTTACACCCAAAATCTACTCATCATCAGATTCAGTGTATACACCCCTAAAGATACTTGGACTAAATCATCATCCTGGGAGGATTTGTGCTCAGTTCTACAATCTTTTAAGAGGTCGTCGCAGGTTGCACACTAGCAACATGCGACGTCACCTCTTGCTCCACTGCAAGGTGCAACAAGGTTTGTTAATGGGAAAAAATAGCTTATTCGAGATCCTTCTCGAAACTTGCTCATTTAGGGGCTTATCCTTGACTTATAGGGGAGCTGGTACTCGACCCCTAACTCTTTGGGAGGATCCCCTATCTCTCTCCTACCATCTCTCAACCTATCCTATCCATACCCTATCCACTTAGTCCTATATAAGTGAAGCTCACTCCCATCCCAAAGGGAGGAAGACTATGGTATCTACATGCTGGTGAAATCCCTCTCAAGACACCTCCATTCACCCATTGGAGAACTCATACGTCCTTGGAAGGATATGGCAATTGGCTTGGTCGGAGAAGGGCTACTGTGTTAATTCTTGGTCGTAGTTCTATATCTCTATCATGTACTCCTCTATTTGCAGTAATACAAATGCTTTCCACCAGTATTGTTCTTATGTGCAATGATATTGTGTAGTTTACCTGCTTAACTGTTTACTTAGATCACTTATTATATAGATGTCTTTTACTAGTTTCTCTTGTTTCTTGTCTTGACAGGTCTTGCAGCTTGGATCTAACGACCGTGGTACATGGATCAACATTCGAGAGAAAGGATTGCGTAGCAAAATGGTAAGACATCTAGTACTTGGTCCTTAAGTAGATCTAGGAAATGCACTTGTAGTCTGTTCTATTTGTTCTAGACTCACATTGAGCTAGGGAGATCCAGCTCGCGTCTGCCCGAGTGGATTGTCCGATAACAAAGGAAAACTTTTAGTTTCCATCCATCATTGTGCAGTATCCAAAGGGAATTAGTGGTTAAAAAGTGGACAAACACAATTTTCAAGGTGAAAACTAACTATTGATTTGGTCTTCCAAACTCTAACCTCTCCACTGAGTCATTAATGGAATGGAGATTATCCACAATGGAACTAGATCTCATTTATTACCACCCTATTTCCTATAAATGTATCCCTCATGGTCACTTTTATTACTATCCATAATCACATTTTCAGAGCATTTTTTTGTTGCCAAAATTCCACTAAAAAGCATGAAAGAGGCCATACCATCCTTTCTACTTTCACCAGTGTACGATCATCAATTAGTCACCTGGATAGAGATTGGGATACAAAGGATATTGATGAACCTTCCCTCGGATTAGTTGTAGTGACCCTCTACCATCCACAACTGATACCAAGGTGCACTTGTAAAATTGTATTATTATGTAATAATAAAAGTATCGTTCTTTACATGTTGCATTTCTCTTTTCATAACTAGTTTTGCATTTACCTTTTCATAGCTATTTTTGGATTGAATGTTGCATGCATATTAAAGAGTTGATTTCATTTAGTTTAGTTTAGTATTGATTTTCATTTTTCTTCATATCTTACTAAGGATTGCATAACCTCTTAATAGGTGCACATGTGTGTGACGAATCACACACAACATTATGGCATTAATCAAGCATACCTATATTTACTGAACTTCTAGAAGTTAAACCAACTAAGTTGGTGGCAAAATAACCCCTAATAAGGTATTCTTTAGTTTCTTCTTGAAAACAATTATTAGTATATTAAAATATATCATATGTGATGGTTGTTTAAGTCATTTCTTAAGTTTAAAAACAAATTTTATGTCTATCTCTTGACTTATTTTTGGTAAAGGCTAATTTATTTTGATTTAGATATTTACGAAGGTGGATTTGTAGCACAATGGAGAGCTATGATTCGTCTACCATTGTCAAGGAATCCTATCATAGCTCTATGATGAGGGAGGATATTCATTGGACAAGTTATTGTGAAATTGAGATTTTGAAGTTGAGTGATAGAGTGCTATATGGTACTAGCTGATTTGAATTTGAGTCCATGGTGGTTGTTGATCTTTTTGTTGTTGAACTTTGATGATAAGTTTGTTTTTTATAGTTTTAAGGTTCCACCACATTGAATATGGCAGTTATTTTAATTGATTGCATTGAGAGGCACTTCTATAGCCAAGTATGGGGGAGATGTTGTCACATTGCATTATGTAATGTAACGTTCCCAACTACTATGGAGGAGATGTTGTCATGTAACATTATGTAACGTAATGTTCCAACACAGTTGATTCGTGTCATGTCCAAGAAGCACGAGGCAGACAACAGTTTGATTGGATGAGTCGGCTCTGTTATGGCGGAAGCTTAATAAAAAGAATGAGCAAAAGCAGGATTATGCAACACAGATAAACATAAAACGCACAGACAATATGCAGGAATGTGAACTATTCTTTTATTACTTGCAAATAGATCAAAACTGATATATGTTACAATGTTATGCATGCTTATATAGAATTCTGAGATGCTTGGGTGCCTTCCCGTTACGTTCAGTTACAAAGAACAAGTTAGAATGGTTTCAATAGTTCAACCTTTACAGTTGACCGAAAGATAGAGAGATAGTCTATCAAAGTTCGATAGTCGCTAGTCGCATGTTGACGCTTATTGTCGATGTCGCAAACTACAAGATTGTAGAACATATAGAAGGTGCAGAACATGTTGCAGTATGTAGAAGACGAGACTCATTGGAGTTGTGTCAAAATCGAACCTGTCGAAGTTGTCAAAGTCATGTCAAGTCGAAACTTGTCAAAGTTCTATCGACTTCGATGACTTGCCAACTATGATGTGGATCAGACCTCCTTCCTTAAGAAACAATGGACCCCATTGTTTGCTCGTGAAGGTGAGTAAACTTGTCGGTCACCTCAGTAGCAGAGTACCACTTTCCTTGAGATGGGATCTAGCCAGCTTTGGCAACCTGAAACAAGGGAATTGTGTTCGTCCTTGCAAGGCATACTCGTTGCCCCACAATGGTGTCACAAGGAAGAGGATCCTGAACATCTAGATGGATGTCTTCGGGTTTTGTTGTTGAGAAGTCGTTATGTTCCAACAAAAGTGCATGGTATGGTCGAAGTAGATCCACGTTGAAGACTGGATACAGACCCGGGAAAGAAAGAATGTCGAGCTGGAAAGTGTTTTCTCCAATCTGTCGAAGAACACTGTACGGACCATATCGCAAAGTTTTTAACTTCTGGAAAGGACCTGTGAAGTGCTCCTTCTTAAGATGTATCCAGACCTTATCCCCAATTTGGAATGTATGAGGAATATGATGCTTGTCGTGTCGGGCCTTAGCTTTCTCGTTTTCTCTGTGCAACATATCCTGTGCTTTTCGTTGAATGTCGCATATATGTTCTCAAAACTTGACTACTTTGTCAACTTCTCACTGGCTGTAGTCGGTGTCGGAGTGCGGTTGTGTCAAGGAGATGATCAATTCGATAGGCGCTGAGGATTGAAATATGTAACAGATCTCAAATGGACTCTTTCCTGTTATCACATCCCCTCCCATCTATTAACGCAAGGAAGGCAACATGATACCCAAAAACTTGGGCTTTTATAGAACTTTAGCCCATTTCAACATTCATGATTCATATAAATATAAACAACTGGCATTACAATAAAATGCATATGTGTGCAGTTGCAAATCAAGCAAACATGCATAGTGGAATAAACATCATCCACACACATTTCACATGCATTCAACATTTAAAAACAACCATCAAATAATTAAAACAGGGCAGAAGTAGATACACATATGAGAATATACTTATCTCATTGTAATGTTGTCCCAAGCAACTAGCTATGTCGCTGCAACGTTCCACCCATCCATAGGTCTCTTCCAATCCTATATTCTTTCAGCACTCAGAGACCACCCCCAAGCTGGGCATGATATCTACAAGGAAAAGGGGACTCTCAAGCTCAGCAAAGCCTAAAGCAATGGATACCCATCTCAATCCCAACATTCTTTTACACACTGTTACAACATAATCTTCCACCCTGTGAGCATCAACATTCTTTGGCCTGTAGGATCCATTTCACTGACTCAGATCCACTTATATCCTTCAAAGATACTATTTTGCCCTATTTTTATTCCTACCCGCATGTTGCATCACTATAGCATGCGTACCCACGAGTTGCATCACTATATCCTGCGGGTATCAAGTAAAATGGTAAAAATCACTAGTTTATTACTTTTTACTCCCAAAAAGCGGTCATTGGCATGGATAATTTTAAGGACCCATACTTATTTAAAAGTGTATAAACCTTGGCGAATCTTACCAATTCTTAAAATGTCAACTATAAAATATTTGACGATAATTTTCTAAAATTATTTCAATCTCTAAGTATTTTATATAGTTTATATAATAATTTGGCGATTTTTAGAGTGAAAAAAGTTCAGCCCATCAAAATTGGGTGAAATGGGGCTTCAAAAAATGCAAATTGGTGAATCTTTTTTTGGAAAAATAGCCCATGGGCTAAATTTCGGCCCTAAAATTATCCTTGGTCATTGGGTGACCTTTGGCTCTCCATCTGCCCAAGTAATGTCTCGATGTGTCCTTTCACTTACCTTTGAGAGGACTATATATTGAGTACATATGGCTTATGGATGGGAGGAGAAAGAAGAGCAAGAGAACTCTAGTGGATTTTTGCCCTATCTTGAGTCTACACTCGTTGATCCTTGTAGTTGTGAACCCTTTATGTTCACCTTCCAAACTCCTATCTAGTTTGAGTTTGCCATTCATGGAGGATTGAAGTGGTGGAGGCACAAGTGGATTGATCCAGATCTTGGTTCAGATTGGTTGCTGGCAAGAGGTCGTATCACTTTGTACTTCTTCTTGTTTATTAATAGAAATACTCATATTCTCGTCCATTAATGTTGTAAATGTTGTTTATTTTACATTGGGTTGCATTTACTTGTTATATCATGGGCCATTGCTATTGATGATGTTATTGCCATTTATATATTATATGTACTTGTTGTATATTGGCTGTCAAGACTAATTTGCAGATTCAAGTGCATGGATTGAAAAGCTCCAACGGGGATCTACATCAAACGTTTGGATCGAGGTTGGTTATCTTCTTCCTTATCTTAGCATTGCCATTTATATAGCATAGTTCTGAGAATTGAGTTGATTTCTGGTAGTCATCTATCTGTTGTGGTATACCCCAAGCCATAGTGAGTTTTCTCCAACACAGAAATGGCGACTCCACTGGAAAAAACATCCATCTTGGGGATTTTTTGAGCATTAGTCCATAATTAGAGTTGTTGTTTGTCGAAGCTCTGTGTCACTTATCTACCGTTGAGATACACTATAGAAAACTTGCTTTTTTTGAGCCATTGGACTCTCTGTTTTCCCATTTGCCTTTCCTCACCTACGGGCTAGCTTAGCTCTGCTTGCGTATACCCGCATCTGTTTACACTACTGCTCGCGGGTACCCGTAGGTATTCCTTCGACAGTAGCGTACAACTCTGGCTTTGGTTGATTTATGACCTTTGGTTGTTGCTAGGTTGGTTTTGGTTGATCCTGAGTCTTTGTTGGCATGTTTCTTGACTGTTCCATGTCTTGGTTGTGACCAGAACTCTTCGTTTCTCTTGGTTGAACCTTGTTGGTTTTTGCCCATCTTTGGATTTAGAGTTGTTGGTTTTTTCCTTTTGAGCTCATTACTTTGGCTGAGTCTTACTGTTTGGTGTCTACCTAGTTGTCTTAGTGATCTCCTTGGCATATCAGTGACTAGATAGTAGGATTTTGCTTGCATTTTTCATTTCCATATATTGAAAAATACAAAAAAAATACACATAGTTTTTGCATTTTCCTTTCGTTTATAAGAGAAAATACAAAAAAAATTGCTTTTATGTATTGCATCTTGCATTGAGTGCTTTCTGCCTTCATTTAGATTCTGATTGTGCATTGAAAAATATAAAAGGATTGCATATTTATTTCGAAATTGTTGGTTTGATTGTGCATATTAAGGGCATTGTTTTCATTGGATAGATGAGTCTAGGATTTGACGGTTTTGCATACTATTGAGTCTTACACATCACTAGTTTCATGATCATATCCCTTGAGTAATCACAACCATTAAAATTAACGCTTAATCTTAAAATTGATTAGACCTATTTTATTTATAGGGTACACCAACTAGCATAGGTTTAGATTCTTGGAATAGATCATTGTGAGTTAACAATCCAAGAGTACTAGATGAGACATTAGGTGTCTGACCAGGGAGTGGAGGAATCCATGGTATAGACAGGTGCTCTCAGGAAGCTCTACTCAAGCCAGAGTTAAGCATGAGGTCACGGGAGGTTGGTTGAAGAGATATCCCTCTGATACCTGCTGAACGTGGGAGATATTTCCAGGATTTGTTCGTATCTGGGGACTCTTGGGGGATTTGACCCTCATTGAGTTTTGGGCTCAGCTACCCTACCCATACGATGGATCCCACCTATGACTATCCCCCTGAGCATTGGTTATATTGCGGTGACCATAGTTTCCTTACCTAGGTATCGCACAGGGTACTTGCAGTGGTTATACTGTTTGTGTCCTGAGTCAGATAGGGATTGGACAGCACAGTTGTGTTTGTGCAGTGGACTTGACCCTATACACACAGTAAAGCCTGGGTGTCTCTATAACTGATTCTGTACCTCCGGCTATAGTTTGGGAGTCTCAAGCCTCTCCTAGGCGAGACATACCCGCTCTAGTGTCGGGAGCTCATTTAGCCACTCTATTTGTCTGCTCTTAGCTGTAGTTTCTCTAGGTGTGTGCTTTTGATTTACTGTTTTTGATCGATAGTTGGCCTTTAGGGGACGTTTTGATTATATATTCTCTCCAGAGATATCATGGCACAGAGCCCTACTCTCCGCCAGTCCCGTCGGTTGGTTGGTTTAAAGCCGGCCGAGATTTCACGCCGTGTTACTAGAGGACGCTGGAGGGCTCCCTCTGAGTCTTCAAATTCTTACGAGACATACGTCCAAGACGTCATGACTACTACACATTCCAATACTGAGGAAAAACCTTCGACTCCATCGGGTAGAGTTGACCACACTTTCGATCCCCATACTCCTCGTGAGGAGTGGGGAGGTGATCCACCTGAGACTCAACCTAGTTCTATTTGGCCTAATCCACTTAAACGAGATCCGTTCGATCCTTCTAATCCGGATAATTATCTTTATGGAATGCCAACCTTACCCGAGGACGAAGAACAGGACGACACGTTCATTCCTTCGTTTCCGCACAATTATAGACACGGGATGCCAGAGTTACATGATGACACTGGTCCTATGATCAACCCAACCGCACTCTCTTTTGGTATGCCTAGTTATAGTACCGTTGAACCTTCCACCATGTTTGGTAGTCACGCTGGCACTAGTCATGGTGTTAGCCATACTATACCCACTGGGGGCACTACGTTGTCCACCCACACACATAGTATGGGGACTGGTCATGTTCCTCCTAATGATTCTAATGTTGTAAGACAACCACCTCCTAGGATTGCCCAACCTAATAGGAATGTTGTTCGAAACACGACTCACCATCCACCACCTAATACACATGCTGCTACTCGTCAACCCAGGACTACTTTTACGGATGTTAATGCTCCTCCCAACCACGGGGGTGGACATATACCATGTACTTTTGCGTCCACTACCACTACTAGTAACACCAATGTTGGGGCTGGGAATACATCTTATGCTTCTGGTCACCACACGACTGCTCAAGCTAATCCTAATGCTAGGGGTGGGAACATACCATACCATTATGGTCATCACAACACGGTTCCTGCTATGAATAGTACATATATGCCCCATACTCATGGAGGAAACCCTTACTACAACACAGTCGGTGTTGGTCACTAGTACAACCCACCACCCCAATATCGTGCCCAAAACACGCACATACTTGCTTACTCTCAAATGGGTCAGGCAAGAGGAGGTTATCAATCCTATGGCCATGGGCAAGCTTATGGTCCGCCAGGTCCTTATTATCAGTAGTTTAATCCTCATGGTCAAGATTTTGGTCCATCTTATAATACGGTTCCATTTAACCTTTTATGGGGGCTTATAATCAAGCTTTCCAGCCTCGGCTCCCGTTCCTTGCACGCTTGAATCTTCTGGATCTTTCGAAGCTCACGAATGATCCGGTGTGTCACGACCCTACTTGGCCCCCAGTCCATACCAAGCTCCCTTCGGACATTCCTAAGTTTGAGGGGAAAGGTGG
Source organism: Larix kaempferi (assembly GCA_027924585.1). Lineage (NCBI taxonomy): Eukaryota > Viridiplantae > Streptophyta > Pinopsida > Pinales > Pinaceae > Larix > Larix kaempferi. Next base: position 1,368,836 of record BSBM01000458.1, on the reverse strand, counting down.
TGAGGACCTGGGAGATCATGTCACGACAGTCCACCTTTGGTGCTCCTCCAACTCATTGAATCACGATTCTGTTAGATTGCAACTATTTCAATGCACCCTCACGGGGGTAGCCACGAAGTGGTACGTCGAGTTTCCTGGAAACACTTTTAGGGGTTTTAACGAGATCGCTTTCATTTTCTTAGATCATTTCCAGTTGCCAGTTCGCTATGATACTGGCACTGAAATTTTGTCTACCTTCCGTTAGAACAAGGCCACACATATTTCTGACCACGTTCAAGAGTGGTGTCGGCGGAAGAGGTTAGTGAAAGCCAACATTCCTCCAGAGTTCCTATTGGAATGGTTCCTCAAGTCTCTACTCCCATACATTGCTAAGGATGTTTCGATGTCCGGCATTGTGACTGAGGAACAAGCTATCTTGAAAGTCCAGCAGTTAGACTTATTATACTCTCAGTCTAGCATTTTGTATGACATCATCCCTGATGTACCGTGCACACGTCATGAGCCCACGTCAGTTCCTGGACTGCATGTCGATGGCATAGTAGGATCTACAAGCATTCGACCCATAGATTTGGTAGCTAATCAAATGCAAAAATTTTCGCTAAACCAATCTACTCCCGGACAGGTTCACACCTTGTCCACTTCCACTCCATCGTCCGATGTACACAGTGTGCAAACGACGAACCAGTCGGGTAAACAGCAACCTAGTGGTAAGAAAAAGGGGCAAAATAATCGTAAGGGTGGAAACAATGGGAATAACAATAGCAATAGCAATACCCCCCATAAGGATAATGCCAACCCTCCTCGGGAAGGTGGAAATGCTGGTGAGGACCGTAAACCTAAGTGTAAGGTGAAGTTTCCTTGCAAGCTTTGTGGGGAAGACCATCTTACTCACTTATGTCCTCGTATTGAATAAGCATCGAAGCAGTTGGCATAGATCCCAGCTGTGTTGAAGGATCCCCTACCTCATCACCAAAACATGGCTTCGCATGCTCCCACCACTGGTTATGGACCTACTGAGATGACAACGTCTTCTCCTAATACTAGTGGTTATGGATGTGTGAACATGGTTTAGTCAAAGGTTAGTGTTTCCACTCGTCAGTGCGATTATGATGCCCCACAAACCAATTTGGGAAGTGAGCCTCCCCCTCCTCCTGACAATTCCTTGCATATCGAGAAGCCTTCTATTATGCCATGGATACCGAAAGGTGTTCTTAAGCACTATATGCATAATCCTAATGCTCAAGCTGCCCACAACTACTCCATCGTAGAAGATTTGGGCAAAACTCCGTGTGCCATGTCGGCTCTTGAAGTTTTGCAAGCCTGTCCTTCTCAGAAGCATGCTCTTTTGAGTGCATTAGGAGTTTAGGATGGGGGAATTCCCACTGTTATCAAGTTCGATACTACTGATGTTCAACCTCGCTTACCCTACCACGTGGCTTTTCAAATCCGGTGATGTGCCTTCAGAGTTTTGTCAAGCGTACTATGGTTGACGAAGGTGCTTCTGCGTCAGTAATGTCGTTAGCTTGTTGGAAAGCTCTTGGCTCTCCTTCCCTACTCGCGTCTAGGACCACGCTCACTGCATTCAACGGTCATTGTTTTAAGCCACATGGAATTATCCCTTCCCTTGTTGTCTCCTTGGGAGGTAAGCCTGTGCCTATTGAAGTCGACGTGGTTGATGCTCCCATCGACTACAACCTTTTACTTGGTAAAAATTGGATGTATGCCATGAAAGTTGTCGCGTCCACTGTATTCAGAGTTATCTGTTTTACTCACGAAGGCATGATTGTGACCATCAATCAACTAGATTATGTTAACTCCTCTTCCACAGCATCCACAGGATCCATAGTCCCGCAAGTTACTCATTCTCAGCCGACAAATGGGAACATGGGTGTTGGCATGTACCCTTCATTGATGGGAACTTATGATTTTTCTGCACCTGTGAATTTTATTGGAACCATTACCGACGATGTGTCTCCTCCTTCACATAATATGTCATTCCAGACTTCTTATTTCGATGATCCGTGGACTTTACCGTCCACGAGTTCCACGTCTAGAAACATTTCACATGTCGGGATGTCTATGCCACTATCTGTAGCTGAGATTGCTTACCAGCATATTCAACAAGCCACTATAGAACCGGATCTCTCTTCTTCCCAGACAGTCGAGGAAGATCCCGTTACGCTGTCGGTTTGGGCAGCCAACTCATCTTGTTCCCATGATTGCCTCGATGATACTTTGCCTTCTAATGAAGCTATTATGGCGGCCATGTGTGGTAGTGAGAGACCTTGGGAAGATATGCACCATCGCTCTTATTTCCTTCCCAAACTCGAGCTCGCCGAACGAGAAGAGTTTAGGACGACTTTAGCAGAGATGGTTGGTCACCCTGTGGCTCTTTTGGAGTCACATGATGTTTTTGTGGAAGGGAATATGGCTAACATTTCCCCAACTACGTCGATCAATATCTCTCGTACTCCCGGAATAGTTGAAAATGTCTACATCAGTGACGATTGCACTCCTGAGGAGATTGCTATTTACACCAAATTGTTTACAGAACTCCGGGAAGCTTTCACCTAGTCATATGAGGAGATGCTAGGAATAGACCCCCGCATTGTTGAACATGAGATTAGAATGTATCCCAACCCTAAACCAGTTCGACAATGCTTACGTACTGTGAACCCTAGAAAAGCAGCCGCTATCAAGGTAGAGGTGGAGAAACTGCTCAAGGCTGGTTTCATCTACCCCGTTCCCCTTACCGAATGGGTGTCAAACTCCATTCCTGCGGATAAGAAGCAGGGAACGATCCGTGTATGCACCGATTTTAGAGATTTGAACTGTGCATGTCCGAAAGGCAACTTCCCCACACCATTCATAGATCAAATCTTGGATGCTTGCGTCGGGAGTGAGATTTTTTCCTTCATGGACGGATTTTCCGGATATAACCAGATTCAAATCAAACCCGAGGATCAACATAAGACAACTTTTATTTGTCCTTGGGGAATGTTTGCATATCGAAAAATGCCCTTCGACCTTAAAAACGTCGGAGCTACATTTCAACGTGCCATGACCTATGCCTTCCACGATCTTAAGACGATTATGGAGGTTTTCTTGGATGACCTTGCCGGCCATTCTCGCAAGAGGATGGACCACCCCAAGCACCTCCGCATGATTCTTGAATGATGTATACAATACAAGATTCGATTAAATCCTAATAAATGCATCTTTGCTGTAAGGACGGGTCGCCTTCTGGGCTTCATAGTTTCGAAAGAGGGTATTAGAGTCGATCCTCTCAAAGTTGAGGCAATACTTCAGTTGCCTCCTCCGCGCAATTTATTACAACTTCAGAGCCTCCAAGGGAGAGCCACTTTTCTACGCCATTTCGTAGTCAATTATGATAATATTACCAAAGGTTTCGTGCTCTTATTGAAGAAAGACACACCCTTTATCTTGTATGAGCGAGCCCAGTAGTCTTTCAACGCCCTTAAGAAAGATTTGGTATCGGCCCCTGTGCTTAGTCCACCAGACTTCACACGAGATTTTATCCTTTATGTCGTCACGTCTCAAGAGACGATTGGCATGGTCTTGGTTCAAGTTGATGATGGGCTTGTCGAGCATGTCATCTATTATCTTAGTTAAAATCTAGTAGACACTGAGCTAAGATATACTCATGTGGAAAAGCTGGCGCTTGTGACTGTTCATTCATTCCAGCGGTTACGGCATTACATTCTGCTTAGAACAACCACAATTGTCGCTCATATCAATCCATTTCAGTTCGTGCTATCATGATGCCTTATCGGGGGGAAGTATAATAAATGGATTCTTATCCTTCAGGAATTCGATCTCGATTTTGCTTCGGTGAAATCGGTGAAATCATTGGTGTTTGCTGAGCTTATGTCGGACCTTCCGAGACTTAATGAGGATGTCATTCATGAAGATTCCTTTGTGGATGAGCACTTATTTCTTATCTCGTCCGAGGACCCTTGGTATGGGGATGTCATTTTATATCTCCAAACTTTGAAGTTTCCCCCGCATTATTCACGAGATGAGCGATGGCGTGTAAAACATCACGCTAAAGATTATTCTATCGTCGATGACACTTTGTATCGTCGAGGAAAGGATTCTATCCTCCGTCGTTGCTTAACTCACGAAGAAGCGGAGCGGGTGCTTAATGATTGCCATGCTGGGGCGTGTGGCGGTCACTTATCCGGGCTTGCTACAGCCCAACATATTATGTGAGCTGGTTATTTTTGGCCTTCCATCTCTAAGGATTGTGTTAACGCTGTGAAGAGATGTCACCCTTTCCAGGTGTTTTCTCGGAATATACGCTCGCATCCAGTGCCCCTTCATCTGGTCATCACTGTCGGTCCCTTCACCAAGTGGGGGGTGGATTTCATGGATTGCAAACCAGCTTCGGCTGGGGGGGATAACCATATCATAGTGGCTGTGGACTATTTTTCCAAATGGGCTGAGGCCATGCCTACCGTTAAAGCCGATGGTGCTACAGCAGCCCACTTTGTATTCAATCAAATTATCACTCGGTTTGGTATTCCGAAAGAGATTGTCATTGACCATGGCAGTCACTTTCAGAACTAGATGATGGAGGATTTGTCTCTTAAGCTTGGGTTTCGTCGAGAGCACTCATCTTCTTATTATCCCCAAGCGAATGGTCAAGTAGAAGCAATCAATAATTTTTTGAAGACCATTCTCCAACGCACCATCCAACAAAGCAAGACCAATTGGCACATCATGTTATATCCTACTTTGTGGGCGTATCGAACTGCAGTCAAGACTGGCACTGGGTTCTCACCATTTTAGCTAGTTCACGGTGTGGAGTCACTTTTACCGATTGAATGCGAGATCCCTTCACTTAAATTGTCCATAGAGCTCCTCCTTGATACGACGGGTCTTGAGCAATGTTTAATCCACCTTGAGCAACTTGACGAGCAACGTCGAGATGCCGCTGTGGCTATAGATGCAAACAAACGTCGTATAAGGTTTAGTACGATAGGTCTGTCCATCCCCGACAATATGCTGAAGGTGACTTGGTACTCTTATATGACCAAACTAAAGAACCCCTGGGGGCAGGCAAGTTCAACCCCATGTGGCACGGTCCTTACATCGTGAGGTGTGTCCTGGAAAAAGGAGCCTATGAATTAGAATACTATGAGGGGATTGTCTTGAAGGAGCCTAGAAATGGGCTCTACCTCAAGCGGTATTACGCTTGAACCTCTGGTTCAGGCTAATACTTTTGTATACTATTGTATAGTTGCTTCTGTACATAGTTTAGACTTCTTTTGGTTTTCAGGTCTACTGATTAGCTTCTGTTTGCTTGACAGATGTCGGCGGAATCTCCTACGTTCTTAGGTTTTTTGGATGGTGCTAGTCGTCATACGCAGCAGCTTGCTTCTGCTTCCTGGGTTATTTTCTCACATGACCACCTAGTTGTGTCCTCGAGAGGTGCTTGTCTTGGTCCTACATCTAACAATGTGGCTGAGTATAGTGTCGTCATTGAGCTACTTCAGGATGCTATTTCCCATGACATCCAGCCTTTAGAAGTCCACCTGGATTTGCAACTAGTTGTGTCTCAGCTGAATGGTCAATACTGTGTGTGAGATCCTACGCTACTACGGAAATTCCTAAGGGTAAGACTCTTGGAATGACATTTTGTTTCAATTACATACATACATGTTCCGAGAAGTATTAATCATATATCTGATGCATATGCTAACTATGTATTAGATTGGCATTTGTCACATTCATCATGAAGCACACAAATACATGAAGACATTCATACATTTGTACATACACACATATAGTAGAACCAGAGAACCAAAGTTTTATATATATAAATATGTCCAAAAATGGTAGTGTCATACAAAACTGGAGCCCATAGCCCTTAAAAATATACATATCGATACAAAAAATGAGATCCTAAGATATCTACTCCCTATCGCAAAGGCCTAGCTGCCACCCCGACAGGATGTGTCTCATAGAAATACTGAACTGCATTGGCTACCCGCTGCAGTCACCACACCCAGTCACCCGGAACACCCACTACTTGGCGCTGCATGGCCTCAGGTAGTCTCTCCAACTCTATCTATGGAACCCTAGAAACCATCCATGTGAGGTTGCGCCGCAAGGTCTGTAGAGTGCGTTCTGCTGCAGCATCGCCTGCCTCCTCACCCCTACCCCGATGACCATGTCTCGGGAAGCCATCAGGTCCCACTGGGCCTTTTTCTGTGAGCAAACAGTCAACCATTAGCATGTGATACTACCACCAAAAAGATTTTTGTATTTACATCTATAATAAAAAATCCATAAAAAATTAATACACAAAAAACCCAAAAAGAGTACTCACCAATGTCTCTGAACGCTGCATCTGGTGGGAGTGGCATGTCCCTATCCTGGCGGAAGTCTATCCCTACATAGGGGTAGTCCTCTATGGCAATGACCTGCCAGTCCCACCAGCAGAAGCACTCCTCGGTATATGGTGATGCCAGACGGCCAACACCGTGTCGTGTCAATATCTCAGCCCACCGGGTCAGAGCTGGATCTCGAAGACTATGAGGAGGGACATCCACCCTCGGACTAAGCCGCGGAACTCTCTCTCTAGAAGATGCATAAGATACTCCCATACCGAAAGTTTTTGGCCTTCCCTTCTTTGCATTCTGTTAGTTGGGTCTTCATAGACCCCGGCAGTGTGGTACACCAGTCAAATACTATAGGTTGCATGCATTGTGATGCATAGAACATCACTGGCCTGGATGCCTGGTGTAGAGCTTTGGATCCAGTGATCCACACTAAGGTAGCCACAATGATCTTCATGCTCAGATTCACTATCGCATTGATAGGCACCTGATTTCCCACCGCTCGTGTGTTTGCGGGACAATACCACGCTATATAGTCCTGGACGGTGATCCCACCACCCATAGTACGAGACCGAAGACTAGCCTCCTCACCTTAACAAGACAAACCGGTAATGAAGTAGATATCATCCACTTCCAGTGTAAGGATTTTCCCATTGAGATTGAATTTCTGTGCATCAACATCCCAATAGTCAATCAAGCGGCGGAGTAATCCACCCTGTGAGCATCAACATTCTTTGGCCTGTAGGATCCATTTCACTGACTCAGATCCACTTATATCCTTCAGAGATACTATTTTGCCCTATTTTTATTCCTACCCGCATGTTGCATCACTATAGCATGCGTACCCACGATTTGCATCACTATAGCCCACGGGTATCAAGTAAAATGGTAAAAATCACTAGTTTATTACTTTTTACTCCCAAAAAGAGGTCATTGGGTGACCCTTGGCTCTCCATGTGCCCAAGTAACGTCTCAATGTGTCCTTTCACTTACCTTTGAGAGGACTGTATATTGAGTACATATGGCTTATGGACGGGAGGAGAAAGAAGAGCAAGAGAACTCTAGTGGATTTTTGCCCTATCTTGAGTCTACACTCGTTGATCCTTGTAGTTGTGAACCCTTTATGTTCACCTTCCAAACTCCTATCTAGTTTGAGTTTTCCATTCATGGAGGATTGAAGTGGTGGAGGCACAAGTGGATTGATCCAGATCTTGGTTCAGATTGGTTGCCTACAAGAGGTCGTATCACTTTGTACTTATTCTTGTTTATTAATAGAAATACTCATATTCTCGTCCATTAATGTTGTAAATGTTGTTTATTTTACATTGGGTTGCATTTACTTGTTATATCATGGGCCATTGCTATTGATGATGTTATTGCCATTTATATATTATATGTACTTGTTTTATATTGGCTGTCAAGACTAATTTGCAGATTCAAGTGCATGGATTGAAAAGCTCCAACGAGGATCTACATCAAACGCTTGGATCGAGGTTGGTTATCTTCTTCCTTATCTTAGCATTGTCATTTATATAGCATAGTTCTGAGAATTGAGTTGATTTCTAGTAGTCATCTGTCTATTGTGGTATACCCCAAGCCATAGTGAGTTTTATCCAACACACACACAACAAACTAAAAAACTGAGCATGGATACACATTTCAACAATGAGATTCACATAATAGGGTCTATGGGTTTTCCCCAAATCGTTGGACACCCAACATAGATTGTGGGAAGAGGTAATCAATCCCAGGGAAGAAAACCGATTTCTCCCACAGATGTATGAGCATTCAGTGGGCCAGAACGGCCTCTATAAAAACCCAAATCGTTTCCCCTTCTTCCCCACTGTTGTACAACATAAAAAATGCCCTTCCCAGCTAGGAAAATGAAGGAAAACACAGGAAATCCATGGAGGAAAATGCCCAGGTAGCTCCAAACTCATGAGAGAGGAAAACTGATGGGTGAAGAATGGCTTGGGGGCAACTTCGTGGCTCTTTTCTTTCCCAAGAATCCAAACACGAATTTCTAGGAAGGGTGGCTTTTCCATACTCGAATTTGGACAGCCATACCTCTCCATTCCCCAAGGCATTAACTACCTCAACCAACTCTTGGGAGAAATGAATGATTGGGCACAAAAGTCAACATGGGTAGTTGAGGGTTCATGGGTTCTCTCATTGACACTTGGCTTGACTTGATTGGCTCAAGGGTTTGAATATTTCCCTCCCAATTCCTTGTAAACATCATGCCCCCATCTCTTGTTGCATTGCATAGCTAGTTGTGGGAATTTATATTAAAATGCATATTTACAATCCCCATGGTTCACTAGCACATGGTTGGCATAATATCCAATACTTGCCTCTTCAAGTTCGAGCATTCACTAGCGGGGCCTTGGCCTTGAGCTCCCCGCTAGGAATCATACATAATATGCATACAATATTTACATTATAGCCCAAAATATTATAAGGGTCAAAATGGGGATGTGACACCTGTAGAGCTGTGTTGAGCATGATCGTAATTGTGTTGTATGTATGGAAGACTATCATCCCATGTGCGTCGATGCTTGTGATTGTACATGTGAAGCAATTGTACTACAAGGCGATTTACAACTTCCATTTGTCCGTCGGTCTGAGAATGGAAAGCTGTCGACAATGAGAGTCGTGTGTCCATCTGTTTCCAGAGGGTCTTCCAAAAGATGCTGACAAATATGGCATCTCGGTCGAAAATAATGGTTTTGGGTAAACCAAATTGTTTCCAAACATGTGTAAAGAAGAGCTGAGCGATCTGCTGCACTGTCATGGTCTTATTACATGGTATGAGAATGGCCATCTTGGAAAATCGATTGACTACTACTAATATCACGTCATGCTGATGTCTGATAGTAGGATAACCCATCAAGTAGTCCATAAAAATAGATTCCCATGGTCGACTAGGAACTAGGAGTGGTGTGTACAATCCCTATCGTCGATTAGATGACTTAGAAATGGCACAAACCACGCATGATTGAATGTACTTGTTGATGTCGGATTTAAGTGTAGGCCAGAAGAAATACTTCTGCAAAATAGCAAGTGTCTTTGCTACTCCAAAGTGTCCTGCAGTCTTGTTGTAGTGCGTGTCCCAAATAAGTTGTTGTCAATGCTCATTGGTCGGTACACAAAGCTGTCCTAGCTTGTATAGCAAGTTATCTTCTAGGAAATAGTTGGAGTCTAAGTTTGACGACTTGTTAGTATGTAACTGTCAGTAGACTATTGAGAAGTCGTTGTCGTCCTTGTACAACTGTTGCCAAGTGGACATGTCGTATCACTGCATACTCATCACTGTCAAAAGGAGAGTAATGGGTGGTTGACCGAGGCAATCGGAGGCGGCGTTAGCTTTACCTTTCTGATACTTAATCACCAACTGGAATTGTTGTAGGTAATTAATCCACTTGAGTTGTTGGTTTGTCTACAATTTTGATTGTGTCGGAGCGAACTGTAGAGCCTTGTGATCAGTGAGAATGACCGTTTCCTTGCCAAGGATGTAATGCCTCCATTGCTTGAGAGCTTGCACAATGGCGTACAGTTCTTTTTTGTATGTTGAGTATCTTCTAACTGTGTCGTTAAAAGTTTCGGAATGAAAAGCGACTGGGTGACTAGATTGAGTGATCACTGCGCCCAAGGCATAGTCCGATGCGTCCGTCTCAATCTCAAAGGGGTGATGCAAATCAAGTAACAAAAGTATTGATGCAGTGCAGAGCCTGTGTTTGAGTTGTTCAAAAGATGTTTGTTGTGTTGCTGTCCACTAGAAGACAATTTTCCCATTTCCTTTCGTCAACTAATTCAAGGGCAAGGCTATGTGACTGAAGCCGAGTATGAACCATCGATAGAAATTCGCCAAACCAAGAAAAATTCTTAGTTCTTGAATGCTTCTAGGAATGGGCCAATCTTTGAGGATCTGTACTTTGTCTGGATCGATGTGAATACCTGCAGAGTCAATTACATACCCCAAATATTTGATGTTGGTCATCGCGAAAGAGCACTTGTCCATGTTCATATAGATCCGATATTGCTGGAGAGTGTCGAGGACTTGTTGAAGATGTCCGACATGTTCTTCCCATGATCTACTGAAAATCAATATATCATCGAGATAGACAATAACCCATTTGCTGATGAATGGTCGAAGAAGGTTATCCATATGTCGCATGAAGGTCACAGGTGCGTTGGTTAAGCTAAAAGGCATGACTAACCATTCAAACAATCCTTCCTTGGTCTTGAAAGCAGTTTTTCACACATCTAAGGGCTCAATCGGAATCTGATGGTATCCCGACTTGAGGTCGAGCTTAGTAAAGAATTTAGCACCTTTCAGACAATCGATGAGATTTTCTATCCGCGACAGAGGGTACCGATTCTTCACCGATATTTTGTTGAGAGATTTGTAGTCGATGCACATGCGCCAAGTCCCGTCTTTCTTAGGAACTAGGATGACTAGACTTCCACAAGGAGAGGAACTGGGGCGAATATGTCCTTTGTCGATTAATTCTTGGATTTGTCTGCGAATCTCTTCATTTTCAAGCATGGATCTTCTATAAACAGATGCGTTACGCAAAAAAGAACCAAGAACAAGTTCAATGGAGTGTTTTACCTAACAATGTTGAGGTACTCCGTTTGGAGCTTGAAAGAGGTTCTGGTACTCATCAAGAATATGATCGACTTGTTGCTTCTATTGGGAGTTGCATTGGTCGATGACTCGACTCATTGTTGTAGTATTCTTAGAATGTCACGGCTTGATCATGATTAATGCGAACTTGTGAGCATGATTGACGAGCTTCTTTTTCTGTTTGGCAGATATCAGTGCAACCGTTGGTGTGGGTTGACACTCTGGTATGCTGAACCATCGATTTCGGATTCTGACAATCACCTTCTGAGGCCGTGACTGATAACTTCCATGTCTATTCCAGAGGTAAGGTTTCCCAAACAGGGCGTCGGCTACAGAGAGTGGAGCCACATCGTAGAGTACTTCATCTTCAAAAGGCTTTATGAAGTAGGAGAGCTTGCATTGTCGAATGATCCGTAGTTCTTGTCCATGCTTCATCCAACCGATGTTGTAAGGCTGAGGATGTGGAGTGGTAACAAGAACTAGTTTCTTCACGATATCTTCGGAAACAAAGTTCTTTTGGCTTCTATTGACCACAATCAGATGTAATGGGTTGCTCTCGACCCATATCTGTGTATGGAACAGGCGTTCTCGTTCCTCCTCGTCGACAATAGTCGAGGCTGCTGGAGTTGTCGATGTCAAAAGGGTTGTTGCGTCTGGCTGAGCTTTGCATTCAAACGTATCATGCCAAGATGAGTGGTGGTAATCGCACCATTTTTCGGTCGGCGGTTGTTTGCTACGTTACCTCTTTTTAAAAGGATTCTTATCGTGATTTGGCTTTGGTGGTGTCGGTTGAGAAGATTTCAAATTGTCGAAGTCGGCTAGTGCCTTCTTGTCGGGTGGTCGTCCTGACGTTGGCTTTGTCGCGAAATGTGCTTTTCCTTTTTTCTTGGTCTCCAGTTTGCTGGCGTAGTGGAAAGCATCCGCAAGCGTATTGACAGTCAAAAATTCCATCTCCTGCTTAATGTACTGGGACAATCCGCTAACGTACTTCAGAACAAGCAATTTCTCTTATTCTTGGATGTCAAGTCTTGCCATTAGTAGGTAGAACTCATCGGTGTAACTCTGTATTGATTGGTCTTTCCATTGCCTTAGCTGCTGCCACTTCTTATACTACTGCTTGAGGTATTTTGGCAGGTGAAATTCCTTCCGGATGTGTTCGATGAATTTATCCCATGTGTCGATGGGGTCTCTGCTTTTCTCCATATTTGTCGAGAGGTTCTCCCACCAATAGTGTACGGAGGTTGACATCTTTAAGGACGCAATGGTAACTTTTTCAGCTTCGGAGAGTTGATTTACAACGTAATAGGATTCCAATTATCGACAGATTCCGTTTCAATCTTGCCTTCAAGATTCGGTATGTATAGATTCATTTGCACTTTGAAGTTACTGATTTTATCGGAGTGAGTTCTCGTCGAGGATCCTCCGGATGTCAAAGCGAATCGCAAGAGAATCTCGTTGAACTGGGCGACCATTTTAGTCCGTTATCGAGCCAGAGCTTGCTCAATAACCTGTGATGTCTCGTCGACTGCATGTCTATCGTCTATTTCTTCTGTCATTTCTGGAGTTAGCATTTGCTTGGATTGCTGAGATTGCGAGCGAGTTTGAATTGGCATAAGTCAAGTAACTTCGAGAGAAGTGTATACGCAGAACTTAAGCACAAAAAACTGAGTGCTCTGATACCAATGATCTGTGTCGTGTCTAGGAAGCATGAGGGGTACAACAGTTCGACTGGATGAGTCGGCTCTGTTATGGCAGAAGCTTAATAAACAGAATGAGAAAAAGCAGGATTACGCAACACAAATAAACATAATACGCACAGACAATATGCAAGAATGCGAACTGCTCTTTTATTAGTTTCAAACAATTCAAAATTGATATATGTTACAATGTTATACATGCTTATATAGAATTCTGAGACATTTGGGTGCCTGCCCGTTATGTTCAGTTACAAAGAACAAGTTAGAACGATTTCAATAGTTCAACCGTTACAGTGGATTGGAAGACAGAGATACCGTCTGTCGAAGTTCGACAGTCTCTAGTCGCATGTCAACGCTGCTTGTCGATGTCGTGAACTGCAAGATTGTAGAACATGTCGAAGGTGCGGAACATGTTGCAGTATGTCGAAGTCAAGACTCGTCGGAGTTGTGTCGAAATCGAACCTATCGAAGTTATCGAAGTCATGTCGAGTCGAAACTTGTCGAAGTTGTATCAACTTCGATAACTTGTCAACTATGATGCAGATCAATAGTAATAATTGAGACGACATAAATTTTAATTAAAAATTTCATAATAGCTTTTAAAGAATATGAAAAAGTAATGGAAAAAAAGTAAAAAGTAAAACATTGTAAAAAATAATTGAGCCCACAAATTTTAATTAAAATTTTAATAATAACTTTTAAATAATAAGAGAAGTGGAAAAATAAAATGAAAAACAATGTAAATCACTCTAAGGTAACTTTTAGGAAAAAATAACAAGTAAAACAGTGTAAAAAAATTAAAAAGTAAAACAATGTAAAAAAATTAAAAAGTAAAACAATGTTAAATAGTTCAAGTATCTATTTAACATGGTAGATTGAGATGAGCTTAAAACTTGTGTTTTTAACTACTCAAAATAATTTTTATAGGAAAAATAATAGATCCAAAAGGTTTGCATCTCTAGGGATTTGATCCCTATGGATGCATTGTATGATTGCACCAAGAGTACTGAGGTGCTCTACAACCCAATATTTGGGAGATGTTGTCAAGTTATGTTATGTTATGTTTTGTTGTTAAGTTGCATTAAGTAATGTAATGTTCAAAAAATAAAAAGTATTTAAAACAATTTTATGTCAATCAAAATAGTAATTAAAAAAATTATATCAACTCATAAAATAAAAATATTAAGACCAACATAGATCCATATTAAATCTGGATCTCACATTAATAGCATTTAGATGGTAATTGGTCACCCCCATCTCACATTAATGCTTTCACTCGACAAGCCTATAAGTCATGACATCATCACTTGTGTAATGAAACCAAAGTGAGATCTCATCAATCAAATTAAATCCAAACTTATATAAAGCTATATACAGTGTTAAATATGCACTCAGCATTAGAATATTTAATACTGTTGTTGCTGGCTCAACATCCCATCACCAGGATTACACTATAATATAGTAGCAGTTGCATACATTAAAAACCTTAAAAAAAACCAGGGGCTTTCGTATGCTGTAAAACACGAAATTCCATTCATGCATTCAGCTGGTGAGGAGTCAGGACTCTCATTTAACGGTCCCACACATTACATGTAGCTCGAAAGAAAAGCTGCAAAGCTGAACAGTTTTGGAGAAGGAAAGAGAATAATACAAAGTTGATAATTTGCTGTGAATATTATTCAGTTTGCTGTAATCCATTTAATGCAGCTGTAGTGGGCCTGTTGATCATTGAATCTTAAGCTATTAAGATTCAACGATCAAGAGGCCCACTACAATCGCATTAAATGAGTTGCAGCAGACTGAATAGTGTTTGCCATAATTTACTTTACCTTGTTTCGAAAGTGCAGTTACGGTAAAGTGTGATCAGAAACCCACAGAGAAAATCTTCAAGTCAGACGAAGAATCAGTTAGCTTAAGATTCAACGATCAAGAGGCCCACTACAATCGCATTAAATGAGTTGCAGCAGACTGAATAGTGTTTGCCATAGTTTACTTTACCTTGTCTCTAAAGTGCAGTTATGGTAAAGTGTGATCAGAAACCCACAGAGAAAATCTTCAAGTCAGACGAAGAATCAGTACAGTAAAACAATTACACAGACAAGAGTCACGACTCACGACATCCATACTAACCAGCTGACAACGAGACCGTATATAGATAGCTCGAGTACATCCTTCACATGGCAATATTTTTTTTTGTTTGTTTTTTTGGTGCCGTAACAGGCGGTCAGTCATAAATAAACGAGTCCCGTTTTTCGCGCGTTGTTCGTTCTTTCTGCTATCGCTTAAAAATATCTATTGACAGAGGTCAGATCTGATATCTGTGTGCTTCAGTGACTTCAGAAAGAATTTGGAGGCATTTTTATTTCTAGGAATTTTTGCCAGGTGAATGATTTCCTAGTGTACCCTTGGATCACTGTGTTAAGACTGCACAACGAGAACCTGCAAAATCGAGACTCCGTGAAAAATGCAAGAATAACGTTGAATTTGTAGAATTGAAATATGTGACAGTCGATAACATCTCCGTACAAATTACTTACTCTTCGATTTGCAATGTTAAAACTAATGGCAGCGCTCTGGCTCCTTTGAACTGATTTAGGTATTTCGGTATTAATGTGCCAGAAGAGTGTTTAGGAAGGTACAGTGTTGACGTTAGCAAAGTTTTTTTTGTGTTACAAAACCTATCTTAATTCAGTTGTCAAATTGGCAGCGACAGTGACTGTTATCTCTAAATGTTAGTTGAGTTTTTATTCAAGGAAAACCATTGTGGGACTTGGGTAGTTGATCTATTTCCTTAGGTTTTAAAAAGACAAACTCTTAACCAATAAAAAAAGTTTAATATCTTTCTCTAATTCAAATTCATGATTATTCTATTTATTGTTCTATTTTTTTTTTACCCGAAAAAACTACTTCTTTATATTCATTCAATAAAAATAAAAATAAAACAATAACTTTACATCAATGTAAAGTCAGTAATCAATAATCAATAATTCCATCCAAGAGGTTAATACATCAAAACTTCTAACCACTGAAATATTTCTGGTCAAGAAAAAATATAGAACATACCTCACTTAACAAAGAAAGACTAAAGATCTGATAAAGTGGCTTACATTTCTGTTTCTTTATAAAGGAAGGGTTTTAAACATCTAATTATTATATATTTCAATTTTGAATCTATTTATCAGTGAAAGTAGAAAATTTAAAGAAATAAGTAATTTGGCATTCATTTATGAAAGGAATTGTAGTACAAGAGATTTAATTTGAATTTTTACAATAAAAATATTATAAATGTGAATATTAAAAAAGTATAATCAATTTTTTTAAGTTTGAATTATAAAATTTTCAAAACATAGATTGTGATAAATAGTTAATAATTTGATTTTTTATTAAAAATTATTTTAAAAAAGTAATAAATTATTTTAAATATTAAAATATTTTATAAAAAATTAAATTAAATTTCAAAATTTTCATGTTTGTTTTCTTATTCATTGAATCAAAGAAAAAAATCAAATTATATTATACATTTCCATACTAACAATACTTTTTCTCTCAACAGTTTACCAAAACTAATACATCTCCATACTAACAACACTTTTTCTCAGCTGTCAACTAACGCTAATTTAACAGATACTTGGAGGTATCGTAAGAAAAAAATTTCAAAAATTTTTATCAAAGAAAAACGACATAAATAACTTTTTAATATACCTAATTAAATTTATACAATTAAAATAAATATATTAATTTTAATTGATATTAAACATTCTCAATAAAATTTAAGATTTCAAATTTTAATTAAACTAAATTTAAAAAATTTGAAATGTAGTTACTTATCGAACTCCAAATTAAAATCTTGGATAATTGAGTTATTGTATCTCGTGTCTATTTGCAAAATGAGTTAGTTAAAATGTGAACAAACTTTATCATTTTGATAAGTTTATGTTATGTAAGTTTAGTAAAATTATTTTTAAAATTTGATCTTCATAAAATAGGCTACAAATTTATTAAAAAAAATTATCCTTTCATTTTTTTTGGGGACTTACTCCATTTTGCTTTGAAATGGAATATCTTGTCTATGTAGAAATTCTTTCATATACTCACATATACAACCAAAATTGCATTATGAGGAAATCAAAGACCATGTTAGGGTCAATTTTGGTTTATTTCAAGTATACTGAGTCATTGAGTTTGGAACTATATATATATATATTTAGTATAGTTGGTTTTTGAGTTTTTGTAATAGTTTCTTTGATTTATATTAGCACTTGATCTTTGATAGAAATATTATAAATGGCTTTCTTAATGATTTAACGAAGAACTTGTTCTCTCTTTCTAACAACAACAATATAGAAGATCTATCATAATTTTACTACCTCCCTCTCTTCTATTATCAACAAGTTTTTTCGTGAAATAACTAGCAAAAAGAAGAACATAAGCACCAACCCTTGGTATGATAACGATTGTAAGCGTGCGCATAGAAAAATTAAGGAAGTTTCCGACGAGTCTTTGAAAATCAAAAAGATAAGTATGTACAAAACTCTAATTAAAAGAAAAAAGACTTGCTATATAAATAAAAGATAGGAAAAAAAATTACACTTACCCAAGCCGGCCCCTAAGAAATTCTGGAGGCAAATTTTAACTTGTAAAACTAAAGACAATAATAAGATCTCTATGGAGGATTGGAACTCATACCTTAAAAATATTTACGAATCCCCGGATGCAGTGGATAACATTCAAACCCTCCTTACAACGGAGGAAGTCTTTTCCTTAGAAGACATTGACTTTGGGATTAAGCGCTTCGCTAATGGAAAAGCTAAAGACATTGAAGGGTACTGAGCAGAGATCCTAAAAATCGGAGCACCCGTCTTCATCCCTTATGTTCACAAGCTCTTTAGACTTTAACTTAGCAATCAAGAAGGGTTTCCCTAAGCCTTGGACTTAGAGCCTTATAGTTCCTATTTTTAAAAGCGGAGATAAAGATAACCCCTCTAATTATTGAAAAATTATGTTTAGCTCTCTCCTAGACAAGTTATACGGCATTATCCTTGAAAAGAAGATTAGTATATGGCTAGAAAATAAAGGAAAGAGGGCTAAAGGCCAAGCAGGATTCAGAAGGCATCACTCAACCACGGACCACCTCATTACGCTTAGGATCATCGTAGAGGAGTGTCGCAATAATAAATCCAATTTTTTTTGTTGTTTCGTGGACTTTCGGAAAGCCTTTGATACGGTGCCTAGATATAACCTTTGGAATAGATTAGAAGAGCTAGAAGTTCCTCTCAAGTTGAGGGCTGCAACTATAAGACTGTATGAGAATGTCATTGCCAAATTCAAAAACAATAAAGGTTGGTCACAATATATTAACTGTAATATTGGACTTAAGCAAGGGTTCCCCCTTTCCCCTACCCTTTTTGGCATCTACATTGATAAGCTTGAAGAATATCTAGAAGAGGAAGGTTGCGCGGGCACGACCTTGGTAGGAATAGTCATCATGCTACTTCTCTATGCTGACGATATCGTTTTTATGGCAAGGTGCCCTTATGATCTTGAAAAGCAATTACGAATTCTCAAAGGTTTTTGCACCAATATGGGCATGACCATAAACATTGACAAAACAAAATTCATGATTATCAAGTCCAATAAAGGTACTTATGCCAATTTTTCCCATGACAATCGAATCTTAGAAGAAGTAACCTCCTATAGGTACTTAGGAATTGACTTTCATCACAGGCTCAATTGGAACTATAGCATTGAAAATAGGATAAATGGAGGATGGAAAGCCTACTTCGGCCTTGAAAACAATTATAAAGCGGAAAACCTTGTGATGTGGGACAAAAAAAAATTCATCTTTAAAACGCTCGTCACTCCCATTATTCTATATGGTTGTGAAGCTCGGGGATGCAACATTTCCAGAGAGTGTTGGAGAAGAATTGACCAAATCCAAAAACGATTTATTACTTATAATCTTAAAATTAAGAGCAACACGCCCTATCATATTCTCCTCTTAGAAGCAGGGCTCTCCCCCATTGAAAGCATGGCTATGATTAGACATCTAATGTACAAGAACAAATTAAACAATATAGGAGATGACCGACTTCCTAAAATTTCTCTTAACTCCAGCCAAAAGCACCTTCGCCTCAAGTGGGGATGGCTTAAAGATGCCACGGCTTGGTTAAACTATTGGAGGATTAATGAAACTAACACTCTACAAATAATTGATAACATTAATTACATTATTACTTTTTCCTTCAAAGAGAAAATGTGGTGCAAAGAAGAGTTAGAGGTAAAAGGAAAGCTTTGGTATTACAAAGAGACCATTAACCCTAATCTCTAGGATCAAAACTATCTTTCTATCTTAACAAGCTCAAAGAAAATAATTAATAGTGCTAAGATTAGAATAAACTCTCGTGAACTTCATAGTGAAACTGGGCATTGGACAACCCCTAAAACACCTTGGGCTGAAAGAATTTGTCATTTATATGATTCTATGAGGGTGGAAGAAGAAAATCACTTTCTCTTAGAGTGCTCTGTTTTCACTCACATTAGATCTCAGTTTCAAAATCTTTGCTCCGATACTAACTTCTCTAACCTTCTAGATCCCCAAAACTATAGTGAGCTAGGGATGCTCCTCTGTAAGCTTTTCGAGCATAGAAATAACATTTTAAAGAAAACCAATTAATCTATATCTTCTTAAGGTCTGATAAACCAAGATTGGTCTCGGTGGACGTTAAACACCATCATCATCATCATCAAACTAATGAATATTGAGTAAAGCTTTTTTTCTTTTCAAAAAAATAAAAATAAAATTATAATTTAAAAAAAAATTTAAAAAAAAATGACTAAAATATAGTTGAGTTTTTACACTTTTTAATTTATTCAATTTACCAAAAAAACAAAAATTAAAATTCCTATTAAAGTGAAACTCTTTTTTCACTTTAATAATTAAATTTGTTATTTTATAACATATTACATTTAAAAAGAAAGAAAAAAACATATACCTAGGCGCATTTTAACTTTGATAATAAATCATTTTTTAGAATTCATTCTCTTTTGACATGTCCTCAAGCACTCTAGCTCTTATAAAAAAGTGGCCTGAGTAGTTTCGCACTTTCTAGTATAGCCACTTTTGGTCCACTAAATGACCGTAACAGCCAACCCCACTACTTCACTATTTAGGAAATTGAACATGGTGAGGAAATATTACCATTGCCTCTTGGCTAACCAGTCAACCTCCAAGTGGTCGCAAATGACCATACCGACCCCACTATTTTACTTTGTAGGAAATTGAACATAGTAAGGAAAAATTGCTAATTAGTAAAACTCCAAGGGTCAATCGCCTCATTATTTCACCATCTAGTAAATTGAACTCCGTGAAGAAATATACCATCACTGCTTGCTGGCTAAAGAGTCAAATGCCAAGTGGTATTAAATGACCATAACACACGTACTATTTCACTATCTAGAAATCAAACTTGGTGAACAAATAACACCACTACCTATTGTAACTAGTCAAAATCCAAGTGGTCTTAAATGAGCATAATAGCCTCACTATTTCACTATCTAGGAATTTAGGAAATTTAACTTCAGAAGAAATACCACCATTGATTGTAGCCTATCCTGTGAAACTCTAAAAAATAACGCATGCTAGTGGGTCAACTCTAAGTATCATAAGAAACTATAACGCGGTCCATATCTCATACTAATGCTAGTGGGTCAACTTTAAATATCATAAGAAACTTTTGATAAATGGGTTGACATTACATACCCTGAGATAAAATAACAATGTAATAATTTGTGAGAAATATAGGCATTAGTCATGAATAGAGAGACAAAGGAGACACAAAACCTATAAAATAAAATAAAAAACCAAAACACCAAAACGTTTTTTGGATTTTTTTTATATCCTTGGTGGTGATTTGCTAAAGGTGGTGGAGAGTCCACGACTCGAGGGTGTGTGTTGGCTCCTTTATTTTTGGAAAGGGCCATAATGGTAGAAGAAAGTATGGGTTACAATGTGGAAGTTACGGAAGCTTCCAATGACCACGACTGTTTTGGGATTGCTCCTGCGGTTATTTAAAGAAGCACAAGACAAGCGGAAGAGATCATAGAAGAAGGAGAAGAAAGAGAGAACGGATCGACATAAGAGGATGAGTCACTGAGAATAAAATTAGAATCGAGTCTTTTGTCTATTAAGGGTTTTCAGTAATGTAATCAAGCTATAGGTTCAGCAATGTATGTAATACTATGATGGGTCATTTCGCGGAAGATAGACTGAAGCTGTAGAGCTATGAAGATGTAACCAAGATTTACTATTTAATGAAATGAAGAATGTTAGTCCCCCTCTAAATTTTCTATGTGATGGTGTATAATGCATTCAATTAAATGCTTAATGATTGTTTCATATCTGTGTTTTTCGTATGATTAAGTATGCTTAATGGGAATATGTTGCGATAGGATGAATAAGAACCTTGTTGTGATATCAACAAAAACCCTCACTAGTCTATCCATGTAGTTTTTGCCTCCTCATTTCACATAGGTCTTGGTTGTGCTTCGGGTGATACCTTCTCCTTCGAGAGATTGGAAATGCTAGCACACTAGACTACATCTGTGCCTTTTGTTGTCCCATGCACAAGAACCCAATCTCGATTTTGCGCTAAAAATGTTTATGTTGTTGGGGCTTGGTTTTTAACAGGATGTTGTTAACCACATGGATACGTGGGTATTGACAAGCCAGATTCAATATTGGTGGCACACGAATTTTGAGGACTTCATAATATAGGAAGTCGAAAATGAGGGTGGGTTACATCGAGACTGAGACAATACATCCTCTACAGAGGACCACCATTGGATCAATATGATATTTTGTGGGCGAAATTCCCTATAGAACTAGATGAGTGGCTACAAAGACTTGAAAAAGCTCTCGAATATAGCAATTGGCGGAGAAGGTTCATTCAATGGAATCAAAGGGATCTGATAGAGTTGAACCATTTATATTTGCCTCTAACTAGAGCTATCAATTTCTGGGTAGAAAACGTTATTACTGGTTATATTGTAGAATTCATAGCATAAAACAATTAATAAGTATCCAAAGATGAAGAAGAGCTCAAGAGGGGAGCAGGAGGTAGATCACTGAAAGAAGTCCCATTGTGGATTAAGACCAATATGGATGAATTCGTATTTTTGCCATTGAATTGAATTAGGATGTAGGAGTAAAACCCTTGCGCCACGGGGGAACAATCAAGGTGATGCTCCTACATTGCAAAAGGTAGAAACTATATGAAATTGAGGGGAGATCTATTAATAATTCCAAGTTTGAGCGAGCAATAAGAAGATCATAAATATGTGGTGAGTGGTGGAAAACCCATATGAGAAAGGAAAAAAGAGAAGTGTGAAACTGGAAGGAGAGTTGTGGAATAGAAAGGAACTAGTTGGTTAATGCTTAAGAGGAAGAAGAGTAGAGGTACATGAAAACCCAGTAAGAGGAATCTGGGGAGAAGGCACAAGTAAGAAGCGAGACTATAAGATTCAGTTACTAAGTAATGGATTGCCAGGTTAGTCACTCGAGCCATCCTTGGACAAGGTTGCGGAACAATCAGAGTTATCAGGACCACCAAAAAACGACAACACCCCAAAAATTGAACCCCCCATTGTCACAGAAGGAGATCTGTATTAAACCCGGATCTATCAAGCACTAAGAGGAATCCAATTTCTTGAGATGTAATTTTTTTTATCTTAAATTTTTTACATATTAAGAAAAAATTTACACCTCATGATATTTTATCCCATACTTGATATATCTAAGTTTAAGATGAAATCAATATATTTTTTTTGTTTAAGTTGACATTATTTTTATTTTTTTCTTTAATGGGAACGACATGTTACATAACATTACACAATGTTATGCGTTACAGCATCGCCCACATACTGGGCTATAGAGAACCTCACTACTCTTGGTGCAATGAAAGAGGAATTGTATAAGAAAATGAAAGTATATAATATAGGGGTGGTTCTCAAATCTTTTAGGATGTGAAGAAAGGATTGAGATACCTACCATTCCTAGGATAATCCAAAAGCTACCCTTCAAAATTTGATATGTGGAATGTGTTTGATAGCCTCCCACACCTCTCTTTGATAAGGAAAGGACCTAGATAGAGGATGTCAAACTTATCATGGTTGTCAGGATCATCATGTCTCTTTTCCCGTGGTGTTACTATATCTCCTTCTACAAATTCCCTAAACCTGGATTTCTTATCAGATAGAATCTTCATTCTACATTAATATTCTATAAACTCATCATAGGATTAATCTCTCCGCTCTTGGACCTCCACTAACTGGTTTATTTTTCTTTTCACTCTATCAAGTTCTGCCACAAAGTCTTGCAATATTTTGATTGTTGGAAGTTCCAACTGAATAGGTAGGACCACTTCTAGATAATATACTAACTAAAAAGGGGATTTTTTAGTAGACTTCTTAGTGGAAATAATATATGCCCATAGATCATATATAATCTATGAGTCCCAATCCTTCTTAGTTTTGCCAAGGTCTTCTTTATCATTTTCATGAGATTCTTATTAGAAGACTCATCTTGTCCATTTTCTTGGGGATAATAGTTGGAAGAATGGATAAGGATGATGTTATATTAGTGGTATAAGGATATCATTTTAAGGGAAATAAGGGCTTTGGAACTATCATTCACCATCTTCTTGTGGCAACCAAACCTAGACATGATGTTTTCTTACAGGAGCCTAATGACTACTTGGTTTGTAGCCTACTTGGTGGGGATAGATTCTACTCAATTGGTAAATTAGTATATGGAAGTTTAGATCCATCTATGTTGGCCACTAGAAACGAGATTCAAACTGAAAAAGAAAAAAAAAATCAAGGGAAAGGATGGAGTTTTCTTCTTCCCAATAAAATTTTGGCATTTAATACATGCCCTCACAAACTTATGGACATCTAAAAACATTGTGGGATAGTAATATACAAACTTGAGAATCTTGTGTGTTGATGTCTTGGCTGCAAAATGGCCTCCATAGATCCCTTGATGCATGTCCTTGATTAGTATTTCATCCTCATCTTATAGCAGGCGCTTGAGTTGGAGATCCTTGGGATTTTTCCAATGCAACGATATCCCTACAACATAGCATTTAACAACCTTGAGTTTGAGGGGTCCTCTTTGTGACTTGTCTAACCCCTAAGGATATGTCCCAATTTTTAATAGATAGACTATTTTTTTATACCAATTGGGCTGATGGTAGCAGTTTTTGACATAAACATGTTCCTTAGTTTCTACCTCATCTTTTTTAGAATCCTGAACGACATTGATTCCTACTACTTGCAAATTTGATTCAACCATTATCTTGATTAATCCTTGACCTTTTATTAGCTTGGTAGTTCTTATAATTATGTCATATTCTTGTACCTTAGTGGTCTACTTTCCCCACTTACCATTTTCATGTTGTTAACAAAACATTTCCTCAATTCAAGCATGGGGAACAAATGCGATGGTTTGAGCCAATAAGCGCACTTTTTGAAAGACTTGAGGGATTTGACTAGTTCATAAGCCTATTTTTCCATGGTGTTGTACTTAAGCTTTGCATCCTTGAGGGATTTGTTGAAAAAGGTGATAGGTTTTTCATATCCATCCTTGTTATTTTCTAACAAAACAACTACTATGGTATGTTCAAAGGAAAAAGGGAATATCATAAAATATTTACCATAATCAAGAGTAATCAAGATTGGAGCTTCTCCCAATTCCTTCTTTATTGTTGTGAATGAAATCTTGAATTCATTATCTTAGAATATGTTATCATCATTTTTAGCATCTTGTTATCAACACTTTCAGGATCTATCTTCACTCCTTACGCTAAAACAATATGGCCTATGAGTTTTCCCTCTTCCATCCAAATAAGGATTTCTTGTGATTGAGAGATATCCCAAATTTTCCGCATCTCTCAAATACCTTCCTCAAATGTTGCATATGGTCCTTAACCCTGTTGTAATAAATGATCATATAATCCATGTGTATGATAATCAAAAAACCATTGGTGTCTGCAAATGCATATTCCATAGCTCCTTGAAAGGTGGCTCTAGCATTAATTAGGAAAAAGTGCATTCTCTCATAGGAAAAGGTGCCCCATAGAGTGGTGAATGTGGTTTTCAACACATCTCTAGGATCCATCCTGACCTAGTTATAGCCTGAAAATCCATCGAGCATGAAATGCTCTATGGTCCCACCATTTTTTGTAACATTTAATCTATTTTTGGAAATGATAAGTTGTCCTCCAACAAGGCTTTGTTCATATTTCTAAATTCCACACAAAGTCTAATTTCCCGACTCTTCTTTTTAACTGGAACTAGATTTTTCTACCCATTCTAAATACATGACAAGCACATTGATCTTTTCATTGAACAACTTCTTCACTTATTTCTCTATTAATGGGCACAATGTAGTATTCACCTTCCTCTATTTCTATCGGTATGTACTGGCATATTCCCTAAGTGGAATCTAATTTTGAAAGATGTTTGGGTCATATGTTTTCAAATCCTCATATTTCCATGCAAAGACATCCTCACACTATTTGAATAATTGGATGTAATTTTCCTTTTCTTCCTGAGTCAGGGTTTTGGACAGCTTGACAAGTTTTGGATTTGTTGTAGACCTAAGATTGTTATACTCAACTTCATATGGTTTTGATTTCGTAGTGGAATTTATTGGCACCTCATCTTAGTAAAAAATACATTCAAGATGGACTAGACCCTTTGTGATGTAATTTATCTTAAGTTGTATGTCTTTTTGTCCACTTATCATCTTAGGGAAATATCCTCTTGAATTATATCATATGCCAAAATATTACATGTCATCTCCCTCTCCTTCACTTTCTTAATCAATGTGCATATTTTCATACTCTTCCATCAAACTGAAGGATTTCTTGATATGATCACCATCCTCAAATACTTTCCATTTCTTGATGTTATAAATAAAACAACAATGTGTATTGTCTTGATGGAATAATGAGTAGTGATCAAGGTCTGGCAGAATGAAAATTGCAATATATTTGGACAAATTATCACCCCTTTGATTTAGTTCTCTAGGGACTATAGTAATATTAATAAATATCAAGTAAGGACCACATGATATGCTTGTATTGCTTCATCCTCATATGCCTTGTTTGACATTTTCCCTTTACTTATCTCACTACAAGAACAAAGTCTCCAAAAAAATCAATTGTTTAACTCCCCTCTTCCTGTTTTTTTATATCCCTATAATCAATGCCTCATACTCAACCAAATTATTTGTGCATTCAAAATATATCTTAAAGGCATGATGAAATACCTTCACTGTGGGAGATTTCAACAATATACCTACCCCACTACCTTCCATGTTACATACCCCATCAAAATACAAATTCCTTGGGTTAGAAGGATATATTTCTTCTTTTTCTATATCCATTAACATCCTAGCTTGTTCATTAGTAGGGGAATGATGATTGAAGAGAAAATATCCCAGATTATTAGTGGCATAGGGTGGGAAATTAGTGGGACTTTAGGGATCACTAATGACACAGGTCATTTTAGGTTCTTTGTACAACCTATAATTTTTCCCTCCAAAGACTGAAATTGTGGAATATGAGATGTCAAATTGGATACTACATCCCACATATGTTCCCTAATTTATTGATAGCAGCATAATAACTAAGATCAGTAATAACTACATCCATAATCGCATATTTCCTGGGTATCAGGACCATGCCTACTAGCAAATATTTGATCATACCAAGGCATTGGAATATTTTAGAATGAAATAAAACAAGGTATTTATTAGGCCTAGTGATATCTAGTCTTAATTTTTCCATGAAAGCTAGAGGCATCAAGGAGTGAGAGGCACCAAAATCATATAGGGAATTATGGACATGCAGATTTTGGAGCTCAAGAGTGATATAAAATGGTGGCATAAGTTGGTCAATCCCATCAAGTCGATTACCCAAAACTATTTTTGGAGCATCATCTTGGAGGTTTATGAGATTGGCCCATAAGGGAGTTTCATCACTTATGATCATTGCATTTGGGACTTGAGGGGAGGACATGTCTTGATCTAACCGGGGCTTAGTAACCTAGAATTAAGTATTTTATTTGAATTCTAAGAAGGACGATACCTATTTTATATGCATGGGATAATATAGTACTTTAGAAAGAGGCATTTAGATATTAAATCTACTCAATTCATACTTGAGATGGAATGATGGTGGAGGATGGCCAAATTCAATTTTTTTTGTAGCAGGTGAAGGCTTCATGAGAACTTCATTTGGTAGATGTTGTGCCTCATGTGGATATATTGATTTATCTTCTTGTTGGATGGACTCAATTGATGGCTGCTAATTAAAATCAGTTTCCTTAAGGGATGTTTCTCTTCTAAGTTCCCGAACCACTCTAGTAATTTCCCTCCTATCATCATTAGGTTTTCTAGGAGTCTCTTCCCTTCTATAATTTGGAGCATTGGTCCTAGGCCTCAACTCATCATTTCTCCTCACTTCTTGCATTATGTTAAATGTCACCATTTGGATTAGGGTAGGAAATAGGTTGGATGGGTCATCTTCTTTTTGAAAAACCTCTTGCACCTATGTAATCTCTTCATCCCCCACCATTAATAGACATTCAAATCCAAGATGGACATGGATATATTGTTCAATTTACGAATCTTCTAGATAGAACAACATGTGAATCTGAATATGTGTTACACCTAAAATCTACCCATCATCATGATTTAGTGTATACATCCCTGAAGTCATCTGGACCAAGTACTCATTTGGGAGTATTTGTACTTAGTTTGTACAACCTTTTGAGAGGTCGTCGCAGGTTGCACATTGGAAACATGCGACATTGCAAGTTGCTTCATAGCAAGGTGCGATGAGGTCTGTTAATGGGAAAAAATAGCCATTTCGGGATCTTTCTCGAAGCTTTCCCATTTGGGGGCTTATCCCTGATCTCTTGGTGAGCTGGTACTCGACACCTAACTCATTGGGAGGATCCCCTATCTCTCTCCTACCATCTCTCAACCTATACTATCCATAATCTCATCCACTTAGTCCTATATATATGAAGCTCACTCCCATACCAAAGGGAGGAAGACTATGGTATCTACATGCTGGTGAAATCTCTCTTGGGACACCTTCACTCACCTCTTGGAGAATTCATGCTTCCTTGGAAGGGCTTGGAAATTGGCTTGTGTGGAGAAGGGCTGCTACATTAAGTCATTGGTTGTAGTTCTATATCTCTATCATGTACTCCTCTATTTGCAGTAATACAAATGCTTTCCACCAATATCGTTCTTATGTGTAATGATGTTGTGTTGTTTACCTTCTTAACTATTTACATAGATCTCTTATTGTATAGATGCTCTTTACTCGTTTCTCTTTTATGTGTCTTAACAGGTCTTATAGCTTGGATCTGACGACTGTGGGACGTGGAGCAACATTCGGGAGAAAGGATAGCGAATCAAAGAGGTAAGACATCTAGCACTTGATCCTTAAGTAGATCTAGGAAATGTGTTTGTAGTCTGTTCTATTTGTTCTAGACTCACATTGAGCTAGGGAGATTTGGCTCGCCTCCGGTCGAGTGGATTGTCCGGTAAAAAATCTGGCGACCATACTGGGGAGTATTCTTGTTTAGTGATCGTTAATCTGAGTCATTTTCAGTTGATTACTTGACACAAGCCTTGTTGTCATTTCTTTTTCCATTTTCCTTCTTAGGATTGATTCCATTGTCAGATCTTCACGTTGAAGATCCTGATCTTCTTCCTTTGAGTTTATATAACTCAGTTTCAAATATGTTGCTGGTTCATTATTAGGAGATCTGATTCATTTTTGAATCTAGAACTCGCCTATCACACCTTGGCAGTGAAAATAGAGCGACACTGTGTTTTTCTGGGTCTTTGTTCTTTGACTGTTACTTTCTCGTGGCGTCCTGTTCATTAGTAGACTGCGACATCGTCGCAGATCTCGTGCAGGTAAACTACTACGTCGCACTGTCTGCAAAGCCAGAGTGCGTTGATCTATCGAGACTTAACATACGGGCATCCATCTTCTTGTTTGACAGTCGGAGCCTTGTTTTAATGTATGAACTCCCTCTGTGCTGCAACATCCAGCCAGAGATCCCATTTTGATTTGTGTGTTGAGAGTTTGGTTTCATTTGGATTGACTTTGGGTTCCGCTTTGGACAAGTTTGAAATCGGTAGTGGCGGATACTTTTGTCTTCTCGACCTTCATCCATTCATTCTTGCATTCCCTTCCTTCCATTCCTGATCTGATCAGTGCATTGGATCACCTTCCATACCTCATTTACATTTTTTTTGAGCTTTGCTTGCTTAGTTTGCTTGCTGCTGCTTGATTTTGAGTCAAGTGTGTCTTTTTGCTTGGTTGAGTGCTTATTCTTTTCTTGAGTTTTCTGAGTATATGAATGCTGCGAGTAACATTTTCTTTTCAGTCATTTAGATCTAAGCAAAGTTGTCTTCAAGTTTATTGCTTTGATACATCCATTGAAAGATTAAAAGTGCTTGTCTCCCATTGTTTCTCAAAAAGTTATTGAAGAAAGATCATTGTGCATTGGAATGTTTTGGAAAAGATGAATGGAAATATGATTGATTGTGTTTTTCTTGAATTATGAATTATTCATCTTCTTGAAAAGCTCTAGTACATTTCGGTTTTTTTAAAAAGTTGTTTCCATGCTAGGGAAAGATAGGTGGATTTTTTTTATTTTTGTTGCCTTTAGATCATTAAAAAGAGAAAGTGAAAAGCTTGCATTTTCCGTTTCAGAATCCTCTCATTTCATTACTTAGTGTTGTTTTGATTTGAAAAAGAAAAGAAAAGAAAAAATACTTTGATTTGGATAGTAGTGTTGTGTACGTTTGTGTGTTTCATTGAAAAAGAAAAGAGTACTTTCATTGTCGAATTTGTTTGCATTGGGAATTGTGTTGCATTGAGTTTGTTTGGCAATACCATTGGAAAAAGCTTTCTCCTTACCATAGGTAGAATTCATCGAAAGAAAAGAATATTTCGTGCATGTAGCTAGGGCTTGCATTATGTTTCTGATTATGTACTCACCTCATGCATTCACCTAACCGTCCAAGATAAAATTAACGGTAGAACTAGGTAAAATTTTTAGCAACTTGTGTGTAAGTTACAGACGTGTTCCGGCATCGTTAAGCGTGGCAGCTTTCGTTACTTGCCAGCACTGTAGTCTGGGGGTATTGTAGTCTTCCACGTACATCGGTATATCGAGCTCCTTCAAGTACCCACCAAGTACCATAATCCATACTTGGTGTATATCGAAGGGTGTATCACGTACTCGACACGTATATCGGAAGGTCTCATGCCAACGGCTGTGCATTAGACAACACCACTATGGATTTGAGCTCCCACGTACCTTGCGTATATCAGGAGACACTATTAGGATTCTTGAAACCAACCGAGTTAACCATTTGGTCGTCTTGGCAAAGCAATACACCGAGAACAGCACTCGGGAAGATTAGCATGCATGTCCTGTCCAGGTAGTCGGGTATGCAGGAAAGGGTACGGTCCCAATCCTCCTTGTCGTGTCATATTGTTGGACCCTACAGTATATTGCGGTTTGCGATGCCTTGATAATCCCATGAGGTTCCAGACTTTTGAATCCACTCTGTCACATAAGTTTGCTTGTTTCTTTAGTTTGAGTAGGTTTCTTGGACTGCTTTTCTTTTAGAATACCTTTAGGAGAAACGTTGTTTCGGCCTTTTTTGGCTGATTTTCCTGATACTCTCGCGGATTTTCCCTGGAGAAGGTCCCGTAGGATCTTGAACTTGCCACCAGAATTTCCCCTTAATCCGGAGGTTATTTCGAGGGTAAGAATGGATCAGCGTAACGCGGTCGTAGTTACTGAAGTAGGGAACCCCACTTTGAATATTGGCGGACATTTGTTTCCACCAGATTCACCTGCCTCTCATCCAATGCGGGATGAAGGAGCACACACCCCCACTTCTCAAAACATTCCTCCTGTCATCCCGGGAGAACCTGGATCATTGGAATGGATAAACCGACCCCAGGAAAACCCTACTGCAGCTGTTGGTCCTTCATCAACTTATTGGACATCTTCTACAGACCATCAAGTGGCTCATTTTGCCATCTCATCCTCACCCAGTGAGACTACTCTAGAAGACACTTTCGCCTACTTTCGTGACCAATTGGCTCACTTTCGTTCCATGGATGAAGAATGTCGGCAGTCGAGTCTCCAACGACGGGTTCAGGACCCATCGTTACCCCCTTACCAACGTGTTACCAACCCATCCTAGTTCATTCGATATCTTTTGGATCACCTGAACCACCCCACCACGTGACCACTAATGAGATTGGTCAACCCTCGCAGGAATCTAGTCCTGCACCTCAAGTGAACCAACCGGTGGAAGGACAATGGTCCAACACACCTGTCACTACCACGGTTACTTTACCAGTTCCTCCCCCACCTCAAAATTCAAGGGGAGGGTACTCCATTCCCACAGATTATCTTATTGGTAATGTTATTAACATGGTAGCTAATCAGCAACCTACGTTGGTTCAACCTTTGAATAGTGGTCAACCTATTGTGGCTGGGGGGAAACCCCCATTTCCTAACCAAAACATAGGCGGTGGAGTCCCCAACGGACCTTCCGTTGGACCTACCCAACCCGCTAGACCATCCACCATGGGATTATCTCATGTTGGATGGCTGTCAAATGTAACCCAACCCTCATGGAGTCAAGCGTATCCAGGTTCTGTTAGCCCTGTGCCGGGCCAACCTAATCCTGAAAACGCGTCATACGGGATACCTTATCCTGGGAATCCATACACTCTATGGGGGAAACAACCTGTGTTGCAACACAGACCCCAACCGACTATCCCGCCAGTACCACCACCCCCGATCGGTCCTTCCCCACCTCCTGTTGGAGGCGGCGGGCCCCCACCTAACGTTGGCGGAGGCCCACCTCATTTTACCTACAACACCCCTCACCCCTCGAGCGGTGGTGGGAATGGTCCACCACCTCCTCCAGGCGGAGGCGGCGGCAAACCACCTTATCATGGTGGAGGAGGACATTTCCCTTGGGGTGGCGGCGGTGGTCCACCACCCCCTCCAAGCGGAGGCAATGGAGGACCTAATTACCCTGGTGGTGGCGGTGGTGGTAGAAACCTTCATCCTTCCGGTAGCGACGGTGGTGGGGGCCCCCACCCATCTGGCAACGGAAGTGGTCCACCACCCCCTCCAAGCGGAGGCGGTGGTGGGCCACCTTATTACGGTTATGGACCTCCACCTCCTCCTGGTGGTGGTGGCGGACCTCCACCCCCTCCTGGAGGTGGAGGTGGATCCCCACCTTATTGGAACGGACCACCTTATGTGGTGGACCTCCTTACGGTCTGGGCGGCACACCCCCCTACGGTCAGTTTTATCCTGGTACACCTTACGGTCAGTTTATTCCTTACACGCCATATCCGTATTATCAATATGCGCAGCCTAATCCACAACTGCCCTTTCTGCATACTTTGGACCTACCTAACCTCTCTCGTTTAACCAACGATCCTATTTACCATGGATCTAACTGGCCATCGATTCCGGTGAAACTTCCATTTGATATCCCTAAGTTTGACGACAAGCTAGGTGAAGACCCCAAGAACCACGTGATGACATACCACTTATGGTGTTCATCTAATTCCTTAATGGACGATTCAATTCGTCTTAGATTGTTCCAAAGGACTCTCACCGGTTCGGCTGCCAAGTGGTACATCGAGTTGCCACCTCACTCTTTTCCTGATTTTGGCTCTCTTGCTATGAACTTTTTGACGCATTTCTAGCTACCTATACGGTATGAGACTGGTACTGAGCTTTTAACCTCGCTTCGTCAGAATACCGCCACTCACATTTTGGATCATATCCACAAGTGGCGAAGGAGACAACATCTCATTAAAGCTCCCATTCCAGATCATCTCCTAGTAGACTGGTTTACTAAATCGCTTCTTCCCACCATAGCAAAAGATGTTGCCATGCGAGTTGCTGTCACCGAAGAACAAGCCATCGCGAGTGCTCATCTGTTAGACTTGGTCTATACCCAGTCTGGCACTCTGTTCAATATTTTTCCCGACACACCCCGAGACGTTAACGATCCCACGAAACCACATAAGGGACCCGAAGCTGATGGGATCATAGGTTCCCTTACCACCCAGCTTGCTGTTAGCACTGTTGGATCATCCAACCCAACTCCGACTGGCCACAACACCTCCAAGTCCACCACTCTTGCTGTAACCGAAGAGGTGAATTATGTTCAATCAGCTTCATCTTAGAAGTTTAATGGCAAAAAGAAGAACAAGGGGAAACCCAAGAAGTCTTCTGCCCAGCAGGAAACGAAGAGCACTCCTGAAGATACTAAGCATAAACGGAAACTGAAGTATCCTTGTTTACTGTGTGGAGAAGACCATTTCTCCAAAGAGTGTCCCCATAGAGACGAAGTGCAAACACTTCTTAGGGGTAAACCAACTCCCGCAGTCCTCAACGATCCGTTTCCTGCTCAAAACCAGTAGATGATTGCTCAAACCCCCCCATCCTAGGGGGAACCATCCAATACCGCACATGTTCTCATGTTGAGTAACGAGGGGATCAATTTAACTACTCGCTCACAATCTTACAAATAGGTCCCTTCGAAGGAACCCACCGGAAGTAATGCTAAAAAAGCTTCCGACTCTTTACCTGATGTCACTGTACCATCGACCTCTCTCACTATAGAGAGACCCTCCTTAGATTCGATATTGCGTCTTCCCGAGAACACAATTCGAAAAGTTGTTTTCAATCCTAATGCTCGCATGGCACAAAATTACAATATCGTAGAGGACTTGGCCCAAGCTCCTTGCACCATGTCCACCCTGGAAGTTTTGCAGAATTGTCCCAATCAACGCAAAACTCTCCTTGCAACCATGATTGGTGCAGTTGACCTGGATTCCTTGAACACCATCATGTTTCGTCTTGACAACCTTAAGCTGAGGCTCTCACACCAGCTCGCATTCCAAGTTACTGCGAACCTTGGTGGGAAGATTGTCCATCGCACTCTTTTGGATGAAGGAGCCTCCACTTCTGTCATGTCCATCGCTTGTTGGAGAGCCATTGGCTCCCCCGAATTGAATCATTCTCCTACCACGTTGAAAGCATTCGACGGGCGTGGCTTTCAACCTCATGGGCTCTTACAAGCTCTTGCAGTTGAGTGGGGTGGAAAGACCGTAACCATTAACGTGGAAGTGGTCTCGACCCTGTTAGATTATAATCTCTTGCTTTGTTGCAATTGGTTTTATACCATGTAGGCGGTAGCCTCTTCAGTCTTCCGCACATAACAATTCCCCCACCAAGGAAAAATTGTTACTATCGACCAATTAGATTTTTGTACACCGGACGCCACTACTCATCCTAGTGACCATGTTCCTTTTATTGGGAGACGTCAAAATAGTATGAGAGATTAGGGGTAGGCCTATTGACAGATTCATCTCTCATAGCTGTTTTTCCAGCCGCGGACCCCCCTAATCATGTTGCTATGGTGAACATGATCTCTATCGATATTTTATCTCACTCAAACGACGCTTGGCTTGTACCGGATGAAGCCACGACACACCTGTTTGGAGATATGATGCCTCTTTCACCAGTTGAACGCATTTATGAGGCTATCCAATCAGCTTCGGAGGACCATTTAACCATGGCCTCCCCATCTTGTTCTCTATGACAGACGTCCTCTCTACCTGATCTCTTAATTCGGACTTTTCATTTAGACGAGTCCATCATGGAAGTAATGAATGTTGACGACAGTCCATGGGATGATCTCCATCATAGGTCATCTTTTCTTCCTCCTTTGGAATACATAGAGAACAACATCCATACCCTCTTTTCACCAGATCTCTACCCATCCCCTCAGTCCCCCATCCTTACATGTCTTACGGACACGGAGGGAAACTTGGCCAACATTGAACCAACCACCCCGGTAGACATCTCGGTGAAACCTGGTATAGTGGAACACATTGGCATAGGCCAGAAGTGTTCCCCTAAAGAAATCGTTGTTAGCACGGCCTTGTTCAAGCAATTTCGAGACGTGTTTGCTTGGTCCTATGAGGAGATGCCTGGGATAGACCCCGCAATTGTTTCTCACGAAATAAAAACCTATCCCAACATCAAACCTGTACGTCAAAAGTTGCGACCGATACACCCCCGGAAGACTACGACAATAAAGGCAGAAATTGAAAATCTCTTAAAGGCTAGTTTTATTTATCCTGTCCCATTGACGGATTGGGTCTCAAACATCATTCCTGTGAACAAAAAGAAGGGTACCATTCGCATCTGCATTGATTATCGGGACCTTAATCGGGCTTGTCCAAAAGACAACTACCCGACCCCCTTCATCGACCAGATCATCAACAATTATGCCAGACGCGTCATATTCTCATTCATGGATGGCTTTTCTGGTTACAACCAAATTGAGATCAACCCAGCCGACCAACATAAGACGGCTTTCATCTGCCCATGGGGTACATTTGCTTATCGCAAGCTCCCATTTGGCCTTAAAAATGCTGGCACCACGTTTCAGCGGGCTATGTCATATGCCTTCCATGATATTAAGGACTCTGTGGAACCCTACTTGGACGATCTCCCTGCTCATTCAAAGCAGCGCGAGTTCCACATTGACCATCTGACGGCCATTTTCCTCAGATGCAAATGGTACAATATCCGTCTGAATCCTCACAAGTGTATCTTTTACGTTAAGTCTGGACGCCTCTTAGGATTTATCGTTTCGAAGGATGGGATCCGCATAGATCCCTTAAAGGTGGAGGCCATCATCAACCTACCACCCCAGACTGATGTTACGGAACTTCAAAGTCTCCATGGGAAGGCGACTTATTTAAGATGTTTTGTGTGCAATTTCGCGGAGAAAACTCAAGGCTATATGAGACTGCTTAAGAAGGACGTCCCATTCATTTGGGATGATCAAGCTCAAAAATCCTTCGACAGTATCAAACATGCCATCACGCATGCCCCCGTGCTCTAACTGCCTAATTATTATCGAGATTACATCTTATATCTCACTGCTTCTGCTACCACTATCGCCATGGTTTTGGTATAGGAGGATCAAAATGCTCAGGAACATGTGATATTCTATGCAAGTAAGGGTCTAGTTGACGCTGAAACTCGATATTCACATGTCGAAAAACTTGCTTTCGCAGAGTCATTTCCGTCCAGAAGTTCCGTCACTACATTTTGCTCCGCACAACCACTATCATTGCCGACTCGAACCCATGTACCACGTATTGACACGTCAGGTGCTTGGGGGCAAGTATTCACGTTGGATTGTGATACTGCAAGAATTCGATCTTCTTTTCGAGAAAGCTAAGTCTAACAAGTCTTTGGTTTTTGCTTAGCTCACTTGCGACCTTCCCTGTCCTGATGCAAAAGTTGAGCACAATGACGCATTTCCGGATGAATCATTGTTTCTCATCAGTACGACTGACCCCTGGTATGGAGATATTCTGTTGTATCTTCAAACCCAACGCTTCGATCCTCAACTTTCTCGCGACGATCGTCATAAGATTCGTCACCATGCAAAGTACTATTTAATCATTAATGACACTTTGTATTGTTGTGGCGTCGATTCAATTCTTCGATGTTGTCTCACTCATGATGAGGCTAAACACATTCTGAATGACTGTCACGCTGGGGCATGTGGCTGTCATCTCTCTGGGATGGCTACATCCCAGAATATTTTACACGCAGGATATTACTGGCTTACTATCTTCAAAGATTGTATTGAGGCCGTTAAAAAATGTCCTCCTTGCCAACACTTCCACACGAAGAAGCGCACTCATCCCGCCCCACTACATCCGGTTATTTCCGTTGGCCCATTTGCAAAATGGGGCATCAATTTTATGCACTGTAAGCCTACTTCGGCCGGGGGGCATATTTCCATCATCGTAGCTGTGGATTACTTCACAAAGTGGGCCGAGGATATGCCTACATACCAAAACGATGGAAAAACCACCGCACTCTTCATGTTTAATCATGTGATAGCGCAGTTTGGAGTTCCGCAGGCCATAGTTATCGAACATGGTTCTCACTTTCAGAACCATATGGTTGATGAATTGAGCGACAGGTTGGGTTTTCGCCATGAAAACTCGACACCCTACTACCTGCAATCCAATGGATAGGTCGAGGCAATTAACAAGGTCTTGAAAACTATGATCCAGGGGATGGTAGGGACACAAAAGTCCAACTGGCATAACATGCTCTTTTCAGCATTATGGGCCTACCGAACTATCGTTAAAACTGCCACAGGCTTCACTCCCTTCCAATTGGTATATGCATTGGAGGTTGTTCTTCCGATAGAGTCTGAAATCCCATCTTTATAGCTCGTAGTCGAACTTCTTCCTAACACTACTGCTGAGGAAGAACGTCTCTTGCACCTAGCAAAGCTGGACGAGTCTCGCCGAGATGCCGCTCTTGCTAATGAAGCGCATAAGAAACGCATCAAGGCCCAATACGATAAGTCAGTCGAACCTCGTATCTTTGACGAGGGTGATCTGGTCCTCACTTACGACTAGAAGCATGATAAGCTAGGAGCTGGGAAGTTCGAGTCCATGTGGCATGGATCCTACGTTATAAAACATGTGTTGGAAAAAGGTGCCTACGAGCTTGAAGATTATGATGGAATATCTTTAGGTGAACCCCATAATGGGCTTTACCTGAAGAGATACTACATTTGATCTCTCATGCATAGACTTGCTTGTATATACTGTACATGGCATGCTTTTGTGTTTTTGTGTGGTGTGACACATTTCTCTTTTTTGAGTGTCTTTTGATCTTGTTTCTGCTTCTTATACCATGTTCTGTCTGCGTGTGCAGATGGCAACGTGCTATGGATTCATGGACGGCGCCAACCGGCATACCCTTCACCTTGCTTCGGCAGCCTGGGTACTATATTCCCCAACAGGTGAGCTCATTAGCTCAAGAGGAAGTTGCCTTGGGTTTGCGACCAACAATGCCGCAGAATATCAGGCAGTAATCGGAACCCTAGCTAATGCCATTTCCTTGGGTATGAACCACATTGTCATCCACATGGATTCTCAATTAGTGTTTTCTCATCTTAACCGGTTCTACGCCATCCGTGATCCCATATTACTCCATCTCTTCAGATGAGTACGTCTCCTGGAAAGGTCATTTGAATCTATTCAATACCTGCACATTCCACGAGAGTTAAACACAGTTGCTGACTCGATGGCCAATTTCATTTTGGATTGGTACATTGCACACACATAACATCCATAATATGTAAAAGCATTCACAACATGTGAATATAATGTACAGAAGAAAACATATAAACAAGATCACATCACTAATCATTTGAAGAACACAATTTATAAACCATCGATAATGTATATATATATAAATCGCTCAAAAGTAGTGCTGGTGCAAAATCTGAAGCACGATGGCTTTTAGTGAGTCTCTACAAAAATATGAAGCATCATAGTTTTTAGTAAGTATAAAAATCTGAGGCCTCTAAGCTCTCAGTACAATTCTAAAAGTGCAATTAGGCTGGATGCCTGACCCGTACACCCCTAGCTCTAACAACTCTCTGATGCTGGGTGAAAAAGTAGTCTATAGTACGAGCCACCTTGTGGAGTAAGGAGTTGAAGCGCACAGACGCTCCAACCCCAAATATTTGCATGGGCCTCGGTAGGTCATCGATGGCTGGATATGGCACCTCCACAGTCAGCCCAAATAGGTTCCGGTACACCTCCTCCATCTCCTCGACGGCAGGATGAGCACCTACAGGAACCACTGCCTCCCCACCTCTGTCTCTCCTCGCCAAAAGGGAGAGAACTACTGGTCGCACGGGGCCCACATCTGCACACACATATT
This sequence comes from Larix kaempferi, assembly GCA_027924585.1. Classification (NCBI taxonomy): domain Eukaryota; kingdom Viridiplantae; phylum Streptophyta; class Pinopsida; order Pinales; family Pinaceae; genus Larix; species Larix kaempferi. Next base: position 1,330,212 of record BSBM01000458.1, on the reverse strand, counting down.
ACGCACTTGTCAGCACTACGTCAAAAAAAAATATAATTCACAAAACTAAAAAGTACAAGGGTTTTGTTCTTACCGATATCACCCCATGTTGCACCCTCTGGCAGCACTAAGTCGGGATCCTCTCGAAAGTCCATGCCATCGTATGGAAAGTCCTCGACCATAAGTAACTAGCATTCCAGCCAGCTAAAGAACTCGGGACCAAAACTGATGATGGCACCCCCACCATGGCAGGTCATCACCTCTTCCCACCTGAGCATGTGTGGATCTCTCAGATCCATGTCATCCAGTACCACCTGCGGGCGCAAGAGAGGAACCCGCTCCAAGAGGAACGACACTATGATCGATCTGTATCCAAATTGCTTGAGCTCCCCACGCCGACACTTGGTCAGCTGAGATCGGATGTTGGCGAGGAGACCCTCGCACCAGTTGAATACCATGGGAGACATATAGTCTTCCGCATACAACATTTGAGTCCAAGTAGCCATCTGTGGAGCTTGGCTACCCACCACCCTAGTAATAGTGAGTAGTATGGTCCTCAGTGGACAACTCACCACATCTTTGATGAGTATCTTCCCGCTGGAAGGACGAGAAGAAGCTATGCAGTACTGTGCCACCATGTCCTCCACTGTATGATCACTAGCCCATGTCCCAGTGAGTTGTAAAGCGTCCTGTCTTTGGGACAAATCGGTCAGAAAGTAGATATCCTCAATGTCAATCGTGACGATATGCTCACCTATAACAAAGTATTGTTGGGACGCATCCCAACTCTGGAGCATGTGTGTCAGGAACGGGATCTGGGCTCTCATCCCCTATATCTCGAAGAATTTGAGCAACCCACAGTTTCACAAAGCAACCACACATTGTGGATCGTTTGTGGCTTGCTCATATTCCACTTCATGTTCTCTCTCTTACCACTCTAATACCATCTTTGCTTGTTGGGAACCTGCCAAAAGGGGCATTTAAAACATGTTAGGTCCTTTCCCAACTTGCACAAACTCATTTTTTGAGATATTTTTTATGTTTGAGTCATGGGTTTCCACCGTCGCACCTCACCTTCAGGTACAGGGCGACGTCGTCGCAGGTCCTGTTTTCGAGGCTTGCGACGACTCAGGCTCGTCGCAAGTCCCAAAAGGTCCACCTGCGACGAGCTGAGGGCGCATTGGGCCCTCCCCAAATCATAAAAAAACTCAAAAAATGGACAAAAATGCAAAAAGTAAACCACTACAAAGTTGCAAGACAAGATTTAGGCCTACCTGGTCCGGATGACTAGTGAAATGGCGAATCATAGCTCTCGGAATCGACAGTGGAAGTTTTAGATCCAAATTGGTACTTCTCTCCACCCAAATTGGCAATTTGAACAATGTTTCTATTTTTTGGCCCATATTTCTATTTATAGAATAGAATGGAATATTCCTTTTCAAATATTTTGATGCTTTTGGGCCATTTACTATAGTTTTGACCGTTTGTCATTATATTTGGGGCTATTTGACACTTTCTCTACTGTACAGGAGTCGTAAAGTGATCTTTGTAGTGTTTCTCACATTACCAACGGTAATTACAGGTATGAACACTCCTTTGAACATTTTGTCATTATTGTTTTTGGTTAAGTCGTAATTATTGCATGAGGATGAGTTTACTCTTCTTTTGTTCTCGTACTCACCAAATCATGAGAGCAAGTATCGAGTTATGATTTATCACTTTTCCGGGCTCATTAAACTTCCACGGAAAAGGACACCCCTCGGAGTCCATAGTTAAGCTCTTTTCAGACTCCCTAAAATTGAAAAGATTGCCAAGCGAACTTGTCACGTTCATGCTTGTTAAAGTATTTGAATGGTCGTCTTCTTGGTGATAGTTTACCCCTTTTTCGAACCAGGGGGCACTAATTATGAAAAAGGAATACTCCAGCCAATCATGACTGGAAGAGTCATCTCCCGCGTTGTTTTACCCTTTTTCGGGCGATGAGGCTAACTTTACGAAAAAGGACCATTGGAGTCTTCTTTAGTTCTTTTCAGACACTCTAAATATGAAATGACGACCGAGTTTTCCTTCTATGGACTCGTTAAATTTTCACATTGAAGTGCCCGTCATGGGACAAACCCCTCCTATCCCAGGTTCGAAAAATATTTGGGATTGGACTCATCTATGAGATGAGATATACCGAGCATCTGGTTACCCTCATCAAGCTCGTTAAAAAACACACGAGGAACTCATCATTCATGATGGGGAAAAAGGAAAGTGTTTTTGTTACAGACCTTAGTGGAAGCATATAGTCGTTCTTGAACATGGCACTCGTCTACATTTGCATACCGATACTTGGGTCATCTATTTGTCTATGAGTCCCCGCTTACTTTCTAAGTCTTGTTACTCCTCTGAGTCATTTGGAGAAAGCCTCCACTATCAGTTGCATTAGAAGTTTGCGTCATTCTCATGTCAATACTGCCAAGTCATGCCATGCCCATGTTCAAGAACACATTCACTCATCATTTTCAGTCAGTACACATGTCGTCATGCCGTTGTTACTTTGAGTCAGTCTCACATGTTACTGTACCATCCAATCCACTCTACACATCTTTTGTCGTGTTTCGTGTCAATTGATGGGGGATTCATCATGGCCGTCCTTCGACGGATTCATCCTTGTCAACTTCAAATCATCACCCAAGGATTGAATCTAGAAACCAACCAAGTACCTTGGCCCTGCATGCCTCAATGGCAGGTTACCTCGCTTTCATCATGAGTTTACATCATTGAATCTTGATTGAAAGATTTCATCTTGCGTCCGACGTCAACTCATTTATTCACGCTCGATAATATGTACTGTGATACCTTGGGAATCATTGACATTAATGGTGATCTCCCTCGCACTTGTTAACGGTTTACATCAATGATCGGTAGTCAAGTGGTTTCTACCATGTTCGACGTCAAGACATTTGTAATCACATGGATAGATTTGTATCATTGCGGGTTCAGCTTGAAGACCCCAGGGAGTCATGTTTTACCCAGGTTGCGATGGAGTTTGTATTGAGTCATATTACACGGATCCACTTTTGTATTGGTCGTGGCCGTGTTATCATCTCATCATGGATCTACGCTTGTTTCTAGTAGCCATGATTGTGTTCAGTCGGTCATTACTCCCATGGATCTGCAATGTATTGGTCAGTAGCCATGTTGTACTACATATGAGATTGTCAGTTTAGAGTCAGTTGTACTGCAGCAGCATCCTTCATCCGATAAGTCTTTTGCCATTATTTCTATTAAAGCACTTCACCTGTACATCCTTAACAACTTCATACTTTGGGGGGCATTCTGTTACACCTAAAATCTACCCATCATCATGATTTAGTGTATACATCCCTGAAGTCATCTGGACCAAGTACTCATTTGGGAGGATTTGTACTCAATTTGTACAACCTTTTGAGAGGTTGTCGCAGGTTGCACACTGGCAACATGCGATGTCGCAGGTTGCTTCATAACAAGGTGCGACGAGGTCTGTTAATGGGAAAAAATAGCCATTTCGAGATCTTTCTCGAAGCTCACCCATTTGGGGGCTTAGCCCTGATCTCTTGGAGAGCTGGTACTCAACCCCTAACTCATTGGGAGGATCCCCTATCTCTCTCCTACCATCTCTCAACCTATCCTATCCATAATCTCATCCACCTAGTCCTTATATATATGAAGCTCACTCCCATACCAAAGGGAGGAAGACTATGGTATCTAGCTAGTGAAATATCTCTTGGGACACCTTCACTCACCTCTTGGAGAATTCATGCTTCCTTGGAAGGGCTTGGAAATTGGATTGTGTGGAGAAGGGCTGCTACGTTAAGTCATTGGTTGTAGTTCTATATCTCTATCATGTACTCCTCTATTTGCAGTAATACAAATGCTTTCCACCAATATTGTTCTTATGTGTAATGATGTTGTGTTGTTTACCTGCTTAACTTTTTACATAGATCTCTTATTGTATAGATGCTCTTTACTCGTTTCTCTTTTCTGTGTCTTAACAGGTCTTGCAGCTTGGATATGACGACCATGGGACGTGGAGCAACATTCGGGAGAAAGGATAGCGAATCAAAGAGGTAAGGCATCTAGCACTTGATCCTTAGGTAGATCTAGGAAATGTGTTTGTAGTCTGTTCTATTTGTTCTAGACTCACATTGAGCTAGGGAGATCCGACTTGCCTCCAGTCGAGTGGATTGTCTGGTAACAATATGTCTTAGGAAACTCCTCATCCATAGGATCGTAATATTATTCATAATGGGAAGGTGGAGGATCCATCATGTTGTGGCTCATGCTTTAGGATATCATGGTAGGTTTACATCATCTTTCTTGAATTCCCTTTGAGGTATAATGGGGTCTCCTCTGGAATGGGGTTGACGTTTGATAGACTAATTTTGAACTCTAGGAGCTATCCCCATAAAGGAGTGAGCAACCTACCCCTATTTAACTTTTTTTTGGCCATTAGGCATATCTTTAATAAATTTGTAACCTCTTCGATACGCATAGGTTCTTTCCCAAAAGAGATGACCTCAGTCTCCTTGCCCCTCCTTATTTCAAGATATTCCCTTCTATTAGGAGTTTCTTGTCTAATCCTTAGTGATATCCCTATAGCCTTCATATCACTTTCTAAATCCTTTGTATTTTTAAAAATGGTCTCAAGGTCAGGGGATCTCCCTTCATTAAAATGGAGGGAAAAATAATCCTTAAAGTATGTAGCATATGCCACCATGGAAGCAAATTATAAGGCTTAACAACCTTAGGAATGTGGTGGTACAACTTGTGAAACCTACTGGTGAATTCTACGACAAATTCACCATTATTTATTCAAACAATTAAACTCGGTTAGATAGTAATTGATATCTTTCTTAATGTCCCGAGAATTTCTTTATGAACAAACCCCAATAAGTTATGGAGTTATTGGGAAGGTTCCTAAATCACTTCCTAGATTCTCCCTCCAAGGAATGAGTGAACGCTCTGGAAAATACATCATCCTCTTTCACAGAGAAAATATACATGCAATCTTGGATGGTAGTGAGGTGATCTTCTATAGTTAGGCCATTCTCACCATTAAAACTGGGTAAAAATTCAAGATACCCATCTAGGTCACCCAATTGATTTATCAAAAGTAAAAATAAGGGTTTAAACAAAATATCCAACCAAATATTTTGTAGATTTGGCCCATCCATAGCATCATTTTGTCATAGGATTTGAGGTTTGTTAGGATTTGATACGATGGGAGGGTGGTTGTGGTGTATGGAGAATTGCAAAATTGATATAACCACAACTTGATGGGATGAAGGAGAAGAAAAGAATGATAAAATAGGTGTTAGGATATCTTTCCCCCCCAAGGGATACTATTATCAATATGGGTTCTCTAGTCTCCCCAAGTGGATAAAAAATATAATACTTTGTGATAGGTCTACTGGCTGAAATACTTGAGTGGGAGGAATTTTTTAAACCGATAGGATGATGAAGGGTGAAATATGTGGCCTAATTTATGGAGGTGGTCAACACTAATGGCATAAGGGAGAATTTAATAGTGATATTTGGTTGTATACTAGAAATTATGGTAGGAAATTACCTCTTCTTCTTCTATACTTGGTCAAGGTCTTTTAGAGGGGAGACCGATCTTCCTTTGGATTGGGACCTTGTAACTTTGGATTTGGGATCCATATTTTCCAAGAAAAGGGTTTCCCTGGTGGATTATCTATATGGTGGAGTTTCCAACTAGAGAATGTTCCTTGAATTCATTTCTAGATAAAGGACTTATGGTCTTGGATTGCAAAGGAATCAAAGATCCTTAACCTATAGCATGATCCTAGAACTATGCATCCACATACACATAAAAATATTTAAAAAAAACAATTTTGTTATTATTCTATTGATTCTCTTCCTATCTGGTGTTCCTAGGAAGAGAAACACATTTTGTATACTAGGAATTGACTAAGCAGCCACTCCCTATCAACAACACCACTTCATTATATTGTTCCCTAGGTTGTACCCCTTCCCCATTTAGTGGATCATAAGATGTCTCTTGCATATCTTTCTCTCTCACTCCCTCAAATAGGTATGGAAATTTATATCAAGATGTTGAAAGTAAAGGAGATAAAGGAGGAAATGGGTCTATAGGAAGGGTTCCAAGACTAGGGAGATCTATATAGGATGCACCTTCGTATTCTACTTTAGGCCATTAAGCCAGTCCTCAATCCAAGGGAGGGTGCCCTTGATATCTCTAAGGTAGATATTATGGTTTGTTACCCAAGGATGGATTTTTAATTCTATAAAACTCTCATTATTGGATTTACAACAATCACTTGTGGTGTATGGAGTAGGGGGATTTAAATGTTATTTTAAAGGTGAAAGGGTGTGACACAATGCACGCATCTTAATCTCAAATTGAACTAGTTCTTTTGGGGTTCCTTAATTTCATATTCATAACTAAAATATACATGTAATTTCATGAACATATGATGCATAAGAGACCTCGACATACATCTATCTAGAATACATTCATGATGGACAAAAAATTAAATGGGAAAGATGTTCATAGATCTATTGATTCATTTAGCAAGATGGAAGACACACACCAATGAAATGAAACCATAATAACATGCATGATATTTTATTGCTTTATCTAGTTTCAATTGGCCTCAATCATAATTACACAATAAAATCCATAATTGTTTTTTAGATCACAATAGGAGGCACTAGAATGGACTCTTTGATCTCAATCCCAAGCTTATTGATTTTCCTTACCTACGAGGGGATTTAGATAATGTTTATAGAGAAAGAGAGTAGAACGAGACTTAGAATAAGGAATGACATCGATGTTGCATATCCCATTGCACTAAGCTCATACAGTACTTTGATATCTTTCCAATATGAAAATGCTCAATGATATGCTTTGAGGTTGAAAATTTCATTCATAGGTTTTTTATTCTCTTTGTGTATTAGCTAGCCCATGCTTGAGATAGCACGAGTGTGAGTACAGATGTTGCATCCTAGAAACCTATGTCATTGGGAAAAGTTGATGACTCGTGATGTGCACACAAAAATTATTTTGTTATTGTTGTCCTTATACCTGTTTTAATTCTTTGTCCTACTGTGGGTATAAATGGAAAAATATAAAACTTAGAATATCTTTGATCCAGATTTATGTGGGAACGAAATAAAAGAGCATTTACAGAACCAAATACAGATATATATTGCAGACGACACAGTGATACAGTAAACACATATTCTATTAAACAACGGAAATAGAACAGACTGTAAAATACAATATCTAGAATGGTGGTAGCTATCTCTGAGAAGAGATGTGGCCGCTATGCTCATTCGTGCCAAGATGAATACAAAGAGAGGCCGAAAGGCCTATTTATCATAAGCATGAGGGAAATAATCCCAAACATCCAAAAACCTAACCCTAGAATATGAACCGTCATAAAGTTTGCGTCCCCAAGGTGGTTAGTTGAACAGTCAACTTCCCGGGGTCATAACTTTTGCATATGATCTCGGACTCAGATTTCCCAAAAAGCGTCGTTTAGGGCCTCAAAACGACCTCGGAAGTTCGGGACTCAAAAAAATGTAGAGAAATTACTAGAAAATTGGCAAAATGGGAAACTGTTTTGAGCCAGTGGAATAGGTGGGTGGCCACCGATATCCATCTGGATCAATCTCACCCACTTTTATTCCATCATTCATTTCTAGATACATCATGATTCTTCTGTTGGGACACATTGATTTTGAGATATTCTTATGCCTTCTATTTTAGGAGGAGGAGGTTGTGAGGTCCCGTGTTGATCTGGATGCCTTTGTGCCAGTGGGACAACCTCTTATGGCACCCCTATTATTCATTCTTTGACAACATAATCCCGCACTATGCTTATGTGCCTCCAACCAAAATCATTGATTGTCCTTCCTCCCTTCAAAATCCTGAATGATTTATTTGATTCAATGAGACGGGTGTAATCAATATCCCATAGGGTTTGGATTAACCCTTTTATTAAGGCCAATGTGGAAACTAAGGGTGGTGGTTGTTCCTAAATATTAGTAGTTTTGGGTATTGTATGTTTATTAGGCACATGAATAAGGGAATTTTGGAATATTCTCTTGTAGGACTCCTCGAGATGGAATTTCAACTTGTCATTCCATGGGTAGGAAAGATCATGACTAGTCATTGTACTCATATATGTGAGAAAAGCCATGATTGGCTTGTCTGCTTCAACTTTTTTCAAATAGGGAATCCTCTAGTTTTTGTATTTGTTTATGCATATCTTATTTATGTACACCAAGGTCCTATCTCTAATTGCAAGTAATCCCAGGACCTATGTGGAGAGTGTATTTATCACCCCTGTTTTCCACTTTCATTGTCTTATTCCTAAGGTGTACCTAATTCTCCGTGTTATTGAGATGTTTGGTGAATTACTTAAGCAAATTTTCAAACTCTAGATAAAATTGCAAGTGAACTCTTAATGATGGAATACCATTGAATATATATCCCCATACCGTGTTCTTAATTTCCCTCAAGGTTTCTACCATTCTAGTTTCAGTGAGGCCTTATTCAAGTCTTGTATTCCATGTTTCAATATCTTGTTCGAGCTTGGCCACCTCCTTCTCTTCATTCCACTTATTCTACGACTCATCCAATTTTTTTCCCTGGTTCCTAATTTTTTTCCTTCTTTTTCAACCAATCCCTCTTTTGTGATTAATTTTACAGAACTTTCTTCCACTTTCCACTTATCCACCTCTCATAAGTTGATCAATTTATTGTTGCAACTATGATATTGATTCTATGGGTGGGGGTGGTTGAATTATTGAATAGGCTAGTCCTCTCTCCTTATAAATCTTAGTGATTTCATGCTACGGGGACATAATCAAGGCATTGGCTTCTTCCAATTTGAATGTCAAATCCTTTGCATTGACCTGAACAACCTATAAATCAATAATCCTATTTTTCATGACTTGATTATGTGCTAACAAAGAAGCATTATCCCTATCAATAAATTCTCCTCATTGGTTATTCTTTTCCTTTCCTCTAATATATAATGAGTGACTGAGAAAGAAAAGGCCATCCTAGAACTCTCCAATTATTTTATTCTCTCATATTTTACTTGTAGGGGGGGGATTTCCTCAGTGAAATCCTACTTCCATTTTCCCATAGAGACCAAACTATTCTATAACTTGTTCTTCACTACTTCTAAGGCTTTCACTCTAGAGTTCATAAATTGATTCCTAATGTTGTTGGAATCCAATGGCTTCTTATAACTGTCATTGGAGGAAGCAATTTTGAGGTATTTACTAGAAAATGTGCTACTTGACCCTTGAGCCCTTAAGACATCATCCCCGGTTTGGATTCATGCCATCTCAAAGGTAACTTGAAGAGCTATTCATCTTTTTGGTTGCACCTCCGCATAGGTTTTTTTATCCAAAGGCTCCAATGTGGTAACAACTAACTACCATTTTTCAACATTGTAACTGGGAAATAGTATTACTTCTACCCAGGCTTTAGGTGTATCAATTGAATGGAAATCTTACTTAAAAAGAATGGAAATCTTCATTAATGGATGAGTATCCAGGCATTAAGTGCCATCCATAATTGTCACAAGGTGGTGCCAATGATTTTTTGTCCAAGTTATATGGACATGTGGAAACCTATCATTGGTTTTCTAAATATGAGGTGGACATGCTCCATATTTGGGTTTATGTCATTGGGGGGAAGGTTCCCTGTTATTCCTTCTAAGTTGGAAAATAGGCATCGTAAAATATTTCATCTGGAAATTGAATCTGGTGAGCCAATCAATATAGTTGATGTGGAGATGCAGACACATCTGAGCCATCAACGCTATCATATTTCGTGACAAGGTCCACTCATGTATTTTTAAGTGAACAAGCTATATCGACCAATTTGACACACTTTTTGTAATCCTAATTGTTCATGACAATGCCATATATTCCAAATCTCAATCACTTAGTGTTGCATGAACGGTCTATATTTATGGGCTTTACTTGCTCATTCTAATCTTAATCTTTTGTAGCAAAATTCCCACATGTTATAACTTGATCATGTCATTTTGTGCAAATGACCATGATTGATCCATCTCATCATGCCAATATAATATTGGATGTTAATAGTAAGATCCTCATGTTATACTCGATCAATTTTCATTGCATGAATGTCCCATATATGATGATATTGTCCATTTGATGTAATATAGGCCATCTATGGAAATTCCCTATGTGTTATCTCTTGAGCAATTAATTTAGTGTGAATGGCATCGATTGAATAGACTCACCATCATGATGCAATCCTATCTCATGGTCCAAGGAAGAGAAACACATTTTGTATACTAGGAATTGACTAAGCAATCACTCCCTGTCAACAACGCCACTTCATTATATTGTTCCCCAGGTTGTACCCCTTCCCCATTTAGTGGATCATAAGGTGTCTCTTGCATATCTTTCTCTCTCACTCCCTCAAATAGGTATGGGAATTTATATCAATATGTTGAAAGTAAAGGAGATAAAGGATGAAATGGGTCTATAGGACGGGTTCCAAGGCTAGGGAGATATATATAGGATGCAGCTTCCAATTCCACTTTAGGCCATTAATCCAGTCCTCAATCCAAGGGAGGGTTCCCTTGATATCTCTAAGGTAGATATTATGGTTTGTTACCCAAGGATGGCTTTTTAATTCTATAAAACGCTCACGATTGGATTTACAACTAGCCTAGATCCAAATCCTAGGCTCTATCAAGCACCGAGAATGATCAAATCTCCCAAGGTGCAAACCTCTCCTTAAGTGCAATACCTGAGCCGAGGTTTGCACCTTGGGAGATTTGATTCCTCTCGGCGCTTGACAGAGCCTAGGATTTGGATCTAGGCTGGTTCCAGTCATGGGCAGTGACACAAAACTGGAGTTTGATCAACATTGTAAGGAACAGGTTAAGTTGAAACACAGATAGAATTATGGGGATTATCATAATGTAAGTATGTACTTTTTCATAATGAGGATTATCATAATGTAAGTAATGTAAGGACTTTTTCATTGTAGCATGTAAGGAAGTATCTGTACGAGTCATCAGTAATTTCCAATCCTCTATTAGACCACTCATTGCATCTCTAATATTCATTAACACATTCCTAAAAGATATTTGTTCATTGCTTTGTCCATTCTATCGAAACACAATATCGAGGGTCATCAACACATCAATCTCTGACCATTACACGTTGAGCATCTCCCACAGTTGGTTCTACTGGTATATGGGTTGAATATTCGCCTTGTCGATCTACATTTCCACCTTGTCGATCTACACTTTGATTTCTTTGTTATTCCAATTGCTTCAACTTTCTCTCTCGATATGCTCTTTGTCGATTTGCGTTTCGTTTTATTTGTTATTCTCGTTCTTCTGCTGTCAATCCGTCTAATTTTATTTTTCGATATTCTTTTTGTTGATCTACGATTCGTTTTCTTTGTTCTTCTCGTTGATCTGTTGTTTGTCTCATAGCATCTTCCGCATGCACATCTTCCATTTCTAGTTCGGAATCTATATCAAAAATATCAAGCATTAACATATACCCTGAAATTAATGCATCTATGAAATCCACACTGAGATTTTTGCATCCTTGAAATCTACCATGAAAACAATGCGTCCAAGGAATAACTGCTACAATGAAGAATATGCAATGATAAAACACCATACACTGAAATCTATGCAATTATAAAAAACCATACATTGAAATCTATGCATTTATAAAAATCCATCCACAGAAATCTATGAAAGGAGAATATTCAATATATTATACTGAAATCCATACACTGAAATCTATGCAAGTATAATATTCAATATATTTTGAGAAAAAAAAAGGTAGGGACGATAGAACCTTGGACCTCATGCCCATTATCCCAACACCCTTACCACTATACCACAAGTAGTTCTTATTATACATATTAAAGAACTTATATATAAACATGAACCATTTTACATTTGGCGAAAAAGGGGGAAGGGTGAATCCACAGGATTTGACCCCGTGACCTACCTATGACCACCACAATGTGTTACCAATGGAATACACCCAATTGTCTAGGAGTTAAATGATAAAATATATGTATATCTTTATATCAAGACTTAAATTTATATTTATAGTTAAATTTAAAGTAAATATAAATATTAAACTATATTTATATTTATATTTAATTTTAAATTAATATATAAATTTGATATATGTTTAAATTTAATTTTAAATATAAATTTAAATTAGGTTTTATTAAATTTAAATTTAATATTTAATATTGAAAATAAATATACAATAATATTTGTTTTTTTTATTCATAATTTCAAATAATGAGAAATGTTAAAGTTTTTAGTTACATTTAATACAAACGATCTTATTTTTATATTTATTTATTAAATATGTATAAAGATAAAATATGCAATTCAAAGACATTATTCCATAATAAATATGATTTTTTTTTTATACATTATTCCATAACAAAAATGAGTGTTAACACATTATTACAGTAAGTAAAATGTATGTGAAGTGTAATGTATTTAAGGTATTTAAATTACACATTATTACAGTTGGTGTAAAATGTATATAAACGGTAATGTATTTATAAATATATATACATTATACATATAAAATAATGCAAGTATTTAGTTTTTAAATATTAAATTTAAATTTATATTATAATTTAATTTAAATATAAATATAAATTTATATTCATATGATGTATATATAAATATATATCGATGATCCTTATGTGTGTTAAGCCATGGAGAAGTAAATATGGACTTACTGCTTGTAATACTATGATAGAAAACAGTATGCTGCTAACGTTTCTTTGTGTGAAAAATAGAGTAGAGTATTAAGAACTTATTTGATAAATCCTGCACCTTTTCTAAAGTCTCGGTTATACAAAATCCAAATCTAAGTATGCTATAATGATGGAACGAAGATATATTAAATATTGAACCCTGTAGTATGATGGATCAAATTCATTTTCTTTTATTTTGGATGAACTCTATTTTTATATTGAACGGCTGTATCGAAATTATTTTAAAAAGGGATGAGGGTTGTATTGAATTTATTTGAAGGGCTGAACCCTATCATATCAAATCTAATTCCAAATCTGTTTACATTGATTGGTGGTAACGAATTTATTTTAAAGAAGGATAAACCTTGTGCTGAATTTATTTTAAAGGATTGAATGCTGTCATAAAATGGGATTGTAGTTATGGGTTTTAGGATTGCACATTGTTTATATGGTATCGACATGGATAACGAAGAGCATTAAATGCATAAATGATAAAGGATTCAGTCAACCACACAGTTCATAGCGTTGCGATCAAATTCCCCATTGAATGAATTATTCTTGTTTAGGCCGTAGTTGTATGAACGATTCGATTAGGTATAGTCAATCTATAGGCCGTAGTTGTAATTTCATGAACATATAATGCATAAGAGATCTCTACATACATCTATCTAGAATACATTCATGAAGGACAAAAAATTAAATGGGAAAGATGTTCATAGATCTGTTGATTCATTTAACAAGATGGAAGACACACACCAATGAAATGAAACCATAATAACATGCCAGAGATTTTATTGCTTTATCTAGTTTCAATTTGCCTCAATCATAATTACACAATAAAATCCATAATGTGTTTTTTAGATCACAATAGGAGGTACTAGAATGGACTCTTTGATATCAATTCCGAGCCTATTGCTTTTCCTTACCTCCAAGGGGATTTAGATCATGTTTATAGATAAAGAGAGTAGAATGAGACTTAGAATAAGGAATGAAATCGATGTTGCAGAGCCCATTGCACTAAGCTCATATAGTACTTCGATAACTTGCCAATATGAAAATGCTCAACGCTATGATTTGAGGTTGAAAATTTAATTCATAGGTTTTATTTTCTCTGTGTATTAGTTAGCCCATGCTTGAGATGGCACGAGTGAGTACAAATATTGTATCCTAGAAACCTATGTCATTGGGAAAAGTTGATGACTCGTGATGTGCACACAAAAATGAGTTTGTTATTGTTGTCCTTATACCTGTTTTAATTCTTTGTCCTAATGTGGGGAAAAATGGAAAAATATAAAACTTAGAATATCTCACCCACTTTTATTCCATCATTCATTTCTAGATACATCATGATTCTTATGTGACACATTGATTTTGAGATATTCTCATGCCCTCTATTTTAGGAGGAGGAGGTTGTGAGGTCCCTTGTTGATCTGGATGCCTTTGTGCCAATGGGACAACCTTTATGGAACCCCTATTCAACATTCTTTGACCACATAATCATGCACTATGCTTATGTACCTCCAACCAAAATCATTGATTGTCCTTCCTCCCTTCAAAATCCTGAATGATTTATCCGATTCAATGAGATGGGTGTAATCAATATCCCCTAGGGTTTGGATTAACCTTTTTAGTAAGGCCAATGTGGAAACTAAGGGTGGTAGTTGTTTGTAAATCTTAGTAGTTTTGGGTATTGTATGTTTATTAGGCACATGAATGAGGGAATTTTGGAATATTCTATTGTAGGACTCCTCGAGATGGAATTTCAACTTTTTATTCCATGGGTAGGGAAGATCATGACTAGTCATTGTACTCGTATCTGTGAGAAAATACATGATTGGCTTGTCTGGTTCTACTTTTTTCAAATAGGGAATCCTCCAGTTGCTGTATTTGTTTATGCATGTCTTATTTATGTACATCAAGGTCCTATGTCTGATTCCAATTAATCCCAGGACCTATGTGGAGAGTGTATTTATCACCCCTGTTTTCCACTTTCATTGTCTTATTCCTAAGATGTACCTAATTATCTGTGTTGTTGATATGTTTGGTGAATTACTTATGCAAATATTCAAACTCTAGGTAAAATTGCAAGTGAACTCTTAATGATGGAATACCATTGAAGATATATCCCCATACTATGTTCTTAACCTCCCTCAAGGTTTCTACCATTCTAGCTTCAGTTAGGCCTTATTCAAGTCTTGTATTCCATGTTTCAATCTCTTCTTTGAGCTTGGCCACCTCCTTCTCTTCATTCCACATATTCTCCATCTCATCCAATTTTTTCCCTAGTTCCTAATTTTTTTCCTTCTTTTTCAACCAATCCCTCTTTTGTGATTACTTTTACAGAACTTTCTTCTACTTTCCACTTATCCTCCTCTCATCAGTTGATCAATCTATTGTTGCAATTATGATATTGATTCTATGGACAAGGGTGGTTTAATTATTGAATAGGCTAGTCCTCTCTCCTTATAACTCTTAGTGATTTCATGCTACAGGGACACAATTAAGGCATTGGCTTCTCCCAATTTGAATGTCAAATCCTTTGCATTGACCTGGACAAACTATAAATCAATAATCTTATTTTTCATGAATTGATTATGTGATAACAAAGAAGCATTCTCCCTCTCAAGAAATTCACCTCATTGGTTATTCTTTTCCTTTCCTCTAATATATGATGAGTGATTGAGAAAGCAAAGGCCATCCTGGAACTCTCCAATTATTTGATTCTCTCATATTTTATTTGCAGGAGGGAAATTTCCTCGGTGAACTCCTACTTCCATTTTCCCATAGAGACCAAACTATTCTATAACTTTTCCTTCACTACTTCTAAGGATTTCACTCTGGAGTTCATAAATTGATTCCTAGTGTTGTTGGAATCCAATGGCTTCTTATATCTGTCATTGAAGGAAGCAACTTTGAGGTATTTACTATAAAATGTGCTACTTGACCCTTGAGCCCTTAAGACATCATCCCCGGTTTGGATTCATGTCGTCTCAAAGGTAACTTGAATATCTATTCAAATTTTTGGTTGCACCTCCGCATAGGTTTTTTTATCCAAAGGCTCCAATGTGGTAACAACTAACTACCATGTTTCAACATTGTAACCGAGAAATAGTCTTGCTTCTACCTGGGCTTTATGTGTATCAATTGAAGTAACAAAACCTTGGATCTCTACTCTTCTCCTCTATTCTTCTCTCAATATCTCGAGTGGATCGTAGGCATCCACGATATAAATTATATTATCCCATGAGGTCTGGTTCCCAATATCATGAGAAGAGATCATAGTAGGTGTATTGGTTGATCCTTCAAAATTTGAAACAAAAACAATATTAGATTATTTAACAAGAGAAAGAGAGGGTAGAGTATGAGGTGAAGTAACCTCCACTTGTTGGGCACTAGTGGGATCATTTGCTTCTATTTTTTTAATATTTGATAGATTTGGGATCTTGTACCCTATACATTTAGCTAAATCATGCCTAGGTGAATACAACTTGACCCTTTTTTTCTTTGGCTCTTCCTAACTATGTTCCTCTTCATCCTTCCTCTTCTTAGCCTTCTTTAGTTAATTGAGGATATTGAATAGAGTGGTGACACCTTCAGCAATCTTTGATAAACCAATAATTTGTTGATGTTTGTGTGTGTATCCTCCCCCTCATAATTCAAATTTACCAAAATTTATTCTCTCTTATGTTTTATTTTTCAACCATGGATTTTTCCCCGCTAGTTGTGAGAATTGAGGTTCCATGATGAAAACCAAAGAAAAAATATTTTTGTACCTAAGAATTGCTAGAGGGGGCTTGATATGGGGGAGGCATGTCCCGAACTATTGGTCCAAACTGCTTAGAAATGATGGTAGGAGGGGTACAGCTTGAGAACAAATCAATATTTTTTATTGAGGTCATGTGTGCTTTGATTTTATGCAACCCTAACCCTTTGGAATTAATTCTTCTAACATAATAGGCTCTTTGATCCCCTAGCCTTCTTTTCCTAGCACCTCTTTTTTTCTAAACCCCATAGCTTACATCATGGGGATGGCCTTTGGATAGGGAAAGGACTCTTGTTACTAGGAAACAATAGGATTTTCAAGAGGTGCATTTGTTCCTTCTTCAACCTTTTCTACCAAATCCTTCATTGTATCCTCTTCTTATTCTTCATCATCATCAATATCATCACAAATTCTATTGAATTCCTCATCCTAAGGGTTTCTCTGGTAAGGGTATTTTTGTATTCCCAAGTATAAGCTCATCCTCCACCAAGATCCATTTTTATGCCTACTAAAATTATCTTAGTGAACCTCAGCATACCTATGGTCTGAGGGAACTTTGAATGCCATGTGCTCCTTAGTTACTACGGCTCGTGGAGGCTTGTAAAAAGTGTAGTAGGGTAGCACATTAGAATTTTTGGGATAGGAATATGGGGTGTTACAATACTTGATGGGACATGTTAACCTTTTAGGATGGAATCCACCTATTCATAGGTGTCCTTGTTGGATATCTTATCAATTCCAAGCTTGGATTCATAACATTGAAGGTTTGGGTGCTTTCTCCCCTTCTCAAAACATAATAGAAAGTGTGGATCATATTTCCAGGGTTGATCTAATGGGAGGTCAAGTTGATTAAGGGCCTCAAGAGCATCCTTGATGCCTCTTTTGTCATTTAAAACATACCCTCCCATGGCTACAAGAAATTTAGCATGCCCTTCTTCTTTTCCTTTAGGAAATGGATGTTATCCACCTCATCCATCTACCTAATGTAGTCAAAAATAAATAACTTGGGGGTAATAAGCTTGGGAAATTGTAATACCCCCATTTTTACCCTTATAATATTTTGGGCTATCATGTAAATATTGTATGCATATTATGTATGGTTACTAATGTGGAGCTCAAGGCCAAGGCCCCGCTAGTGAACACTCGACCTTGAAGAAGTATTGGATATTATGTTTCCCTTGTGCTAGAGAACCATGGGAATTGTAAATATGCATTTTAAAATAAATACCCACAACTAGCTATGCAATGCAACAAGAGATGGGGGCATGATATTACAAGGAATTGGGAGGGAAATATTCAAACCCTTGAGCCAATGAAGTCAAGACAAGTGTCAATGAGAGAACCCATCAACCATCAACTACCCATGTTGACTTTGGTGCCCAATCATTCATTTCTCCCAAGAGTTGGGTGAAGTAGTTAATGCCTTGGGGATTGGGGAGGTATGGCTATCCAAATTCGAGTATGGGCAAGCCACCCTCATGGAAAATCGTGTTTTTTCTTCTTGGGCAAGAAAACAACCATGATTTGCTCCCTAAGCCATTACCCATGAAGGAGTTTTGCCTCTCTCATGTTTTTGGAACTGCCTGGGCGTTTTCCAACCACATTTTTCTGGTTTCTCTGGGTCTTCTAGCTGGGAAGAGGGCGTTTTGTGTTGCATACCCGTTGGGAGCTGCCTGGGCGTTTTTCTCCATTGATTTCCAGTGTTTTCCTCCCTTTTAGCATTGATGGGAACTCATTTTTGTATTACATACCTGTTGGAAAGGAGAGAGCACGATTTGGGGGTTTGTAGAGACCATTTCGGCTCTTTGAATGCCCATGGACGTTTTCTAAAAACAAATTTGCTTTCCCTGGATTGATTCACCATTTATTACTTCGTTTTGGCTTCCCACGTTTTTCCTCATACCCAACACTTGGGATTTTGTTGTTATGAGTATCCATGCTCAGTTTTGAGTTGCTGTGTGTTAAGAAATGTTGGGGTTGAGATGGGTATCCATTGCTTTGGGCTGTGATGAGCTTGAGAGTCCCCTTTTCCTTGTAGATATCATGCCAGCTCGGGGGTGGTCTATGAGTGCTAAAATAATACAGGCTGGGCAGAGAACTACGGTTGGGAGGAACGTTGCAGCAACATAGCTAGTTGTTTGGGGCCATTTCACCATAAAGATAAGTGTCTTGATGTCTATGCATTTACTTCTGCAATGTTTAGATTGATGACTGTTTTTTATATGCTATATGCATATAAAATATGTGTGTGGATGAGTTTTTAATTCCGTTGTGCTTAATTGTTTAAATGGCATCTACACATTCTTAATATTATTGTTGTAAATTTAATGACTTGGCGGAGCTTATGAAAAGCCCCATAGAATGGTAGCATATTCCCTTCCAGGAGTTGGATCCACGGGAGGGGACATTACAGAAATCTATGAGGGGTTGAATCTATCCTATACAACCTAATTACTATGAAGTCAGGCCCCATGAACCTATCTCCTCTTTTGGTGGCTTCTTCCAATTGTAAATACAACCTGATTTCTATGAGCATGTTCTCAAGCTATTTCCTCAAAATAATAGAAATGATTACATACATAATTTTGGACACATGTTAGAGGAATGAATCCCTAGGTTCCCCTTTCTTAACCCATGGAATCCATTCAATGCCTATGGTGGGTATACCTACTTGTTTTTTTTTTTCAAATTTAGGGACTTAATTCAATGTCTCTAACAATAGGTGAAAAGGTAAACCAAATAGGAAGGGTATCTAAAGGTCCTAGTAGTTGAGAAGTCCACCAATTTTGGTCTCATTCCTATAGCTATGGCCTCATCATACCTGCACTCAAGGATATCAAGTGCAATGTATGCATCTACCATAACCAACATTACTTCATCTATGTATGCTTTGGTATCCCCCCAAAAAATCAAGGTGAACAAAGAAAATAAGTCATGGGATCATAGGACACAATTTATGATCTTATAAGGAGTAGGGGAAACATCAACCAAGCCCGGATTGTAACACAACATGTGGAAGATAGCCCCTTCCTAGGCTTGATTCAAATTACTATACCTTGTTTTTTGTCCCACGTGTGAAAGGAACACTATTCCCAATAAAGTGCTTGGCATTTGTGAGATTGACATGGTGTTGATAGAGAAAGGAATTATCTGCAGTGATGGAAGAAGAGGTGGGATGGTAATAATTACTATAAAAAAGATACCAAATTTAGGAAATGAAAAGGTATTGGGGACAAGATGTTGAGTAAGGTCGGATACCCAAAGGGTATTACCCTTCACACCAACTGTGTATCTCCCATCGGTGGACCTATCAGTTGTTTGGGAGAATAATTTATCATGTGCGGAGTGGTTTTACATGTATGGTCATCAATGAAAGGAGCAATGCAAGATATTGTAACTTCACTTGTATCAAACCTAATGCTAAAGGAGTGAGAAGAAGAGCTCCCCAAGGTGGATTTTGAGGCTCTTGGAACGGTTACAGGATTGCAGTAGATAGAGGAACAACTCAGAGTCAGATTTGTGTAATGATGTAGAGGAAACAAGTGCATAATTCTTATAAAACTATGATGAGAAACTGAGTGAGTTTATGCTTTTAGTGACTTACCCGTTAGTTTTCATGGACAAGGACTCTATGGTGGCAACATAAATAGAATGGCAGCTCATTTTTGGTCACTTAGGTAGCTTTGAATGTCATTTCAACTTACAAGAGGTTTTCTTGGTTTGCTTGGAGGTTTGCATGCATTGTAAAATGAATGGGGTAAATGGATATGAGTACTTAAATAGAATGGAGATCTTCATTAATGGATGAGTATCCAGGAATTAAGTGCCATCCATAACTGTCACAAAGTGGTGCCAATGATTTTTTGTCCAAGTTAGATGGACAGGTGGAATCCTATCGTTGGTTTTCTAAAGATGAGGTGGACATGCTCCATCTTTGGGTTTATGTCATTGGGGGCAGGTTCCCTGATATTCCTTCTAAGTTGGAAATGAGGCATCGTAAAATATTTCATCTGGAAATTGAATCTGGTGAGCCAATAAATATAGTTGATGTGGAGATGAAAACATATCTGATCCATCGACGCTATCATCTTTCATGACAGGTTCCACTCATGTCTTTTTAAGTGAACAAGCTAGATCGACCAATTTGACACACTTCTGTAATCCTAATTGTTCATGACAATGCCATATATTCCAAATCTCTATCACTTAGTGTTGCACGAACGATCTATATCTATGGGCTTTACTTGCTCATTCTAATATTAATATTTCGTAGCAAAATTCCCACATGTTATAAATGATCATGTCATTTGTGCAAATGACCATGATTGGTCCATCTCATTGTGCCAATATAATCTTGGATGTTAATAGTAAGGATCCTCATGTTATACCCGTTCAAGTTTCATTGCATGAATGGCCCATATATGATGATCTTGTCCGTTTCATGTAATATAGGCCATCTATGGAAATTCCCTATGTGTTATCCCTTGAGCAATTAATTTAGTGTGAATGGCATCGATTAACTAGTCTCACCATCATGATGCGATCCTATCCTTTGGTGCTTTGAACCCCATCCTTGTCTTGTTTTCATTTTTTCTTATGTGATTGAATCCATGCCATGTATCTCTTGGGTGAGGACGATCTTAGTTGTTTGATCATTCTATATATACTTTAAAGCTAGTTATCTAGTGCATGAGTGTTCTAGGGGAACAACAAGGCACTTGGACCTAAGAAAGGTGTTTATCTTCTCCATTGATTGATGATTTGTTCTTGAGATGAGCACTTGTAATTGTGATATCCTTTAATGGGTTTTTCTCATGATGAGAGTTGATGTATATATTACATTAATGGTTGTTATGGATGTATTTTGAGTTGGTGCGATTCCCAATATGACCTATGATAGGTGGTTGATGTATTCTATGGGTTTCCAGTGATAGGTCATAGATCTATTTGATTATTGTTTGGCATGGTTTTATTTTTAGTAGGTGAGATACTTCAAAGGACCTGCAAGAGGTGGTTGATTTGTTCTATTATATTTTGATTTTTTTTTCACATATGACAAGTGGAGGATCTTCTTCATATTGTATATCTTTTAGGATGGATATGGATTTGGTCTCTTTCTTGTCTTCTAAAACTTTGTATAGTTTTGGATGGTTTGTGGATAGTGGAGCTTCGAGACATATTCCATATGATAAATCATTGTTCAACATATTTTAGAAGCCAGAGGAAGACATGGTTGTGGAGCTTGGTGATAATGCCACTTATCCTATGAGATGAGTTGGCTCCATTTCCTATAAGATGCCTTACATGATGTTGTTGAGTTGGATTTTGTTGTGTTTGTTATTAGTTTGAATAAGAATCTTCTTTCAATGTTTTGTATGACATATATACATTGTAGAGTTTCTTTAAGTGACAATAGTGCATCATTAGAATTTATAGACTAGCTAGTCCAAGGACTTTGGCTAGATGGGTGAGAGAAAGTAGCCTTTACAAGTTACTTGTTGATCCAATGAATCTTGTACATTCTAGTGAGAGACTGGATGGGCCTTCTAGTTTTGAAGCACATGTAGAGCATGCATGGAAGAATTCCATGGAGATAGTTTGAGAACTTGTGATGGATATAGTGATTGATCCCAAGATTTGAGATGTTGTGGATACACCTTGTGATAGTTGCAGTGATGCTTCTACAACTTATGGTATCAAGATTTCAGCACAATGGGAGACTATGGTGATCATAGATGTCATATTTGATGAGGATGAGAGATTTTCTAGTTCACAGGATTCACCTTCATTGATT
Source organism: Larix kaempferi (assembly GCA_027924585.1). Taxonomy (NCBI): domain Eukaryota; kingdom Viridiplantae; phylum Streptophyta; class Pinopsida; order Pinales; family Pinaceae; genus Larix; species Larix kaempferi. The sequence continues at coordinate 1,307,850 of BSBM01000458.1, read as the reverse complement.
AAAGAGAATTTAGAAGTTGTTGTTCTAGAGACCAAATCAAATATTCAATATTAGTCAAATTTAAATAGATTTGAGGTGAGATTGAGTGTGGACATTCTCTCACCAACTCCAGATTATAGAAGATTGAGATGGCTCACATAAACACTACAACATACATGTCAAGAGATCATAGAGCTAGGTGCAACTTTGATCTGAAACACTCTAATTCCATCTCATGTTGACGAGGATGTGAGATATTTTAAATCACATTTTTCACCTTTAGTGATAGAGGATAATGTGGTGTGTGTTGTTCCATATTCATAGGCTCAAGGGAATTTAGGGGAAAGTGTACCTCCAAGGATATATGTTAGTAATATATCATTAGTTTCTTCCATTTGTGAGATTTCTAATTGTACAAAGGAGGAGAGGCCTGATGATGAGATTGACTTCATCCATGAGCCTTCTAGTTGTTCACTAGAGGAGAGGTGTGATGCCGTGGTGATTCCCCAGTGGAGGATGTTGCTAAGATTAATTCTAGAGATATAGTTGATGGGATTATGATAGAGTACAAAACCATAGATGTTGGATCCTCTCAAACAAAGGGAGTTTCCCTTGATGTTACTTTTACTTCAATATTCTCTCGGGATGAAGGAGTTTACTAATGCAAGTTGATGGTTTAATTTCCAGAGGGATTCTCATGTTGACAGGTTGATGATGACCTTGCATAGTTTAATGACTATACCACAAGATTTGTGTATTGACATTATTTTGTATGGAGATGTGATTTCCTTTGCAGGATGTCATGGAGAGTTCATGATTATGTTTATGTTGATGTTGGCTCGTGATGATGACTTGGAGGATGGCTTTAAATCCCAACTTGACGTATACTTATACATAATAATATGTAAATACTGGTTGACATATACTCATAAATAATATAATGATTCTAATTTCAATTTCAATCTGAATAAACCCCATATTTTAATAGGTTACACTCAAATTTTCCCAATCACTATTATCGTCATATGGCACGATGTAAATAATTCAAAAATTTTATACTACTTGCTAAGCAACATGTGAAGATAGCTAGTTCTACTTAGCTATTATAGCCCTAATTCTATATTTAAATTGTTTATAATTCAAATGCCAAATTGACTCAATTCTTAATTTAGTATAAACAATATAGACTATATATTAGTATACATGTTGATATGGTAATCATTTATAGGTCAACTTTTTTGACTTTGTATTAACAATTTTTTGTTGTTGTTTTTATTGATGTTTAACATTAAAAATTGAATAATAGGAATTTTTTAACATGTTTAAAAACAAGTTAGCTAATGTTTCAACAACAGACAAGACCATGATGTGATAAGTTTTCATGTTATTCTTGTTGAAGCTAATGCTCTGAAAAGTTTTATGATGTCTAATTAAATAAATCATGTCGATTAAATAAAGAAGTCTAGATATTATTTTCATTGCTAAGGTTGAAATTTGATTAACCATCTATTAATTCCTTTTATTATAAAATAATAAATAGATTTGAGAATTATGAAAAATATCATACTTAATAAAATATACATAAGTATCTTTTTAAATCAACTTTATATATTACTATTATTCTTTTATAAAATTTAATTTTATATATTTAATTAATAATACATATAAATCTCATGGCAATGTCAAAACAGAGTTAGCTATAATTTATATTGCATGTCTAAAATGGATTATTTATTTTTGGAAAAGAGAATCTTTGAGCATTGTCCACCCATCCTTAATGTTATAATAATAATACTAAATCATAAAATAACACTTTTGAATGGGTAAATTCCTAAATCATCTGAATAGTCTTTTAAAATTAAAATACTAGATCTCATGGTGTTTGCCAGGAGGCATGCAGTGTACATGGAAGACAACACCGAACGATTTAATAGCGAACGGATTCATTAAATGGTAGGTGATCTAACTAAATGGCCGAGGGTATGGGCACCATTTCACGAGGCTGAACTAACCAATCATATTCAAGAAAATTCAATGATAAGAAAATTTAATTGTGTCGAAGAAGCGCACTTTATAGTTTAGTTGGGGAGATGTGTAATTCCTTTCGTGTTTATCCTATACTTATCCTATAGATAATACATGTCCTTTATAAAATACTAGCATAGATCCATCTTAAACCTGTATCTATCAAGCACAGAGGGATCCAATTTCTTGAGGTGTATTTATTTTTTAAAATTTAAATTCAAGAAATTTGATATATCTTGATTGATAGATCCGAGTTTAAGTTTTAAGTTTTTATTTTATAAACGAACCATCATAATATTTTATTTTATGAGCCAACATGTTTTTTTTAAATACTTTCCATAATTTTTTTTATTTTATGAGCCTAAATGAATTTATTAATGGCCGACATAATATAATTTATTACTTTTTACTTTTTTTTACTCGTGTTACTCGACAAAGTACACACGTTACAACATCTCTCCCATACTGGGTTGTAGAGCACCTCGTTTCACTCGGTGCAATAATAAAATATTATAAAAAATAACATGTCGACTCAAATTAGATTTAAAATATTTAGAACGACATATATATATAAAACTACACAAATTAGATAAATTAAAACCATAAACATTGTATTACACACTTCCTCAACATTTCTACATTTCCAATCTAAAAAGGGGTTTGTACCTATGAGAGATTTGATCCCTCTCGGCCCTAATATAACTTAAGGTTTAAGTTTAAGTTTAGCTTTTTTTTTCATAGAAAAAAAATCATAATATTATTTATAGAAAATAAGTATTACATTCTTCATAGTCTTATGACAAACTCAGAGTAGTTCATAAAGAGCTTATACATTTTCAAAATCTCTCAAAAAGTCATAAAATATCAAACTTTGTCTAAAAAAAAGTCTTCACAGATCTGAAATATTATATGTACTTATCACAACTTATAAGTTTTTTGGATATCCTTCGAGCCTAAATATTTTACGAGTATAATTAGAAATCTTTAAAAAATCATAGAATCACTTTGAGTTACTAATATCAACATAATAAAGATGAATCATAATATTATAATAAAATAAAATTGGCCTCATATATATATATGAATTTTAAACTATAAGAAATCACAATAAATATAATATAAAAAATCAATTTAAAAACATATATAAAATTTTAAAAGAAAAAAATGTTTATATAATTTTTTAATTAAATTGTAAATATAAAATTTATTAAATTAAAAAAAAAACCTAATTTACAATATTCTCCATTTATATGTTTGTTAATATCATTAAAATATATATCATATATAAACTTCAAACTATATAGAATCACAATAATTATAATATTAAAAATATATTTGAGAAATATATATATATATATATAATTATAAAAACATAAAAATTTCAAATCAAATTGTGTACTTAAAACTTATTAAAATTAAAAAAAAAAACCTAACTTATCATATTATCCATTTACATGTTTACTCACAATTCCATAGCTTTCTCTATTTACTTGTTTACTCACAATTCCATAGTTTAATGTATATCTTTTGAAACTTGAGGTTTTATTCAGCGAAGTTGTGCTATAGGAATCCAACACATGATGTTTACGCGAGAAAATATACTTGCGTCGAGAGGCACTCTATAACCCACTATGGAGGAGATGTTGTGATGTGATGCAATGTGACATATTTTAATAATAAAAAAATAAAAAACATGTCGGCTTTAAAAAATTTACATATATTTTAATGAAATTATATATGTTATGATAATCGAATCATCATGACTACTCTTGAGGAGGTGTGTCTCTTGTATCATAGTCAAAGATAAACTTTATAGCCAGTTGATCCAATTACTTTGAAAGGAACAGGATCTATAAAAGGAATGTTTGCAAAAAGAAACAAATCGAAGTCTTTCAGGTATTTTACTATGCATTACTAGGCGTTAATATTGTTGGGTGTTAATACCTCGAGGCATTTGATCCCTCTCGGCACATGGTAGATCTAATGTTTAGATGGATCTAGGATGGTTAATATCAAAGAAATAATGGACATCCATTAAGATTATTTTATGGAAATGGAACAAGTACTTTTTAAGATAATTTTATGGAAATAGAACAACTACTTTTCATTTGATTATAAACTTCTTTCATTGTGGGAAAGTTGTGTCTTGGTGGATGGCAATGGCAACAAGAAAACCAAAGTGATGGTAGTGCTTGCTTGTTTGTTAATAAATAAATGCGCATTTTTGTAATTCGTGACTATCATGTCAAATCAATGAGTGACGCTAGCCTCATAAGCTAGTTCCCACACAACACATCTCTCACTTCTACTTCCTCACAACTGCAATACCTAGAGTCCTTCTTTCAAGACCCTCTAATGTCTCCTACTCCATCCCTTTGATACCCACATCCTGCTATTACCACCTTGCACACAACTTCAACCTTAACTTGAAGCTTCCTGAAGCAACTTCACAATGCCAACAAACTTAAGTACGTTATAACCCCTTGGCATATGTTATGTAAATGATGTAATATCGTTGATTATTGTAAGGAACATGATAAAGATATCAAGGCCAAGGCCCTACCATGGCTGTCCCCTATATATATATATGGTTAGTGATGTAATTGAATTGTAAATGTGATGTACATATGCATGATATTGATAAAGAAAACCCACAGCTGATTGTGCAAGGAAATTGAGCACGGGGCATGATTTTCCTAAGGTTAGGGAGGGACATATTGAAACCATGAAGCTAATAGATGAAAGCCAAGTCTCCAAGAGAGAACTTATGATCCATCAACTACCAAGTTGACTCATGCGCTCCAATCATTTAATTCTTCCAAGAGAGAAGTATTTGAGGCAATTATTGTCTTGGGGAAAGGAAGGAATGGGTCTAAGTTTTCTTGTGTTAGATGCTCTATAGAATTGGGAATGGGGATTGCTTATTGGGTAAGCTAGCAGTCGTATCATTGTCATCCTTAAATTATTTTTCAGTTGGAAGTCAGTGCAGATAGTTCCTTGGTTTAAGTAACTTGACCTCTCATGTATGTGGTCGATCTCCTTATTTTTGGTGATCTGAGAGTGGTTCTCAGTTCTGGTTTGTGGCCGTGGATAGAAGCTGAGTATGGAGTCTATGAAAATTTCCCTTATGAATTCTCCCTTGTTTTTCCATTGGCGAGAGATGGAATATTGTCCCAATTGTGGAACTTGTGCATGTGCACCTAGAAATTGTGATTGTATACAAGTAATTGCAAGATTGTTCCAATATTGTCTGAGTATTTCTAACAGTAGTGAAATTCGATTATGAACCCTCTGGAGCGTGCCCAATTGTCAAAATCATAATCATGACTTGTTGAATCCTTCCCCAGTATCACCCGCACACCAAATATTTCTCTCTCCTAATTGTTTGATGGCATACTAAGCATGATTGTTTGTTAATCTTGTTATAGCCCAAGTTGTTAGTTAGATAGTGACTAGAGTGATCCCCTAGTAGTTAATTAGTTGTGTGCAAACATGATTTGTAAAACTATTAAAGATAGAACCTCTTGGATGATGACCAGAGTTTGGGTGATATTTCTATGCACACATTGAATATCACTTGGAGGAAGGTGACGCCTGAGGGACTGTTAATCAGTGAAGGGATACCTTCTCAATGTTGTGTGGGGTGGGTATTGTGGACCCCAAGCTGGTTCATTCTGATAGAGGTGTCTGAAATTCTGATTGTAAACTGGACCTGACTGTTTCTCCCATTCCTGTTTTTTTCTGTAGCATTATGGTGTTGAGTGAGGGTTATGGAATCCAAGAGTTGCACGGAGTGCGAAACTAGCTAATGAGACCAGTGAAGGCTACAAACTATTGGAAAATGACCAAGGTTTGGGTGATCTTTCTATACACACATTTAATAGAACCTAGAGGAAGGTGAATCCCGAGGGCTTGTTGAGCAGTGAAGGGGTACCTTCTTGGTGTTGTGTGGGGCAGGTATTGTGGACCCCAAGATGTCTATTCTGATAGAGGTGTCTGTAACTCTGACATGAGTTCATTAGTTTAGCATTTCCCCTCTACTACCTTAGTAGCCTATTAACCTAGTTGTGCATTGGCTTGGCTTGATATTGAGTCTATGTGACTGTGGACAACCTACTAACCCTTCTATGCATTGGATTGCCTTAAGATTGAGTCTATGTGACCGTGGACAACCTATTAACCCATGTATGCACTAGCTTGGTTGTGGGATTGTACTTAATGACTATGAGTGAGCCCTGAATAGTTCCCCTTTCCTTGAGGAAATCATGCTCAGCGCAGGGGTGGCCTCTTAGTAGAAATAGTATATGCTAGACAGAGTGCCTACAGTTGGGTGGAACGTTTCTCTTGTGCAATCAATTGCTTGGTGAATATACATTCAAGATAAGTGACTAGTTGATATCTTATTGTTGTTATTTCAATTCCATTGTATGAATGCTTATTGGAATGATAAGATGTATGTTGTAATTAGTACATCTGAATATGAATTATCTTAGTTAAAAGTAATCATGACTCTTGGTATCTAAGTGTTGAATATATGATATGCACCTCATGATTTGTTGTATATAGATGAATGCCGACATATGAAGTCCCACTATGCATACAACGCTAACCTTGCAAAAAGTTAGTAGCGTGTCATTAGAAGTTAAATTTTCCCATAATGGCTATCGTGTGTGGTGGTTGACGTGCAACAGTTAAAGTTGGTTGTGCAATGGATCATGCAACTATCAGAGTTAACGTGCATAGCTTATCTACATGATAGAAAACTAATAAATGCAGAATTGGCACAATGGCTAAAATATTAGTGCATGCAGTTATGTGCATAGACTAAATCATGATGCACCTAGTGCGTCACTGATTATAGTAAAAATGTATGACGCATCTTGTTGCACGGTAATAACTTATTATAGGGGCATAGATTTGTCTCAAAAAAAGAATTAATAAATCATCTCTCGTGGTCACGATGGACCATTGAGTCTGTCGGGGACATGAGAGCGGTATCAGAGTAGTGGTTTCATCATTAGGCCTTTGAGTACAGGAGGAACCCAAGACGGTAATGTTAGAGTAACTATCAATATTACTTAATGTGTTGTCTAATAAAACTTCCATTTTTTATAGCTCTAGTAGTAGCAATAAGACAATTATAGCAAAGAAAAAAGGGGATCAAGCAAAAGAACCAAGAAATTAGTTAGTGGAATAATCATCATGGATGATGTGCAAGAATCCTATGAACATCAAGAAGATGTTATGGGAGAATATGTGCAAGGCAATGACGCAAAAACATAATCCAATGGAAGGAGGGAACAAATCACACCTCCGAAAATGGTTGAGACTATGAGAAGTTTCAATGAAAGGTTGACTAAGGAGAGAGAAGAGAAGCATCATATCAATGCTTCCATATAAGACCTTCTGTTGATGTATATGTAACTTCGGAATGTATTTCATCTGTGTATTTTATATATATTTATTGTACCCTTATAAGAGATGTGTTATTCCTCTATAAGGAAGTGTCGTCATGTGGATTGACAAGTGTCGCAAGTGTGTGTACTTGCCGATGGGTTATTAGACCACCATGTGGGGTCGAGCCGGAGTTATATATAATATAATGTGGATGTATCTAACTAGACAAGTCGTCCCCATAAGGTCACTGGGCAAAAAGGTGAGTATAAATAGAGATAGGAGATCTCTATTTTACTCACTCGGAAAAGCAACTCACTCTCACTTGAAAAGTGGCACATTAGTGAGGAGGAGGATCATCTTCTATTAGGAGACTATCTCAGTGTTATTTGGTTGTACTTTTGGTTGAGCCATTGCTCTCTCTATCTCTGAGGAAGTTGTGGGGTTTTTCACCTTAGGGTTTTCCCCACGGAAACTCTGTGTCTCTTGTCTTTATGCTTTTGATTTTTGTGATGCTTGTCATATTGTGATTGTCATGCATTGATATACTGTAGATGTTATTCTCTCAGCAAAGATCCTAGAGTATTGTGAATTAATGCTCAAAATTTAACATGGTATCAAAGCTAACCTGAGAAGAAGACATTTTGCAGTGATGGAAGCTTGAGTTCCTTGTTTATTGGGTTTCTCTCCACAGATTTTTGAAAATCAGTATAGTATATTGACTCTACTCATCAAGGCGCATCTATCTATCCAATCAGAATTCAATTCTGAGCATTTTCAGATTTGGCCCTAAAAATTAGGGTTTCCACAAAAATAGGAATTTCTGGAATCTGAAGACATAGTTGGAAGCTCCTTGCAAAAATCGAAGGTTAGAGCTTTGGATCGAGATTTTTGGATAGGTAGATCTCCGGGAAACTCAAACCCTAATTCAGGGCTCTGTCCAATGAACCCGGGAGGACAAAAATGCAATTTTGAAGGGCAAGACTTTGCTGATCTCAAATTCTGAATGCACCAGGCTGATCAGCTCATCAAAGAGCATCTTTATATCCTTTCATAAATTTGAAATTCACATTTTGAATTTTTAGGGTTTCTCTGACAAACCCTAATCCGGGACCAGATCCAGTTTTCAGCATTTCAAGTGGTAAGACCTAAATCTTTTCTATTTCCATTTTAAGTACTCTTTAAGATGTCTCTCCACACCAAGCTTGAGGATAAGCTTGAAGGGGCTGATAACTTCCAAGCCTGGAAGTATAGGATTGGGTTAGTCCTGGAAGAGAATGAGTTGGACTCATATGTGAAAGAAGACATCCCTATCCCAGAGGATGAAGAGGCCAAGGTATTGCATAAGAAGAACTTGGTCAAGGCAAAGAGAATCATTGCTGATTCTATCAAAGACCATCTCATACCCCATGTGTCTTCTCTTAAGACACCCAAGGAGATGTTTGAATCTTTGACCAAGCTATTTGAAGGAAAGAACATAAATAGGAAGATGACCCTGCGGAACCAATTGAAAGGGGTGAAGTTCCAGAATGGAGAAACCATTCAATCTTATTTTTCAAGGGTCTCCCAGATCAAGGAACAACTAGAAGCAGTAGATGAAATGGTGGAGAATGGTGAAGTAGTTATGACCACTCTAAATGGCCTACCCAGGTCATGGGATTCCTTCATTCAAGGAATTTGTGCAAGGAAGAAGTTGATCTCCTTCAACAGATTGTGGGAAGAATGTTCTCAAGAAGAAGCTAGACTTATAGCTCGTGAGGAAAAGATGGGAGGTGAAGATCAAGCTCTTGCAGCTCACACCAAAAGAAGCAAATCCAAGAAGGAGCACTCTCGCCACAATAGATCCTATCAAAAGAGTAAGAAGGACCTAAGATGCTTCACATGCAATGAGAAGGGTCACTTTGCTTCAGATTGTCCCAAGAACAAAAGGGATAATAACAACAACTCTAGTAAGAAGAAGAAGGGTATCTTTGTGGGTTACAGTGAAAGCTCGAAGGCCTACAGAATATACTTTCCAGGGTTCAAGAAGATTGATGTCAACAGGGATGTAACATTTGATGAAAACTCAGCATTCATCAAATCAAGGAAGGAACCTATCGAAGTTTATGAAGAACCTAAGGAAACTAGATTTCAAGACACTACCATGACTGAAGCAGTTCCAAAAGTTGTTCATGAGTCAGAAGATCCGCAAGAACCTGTAGATCCACCCCGTGAGGATAACTCTCACAAAAGGAAACCTGCATGTGCTAGAGGGCTCATTCAAGATGCAGAGAGATTTGGCATTCCAGAAGAAGAACACAGAGCAAAGAAGAGAACCAGATCACATACCAGTTATGTTGCTTTACTCTGTGACATTATGAACAAAGAGCCTTCCAGTTATGAAGAGGCAGTGGAAAAGAAAGAATGGAAGGATGCTATGGTTGAGGAATACCAATCAATAATGAAGAATGATGTTTGGGATGTTGTCCCAAGACCTAAAGAGAAGTCTGTTGTGACTTCCAAGTGGATCTACAAAATCAAGCATGCTGCAGATGGCAGTATAGAAAAATACAAAGCAAGATTCGTAGCTCGTGGCTTCTCTCAGAAAGAGGGAATAGATTATGAAGAAACTTTTGCACCTGTAGCCAGGTATACATCCATCAGATCAGTACTTGCCCTGGCTGCAGCTATGAAATGGAAAATACACCAGATGGATGTCAAGACTGCCTTCTTGAATGGTGTAGTTGAAGAGGAAGTATATGTGGAACAGCCACTCGATTTCAAAATACATGTCAAGGAGTCATATGTGTGCAAATTGAAGAAAGCTTTGTATGGCTTGAAACAAGCTCCCAGAACTTGGTATGGTAGGATGGACAGTTTCCTATCTAGTTTGGGCTTTACCAAGAGTAAAGCGGATTCTAACCTTTACTACAAGGTTGAGGAAGGGAATCCTGTGATTCTACTCCTGTATGTGGATGACTTATTTGTAACAGGAGATGACAGACTGATTGCAGATACTAAGAGGAAGCTTGCTGCTGAATTCGATATGAAAGATTTGGGAATGATGCACTATTTCCTAGGTATGGAGGTGTGGCAGAGTACAGGTGGGATCTTCCTTGGTCAAGGGAAGTACACAGTAGATATCCTGAAGAGATTTGGGATGATGGATTGCAAGGCCATGGCCACACCTATGGCATCGAATCTAAAGCTTCTATGTGATGCTTCATCTGAGCCAGTTGATGTCTCTATCTATCGTCAGATGATTGGGCCCTTGATATACCCGACGAACACGAGACCAGACATTTGCTTTGCTGTGAACACATTGAGCCAGTTCCTGATGGATCCGAGGAGTGTTCACCTGGTTGCTGTAAAGCATGTTCTGAGGTACCTGAAGGGTACAGTGGATTTTGGGCTCAAGTATGAAGCGAATCAAAAGTTTAACCAGCAGGGTTATGTTGATTCAGATTGGGCTGGCAGTGTTGCAGATAGGAAGAGCACATCTGGGTGCTGCTTCAGTATGGGATTAGGTGTGATCTCTTGGTTTAGCAGGAAACAGTCCTGCGTAGCACTGAGTACAGCTGAGGAAGAGTATGTTGCAGCATGTTCAGCTAGTTGTGAGACAGTATGGCTACGGAAGCTACTGTCTGAGTTATTTGATCTCCCATTGGATGCTATTGGTATCTTCTGTGATAACCAGAGTTGTGTGAAGCTGTCCAAGAACCCAGTGTTTCATGACAGGTCGAAACACATAGATATCAAATATCACTATATCAGGGATATGGTGTAGAGAGGAGCTGTGAAGCTCCTGTATGTTGCGACGGACGAGCAGATTGCAGATGTGCTGACAAAGCCACTAGCCAGGGTGAAGTTCGAGTACTTCAGAGAGAGGCTTGGCGTTCTTCAGATTGAGGACACTTTGAGGAAGAAGTGATGGACACATTTGCTGAATCCATTCCAAGCATGTTGGAAGGAGGATCCTTCACATGGCTGTGGATATAAGCGCTGGATGATGAGCATCAGGATGATATTCTGGTTTCTGCTGGATATGATCAGTTGGATCATTTTTATGTATGTATGTACGCATCATGTTGGATGCTGGATATGATTAGTTGGATCATTTATATGTATGTATGCATCATGTTGGATGCTGGATATGATCAGTTGGATCATTTATATGTATGTATGCATCACGTTGGATGCTGGATATGATCGATTGGATCATGTGTATGTATTTTTGTATATGCATCATGTTGGATGCTTGGACCATGTATTTGTATATGTATCAGGTGGATCATGTATGGTGATATGTATCATGTATTTGTATTTCTATCAAGTGGATACATTGTATGATCAGGTGGATCATGTATGATGATATGTATCAGGTAGATACTTGGTATGCATCAGGTAGATGCATTATATGATCAGGATGATCATGGATGATGAGCTTCAGGATGTTGCTCCAGATGACATGCAGCAGGATGTTGCAGTGATGATGATCAGGATGATCATGGATGACGAGCTTCAGGATGTTGCTCCAGATGATATGCAGCAGGATGTTGCAGTGATGATGATCAGGGTGATCATGTGTACATTAAGATGATGTATGGTGAGTATCAGGTTGATACTCTGTGGCTGTGGATCAGGTTGTGCAGATGAGCATGTAATCCGGTGCCCTGGGAGATTTGCAGATAGTCTTTCGAGGTTTTTCCTATGGCATGTAATTCAGTTCCCTGGGATATCTGGCAAATGCTCTTTCGAGGTTTTGCTCTGGAAGGACATATAATTCGGTGCCCTGGGAGATCTGCAGATAGTCTTTCGAGGTTTTTCCTATGGCATGTAATTCGGTGCCCTGGGATATCTGGCAGATGCTCTTTCGAGGTTTTTTCCTATGGCATATAATTCGGTTCCCTGGGAGATCCGATAGGTTGGGTTGTGTGCCCGTAATTAGTCCTGGGATGCTCTTGCAAGGTTTTGCCATGACCACATGTAATTCGTTTCCCTGGGAGATCCTATGGGTAGAGCTGTGTGCTCGTAAAAGCCTGGGATGCTCTTGCGAGGTTTTGTGGTAGGTCACATGTAATTCGTTGCCCTGGGAGATCCTATAGGTAGAGCTGTGTGTTCGTAACAGCGTGGGATGCTCTTTCGAGGTTTTGTGACGCACGTAATAAGTCCTGAGGATTCCACAGCATGGCCAGTGATGATGAAGACCTGCAGGTGGTGGGCCTACATCTAGTATGAAAAAGGACTGGCTCTGTAGAACTTCCTATGACGAGTAGAGTCAGAGATTGGTTGAGATAGCAGCAACAGTGACGATGATGATGACGATGCATCGATGACGATGATCCAGAGAAGAAGACTTGTCTAGCAGATCTGTGCCGAGAAATACCTTCCTAGTTAAGAGGGAGTGTTGATGTATATGTAACTTCGGAATGTATTTCATCTGTGTATTTTATATATATTTGTTGTACCCTTATAAGAGATGTGTTATTCCTCTATAAGGAAGTGTCGTCATGTGGATTGAAAAGTGTCACAAGTGTGTGTACTTGCCGATGGGTTATTAGACCACCATGTGGGGTCAGCCCGGAATTATATATAATATAATGTGGATGTATCTAACTAGACAAGTCGGCCCCATAAGGTCATTGGGCAAAAAGGTGAGTATAAATAGAGATAGGAGATCTCTATTTTACTCACTTGGAAAAGCAATTCACTCTCACTTGAAAAGTAGCGCACTAGTGAGGAGGAGGATCATCTGCTATCAGGAGACTATCTCAGTGTTATTTGGTTGTACTTTTGGTTGAGCCATTGCTCTCTCTATCTCTGAGGAAGTTGTGGGGTTTTTCACCTTAGGGTTTTCCCCACGGAAACTCTGTGTCTCTTGTCTTTATGCTTTTGATTCTTGTGATGCTTGTCATATTTTGATTGTCATGCATTGATATACTGTAGATGTTATTCTCTCAGCAAAGATCCTAGAGTATTGTGAATTAATGCTCAAAATTTAACACCTTCAACATAAAGCTAATCTAGGATAAAATCATCCAATGGAAACAAGGACAAGAAGAATGTGAGCAGTCAGTCTAGAGGAAGATCTCGATTCCAAGGAAGAGGTTCGCACAGGAGGAGAACAAGCACCTCTCCGTCAAAAACCTTAGGTAGAAAATTACGTAGATAAGGAAACTCATTAGATAGTTTAGAGGGCTTAGGCCAAAGATCTAAGAGAAGGAAGAAGCATTGTAAATATAATTCCTCTAGAGAATTCAAGAAAGTAAATCTGCCTACATTCGATGGATAAAGTAATACATATAGGAATATGAGGCACGACTTCTTGGAATGATAAGTACTTCAGTCTCTGTGAATACCATGGGAATGAGAAGGCCAGGATTTCCATTTTTAAGTTGAATGGAAGAGCTTCGATTTGGTGGGAGAACCTCCAACAAGTGAAGGGCCTCAAAGAAAGGAAGATGTACTGGAAGAATTTTGAAAATTATTTCAAACATAAATACATTTATGAAAGGTACTACTACAATAAAAGTAAGGAGTTTCATGAGCTAAAGCTAGGACATATGACCATCGAGGAATATGTGAACAATTTCTTAGAGCTACTATGATATGTGTATTATCCACAAAAATGAGAAGGTAAAGATTCATAGATTCTTAAGTGGACAACCCCATAATTACAAAGAAAAAATTTAATTTGTGGAGACCAAGACCTTGGATGATGCTATATGGAAGGCTAGTCATTGCTATCAACAAAACAAGGGAAGGTGTGAGGAACATCAAGCAGGAAGAGGAAATTCCAAAGGAAAGTTTGATCGAAGGAAGAAAGAATTCAGACCTACACCCTACAAAAATCATCCAAGGAATGTCTGATAGGATCAACAAGATCAAGGTAGGTTAAAGTGAGTTATGCCAACTAAAGGAAGGCCCAAGGAACCAATTCAATGTTGTGGGTGTGGAGAGAATCATAATTTGTATGATTTCCCCCACATGAAGGAACAACCTTGAAGGATGTTAAACATTGAATAAGTGGTTACTATGGAGGACATGGCCAAATCAACTCCTAGAACCTATGTAGCTTTGGATGATAATCAAGAATATCACCAAGCAACAATGGTTGAAGTTGGAGGTAAGATTGTCGTGTAGTATGTTTCTATTTTGATTGACCCAAGGTCTAGTCATAGTTATATTCATCCTAATATTGTTGAATTTTTTGCTCTTAAGAGAATTAAACATGACAAGTCATGGCTATTTCAGTTAGCCACAGGGACAAAGAGTAAAGTAAGTGAATTAATGTAAGGATTTCCAATAATGTTGGATGGTCTATCCAATGTAGAAAACCTAAATATCCTACCGCTAGGATCATACAATGTTCGTATTGGCATGGATGGGCTAGAAAATCATAGCCCCAAGTTTGATTGCTATAATAAGTTTATGGAATGGATTGATGATGAAGGAATGCCCCAGTTAGTAAAATGTGTGTTGAAGAAGGTTTCCATAAGGCACGTTACAACACTGCAACTAGGAAGGTACTTCAAGAAGAACTATCAAATATATGCAGTTCATGTATCAAATTATACATAAGAAAGAGGACCAACATTAGAAGATTACTCGGTGTTGCAAGAATATAAGGACGTATTTCCAAAACAAGTGCTAGGGATACCACCCAAAAGAGATATTGATTTCACAATAAATATGGTGCCAGGCATAGCCCCAATGTCCGAGGATCCTTACAGAATGAGCACTCCGAATCTGGTAGAGTTGAAAATGCAACTTCAAGAACTAATGGATGGGAACTACATTACGGTTGAGTGTGTCCCCATGGGTTTCGCCAGTGTTTTTCGTTAAGAAGAAGGATGGAAAATTGAGACCGTGTATTGACTATAGGTAGCTCAATAAAGTCACAGTCAATAATATATATCCATTTCCCAAGATATATTATATTTTGTATTAGATAAAGGGAACCATAATATTTTTCCAAGATTGATTTAAGTTCAGGATACCACTAGGTTCGAATAAGATAAGAGGACATCCATAATATATCTTTTAGAACTCGGTATGGCCACTGTGAGTTCATAGTGTGCCATTCGAACTCACCAATGCGTCAGCTACTTTCATGTGCCTAATGAACAACACGTTCAACCAATATTTGGATAAGTTTGTGTTGGTATTCCTAGATGACATCCTCATCTATTCTAGGAATGAAGAAGAGAACGTAGAGCATCTAAGAATGGTACTGCAAGTGCTCAGGGAACAGAAGTAGTACGCCAAGCTAAGAATATGGAAATTTTATCAAAGGAAGATACAATATTTGGGTCATGTTATTTCAGTAGATGGAATTTTAGTGGATCCCAAGAAGATTGAGGCTATAGTGAATTGGTCTATTCCCAAGCATTTGGAAGATGTATGATCTTTTATGGGTTTACCAATATATTACAGGAGATTCATCAAAGGTTTCTCCAAGGTGGCACATCCTATCACATCATTGCAAAGAAAGAATGTAAAGTTCATATGTTCTTAAAAATGTGAGAAAATTTTCCAGTTACTAGGAATTACTCCCTGGTGCTCCTATTTTAAATATTTCATATCCAAATAAGGATTTTGTGGTATGCACAGATTCTTGCATTGAAGGGTTGGGAGTACTTATGCAGGAAGGACATGTGATATGTTATGAGTCCAGAAAGTTAAAGGAAAATGAAAAGAATTATCCAACTCATGATTTGGAACTAGTAGACATTGTGCACACCTTGAAGATGTGGAGACACTACCTGCTTGGAAAAAAAATTGAGTTGTAGACTGATCACATGAGTTTAAAATATTTGTTTGATTAGCCGAGTATGAATGCCCAACAGGCCAGGTGGTTAGAATTTCTAAGTGAATTCAACCTTGAACTAAATCATGTCAAAGGAAAAGAAAACAAAGTTACCGATGAACTCAATAAAAAATTTCTTGTATAATCCATGAGCTTATGCAAAGCTTGTTGATGTATATGTAACTTCGAAATGTATTTCACATATATGTATATTGTATTCCTATAGAGATGTTATTATTCCTCTATACGGAAGTGTCGTCATTTATATTGTAAGTGTCGTAACTTATACTTGATGGGTTATTAGACCACCTTGTTGGGGTCGGCCCTGTATAAGTCATGTGGGTCAGAGGGTTATTAGACCACCCTATTGGGGGTCGGACATGTGGGTCAAAGGGTTATTAGACCACCCTATTGGGGGTCGGCCTAGTCAGCATTATGTTATGTGGTTAAGTTCGAGCCTACATGAGTTAGGTAAAAAGGCAAGTCAAGTCAAGTATAAATAGAGTGCAGGAGGCACTCTATTTACTCACTCACTTCTCACTCATGCACTCAAGGAGGAGTGGCGCACTTATGGAGGAGGAGGATTTGCTGCTAGGTTATGTCTATCTCTTATGGTTGGTTGTATCATTGCTCTATCTATCTCTGAGGAAGTTATTGGGGTTTTTCACCTTTATGGTTTTCCCCAAGTAAATCTTTGTGTCTCTTGTGTGCTTGCATTATTGTCTCCATGATTGATATGCTATAGATATGCTGTACATGTTGTTCTCTCAGTTAAGATCCTAGATCAGATTGAAGTAAATTCTGAAAATTTAACATGGAATCAGAGCTAGCCTGAAAGAAGGCATGATATGGCATGTATGACACTTGTTGCACTTACGATGCTAGGGCTTGATATAGCAAAAACTAGTCATCGTAGCACTTTCGCTATAAATCCGTTTTGGAAAAATTTTCGGATCTGAAATTGTTACAGGTAGAAGCTAATATCCCCATGTACCTTGTGTCCAAAGTACAACCTCTAATTCGTTGTACTTTGTGATTTATGATCTGTACAATATAGGGTTTCTGCCTCTTCCAGATCTGAGTCAAAATCAGGTGACCTTGGGAAAAAGGTCATAACTTGGGCTAGGAAGCTCCAAATGAAATTTTGTGAAAAGTGACAGGTATTACACAGACTTTACTATCTCAAAAAACTTTTTCAGAGGCTGAAGTTGAACCAGTGACACGTGGCACGCCGTACAAGTTCGCTCTCCTGTATTATCCCAAAACAGGTCACGTTGCGACACTTGGAATAACTCTCTCTCAGAGAGTCCAATTGAGGTCAGACCTGTCAGGATGGAAAGATAACAGAGCGAGCTATCTCAGAAAACTTTTTCAGAGGCTGAAGTGAAAACAGTGACACGTGGCATGCCGTACAAGTTCGCACTTCTGTATTATCCCAAAACAGGTCACGTTGCGACATTTGGAATAACTCTCTCTCAGAGAATCCAATTGAGGTCAAACCTGCCAGGATGGAAAGGTAACAGGTCAGGCTATCTCAGGAAACTTTTTTCAGACCTTGTGGATCGAAAAGTTTGGAGTTACACCAGAAACAATCAGGTACATATTTCTGTCAAAACAGAATTATTTTTGAGTACCTTCATTCATGTCTTCCGGAATTTAGGGCTTTGAAGAAAGTTGGAATTTTTGTAATCGGAGACCACAGCTGGATGCTACTCATCAAAATAGAAATTTAGAGACCAAGATCAGAATTTTTGGTTGGGAAGAAGGCTAGGTTTGATCAGACCCTAGTTCGGGACTTTGATCAGAAAAGTGGAAAATTAGGGCTTCTGTAAAAATGGGAATTTTTTAAATCCGTGACCACGGCTGGAAGCTCCTCAGAAAAATAGAAGCTTATAGATTTGGATCAAACCTTTTGATTGGGTAGAAGAGTGGGCTTCATCAAACCCCAGTTCAAGGTCACGTCTAGTGAATCCGGAAGTTTCAAAGGCAAATTTGAGGAGTGAAACTTTGCAGTTTTCAAATTCTGAATATACCAATTTGATCAGCTCATCAAGGCACACATTTCTATCCTTTCCGAAGTTTGAAATTCAAAGTTTGAATTTTTGGGGTTTCTCTGACAAACCCTAATCCAGCTCCAGATCCAGTTCTTGCAAATCAAGTGGATTGGGTTAATCCTAGAAGAAGATGGATTGGTCACCTGCATAAGTGAAGAAGTTCCTGTTTCAGAGGGAGATGAGGTTAAGGCCTTACATGAGAATATTACAAGCAATCTCGACAGGTATGACTCATTGAGGTATGTTTTGATATTTGTTCATGATTAAGTTCATGGTATGTTTGTCTTCATGTTATTACGGTTAGTACAATCTTGATTTTAGATTTGTCGTATCACCTTAACAAAATTATGAATGCACAATAGAAGATATTCATTGGTTAGGGTGTTGACACTTATGATTATACTAATGCATTATGGTGTTGTATGAGGTTTATGTTGTCTACTAACACAAAAGGTACACCAAGAAAGACAAATCATGTTCTACTTCAAGAACGTATGATCATGGTGACATGAAGACAAGGATTCATCCATTGTCATGGATCACATAGAAGATCTACTCTCGAGGTATGTATAACTTGTTTATACGATGGTTAACCTATGAGACATGCAGGTTACTAGCACAAGTCACTGAAGAGAACCAGAAGACATTATGCGGGTATGTTAGACATAAATAGCTAGCATGCTAATCCAGGTATGTTTTTCCTATATCAAGCTAGAATCCTACCTTGTGTTAGGATCTTATACTGTTGTGTTGTTGATAATGATTATTCATGAAGTCATAAGTTTGAATAATCATGGGTATATGCATTAATGATATGACTAACCCAAAGAGTCATATGTTTGAGTATTTATAGGTTTAGACATGTTATGTTTCTTATGATTTGACTAACCAGAAGAATCATGAAGGTATAGGTTTGAGTAATCACAGGTTTTATGCATATTATATCTCTTATCTTGATTAATGATTTAACTTCCCTGAAACCTTGAATACTAATGTTTATTATCTGTGTTTGAAATGATCCTGACTATACATGCTTTAGATTATTGTGTTTTGATAATATTAAGATTATTCTAATGAATTTTTGATTATGTATGAGACCTAGAGGATAACACAATGATGATACTAACAAGCATGCATAGGGATCAAGAATGAGTATAAGTTCAAAGTCAGGTAATCTAGGAAGCAAAGATCAAGAGGGAGTACACTCCAGTGGTTTCTGCAAGGATGCAAATATTCAGAGGGAGTTGACCATCTCTCTACATTCCACAACAGAAAGGTGCAAAAGAAGCTACTTCAGCAGCTCCTGCAAGGATGCAAAGACTCAGAGGGAGTCCACCCAGCAAACAAACAAAGATAAGTATTTGAATTGTCATTTCTTGCATATTTGTTTATTTAAATAAAATTGTTCAATGATGTATATGCTCATGTTCCTAGACTTAGGATATGTATTGTGCATATTAGAATAGTTGCATTAATGAATAGTATACTACTAATATACATGGGTAAGTGGCCTATGGCACTGTACAACATTCCATTGCTACTTATCTAGAATGAAACCTCTTTGCTAACATGTTGGGAGTTGTGCACACTCTTAACAATGTTCTGGTAGAGATTGGAAGGCATCTAGAAAGTTACAGGATATGGATAAATGTTGGCTAAGACAATTGCATGACTGTATGACATATTTCCTTATGTGTAGGAATTTGTTCTGAAAACTATGAGATGTTTTCTAATCATGCAATTTAACTTGTTGTGTAGGAAAGATCGTATGCCATCTCCTACAAAAGAAGAACTACAACATTTGTTCAGCAACAAATTATCTATTGAAGATATTGAAGTTCCCAGGATACGGGAAGAATGCCATGATCCGTCGATCATGAAGAATGATGTTTGGGATGTAATCCCAAGACCTGAAGGGAAGTTTGTTATGACTTCCATATGGATCTATCAAGAGCAAGCATGCTGCAGACGATAGCATAGAGAAATATAAAAGTGATGAAATGGAAGATATACCAGATGAATTTCAAGACAGCATGGTGTAGTCATATATATGTGCAGAACTTGGTATGGTAGGATAGATAGCTTTCTATCCAGTTTGGGCTTTACCAAGAATAAAGTGGATTCCAAACTTTTCTACAAGGTTGAGGAAGGAAATACAATGATACTACTTTTGTATGCGGATAACCTGTTTGTATCATGTGAGGATAGATTGATTTTCGACACACAGCGGAAGCTTGCTGCCGAGTTCGAGACGAAGAACTTGGGGATGATGCACTATTTGTTTTTGGAACAGAGGTATGGCAGAGTGTAGATGGAATCTTCCTCAGACAAGGGAAGTATGCAGTAAGAGATCCTGAAGAGGTTCGGGATGATGGATTGCAAGGCCATGGCCACACCTATGGCATCGAATATGAAGCTTCTATGTGATGCTTCATCTGAGCCAGTTGATGTCTCCATGTATCGTCAGATGATTGGGTCCTTGATGTACCTGACGAACACGAGACCAGACATTTGCTTTGCTGTGAACACATTGAGCCAGTTCTTGATGGATCCGAGGAGTGTTCACCTGGTTGCTGTAAAGCATGTTCTGAGGTACCTGAAGGGTACAGTGGATTTTGGGCTCAAGTATGAAGCGAATCAAAAGTTTAACCAGCAGGGTTATGTTGATTCAGATTGGGCTGGCAGTGCTGCAGATAGGAAGAGCACATCTGGGTGTTGCTTCAGTATGGGATCAGGTGTGATCTCTTGGTTCAGCAGGAAGCAGTCCTGCGTAGCACTGAGAACAGCTGAGGCAGAGTATGTTGCAGCCTGTTCAGCTGGTTGTGAGGCAGTATGGCTACGGAAGCTACTATCTGAGTTATTTGATCTCCCGTTGGATGCTACTGGTATCTTCTGTGATAACCAGAGTTGTGTGAAGCTGTCCGAGAACCCAGTGTTTCATGACAGGTCGAAACACATAGAGATCAAATATCACTATATCAGGGATATGGTGCAGAGAGGAGCTGTGAAGCTCCTGTATGTTGCGACGGACGAGCAAATTGAAGATGTGCTGACGAAGCCACTAGCCAGGGTGAAGTTCGAGTACTTCAGAGAGAGGCTTGGCGTTCTTCAGATCGAGGACACTTCGAGGAAGAAGTGATGGACACATTTGCTGAAGCCATTCCAAGCATGTTGGAAGGAGGATCCTTCACATGGCTGTGGATGTAAGCGCTGGATGATGAGCATCAGGATGATGTTCTGGTCTCTGCTTGGATATGATCAGTTGGATCATTTTATGTATGTATGTACGCATCATGTTGGATGCTGGATATGATCAGTTGGATCATTTTATGTATGTATGTACGCATCATGTTGGATGCTGGATATGATCAGTTGGATCATTCTTATGTATGTATGTACGCATCATGTTGGATGTTGGATATGATCAGTTGGATCATGTGTATGTATTTTGTATATGCATCATGTTGGATGCTTGGACCATGTATCTGTATATGTATTAGGTGGATACATTGTATGATTAGGTGGATCATGTATGGTGATATGTATCATGTATTTGCATTTGTATCAGGTGGATACACTATATGATCAAGAGGATCATGTATGATGATATGTATCAGGTAGATACTTGGTATGCATCAGGTAGATGCATTGATGATCAGGTGGATCATGTATGATGACATGCAGCAGGATGTTGCAGTGGTGATCAGGATTATCATGGATGATGAGCTTCAGGATGTTGCTCCAGATGACATGCAGCAGGACGTTGCAGTGATGATGATCAGGATGATCATGAGTACATCAGGATGATGTATGGTGAGTATCAGGTTGATACTCTGTGGCCGTGGATCAGGTTGTGCAGATGAGCATGTCTAGGAGATCCTATAGGTCGGAGTTGTGTACCCGTAACAGCCCGGGATTCTCTTTCGAGACATTGCTCTGGGAGGACATGTAATTTGTGCCCTGGGAGATCTCAGGTCAGAGTTGTGTACCCGTAACATCCTGAGATGCTCTTGCAAGGTTTTGTCCTATGGCATGTAATTTGTGCCCTGGGAGATTTCAGGTCGGAGTTGTGTACCCGTAACATCCTGAGATGCTCTTTCGAGGTTTTGCCATGACCACATGTAATTTGTGCCCTGGGAGATTTCAGGTCGGAGTTGTGTACCCGTAACATCCTGAGATGTTCTTGCTAGGTTTTGTGGTGACCACATGTAATTTGTGCCCTGGGAGATCCTTCAGGTTGGAGTTGTGTACCCGTAACATCCTGGGATGCTCTTTCGAGGTTTTGTGGTGGGGTCACATGTAATAGCGCCCTGGGAGATCCTACAGGTCAGAGTTGTGTACCCGTAACATCTTGGGATGTTCTTTCGAGGTTTTGTGATGCACGTAATAAGTCCTGAGGATTCCACAGTATGGCCAGTGATGATGAAGACCTACAGGTGGTGGGCCTACATCCAATATGAAAAAGGACTGGCTCTGTAGAACTTCCTATGACGAGTAGATTCAGAGATTGATTGAGATAGCAACAGCAGTGATGATGATGATGACTCGGTGACGATTATCCAGTGACGATGATCCAGAGAAGATGACTTGTGCTAGAAGAACTGTGTTGAGAAATACCTTCCTAGTTAAGAGGGAGTGTTGATGTATATGTAACTTCGGAATGTATTTCACATATATGTATATTGTATTCCTATAGAGATGTTATTATTCCTCTATACGGAAGTGTCGTCATTTATATTGTAAGTGTTGTAACTTATACTTGATGGGTTATTAGACCACCTTGTTGGGGTCGGCCCTGTATAAGTCATGTGGGTCAGAGGGTTATTAGACCACCCTATTGGGGGTCGGCCATGTGGGTCGAAGGGTTATTAGACCACCCTATTGGGGGTCGGCCTAGTCAGCATTATGTTATGTGGTTAAGTTCGAGCCTACATGAGTTAGGTAAAAAGGCAAGTCAAGTCAAGTATAAATAGAGTGCGGGAGGCACTCTATTTACTCACTCACTTCTCACTCATGTACTCAAGGAGGAGTGGCGCACTTATGGAGGAGGAGGATTTGCTGCTAGGTTATGTCTATCTCTTATGGTTGGTTGTATCATTGCTCTATCTATCTCTGAGGAAGTTATTGGGGTTTTTCACCTGTATGGTTTTCCCCAAGTAAATCTTTGTGTCTCTTGTGTGCTTGCATTATTGTCTCCATGATTGATATGCTATAGATATGCTGTACATGTTGTTCTCTCAGTTAAGATCCTAGATCAGATTGAAGTAAATTCTAAAAATTTAACAAAGCTTACCTCAGAGAATGAGTCAGTAAGGTCTCAACTGAAGGTGAGAAGTACGCTCTAGTGACTATGAGACTTAGACAAGGAGATCCACATAAGAAGTATGAGGGATATCAGTTGGAAGAAGATGGGATTCTTGTTTTCCAATGATGGTTGTACCTTCTAGACAATATTGAATTGAAGAAGCTAGTAATGGATGAGATACATCAGACGCCCTACTCGAGTCACCTAGTTTATCAGAAGATTGTTATAGCAACAAGAAGGAAGTATTTTTGGATACTAATGAAGAAGGATATAGCGTAGTACATAGATAGATGTCAGAAGTTCCAACATGTTAAGTTTGAGCACAAGCACCTAGCAGGATTACTACAACCAGTTCCCATTCCTAAGTGGAAAGGTTCAAGTTGCATGGATTTTCTAAGGAAATAATTTCAGGCAGGGATACAAAATTCACAATGATCATTGGGAACCATTGAGGATGAGTGCATTTGAATGCATGTATGGAAATAAATGTGGGACTCCAATAATTTGGGAAAACACAGTAAATAGAGTGGTGCTTGGATTGGAAATGCTCAAAGAAATGGAACAAGAAATAGTTAAAATCAGGTAGAATTTGAAAGTTGCACAAGACATGAAAAATATCTATGAAAATCTGAAAAGAGTGCATAGATAATTTAGGGTCAGAGACCATGTTTATTTGAGAGTGAAACCAAAGAAGAGATATCTAAAGCTTGGAGGTTGTGCCCATTTGGAACCAAGATATTGTGGTCCTTTTGAAGTCATTGATAGAATAAGACTAGTTGCATATAGGATTGCATTTCCTATGCATATGAAAGATCATAACGTTTTCCATGTCTCATTGATTAAATTTATATACATGATTCTAATCACATTATTGATTGGAATGTGATTCAAGTGGAACCGGAGAGAGAGTTCCAATTGGATCCTATGCGGATCCTATCCAGGAAGGTGACCGCACTCCAGAATCGAGCCATCAGATAGGAGAAGGTGAAATGGAGGCACTTTGGTCCAAATGAGGCTACGTGGGAGTCAGAGGATTCCATGCGACATGCATACTCAGTTTTGTTCAGTTTTGAACAACACTGAGGATAATGTTTATTTAAGGTGGAGGGTACTATAATGTCCCCAGTTTTGACACCTTGGCATATGTTATGTAAATGATGTAATATTGTTGATTATTGTAAGGAACATGGTGAAAATATCAAGTCCAGGGCCCTACCATGGATCTCCCATGTGTGTGTGTGTGTGTGTGTCTCAACAAGTACATATGGTTAGTGAACCATGCATTGGTTAAGCAGAATAGAATTGTAAATGTGATGTGCATGTGCATGATATTAATCAAGAAAACCCATAACCAACTATACAAAACAACTAGATCATTGGGCATTATTTTCCTAAGGTTAGGCATGGACATATTGAACCCATGAAGCCAATAGATTAAATCCAAGTGTCCAAGAGAGAACTTATGATCCATAAGATACCAAGTTGACTCATGCACCCAGTCAGTTAATTCTTCCAAGAGAGAAGTAGTTGAGGTAGTTTTTGTCTTGGGGAAAGGAAGGCTTGGGTTTGAGTTTTCTTGTGTCATCCACCCTACAAAATTGGGAATTGGGATTGCTTATTGGGTAAGATATCAGTTGCATTGAAGTCATCCTTAAATTATCTGTCAATTGGAAGTCAACAAAGACAGTTCCTTGGTCTAAGTAACTCAACTTGTTGATCTCCTTGTTTTGGGCGGTCAAAGAGTGGTTTTGAGTTCCGGATTTTCATCATGGATAGAAACCGAGCATGGATTATGTGAGAATTTCCCTTACATATTCTCCCCGTATTTCCATTAGCAAGAGATGGAATATTTTCCTAGTTGTGGAACTTGTGCATGTGCACCCAAAACTCATGGTTGTATGCTAGTAATTGAAAGATTGTTCCAATGTTTTCTGAGTATGTCTAACAATGGTGAAATTGGCTTGTGGATGCTCTGTAGCAAGCCCATGTCAAAATCATACCCTAGACTTGTTGAATCCTTCCCCAGTATCATCCATGCGCCATATATTTATCTGTCTTCATTGCTTGATGTCATATTGTGCATGGTTGTTTGTTAATCATGTTATATCCTCAGTGGTCAGTTAGATAGTGACTAGAGTGATCCCCTAGTATGTAGTTGGTTGTGCACAACCGAGATTTGTAAACTTAGTAAAAATAGAACCTCCTGGAAAATAACCGAGGTTTGGGTGATATTTATATGCATACACTAAATAACACCTAGAGGAAGGTGACACATGAGGAATTATTGAGCATTGAAGGGATACCTTCTTGGTGTTGTGTGAGGTGGGTATTATAGACCCCAAGTTGGTTGATTCTGATAGAGGTGTCTGAAATTCTAACTATAAACCAGACATGAATGTTTCTCCCATTCTTGTTTTGTCTGTAACTTTGTGTGTTGATTGAGTGGTATGGAGCTCAGAACTGGATACTGAAAGTAGTGAAGGTTGTGACCTCCTGGAAGATGACTGGGGTTTGGGTGATCTTTCTCAAACACACTGAATAGAACCTAGAGGAAGGTGATGCTTGAGGGGTTGTTGAGCAATGAAGGGTTAACTTCTTGGTGTTTTTTCGGGAGGGTAATGTGGACCCCAAGTTGGGTGAGCCTAATAGAGGTTCCTATAACTCTGTGGTGAGTTCAATAGTTTAGCATTTCCCCTCTACTACCTTGGAATCCTATTAACCTTATTATGCATTGGCTTGGCTTGAGTTTGATTCTATGTGACTGTGGACAACCTATTAACCCATATGTGCACTGGCTATGCTTGAGATTGAGTCTATGTGCTTGTGGACATCATGTTAACCCAAATATGTCTTGTCTTGGTTGTGAACTTGTATATAATGATTGTGAGTGAGACCTGAATAGTTCTTTTTCCCTTAAGGAAATCATTCCCAGTGCAGGGGTGGTCTCATAGAAGAATTAGTATATGCTAAACAACGTGCCTATGGTTGGGTGTAACATTTTTTTTGCACAATCAATTGCTTAGAGAAGCTACATTCAAGATAAGTGACTACTTGATATCTTATTTTTGTTATTTCAATTCCATTGTATGAATGTTGATTGGAATTATAAGATGCAGGTTGTAATTAGTACATGTGAATATGAATTATCTTAGTTAAAAGTAATCATGACTCTTGGTATCTAAGTATTTAATATATGATCTTGCACCTCAAGATTGCTTTTATATAGATGAATGCCTACATTTGAAGTCCCACTACGCATATAGCACTAACCTTGCAGGAAGTTAGTAACTTTTCATGAGGAGTTCAAGTTTTTTGCAGTATCGTGCGTGACAATTGATGTGAAATGACTAAAGGTTGTTGCATGGTGGATTGTGCAATGGTCAAATTTAACATGCGCAACTTATCTGCATGATAGAAAAATGATAAATGCAGAATTGATGCAACCGCTAAAATATTAGTGCACATTGTTCTGTGCATAGACTAAATCATGATGTGCACGATGCTTTGCTGAGTATAGTAAAAATGTATGGTGTAGCTTTCTACGTGGTAATAACTTATTATAGGGAAAAAGACTTGTCTCAAAAAATGAATTAAGAAAGCATCCCCCATGGTCACAATGGGAGACTGAGGCCATCGAGGAAATAACATCTAACATCACCTCAGCTAGGGGGTGCACAAATTTACTTGACTATGCAAGGTCAAATTATAGACCCTGTTGCCTCCATTTTCAAAGTATTTTTCATTTGTTTTACATGAGTTAAATTATGTGTATAATATTTGCAAGAATTCCATACTACATACTAAGGATGAGGAAACACCAGTCCATATAGAGAAGGAAGAAGGTATGATACTTCTAACTTTTCTTTGATAGGTCGACCTTAGTGTACCTTTGTTTCCGTATTTTCTATGATTGAACATCCTTATCTCTACATCATACGCTTTTGGACAGAGGCTTCTGTAACTATTGTTGTTTCTTATATTCAATTCTTTGATTATAGAATTTTACAATTGTTGCTAGGGATTGGATTATTGAACTATATTACTCTATACTACAGGATTATTCCATTACTGGCATTCAACACTTTGGGCTAGATGCTTCCATTACTATTGCTACTTATATTCAAGGCTTTGATTACAGAGTTGCGCAAGTTTTTCTATGGATTGGATTACTAAATTGTACTTATTTGTACTGCTAGATGCTTCAATTACTGCTTCTACTTATATCCAGGGCTTCAATTACATAACTCTATAGCTACTAGCTCTGGAGAAATATTGTATGGGATCATGATGGAGATATTACTAGTGATATGAATTGGATCAACATATCATTTGTCATCTATTTTTTGTGTATTTTGGGTGGAACAATTGGATGAGTTGGTTTGTAGGGCCCATTTTATGGGTAGGTATTACTTTGCATATTTGGGGTCCAGAACCTTCCCATGCCCATTTAAGGGATTAAACAATAATTTTTGGGGTCCAAAATTCACTAACTATGGATGTAAACCCCCCCTGAATTTTTATTCTACACTCCAAGACCTTTCCAATGGTGCAAGAGCATCTCGATCGGAGTTAGTATGAGGAAGTTATGCCTCTCGCAAGTTAACCTATCTAGTTGACCACCATGGTACCTAGTGGATTCTATGTTAACTGTCATTACCCACACATGTGGAGATATTCACATTTTGAATTTCAATAACATTCTATAGGTTACAAACCCTAACCCTAATCAAGAGTTGAGGCATGCACAAACATTAAAACTAACCCTAAACAACTAACAGACTATGTCAAATATTTGGTCATTAGGAGGAGAAGGGGTTCCATTCTAATGATGTTATTGTATTAGTCCATAGCTAAGAAATAGTAAGGGAGCGGATATTAGAGTATAATAGAGGAAGTATGAGACCATGTAGTAGTCCTGTAGGCCATTGTGTCAAGGGTAACGCTATAGTGAGCACCACTTTCTTTCTATTTGAATTGCATATTGAGACGTCAAGAGAAAGGCAGGGTCCTCACTTCTAGTTGGGTTTGTCCTCGTAGTGGCTTTTTCCAAGGTATATATTGTGTTATTTGTGTGGATGTGATGTTTTGTTGTAGTTATTTTCCTTTTAGTTCTAGTTTATTTATCATTCTCTAGAATTTAGCTAACACAATGAATTAAGTTGTAAGATCCGTTGTGACGAATTTTCCCAATGGAATATCCACAGTTGTTTACATATCATATTGGTATCAGAGAGAGGTTTCTTACGGGGTTTATGGGAAATTTTAGGATCTAGTAGTTGGTGGAATAAAGAAAAAGTCTTCAAACCCTAGACATGGAGGATAAGTCCAGAGAAGAATGGGGGGGGGGGGGGGCGAATAGGAGTGGCGATTTACGAAGATGGAAATAGAATTCATTGTTATCTTGCACAATATCTCAATGCTCATGGAGGATATGTAGAGAAATTTTAGACCTTTTGGTGATTTTGGAGGCTCTAAGTCATAGATCAAATCAAAGGGGAAATCGGGAGACAACCTAAAAAAGGAGCTGAGGAAAGAGCCCGAGAAAGAGAAACCAAGTTCCAATTCCATTACCACTTCCCAACCATTATTTAATATGGAAGAGAAAGTGGATATCAATCCCTAACAAGGTGATATTGATGCTTTAAAGTTGAATGATTGGTTGAAGCAATTAGAGGTCTATTTTAGCATCCACAACACAGATGAGGAGCATAATATTTCATTTTCTCAATTGAAATTAGAGGTCCATACATCAACTTGGTGGGAAATTGACATGGATGCACTTAGGTTGGTGGATGATCTGCCAATAACTAAGTGAAGTCCCAATTCCACCCTATTGGGTATGTATAGGACCAATAGATCCATTGGAATTACTTCAATCAAAGGCAAGGGCAGAGTGTGCAAGAGTAAACCACCAAATTCAATAAGATGGATATTGTGTTGGGTATCTCACCCAGGAATTGAGATATACTCAAGTATCTATGGGTTCTACATAGTTATTTATGAAAGCAAGTGATGCTATTCAATCCCAAGGCAATTGATGCAATGATGAGGCCTATATGTAAGCACGATACTTGGAGAATATTGGCCATAAGAAAGGATAACCAAGTGGTTCCAAACAAAAAGAGAACCAAGTGGTTCGAAACAAAAAGAGAACTAAGTGGTTCCAAACAAAAAGAGAACCAAGACACTTCCAAGGAGGGGAAGAAGAAGAGGAAAGGAAAAAAATAAGAAGACTACAACTAGGGCACATCAGTGGCAAGGATAGAAAAAAAACATTGTAATCATTGTAACATTGATGATCACACTGAAGAAAAGTGTTTGGAATTACATCAAGAGATGAACCCTAAGAATCGCAAAAAGGATGCCAAGAAGAACCTTCTAGCCACAAATTCAATCCAATAGGTAGAGAGAAGCTCAGTGGATGAGAATAATTTCTGCATTGCAGTGAAAAAGGAGTGAATATGAGTAGCCTTCATCACAAGGAAGAGCAAGATATGAGAAAAATATTCCATATCAAGATCCACATGAAGAAGACCAATGTAGATTCTCTATTCGATGTTAGTTCATAGCCCAATATCATAGCATTCAACTTGATAAACAAGCTTGGGTTGGAGGTTCATGATCATCCTATCCATTATCCATTTGGGATTGGTAAACAAGGATACAAATATCAAGGTCACGAAACAATGTAAGATCAAATATGTTGTAAGTGCAAAATTTATTAATGAAGTGAAGTTAGATGTAGTACCCCTTGTTGTGTGTAGTGTAGTGTTTGGAAGCCCCTACATGTATATGAGGGATGTGGTCTTCATGACGAAAGAAAACCAATATCGCTTGATAAAGGATGGGAAGTCATTCATCATCAATGCACATAAAGTTAAATCGAAGATATCACTGGTAAGTGCCAACCAAGCCAAAAAGTTTATGAACGCAAATAAGAAATATGTTTTTATTTTCTTATGAGAGAATTAGTCAAGTGATGAATCAATACAAGTAAAGGAATCCCTAGAGGGGTGTACCAGAGATTAAAAAAATAACATCACTTGGAGGAGTTTCTACAAGCATACAGAGGAGTGTTCCAAGATCCTAAAGGGATACTACCTAAGAGGAAAGTAGAACATGAAATACAGTTGTTTCTAAACTCCCCATTACCAAATATTAGGTTGTCTAGACAATCTATTCTAGAAGTAGATGAAGTGAATAAATAGTTGTAGAAATTGTTGGAGCAAGGGGTGATTCGACCAAGCATCTCATCTTGTAGGTCGCCTATCATCATCATAATCAAGAAGGATGGGACTTGGAGGATGTGTATCGACTATAGAGCTTTGAAAAATATTACACTTAAGAATCGGTACCCTCTACCTAGGATTGGCGATTTGTTAGAGAAGTTGCAACATGGAAATTACTTCACAAAGTTGGATCTCAAGTTAGGATACCACCAAGTACATGTAAAAGAAGAAGACACCTAGAAGACCACCTTTAATACACAACAAAGTTTCTATGAATAGTTGGTCATTCCTTTTGGTGTATGTAATGCACCAACTACATTTATGATACTGATGAATGATGTTTTGCATCCATATTTAGATTCATTTGTTATAGTGTATTTGGATGATATACTACTTTATAACTCTACATGGGAGAAGCACATTTCACATCTCAAGTAGGTGTTAGAGACTCTAAAAAAACACCAATTGTTGGCTAACCTCAAGAAATGTGAGTTTTCTCAGCAGTCATTAGTGTATTTTGGTTATGCGATTGGTGGAGGGGAACTCAAGATAGACCCTAAAAAGGTGGATGCCATTGTAAGATGGCCAGTTC
The DNA here is from genome assembly GCA_027924585.1 of Larix kaempferi. Classification (NCBI taxonomy): domain Eukaryota; kingdom Viridiplantae; phylum Streptophyta; class Pinopsida; order Pinales; family Pinaceae; genus Larix; species Larix kaempferi. Next base: position 1,276,484 of record BSBM01000458.1, on the reverse strand, counting down.
ATACTAATGTCACTAAATTTAGGAGCTTTGTTGGGGTGGCACAATACCTACAGAATTTTATCACTTCTTTATCAATGGTGTCTACACCACTCCATGCCATAAAAATTAGTTTTAAGAGTTTCCAATAGGAAAAGAATCAATAGAAAAATTCGACAAGCTAAAATAAAAGATTAGTCAAGCACCAATTCTCACATTCCTAACTTGTAGAGGCCTTTCGAAGTGGAGACATATGCATGTGGGTATGCCATGGGAGTTGTTTTGATGCAAGGAGGTAATTCGGTAAGATATAATTTTGAAATGTTTCACAAGGGGGTCTTAAACTATCGTACCTATGATAAGGAACTTTATGCCCTAGTTCAAGTTGTTAATAAGTGGAAGCACTATCTGATAGGAAAGGAAACCATTATCCATACAAATCATCAACCACTCCAGTATTTGCAAGCCGAGAGTAAACTACAGCAAACCATACATTACAAGTGGATGGGGTTTTTGCAACAATTTCATCTAGTAATCAAGTATAAGAATGGTAACACTAATAAGTTGGAAGACATGCTTTCAAGGACACCCACATCCAATATTACATATTTGGGAACTCTTATGCACATAGACCCTTTTACCCATGGCGCATACAAATAGGGATACACAAAAGATGAGGACTTCATGGAGGTGTTTTAATAGCTACATGCCAATTTCCTATAGAAGAATGTGACAGTAAGGCTGACTATTATCTCCAGAATGGGTTACTCTACAAGCTAGACAAGCTCTATGTTCCTAAAGGTGAAAGATTGAAGCTTATCAGAGAGGAAAACACCTCCAAAGTTGCAAGGCATTTTGGTGTTGGGAAGATAGTTGCTAACTTACAAAGGTATGTGTATTGGCCCAAAATGAAAGAAGATGTAGCACATTATATTAAAGGATGCATTCTTTGTTATACCAACCAGCCACTAGGAATGGACATGACTATTTATTTGTGGTAATTGACATATTCAACAAGATGTGCATTATTATGCCTTGTAAAAATACGATCAAAGGACAATAAATAGCGCATATGTTCCTTGAGTAGGTCTACATTCACTTTGGGATATCAAGGAGCATCACCTCAGACAAGGATACCATATTTCTTAGTTTCTTTTGGACTACACTTTGGGAGAATATGAACACTAAGATGAAGAGATTTGCAACATTCTATCCATAGATGGGAAAACATAAGTAGTCAATAGAAAATTGGTGCATATTTTGAGGGGTTAAAATTAGAAGCATCCAAAGACTTGGGATGAAAATATTATCTATATTCAACACTCTTATAATAGAGCATCCCACATGTCCATTGGTAGGTCCCCTTTTGAAATTTGTTTTGGATATCTACCACCTTCACCTCTAGATGTTGTATATGGACAACAAGGGGGAGTGAGGGAAGACACCACAAGTGAAGCATTAAGAGCTGAAAAAATAATTTATAATAGGAAAATCCATTTACAAGTACAAGAGACATTGAAGAAGTTATAGGAAAAGTACAAGGCTAGACATGACCAATAAAAGGTTAATGAATCATTCGAAGTGGGGGATAGAGTTTGGTTACATCTGAATAAGGAAATACTAAAGGCTCTTGGTAAGAAGATCAAGGTTGTGTAGTATGGCCCTTTTGAGGTATTGGAGAAGGTTGGATATAATGCCTACAGACTTAGTTTACCCCCATACATGTGCATTTACTCAATAGTGAATGTGGAAAATTTGAAACTCTATAAGCCTTCCATGTTAGATCAAACGGAGGATAGGGTACTACCTTTTGTAAATGACCTAGGACCTAATGTTCAAGAAACGTTGGAAGAAGACGATTTTGCAGAAGAAGTCCAGAACTACCAGATAGGGGAAACATGACATTTGACAGATTGGGTTGAAAGGACAACTTCTAGGCAAGCGTAAATGGTACTCCACGGAGAAGGTAGAGGAAAAATTTCATCATCTCATTTAGTAAAATCTTTCTGGGTCCAAAAATATCCCAAAACAGGGAAGTATGATCTCAATTCAATCAATATATAATGTGTCATTTATTTTGGTGTTGTATGGGTGGAACGATTGGATGAATTGGATTGTAGGGCCCACTTTAGGGGCAGGTCTTACTTTGGATATTTTGGGACTAGAACCTTATGGGGCCCGTTTGAGGGATTAACAATGTTTTTTGGGGTCCAAATTTCATATAATATGTATGTGACTACCCTTTATGTTATAATACACTCAGAGACCTTTCCAACGGTGCAAAGAGAACCTCAATTGGAGTTTGTGTGTGGAATTTATGCCTCCTGCAAGTTGACCTATCCAATTGACCACCATGGTACCAAGAACATTCCATGTCAGCTCTCATTACCCACATAAGTGTATCTAATCACATGTGGACTTTCAAGAACATTCTAGAGGATCCAAAATCCTGTTGTAGGCACAACATATCTCATTTTTATCAATAAAAATGGGAGCCCCACTATTATTTTTTGAAGGTAACCTGGAATTCGTTTTTCTGTTTTTGGGGTGTTATGATTGTTGTCTTTATCCCTATCTCTTTTTCATGCTTTGGATTTAATACAGTTTGCTAAAAATACCTTCTTTTTGTGCATTTTGTGAGTTGCGAAAAACATACTTTGTCTTAAAATTATATTGTTTCCGCAACCCGCGATCCGCAATCCGCAATGCGGATTGCAGATGTTGAAATTTTTCGAGTAATGAATTTCTCCTTTCCGCAAATGCGGATTGTGCATCTCGGGAAACATTTTTCAATAAAATCGAATTTTTCGGTTCCGCATTCCTCCACCCACAAATTGCGGATTGCAGAATGTGAAAATCACTTAGTTGATAAAAATAACATTTACATTTCCGCAACCTGTAAATTGCGGATTGCGGAAATTGGAAATCATAATAAACGAATTCAAAATGCACACCCGCAACCCGTAATGTGGATTGCGGGAAGATTGATTTTTCCTATAACTTTTCACCGCTTCGTTCTTTGATTTCGGATTGCATATTGCGGAAACATTAAAATACTCAAGTTCAAACTTGCACTTCTACAACCCGCAACCCACATTGTGGATTGTGGAAACCCAAAATTAAAATTTACAAAAAATCGCTCCCGCATTTTCTGTTCCACTTTTCGCATTTTAATCTTAGCTGTAGATTTCTTTCTGATTTTATGATCTGGATTCATCCCACAGTCAGTTAAATATTTCAAATTTTCATTATTTCTCTACCATTTTCAAATTGCAAATTTCACCCGGACGAAAGATTTCACTGCATATTTTTACCAGATTTACCAATTTACTTCCTTCTTCGACATAGGTTGGTTTTTCGGTACTTCTATCATTGATCATATTTTTCAAGTTTCCCCAACCATGTCGAAAAACATTTGCTCGAAAAATTCCCTAAAATAACTTAAGAACAAAGACCCGAACAATGGTATCCTTTCAGATAGAAATGGCAGGGTGTCTGAGACCTATAACCTGGATTGGTCATGCATTTACTCCATCTTCGACAATGCCGACCTTTCTGAAATTCAACATAACCAGTCCTTCTACATGAACATTAGCAAATCCTAGTTACACGCCATTGCATCCAGACCGACGCTCATGCCCTACACTGATGTTATTAAATGGATAATTGACTATGCCCACCCGCAAGACGGCTCTTTTAATTATAAGGCTGGGGATCAATTAGCCTCTTTCCGACCTGAAGTATTTGCTAGAGATTACATCCTTAGGCAACCTGACCAGCTTCTCAACAAGAATTTCCTAGATTACGCTGTGACCCAATTTAATTTTGAGGAAATGCTTAATTCCTGGATGGAAAACCCTGCAAGTTTTACACCCAAGGCCGACAAATCCTATCCCATATCTTGGTTCAAGGAGCCATTCTCTCTATTGGCATCCATGCTCTGCAGGTTATATGGGTTAACAAATTGCTCAGTGTTTAAATCTGAATGGGAACCCCTCACCCACCAAGTCTTCACTACAGGAGAGTCCTTCAATTGGGCTCAAATTTTATCAGTGGAACTCAAGACATCGATAGAGAAATATCAGAATACCTTGGCTTCCAAGAAACCAACATTCTACTACTCAACTTATGTGATGGATGTTTTCTATTCGGCTTTTCAATTTCCTTCTATGGGATGGAACTAGACTTTGTTTGCATCTCCCATTCATATTTATTGCTCTGCACTATGGGAGGATAATTTTATGCCTCTTATATATGATATTTTTGACCACTTCATTGGCTCAATATATACCTGATGATCTTCCAGGAGGATGCTCCTACCTTCTCCGATCATGCCAAGGAACTTATCTCTACCATGGGTGGCTTGTATGTAGGGGAATATTTCTCTTATATCAGGATTTGGGGTAGTGATACAACCCATTTACTACCTAGAGTTGTACTAGATAGATTGCTGCTAGAGGAAATATCATTCCAGATAGTCATTGATGGTGTGTTTCCTAAACTAACTGGAGCCAAAAGAAGAGGGTGGCCTAAGTTCACACTCAATATTGGACCTCTAGTAATCCAAAATTCAACTCATGTTGCATTGCTTGGAAAGAATATTACCACCTTGAAGCTTGGGAAAGCTCCCAAGAGAATGCATGATCCCAAATCAATTTTAGCAAACCATTTTGCACAAGAACACATGAAAAGTGCATATGTTCATCAGACTACCACAGATGACTCAATTTACCAAGGTGTTAACTCATTTTCTAAAGTGATGAACATAACTTCTTCCCAGGAAGAGAAGAACTTCATCTTCTAGTATCAACAAGAACTAAAGACTAAGGTCTTGCAGTACATGAAATTCAAGTTGTCACTTGAAGAAAAGGTTTAGAAAGACAAGGAAGAAAAGGAAGTTGAGAAAGAAAGCACCCCTATGATGCTGACCTACCAGACTGACGGTAACAGAAAGGATCCTATTGAGGACACACCACAACCCAAACCTTTGGCCAATCTCAATGCCTTGATTCAATAAGCTGTTGAGATGAAAAGGGAACTGGCAGTGATGAGCTCAATAGTGGAAACTCATGTTGTTGCTGCAACCACCCCTACAAAAAGGAAAAGGGTTGAAGGTTCTATACCGAAGGTGATTATGATTCATATTGAATATAGTGATGAGGAAGATGAAGCCCTTCCTTCCAAATTTTCATGTCCAATTGTTATTCCTATCACCTTGCCAAAGGTTATTTCAGTTACCCTGACCTCTTCTGATCCTTTGGAGAACATAGTGATTGATGACTCTCTCCCTGACATTCACTTCCCAGAGGTCACCATCGCTACAGCTGCAACATCTCCCACACCATAAGACATTTCAACTATTTCACCCTCCATCCCATCATCTGATGTCACAACTCCTGCAATCACATTAGCTGAGCCACTTGTCATCCCCGTTATGACTTCCCAAGAGTTAGTTATGGCTCCAACTTCTATCCCACTTACATAGGCTACTAAAATTCAAGTTCCTATTGTATCTTTAGAAACACCTGTGATCCCAATTTTTGTCTCACTCCAAGAGATCATTACCTTATCTTCTGATTCCACCTCTTTACCATCGGTCTCCAATGTCATGTCTCCTTCCATCTCCACCACCCAAATCACCATGCCTATTCCAACTTCTGTTGTATCCCAAGATGTACCTCTAGTCACAACATATGATGTGTCTACATCCACAGTGGACATCATGGTAGATTTTGGAGAAGATGCAGTGGTTTCCTTGTTGGAGTATTTCTACAGCAGGTCAGAGAAAGTAGTAGTAAAAAAGGGTACTAAAAGACATAAGAAAGGGACTGTTTTGCAGGGCCCTATCCCTAACCAAGTTATCTGGAGAAAAACATCCACCAAGGTTCAATAGGAAGCACTTGAGACTGTTGCAGCGATGGGAGCCTTTGCAGGGGCCAATTATTACTATGTCACCTCACTAAATAAGGAAATTGAGGTGAAGCAACAGGAATTGCAGAAGCTCAAGCAGGAGCATACTAAAATTAATGAATAACATCAATTCCAACTACAAGAGTTGAAAATTCAGCATGACAATCATTTTAAAGACTTGCAGGTACAAAATGTAGCTCTTCAACAATAGCTCTAGGAAGCACAATTGCTAAATGTAGGTTATGCTGAAAAGATCATAGAGCTAGAGCAATAATTGAAAGATTCAATGGCCATGGCATCTTCCTCTTATTTATCAATATTTTCTAAGGAAGAATTTAAGGAGCTTGGATTTAAGGTAAATGAAGATGATAAGAACCTGTTGGTTGAGTTGTTTGAATGTATGAATGAGATTCGAGACACATACAATGCCTTTGAACATCATTCTGATGTCCTCTTTGAACATAATCATAGAAGAGAAGATGCAACCAGAGCTATTGAAGATGTAGTAGATTGGCAGAAGTATATCAAAGATAAAACTGAAGATATACCTGTTCTGGACAACATTAAGTTTAAAAGGATCAAAATCATTGTGGAGTCATGAGAACATGCATGTGATACAGTTGAGGCCACAATTCAAGAAGCACAGACAGTTTGCAGCAGAAGGTGGTTTGCAGCTGACAATTTATTGATTATGTTGGAATTCCCAACCTTGGACCTAATTGAAAAGTCTGCTCCATCGAGGATTATGACCCAATAGGTTGATGAGAAATGTTTAAAGTCCATAGAGCAAATAGAACATTGGGATCACATTCACATTTATGAGATTAAAGGGTTAATTGAGTCACCCATAAGTTCAGGAATGAAGATTAACCTTTTCCTGCGTGAATGGGAGAAGCTGAAGAAAAGGGAGGTCGAGTCTTTCATTTGCAAGACGCAGCTGGCACTTGAGCTTGCCAAGTATCGGGATGTTGAATATTTGTTAGATGTATGGGCCAAGTGGTGAGCTGTCCTTGGAAGGTCTTAGATTAGTAATATTTTGTAATCCCTATTTTTGTTGGAAATCTGTCCTTTTTTTATTTGATGTAATTATTATTTATGGGGACTTAGATCTCATAGGAGGGGGGGGGGACATCACCAAAGTTGAACTCGAGATGCTCTGTTTCCTTGAGGACTTGTAATTTTTTGTAGACTTAATGAAATCCAGTCAGTTTCTCTTGGCCATCTATTTTGCAATATTTGTCAAATTTCTTTGATAAGTTTTGATTTCTCACTTCAATCACTGGATGAACTCTATTTTATGTTGTAATTTTATTAAATACATTGATATGTATGTTAGATTTCTCTTTACATATGATCTATGTGTTATTAGGTGTTAAATAAATTTATTTGTTTAACTCATGCTATTTATTTCTGCAACTGATAAACAATCACATTTATATTGATGCTAATTTGTCAATTACCATATCACAACATAACAGTCTTATGTATTTAAATTCTTTGGAAAAAGTAATTCAACTTTTATTGTTTGGTTTTGTTTGAAGCTGGTAAGATCAAATCCAATTTATATGTATATCAATTGGTGATGCACTTATTAAATAATCAAATCTGATTGCTCTATAAATCCAAATCACATTTTCTATTTTCGATCTAACTTAATTAGATATTTTCTAATTAACACTACTTACCTCTTAGATATAAAAATTTTCTATCTTCCCTGATAGGAAGATAGATCTATTAGGATCCATTCACATAAGTTCCAGCGGAGGCCTGATATCCGTAGGAGTCAGTCACACCAAAAAATTTGGGGATAGAACCACTCTTGTGTAGGGTTTTTTGAAGCCTTTCAGATTGGGCTGCCACCTTCTGTTGATTTCCTTGGAAAATATTCCAGGATCACAACCGAGGCTTCAACAAATGGCTCTAGAAGGAGGGCCATGATCAGTCATGCCTAAACAAAACAGTAGTAGACCTCGTCCAACAAGGATACTGGTTGTTACCAGGATCCATACTCAAGAATCCACATCCACATATCAACCATTTCAAGAACCAACTAAAATCCCTGCTACTCTTGTAACATGACAAGAAACTAGAAGGCCTGAGATTATTTTTATATCACCAACTAGGGGGCCTCTCACACTTGAGAAATTAAGGAAAATTACTCAATATATTATTGCTCGGGTGGAGCATAGGATTGAAGACCACCGGAACCTGAGACATTTAATATCCCAGCAATGTCAAGCCAACAATCTACATATTGACATAGATAATCAGAACACAGCTCGACATGAACTGTTTCCTGACATTCAAATCGAATCATTATTTGAAGAAACAGATCAAGATTAGAATATCCCACAACCCAACATAACATCCGGTGGACCACTTCCAACACCTCCTTCTTCATCTTCATCCTCATTTGAGGAATCATCAGACAGTGAGTCATCCACAAGCTCTTCTTCTTCAGAAGATAGACCAATAGAAGATTGACAAAATAGACCTTGGTTAGACCAAGATGCTGTGTTCATTCCTAGAGAAAAAAATAGACTTCCCAAAAACCCAGAAAAATGGCTTCCCAAATTTAACCCAGATGATAAGTCTCTTGTGGAAGACCATATTAAAACCTTCATGCAAGCTATTAGGTTAAGAAGTGTGACACGTGAAGATGTAGTATGTAGGTTGTTCCCTTATACCTTTGAAGGGAAAGCATCTACCTGGTATTTTTCCCTAGAAGCCCGATCTATCACTTCTTGGGATGATTTCGAAGCCCTATTTATCCAAAAATTTGGAGATGATAAAACTCTCGAGGATCTGGTCATTGATCTATCCTCAATGAAAATAAAAGGAAAAGAAAGGGTTAAATATTTCAACTAGTGATTCTCCTATCTGAAAAATAGAATTCCCACCCATGTTCTTCCTATAGAAGAATTATTGGTTGCATATTACATTAAGGGTCTTCCTATCCCTATTGCCATGTGGGTTAAGAGATCTCATAAGGATAACTTGCAAGAGGCTTTTGATGAATCCATCGAGGAACAAAAATACATGTTTTGTTTAAAAGATAATCCTGACACCCAATATGATCAACCTTCTACCTCTTGCAAGAAACAAGAGAACCCTCCTAAACCCACTGTGCAAAATAAAGATCCTTTCGAAATGAATGTGTTATCTCCTAAATAAACATAGATTAGTCATGGCATCTAGGTGATAGGAAGTCTTTACATTTTTTTATCTTGTTTGCATGTGTCTGAGTTCTAGTCTGATAGTTTTAAGAAGGTAATGAAGTCTGAATTAACACTTTACGCTGGCTCTCATTCCGAAGGCAAATTTTTGGTTTCAGTAGCTTAGGCAGGCCTGGTGTTGGTTCATTAGCTACCGAAAACCCTCTTTTCGGCAGCTTACAATGTGAGAAACAGAACGCTCCAACCACCGAAAGGGCGAAATTACCGCGTGAAGTGGAGGGACGGTTTTCGATGGCTTGGGCGAACACGACGACGTTCATTAGCCACCGAAAGTTAGGCACTTTCTGCAGTCTACAGGGCAAGTTCGAAACCCTCCATAGCTGCCGAAAGGCAAAGTTATGTTCGCAGTTCATGAAGCTGTTTCGGGGGTTTGGGCGAACACAACGGTGTTCATTAGCCACTGAAAGTCAGGCTGGATTATCTACAGCTGCCAAAAGCAAAAAGGCGTTGGCGAAAGTCATTTTCCGATGGCATACCAGGTTAAAGGTGGTTTATCAGCTGCTGAAAGGGGAGTTACGTCGATCGGTGGACACGTCAAATCGGGGTTTGGGGTCATAATACATGGAAGCAATCATAGCTTAGCCGCTGAAAATGTCATTTCAGCGAAAACACGATTCACCCCGAGGGAAGGCCGGACGCCATCCCCATAACTTTGACCAGACGGGCCTCGTCTCCCATCCACATAGCAACATTTCTGAAAATTCATTCCCCTATGCAATCATGCCATAGTAGCTATCTTTTCACCCTCATGATTACCCACCTTTTCATACCCTCAGAGTCAGCTCCCGAAAAGCCACACCACCTTTCTATTTTCACTCTCACCGCGTCGATTGAGCCCATCTTCTCCCTGTTTCCCGTCACTCCCTCAGTCCATATTTGAGCAGCAAACGCTAGCGAGTAGGTTACCGATGCCGAAAGGAGGAGGAGCGGTCCTGAGAAAAGAATTGAACGACATTTGCTCCCTGGAGGCACACCCCGAGGTATGTCAGTTTTTCAAGAATGTCGATTGCTATAATTTCTGCAAGAAGCTTCTGGGTTTTGATCAATAGGTGGCCGAAGCATTTTCCCTCACATATGATGGAGAAAGGGTGGTGATAGGCAAGGAATAATTCCAGGTGGATGAGGCCCTTATAGCCCAGGCGACAGAATTTCCAACAACCGGGAGAGCTGGTTCAAGACCACTGTCAAGAAGGATTTCAAATTTCAATCATACCTGAAGCCGGAACATAGGAACCAGGTTTGTAAAAAAGACATTCCTATGTCATATCTGGAGGATAACTGGAAGCTGTTATTGAAGTCCATTTTGGTCTATATAACCTGTGAGGGCAGGTATAACAGGGTGCTAATTTAAAATTTTAGATTACTAGATCATTTCACGGGAAAGATCCCTTTAAATCTCCCTTTCTACCTCCACAAGAGCCTCACCAAAATGGCGCATCAAGTAAAGGATCATCCCACCAAAATTGCAGGGAGGTTGTTCCACCATGGTCTGATTAAAATTTTGGTCTCTGAGTTATTGCAGAGGAAAGGCATGAATTGGACCTCCTTTCTCTTGAGGAGTGGGCTAGAAACAAAATTGAAGCTCGAGGAGGGAAAAAAATCTTCCACCCCCCGAAGTGGAAAACGAAGGAGGAGGGATATTCCCCTAAATTCAATCAAACCCCTTTCCTCAACCCCACCGACGAAGAAATACAAAAGGAAACTGGCATTTAAAGACAAGGCTAAGGACGAGGGGGTTGTTTTAGAAGAGAACTGGAGCAGAAATTGAGGAGGTGAAAATAGAACAGAAACCCCCAGAAGCAACCCCAGCCATGATGGAGCAGGAGAATGATTATGTCAATTTGCCTCCATCTACCTCTATGGAAGAGCAAGGTTTTGGCTGTGTCAATTTATCCTCCCCTACACTTGTGGAGGAATAAACTCAGCAGGTGGCCGACGGACCAATCCAAAATGCAAAGATTTCTGCCTCACAGAAAATCAACCGGCTCCTCTAGTACGCTTATGAACGCGAGTTACTCCAGAGGGTCATTAAGGAGAAGAATGAAAGGCTGAAAGATAGGTATAACGAGCTTTATGTATCTTTTCAGGGATTGACCAAGAAACATAGCAAACTAAGAGGCAGAAACATTCAACTGATCAGAGAAAACATCAAGTTGAGGAGGAAGATTGAGTCTCTGGGGGGAAAGGAAGAAATTCAGAGGGATCAGCCCAAGGTACTTTCATACCTCAACACTGTGGCTGCAGCTGCAATCCAATTCGCTGACCCTCCAGTTCTTGCCCATGTGGAAGAGAAATCCAGGTAGCAGGGGGACAGAACACAGTTTTGATCAATTTTGCAGGCTGGGTAATACGTTGTTTTCGGCAGCTTGGGCGAACATGGGAGCTGTTCATTAGCTGCCGAATCCTGATTCGGCGGTTTACTGCGTATAAGCGGAGTCCTCCCGAATACTGAAAAGAAATAAAGGATGCCTAGCACCCAGAAGTGATTCGGTGGTTTAGGCGAAGCATGAATCAAGTTCATTAACCACCGAACGCCAAGCTTTCAGCTACTTATCACCTCTAGGCTCAGTTTTGTTAACCACCAAAAATACAGAAAATGCAGAGGTCCGCTTGTTGGCACCAAAACCCTTTTTTGTCAGCCCAAGCATCTTTAAGGCGTTTTCCAGGGAATCCACACACGCTCAATTGCATCATGATCACCTCTGGTCCCAGACTGAAGGGTCCAGCAAGCTGGACGGTGGAATATTTCTGTCTATTTTTAGAAAAGATGCCTACAGGTTTTTTGCAGAGAACAGTTTTAAACTTGTCCTCAAACCCCCCTAGGCTCGTTTCAGCTGTCAAACGCAGGTGCATCAGCAAGAGGCAGTTTTTTCTATGATGATATGCTATCACACTTTTAGTAACTGTTTTAGTTGTTATTTTTAGCATATTCGATCCAGCTTTGGATCTAAAAAACTTTGTAATGGCTATAAAGCCGAGGAAGGAAGTAGAATAGAGGTTCGACTTTGGAGAGACTAATCGATTTTTGTATTCTTAGAATTCTGTGACTTTGTAGATAATACAAGCTTCTTTTATTATTGGCTGTCAAATTCCTTCTTCTCATGTTCTTGTACTTATTGTGAATGATCTATTTCCTGTATGTTCACTTTTATTGCTAGATAGCTGTTATCCTGTCACGGTTTTAAAGGATTGAACATATATGTTATTGTTTTGTTGTGCTTAGCCATTTATACACGTTCTTCTGTGTATGAATCTGCTAAATGCAATAAGGATTCACCCCCTTCATCTTAAATCAACCCTCTGAACAGTCGTAGTCAAATCCTTGTCTGTCTGAGCGTCCTGATGCATGTTGTGAGCGTGTAAATTTTGATTCCTTTCATCCAACTTGATCCAAAATAAACCCCTTCTTTCAAGACAATTTTAAGTTACCAGGCATCTTTGAAATACAACCTAGGAGAGCTTCCTGTAGTGATAACAAATTGGCGCCATTGCCGGGGAAAGATTATTGAAGCAATAACTTCCCTGGGAGACGACACAATTCCAGTTTTGATGATAGACAAAGCTTGGGCACTTTTTCGGTTGTAATCATCTATCTGGAGACTCCATTGGAACGAAGTGGCTTCGAGAAGACCAAGTACCAGATCGAATCCTAAAAGGCCACCAGTAACACCTATTTCAGATCCCAAACAGATTATAAGGAGAGGAAGGACTACGTAGAGGCATATTTCCATATCCATAAGAAGAACCACATCGGGACTTACCAGAGGTATTTCTTCTATCTCATCAGATGAAACTCCTTTTGAATCTCCATTTTCTGAAATAGATAATCCACAAGGAACTATAAGTAGAGCAGAAGATTTATGGGCCCAAGTATCCTCATCCGTTGCTGCTGCCCAAGTCCCTAGCCCTGATCCTACTACACGAGCTGACCTAGGAAAAGAAATCCTAGAATCCGTCAAAGAGGAAGGTTGTTCCTCCTACCTGCAGCCCACATTAACTTAACCAGACGAGAAGTTCCCCTTTGTTTACACCAATGTAATTTCCATAGAAAACATATTCCAGGACCTTTTAGACCAGCGTGAGCAAAGGCTGTCCTCTTTACTTGCACTGTCCTGTAAGAAGACTGATTGCCCAGAACAACCATCAATCTATTTCACCCCCATTTTTGGTGACTCTATTGAAACAAAACCTCCACTTTCATCGTTTCCTATACCTCCTCAGCCACCATCCACACTCAAATTGCTTTCTTCCATCCCTTTAGTACCCACACCCACAATGGCTGTCCCTCTAACCAAAATGGAGAAGATCCTCCTTGCTAGGTATGCCCCTCTAAATTTGCCTAATCCCCTTTCTGCTATGCCTACCGGAGATTATCAAAAATATATGCCAAAATTCACCGGGGAGGGATATTTTACAACCGAGGAGCACTTGGAGGAATTTTATAGCTATGCCGAGAACATCAATATCGAGCATGAAGATGTATGGACTAGAGTGTTTGTGCAAAGTTTATATGGTCAGGCAAGAAAGTGGTTTAAAGAACTACCTGCTGGATCAATAGATGACATTGAGGCACTGGATGAATTGTTTCTGAAACATTGGGGGGAAAGAAGAGACCACCTTTATTATCTCACAGAATTTGACAACTTGAAGAGAGAAAATGGCGAGTTTGTGGCAGCTTTTATGAAGAGGTTTAACAAAATGTGTAGCAAAATCCCTGTTGAAATTAAGCCTATAGATACCTCTGCCAGGATCACGTACGCCAATGATTTTGACCTTGGTTTTTTCCTTCATCTCCGGGAAAGAAGAGTTGCCTCTTTACTGCTCATGCAAGATGCTGCACTCGAAGTGGATTCAAATATGGTTGCATCCAAAATCCCCAAAGGGAAGATTGATCAAAAAAGGCAGACCCCAGATTCCTCCTCCTCGTCAAAAACTAAGCTGGAAAAAATGGCCAAAATGCTAGACAGCTTGACCTCTGAAATGTCCAAACTGAAAGTGCAAGGCCAGCCATCTACGAGAAGTAAAGGTCCACATGCTTTTGTCCCCAAGAACACAAACGCTCCCCCTTACAGAAGAAATGGCCCATCGGTTCAAACCCTTCAGAGAGACAGGAATCCTGTTGAAGAACAAAGAATCAGAGCTCCCTTCCAGGATGCGGTATTAGAAGAGGACCAGGAACTTATTCAGGGAGGAGAAAAAGAGGAAGATGATGTCAACTGCATGGAGGATAAGGTTGACCTCGCCTTCTTGACACAGTCCAATTATGACGAAGCCCTCATGACTGAACAAATCATCAAAGAATCACTGTGTCAGGCCGACGATCAAAGGAGCTATGATTTGAGGTCTAGAATTGTTGCTAAGAAGCCTTTAAACCTCACTCCTACAAGGAAGACTCCTGCCTCCACGAAGCAACCCGCTGCTCCTGCAAAACAGTCTGTCACTCTTTCAAAATAGTAGCCTGCTGCTCCCACAAAACAGGTTATAGCTCTTGCAAAACAACAGCAAAGAACATCTCATCCAGCTGCCCCAGACCCTGTCCAACTTATAGCTCTAGCCCAAGAGACAAGGACCCCTGACAAGTTGCCCTATTCCTTCAATCTTGAAACTGAGATATAGAAAATAAAAATCCCTTTTCCCCTAATCGAGCTAATGAAAAACGATTCCTTCAAGTCATCCATACTGAAGTCCCTCCAACCAAAAGCATCCATGGATGCTGACTTTGTGAACATCCAAGACGATAAGCCTACAGTAACCCTAGGTCCCATGGTTGAAGAATAGGACAGGTGCTGCCCACCCTTTTACATATCCTTAAACATCCATGACAAAATTCTTCACCACTGCTTACTCGACTCGGGAGCCTCTCACCAGAGTAATTTTTAAGGGCGAAATTTCGCCAATTGGCTATTTTTGGGTTTTTTTTTCAAAAAATAAATTCGCTATTTGGTCATTTTTAGGCTCTAATATCGCCTATATTTACATAAAATATGTTTTTTTGTCGTAATATTCGCCAAAATTTACACATTTTAGTAGTAAATTGCCTGTTTCATATTTAATATTCGCCTACCTATCTATTTACATGTTTTTTTCAATTCAAAATAATCGCCTATGATACTATACTTAAGTATAATATTAGAATCCTTGAAAAACACCCTGCCTCTCACAACCTCATGCCCAAAGCTGTGATGGACGAACTTGGTCTTAGCATCACAAAACCCTACCATGATCTCTTCTCTTTTGACTACAAAAAAGTTAAATGCCTGGGCCTCATAAAGGATCTCGTCATAAACCTAACTCAGCTGCCTTCAAAGAGCATGGTAATGGATGTAGTGGTTTCTGACATCCCACCGAAATTTGGTATCCTTCTGTCCCGATCATGGATAACACGATTAGGGGGCACCCTATACATGGACCTAACTTATGCTACCATTCCTATGTTTGGAGGCGAAACTAAAAGGCTCTACAGGGAAAACCGACTAGCTTATGTTATCAGTAATGAGAAAAATTCCGTAAACCATCCCATCTATGTTGTAGATACAGATTTCAGAGCATGTATCCTACAAATAGATGATGAACAGCCAGCCCCTTTGCAACTCAACAAGCCCACTGGTCAGCAACCTGAGGAGGTAACCACTGCTGTGTGGAGCATGTTTTTTTTATGGTGCCAGCTCCCAAGCTTCAACAGGTGCAGGTGTAGTCTTGATCTCTCCTTTGAAGGATGTTACTCATTTCTCTTATAAACTAGAATTCAAAGCCACAAATAATATAGAAAAATACGAGGCTTTGCTATTAGGAATCAAGGCTGCCAAAGAAATGGGAATCATGTGCTTGAAGATTTTTGGGGACGCAGAGATCATCATACAGTAGGTGAATGGAAACTATCAGGCAAAGAACATCAGGTTGAAGTCATACAGAGATGAGGTATGGAAAATCAGGGATTCCTTCATGTTTTTTGAGATTTCTTATATCCCGTGAGCCATGAACCACCTGGCCGATTCCCTTGCTGTCTCTGCCAGCACATTCCTTCCTCCCATGCCTCCCAAGTTGAAATATGATATCCAAGTCAGGTACAGACCATCCTTACCTGATAACGTCAAATTTTGGAAATTTTTTGAGAACAATGATGAGCTCAGTAGATTCCTCCAGGTTGTTGACGAATTTTCTGATATGCACATTGACCAAGAGAACCTGAATATAGAAGAGTCTCATAAATCTAAATTGAAGGGCAAAATAGGCCATCATGACATTGTCCAATTGCCAGGAAATCATATACCTAGGGGCCTGGTACCTCTCGAAAGGCTTTTTGACCATAATGACATCCCCTTTAAATCCGTGAATGAGGAAAAAGACCCAGCTGTCCATGAACAAAACATAGGCATCCAAGATCACCCCAAATTCATAAATCTGTCCACAGAATTGATAGCTGATCAACAGTCAGATTACTGCATCCTAGTAAAGAATTTTGCAGATGTCCTGGCTTGGGAATATGACCTGAAAACCTATGATGAAGACACCATTCAGCACAGAATTCGATTGGAAAAGGGCATCACCCCTTTCAAACAGAAGCTACGACCTATCAACCCTCTCCTGTTACCTATGGTTGAGAGGGAAATAAAAAAACTCCTTGATGCCAAGATCATAATCCTGTTGGGGTATTCTAAATGGGTCGCAAATCTGGTCATAGTAAGGAAGAAGAATGGTGAAGTCAGGTTGTGTGTCGATTTCAGGAACCTAAACAAGGGCTCCCAAAAAGATAACTACCCTCTACCCAAGATGGAACACTTACTGCAAAGAGTGTCGGGAGCTAGGGTCATGTCTTTTCTAGATGGCTTCTCAGGCTATAATCAAATTTCTGTGCACCCCGACGATCAGGAGAAGACAACCTTTACCACTCCCTGGGGTACCTTCATGTACGCCAAGATGTTGTTTGGATTGATGAATGCCGGGTCCACTTTTCAGAGGGCTATGGATATCACATTCGTGGGGATTAAGGATAAATTTGTCCTCATATACCTCGATGATATCACAGTATACTCAAAAAGCCATGAGGAGCATTTGCAGCACCTAAGAGATGTCTTCCTAAAATGCAGACAATTTGGAATTTCTTTGAATCCCAAGAAGTCATAGTTTGGTCTTGGGGAGGGGAAGCTCCTGGGCCACATAGTTTCAGCACAGGGAGTAAGAATTGATCCAGTTCGGGTCGAAGCGATTTGGAAGTTGTCTATACCAAGATCAAAAAAGGATATCCAATCTTTCCTTGGTAAGATAAATTTTGTCAGGAGATTTATTCCAAATTTTTCTGAGTTGGTAAAGCACATAGCTTCTATGCTGAAAAAGGGAGCTGAAACCAAATGGACTGAATAGGCGAGACATTCTTTTGAAGCCATCAAGCAGGCCATCACGGAGGCTCCTACTCTGGTTATCCCAGATTACACCAAGGTATTTTATATTTTCTCTTTTGCTTCCCATGATACAGTGGCGACTGTCTTGCTACAGAAAGACGACGAAGGGCTTGATCATCCAATCGCCTTCTTCAGCAAAACATTGAGGGATGCTGAGCTAAAGTATGATCCCATAGAGAAGCAGGCCTATGCTCTAGTAAAATCATTAAAATCATTCCGAATTTATATCCTGCACGCGAAGATTATAGCTTATGTCCCTTCAGCTTTTGTGAAGGATGTTCTAACTCAGCCTGACATTGACGGCAAGAGGGCCAAATAGATCGCCAAGATGATCGAATTTGACATAGGGGTGAAGCCCACCAGGTTGATAAAGGGTCAAGTTCTGGCCAAACTGATGGTTGAAGAGAATTGCAAACTGTTAGACATTAACCTCGTCAGAACAAACTCTAAAAATCTACCAATAGAGGCAGCTGCAGCAGGACAACATGATAGCCAGCAGGTGGCTGAAAATCTACTCTCATGCGAGTGGTATTCGGGTACCATTCATTTCCTGTAGAATTTAGAAGTTCCACCTGGACTTAGCACAACCCAGGCACAATCTCTCAAACTTAAATCTGCAAAATTCTGCATAAGTGGTGATCTGCTGTACTGGAAAGATCTTGCTGGAGTTCTATTAAGATGTTTGGATAAAGAAGAATAAGGGCAAGTCATGCATCATTTCCATTCAAGCATATGTGGGGGGCATCACTACTGGAAAAACACTGCCCATGAGATCCTGAGGGTTGGGTACTATTGGCGTTGTCTATTCTTTGACGTATACACTTTTGTGAAAACTTGTGACAAATGCCAAAGATTCACGGGAAAACAACAGCTGAAATCCCTTCCCTTGAAGCTTATTGTGGTAAACGGTCCTTTCCAGCAGTGGGGCCTCGACTTCATAGGGGAGATCAATCCTTCATCCAGCGGTCAACACAGATGGATCTTGGTAGCCACTGACTACTTCACCAAATGGATAGAGGCAATTCCCACCAGGAATGCTAACCATTAGGTTATCATCAAATTTCTGTATGAAAACATCATCACCAGATTCGGCTGCTCGAAAAGGCTGGTAACTGATAATGCACCTGCTTTCAAAGATAAAGAGTTAGTCCATATGTGTGAATCAACGGGAATTCAATTAGTTTACTCCACTCCCTACTATCCTCAAGGCAATGGTCTCACTGAGTCTTTCAATAAAAGTCTAGTCAAGATCATCAAAAAACTATTGGAGGAAAATCAAAGGAGTTGGGATTCAAAGCTGAAATTTGCTCTTTGGGCTGATAGGGTGATGAACAAGAAATCTATAGGGACCTCTCCTTTCAGTTTGGTTTATGGCTCTGATGCCATTTTACCAGTTCAATTAATCCTGCCAGTGACTAAATTCATCTAGGAGGAAAAGGATGAACTGAATGCTATGGTAAGAAGAATGCTGAATTTAGTTGAATTGCAGCAGACCAGAGAACAACTAGTAGAAAGGTCAGAAGCTCATCAGGAAAAGATAAAAGGCACTTTTGATAAGAAGGCCAAGATGGACACTTTTCAGGTGGGGCACTGGGTATTGAAATGGGATGCCCCTAGGCAGGACAAAGGCAAGCATGGCAAGTTTGATTCTCTCTGGACAGGTCCTTACGTTATAAATCAAGAAAAGCAGAACAATACCTTCAACCTGCAATGCCTGGAAGGTCAAGAGATGTTTGGTGGCTCGGTAAATGGGCGTTTTCTGAAACTTTATTTCATTTGAGGCTTCACAGCCTGGTCATTGTAAATATCATTCCGTTTTCAGTTTTGTTTTTGTTTTGTTTGCAAATGACTCCATGCCCAATGGAACACTAGAAGTTAGGGTTAGAGTTTTGTGTGTTTTTTCCTTTTTAGGGAAAGGCGTTTGGTCTGTGGTTCTTGGAGCCTCACTGGGAGGCCTCCATCCCCAAGTAGGATCCAGATGTAATCTCCTAAATAAACATAGATTAGTCATGGCATCTAGGTCATAGGAAGTCTTTAACGAAGTCTGAATTAACACTTTTACGCTGGCTCTCATTCCGAAGGAAAATTTCAGGTTTTCGTAGCTTAGGCGGGCCTAATGTTGGTTCATTAGCTACTGAAAACCCTCTTTTCGGCAGCTTACGGTGTGGGAAACAGAACGCTCCAATCACCATAAGGGAGAAATTACCGCGCGAAGTGGAGGGACGGTTTTTGATGGCTTGGGTGAACACGACGGCGTTCATTAACCACCGAAAGTTAGGCACTTTCCGCAGTCCGTAGGGCAAGTTCGAAACCCTCCATAGTTGCCGAAAGGAAAAGTCATGCTCGCAGTTCATGAAGCTATTTCGAGGGTTTGGGCGAACACGGCGGTGTTCATTAGCCACCGAAAGTCAAGCATACTTTCCGTAGCTTGCCATCAAATGGGATGGATTATCTACTGCCGCCGAAAGCAAAAAGGCATTGGCGAAATTCGTTTTCCGGTGGCATACCAGGTTAAAGGTGGATAATCGACTGCCGAAAGGGGAGTTACATCGATCGACGGACACGTCAAATCGGGGTTTGGGGATATAATACAGGGAAGAAATCATAGCTTAGCCACCGAAAATGTCATTTCAGGGAAAACATGATTCATCCCGAGGGAAGGCCGAACGCCATCCCCATAACTATGACCAGACAGGCCTCGTCTCCCATCCACATAGCGGCATTTCTGAAAATTCGTTCCCCTATGGAATCATGCCGCAGTAGCTATCTTTTCACCCTCATGATTACCCACCTTTTCATACCCTCGGAGTCAGCTCCCGAAAAGCCACACCACCTTTTTATTTTCACTCTCACTGCATTGATTGAGCCCATCTTCTCCCTGTTTCCCGTCGCTCCCTCAATCCAGTTTTGAGCAGCAAGCGCCAGTGAGCAGGTTACCGATGTCGAAAGGAGGAGGAGCGGTCCTGAGAAAAGAATTGAGCGACATTTGCTACCTAGAGGCACACCCTGAGGTATGTCAGTTTTTCAAGAATGTCGACTGCTATAATTTCTGCAAGAAGCTTTTGGGTTCTCATCAACAGGTGGCCGAAGCATTTTCCCTCACATATGACGGAGAAAGGGCGGTGATAGGCAAGGAAGAATTCAAGTTGGACGAGGCCCTTATAGCCCAGGTGACAGAATTTCCAATGACCGGGGAGAGCTGGTTCAAGACCACTGTCAAGAAGGATTTCAAATTTCAATCATACCTGAAGCCAGAACATAGGAACCAGGTTTGTAAAAAAGACATTCCTATGTCATATCTGGAGGATAACTAGCAGCTGTTATTGAAGTCCATTCTAGTCTATATAACCTGTGAGGGTAGGTATAACAGGGTGCTAATTTATCATTTTAGATTACTGGATCATTTCACGGGCAAGAGCCCTTTAAATCTCCCTTTCTACCTCCACAAGAGCCTCACCAAAATGGCACATCAAGTAAAGGCTCATCCCACCAAAATTGCAGGGAGGTTGTTCCACCATGGTCTGATTAAACTTTTGGTCTCTGAGTTATTGTAGAGGAAAGGCATGAAATGGACCTTCTTTCTCTTCTGGAGTGGGCTCGAAACAGAATTACAACCGGAGGAGGGAAATAAATCTTCCACCCCCAGAAGTGGGAAACGAAGGAGGAGGGTTATTCCCCTAAATTCAATCAAACCCCTTTCCTCAGCCCCACCGGTGATGAAAGACAAAAGGAAGCTGGAATTTAAAGACAAGGATGAGGACAAGGGGGTTGTTTCAGAAGAGACTCCCTCAAGAAGTACAAATCTTTTAAACCTACCATACACCGATTCTGAGGAGGAGGAGTTGCAGGGAGCTGGAGCAGAAATTGAGGAGGTGAAAACATAACAGAAACCCCCGGAAGCAGCCCCAGCCATGATGGAGCAGGAGAGTGATTATGTCAATTTGCCTCCATCTACCTCTGTGGAAGAGCAAGGTTTCGGCCGTGTCAATTTATCTTCCCCTACAACTATGGAGGAACAAAGTCAGCAGGTGACCGATGGACCAATCCAAAATGCAAAGATTTCTGCCTCACAGAAAATCAACCGTTTCCTCTAGCAGGCTTATGAACGCGAGTTACTCCAGAGGGTCATTAAGGAGAAGAATGAAAGGCTGATAGAAAGGTATAATGAGATTTATGTATCTTTTCAAGGATTGACCAAGAAACATGGCAAAATGAGAGGAAAAAACATTCGGCTGATCAGAGAAAACATCAAGCTGAGGAGGAAGATTGAGTCTCTGGGGGTAAAGGAAGAAATTCAGAGGGCTTATCCCAAGGTACTTTCAGACCTCGAAACTCTGGCTGCAGCTGCAATCGAATTCCCTGACCCTCCGGTTCTTGCCTAGGTGGAAGAGAAATCTAGGTAGGAGGGGGACAGAACACAGTTTTGATAAATTTTGCAGGCTAGGTAATACATTGTTTTCAGCAGCTTGGGCGAACATGGGAGCTGTTCATTAGCTGCCGAATCCCGATTCGGTGGTTTACTGCGTATAAGCGGAGTCCTCCCAGATACCGAAAAGAAATAAAGGATGCCTAGCACCCAGAAGCGATTCGGCGGTTTAGGCGAAGCATGAATCAATTTCATTAACCACCGAATGCCAAGCTTTCGGCTACTTATCACCTCCAGGCTCAGTTTTGTTAACCACCGAAAATACAGAAAATGCAGAGGTCCGCCTATTTGCACCAAAACCATTTTTTGTCAGCCCGAGCATCTTTAATGTGTTTTACAGGGAATCCACACATGCTTAATTGCATCATGATCACCTCTGGTCCCAGATTGAAGGCGCCAACAAGCTGGACGGTGGAATATTTCTGTCTATTTTTAGAAAAGACGCCTACAGGTTTTTTGCATATAACAGTTTTAAACTCGCCCTCAAACCCCTAGAGGCTCGTTTCAGCTGTCAAACGCAGGTGCATCAGCAAGAGGCAATTATTTCAATCATGATACACTGTCACACTTTCAGTAACTGTTTTAGTTGTTATTTTTAGCATATTTGATTCAGCTTTGGGATCTGAAAAACTTTGTAGTGGCTATAAAGCTGAGGAAGGAAGTAGAATAGAGGTTCAACTTTGGAGAGACTAATTGATTTTTGTATTCTCAGACTTCTGTGACTTTCTAGATAATACAAGCTTCTTTTATTATTGGCTGTTAGATTCCTTCTTCTCATGTTCCTGTACTTATTGTGAATGATCTATTTCTTGTATGTTCACTTTTATTGCTAGATAGTTGTTATCCTGTCACGGTTTTAAAGGATTGAACATATATGTTATTGTTTTGTTGTGCTTAGCCATTTATATACGTTCTTTTGTGTATGAATCTGCTCAATGCAATAAGGATTCACCCCCTTCATCTTAAATCAACCCTATGAATAGTCGTAGTCAAAGCCTTATCTGTCTGAGCATCCTCATGCATGTTGTGAGCGTGTAAATTTTGATTCCTATCATCCAACTCAATCCAAAATAAACCCCTTCTTTCAAGACAAGTTTAAGTTACCAGGCATCTCTGAAATACAACCTAGGAGAGCTTCCTGTAGTGATAACAAATTGGCGCCGTTGCTGGGGAAATATTATTGAAGTAGCAGCTTCCTTGGGAGACGACACAATTCCATCTTTGATGATAGACAAAGCCTAGGCACTTTTTCAGTTGTAATCATCTATCTGGCGACTCCATTGGAACGAAGTGGCTTCGAGAAGACCAAGTACCAGATCGAATCCTCAAAGGCCACCAGTAACACCTGTTTCAGATCCCAAATAGATTATAAAGAGAGGAAGGACTACGTAGAGGAATAAATATGTTAAATTATGATGAGGGGTTAAATTCTGAAGAAATATGTTCCATTTTCAGAGCTCTGGCTACTGAATCCCAGAATGCTCCTGAACACCCTGATGAAAATCCTAAAGAAAACCAGGATCTCGAACCACCTGAGGAAGAAGAGGACGAGTAGGTCAACACCATTAGTTATTTTTCAGAACTCCTCATCGCTTAAGAGGAAGATGAACCTGAGACAATTTTTAATGTTCAACACCCTTACAACACTAGAAGCAAAGTTCAATACTCACAAGAATCTTCACCTTCAGCATCTTCCCCAAATAAAAGCAAAAATTAACACAGAAAGAGACTATCATTCCTGAGATCGAATATAGTTTAATTGATGACTTGAAAAGGGTAAAGGATAACATATCTCTGTTTGAACTTTTGAAAATTCCCTCCATGAGAGATAGTCTTCCTAAAAGCATGATTGTGAATAAACCTAGAGAAGTTCAAAACAACAACTTAGAGACTTATTCTAAACCCAGTAACCAAAATCCCGATGCAAAGAAAACACCTCCTTTCTTGCTCACCTTCGAGATTTTTAGGAGGAATGTGCATAACTACATGATAGAATCAGGTGCTTCATCAAATGTAATGCCACTGTCTGTATGCAAAAATTTGAATGCATCTTGGGAACCCTGCCCTACCCAAATAGTCCAACTCGATCGATCAAGAGTTAGGGTAGTAGGGGAGTTGAAAAATGTTCTTTTGACATTATCTGTTGATCCAAGGATCCACCAAACCATTGATATAATTGTCACTCATATTCCTGAGGCATATGAAATGTGGATAAGTAGAGATTGGTTAGAAAATATTAAAGGTTATTTCGCTACTAACTGGTCCCATTTATGGCTCCCTTACAATGGGACACCTAATAAAATCAATATTAGTAGAGAGTCATACATGAAACAAATAGTCACTGATATGAATGATTCCAGTGACCCTGCTGATTACTTTAGCTCACACATTGAACACTACACTTTTGATACATTCTTCAGGGATTTACCTGCTGACTCATCACCTGCTGAGAATGTGCATAATCAATCTGAAATTGTTAATTTTACCTCTGTCCCATTTTCTGGTTGCATTGAACATAATGTGTATAATGTGAATACTAATTTTAGACTAGATTCAGATGCATGGAATTTATTCTTTGATGGGTCGAAATCTAAGGAAGGAGCTGGTGCAGGATGTTTGTTAATAGACCCAAAAGGAACCAAGATAATGATTGCTTGCAGATTAGAGTTTGAGTGCACTGACAATATTGTTGAGTATGAAGCTCTGGTTCAGGGACTCAGGAAGGAATTTGATTTGGGCGCTCAGGTAATATAATGCTACAAGGATTCCGAAATTATTGTGAAACAGGTAAGGAATAAAATTCATTGTATATCTCCCCGTTTAGTAAATTATCAGAAACTTGTTAGGGATCTAACCAATTTTTTCAGTGCATTCAATATTAAATCAGTCGCTAGATCCCAAAACTTTGATGCAGACTTATTGGCCAACACTACCTCTAGGTTGATCCCTTCTGAAGGTTTGTCTCCTAATACTTTCTCTATTGAGTTAGTATACATACCTTCGATCCCTGATAATGTCACAAGTTGGAAAGTTTTCGATGATGATCAACAGATTTTAGACTTCCTCACAGCTCAAGATACCTTCCAAGATGTAGCCATAGACGAGGCTGATCACGAAAAATCCTTGTCCGATACTAATTTACCCTCCAACCTCATTCCTAAGTCAATCATTAATTTGGAGAAGTACTATGACTTGTAAGACAAATTCAAGCATAAAACTAACTACGAAACACACAGTTCCTCTCTGAACTACAAACCTGTCAACCTAGGAACCGATCAGAACCCTTAGTTGATTAATTTGGGGATTGATTGTTCTCTTGACGAGAGAAAATATTTTATTAAGTTGTGCAGATAATTTAAAGAGGTGTTCTCTTGGACCTGTGTTGATCTCAAGACTTTTGATACCCACATCATGCACCACAATATTCCTGTGAAACCTAATGCCAAACCCTACCAACACAAACTAAGGAAGATGCATCCCAGTTTGGAGCCATCTGTTAAAAAAGAACTGGAGAAATTGTTAGTAGCCAGAATTGTATTTCTGGTAAGACACACACAATGGATTGCAAATCTAGTCCCTGTTCAGAAAAAGAATGGGGAAATTAGATTGTGTGTAGATTTCAGAAATCTCAATAAAGCATCTGAAAATGATAACTATCTTGTCCCTCCTATGGAACTGATACTACAGAAAGTTGCAGGTGCTGAAATGTTCTCCCTGTTAGATTGTTTTTTGGGGTACAATAAGGTATTAGTTTCCCTTGCTGACCAACTAAAAACTGCTTTCCGAACACCTTGGGGAACATTTTCCTACAAGAAGAATTCCTTTCGGTTTGATAAATGCTGGCGCCAATTTCTAGAGGGATATGGATATAGCTTTCAGGGGGTTAATGCATAGATATGTTGTTGTTTATTTTGATGATATTACAATCTATTCTAAAAAGAGGCATGATCATCTGTTTTCTCTTAAACAAGTATTTGAACAGTGCAGAAAGTATGGGATCTCGCTAAATCCAAAGAAATCCATTTTCGTAATTACAGAAGGTAAACTTTTGGGATTCATTGTTTCAAAGCATGGTATGATCATTGACCCCGAAAGGACAGATGCCATAGCCAAAATTGGACTTCCCGGATCCAGAAAAGCCATGCAGTGATTCTTAGGTAAGATTAACTTTTTTAGAAGGTTTGTGCCTAACTTCACATAGATTGTTAAGCCCTTTCAAGATTTGATTAAGAAGGATGCACAATTCAAATGGTTCGATGTTCAGAGAGATTCCTTTACCGAAATTTGGAAAGCCATCGCAGAAGCTCCTGCTCCGATGTCTCTTGATTTCACTAAAGATTTTATTTTGTATACATTTGCTACTGATTTCTCTTATGCTTCTGTCCTGACACAGAAACATGCTGAGGACGTTGAGATTCATATTTCCTTCATGAGCTATACATTCAAAGGGGCTGAGTTGAATTACTCCCAGATTGATAAGCAGGCTTATGTAGTTTATAATTCTGTAAAACACTTGAGACCGTATCTTTTTAAATATAGGACTAAAGTTATTGTCCCTTATGTTGCGATAAGGAATGTTTTGGTCCAAAAGGAGCTTGGTGAAAAATGTGCCCACTAGATGACAGCTCTTCAGGAATACGACCTTGAAATTAAACTTGCTAAAATTGTAAAGGGACAAGGTTTGTGCTTACCTATTGGCCAGTCTAATGACCCTGTACAGGAACAACTCGAATGGAATCAGGAGGAAAGTACATCTAAAAGTTCTGTAAATGTTATTTCTACACCAACATCTGAATGGTATGACGATATCAGGTTTTTTCTTACACATGGGTTTTCTCCTCAAGCCCTGGATTTCAAAAAGTGTAGGGATTTAAGATTGAAAGTTGCATTGTAATAGTTTGTTGATGGTGTGATTTTTAGAAGAAATTATGGTGGAGTTTTTCTTAGATGTCTGGAAAAAACTGAAACTAACAATCTCTTGTTGGAAGTTCATGCAAGACCCGCAGGAGTTCACTTTTCAGGGGAAACCACTTCCCACAAGATTCTAACAATGGGCTATTACTGGACATCCCTATTCAGAGATGCATATGCCTTTACCAGAAAATGTGAATCTTTCAGAAAATGTGCTGGTAAGGTTAAGAAGCCTGCCTTTCCATTTCAACCAGTCACTACCCAATTTCCATTTCAACAATGGGGCATGGATTTCGTTGGTCCTATTAATATTGCCTCCTCCTTGCAACATCGATACATCCTGACAGCCACATAATACTTCACCAGGTGGGTAGAAGCAATTCCCCTTAGGCTGGCCAATACAAACTCAATGATATCTTTTCTAGAGAGTAATATAGTCACTAGGTTTGGGGTGCCCGAGTTTCTGGTTTTTTATAATGCTTCCTACTTTTCCTCTATTGATCTCACCCAGTATCCCCTTGAGAAAGGTGTTATAGGTCAAATATGCACTTCTCCGTCCATGATCACATTTCTCTGTCGATCACACAAAAGGACGCTATGGATGGAAGAGCTAGGTTGACCCTAGATGAGTTATTGCTGAGACTACACTCTTCAGCTGGAAATCTTATTTTTTCTATAGTTTTCATGATATGTGCACAACTATTTCCATAGTGATCTAGCGTTCTGAATGCTGGTCTTCTTAAAAATAACTTGAGCACATCCTTCAAAATGTTGCAAACGCTGGTTGTCAAGTGCAAAAGTTGCATACTGTGCGCTAGTCTACTTGTATGAAACCTGCGCACATATGAAGATGAAATGAAAAAATATATTAAGATTTTGAATTGGGATTAGCTGAATTTGGTTATGCAACTTCCCCAACTTCCCAATTCAACCACTTCTCGAATTGAACTGCCTACCTTGTCCCATAAATACAAGGGGAAGCCATGAGAGAGGGACCTAGAAGGAATAATAAGTTGTTGTTACGTTCGAGGAATTCCCAAGTCATTGTGAGGTGCAAGATCTCAGGACTCGGTTGCAGAAGTGTCTAGACAGATAAGGTATATCTGTACTTATCTACATTTCTTTGACAATAAAAGGTGGAAATGCCCTTCCTGTCCCAATTGAATGTCTATGTGATTGAATGTTTGTTGGATTGTATATTTGATTGTAGTTGATGTTAAGTTATTTCCAATTTCATCATATTTATTACAGTCAAGATACGCTGAGGAAGGTTAACTTTGTTTTGTAGGTTCATCATAGCGGAAGATTAAGTGAAAACTAGGACCAACCATCGTTAAAAAGGTACAACTTTTGGAATCTTCACCTCTTTCCATTTGTAATAACTAGTGCAAAACATGAATGTATTTACTTGTCACCCCACGCAAGTTGGTAGTGTCGTCTCCCCACTATAAGGTATTTTCTTGCACAATAGACTGGCGACTCTGCTAGGGAGTAACCAGTTGTTTTCTGCTCTAGGGGACCATGCTAGGTTTTCTTCCAATTTATTCAGTCTTTTGTTTTTTGAGAGGTTCTTTTAGGTTCTTTTCTTGTTCTTTTATCTTGATTCATCTCAGTCTGCTTCAACAAAGCTTTTTTGTTTGCTTTAAGTCCCTATGTGATGGTCTGCTATACTTACAATAACGCATTTCGATCTTGTGCGCTGGTTTCCCTGAAACACAATAGCACACTTCTTGTGACATGCACTGGTTCTTATACCACATAGTAGTGCACTTTTCTTGTAGGTTCAAGCCTTTCACTAGTGTTGGTTTCCAAGTGGTTGGGTCTAGTTCTAGCATTCTCCCTTGCTTATTTGACTAATTACTGAGACATGTTTGCCTTTCTTGAGTCTTGTTTGCCTCTCTGAAGTCCTGTAGTTTTCCTTTACTTGCTTTAGCACTTGTTTAAGGTGTCTTTTCTGCTTTTTAAAAAAAAATTGAGGCTGTGTGTGACTCTCTACTAAGCATAGTAGTGCAATTTTTTCCCTAAACGCTTGTTGCAGTCATACAGACCTGCGTACTCAATGCTTGTTGTTTGTGGAAACAGCTGTGCTTTTTTACTGAGTCTTGTCCTTTTTTTTTAGGTTTTGATCCCAGTTTGAGTTTTTAGTGTGGTTTTGAAGGGTTGTTTAGTCTAGATACCTTCTGAACATCTATTCAGATCAGTCTGAGTGAGTTGAAGCTTTCTAGTTAGCTTTTCCTTTGATTTTGTGTGTTGGTAGGGTTACTTTTGGTTTGCTTACATACTCTTCTGTTTGGCAGGTGTTTTCTTGGGTTTTGGTGCTTAGGAGCAGCCTGTTAGGTCTGTTTTTCCGTTGCAGACATTTGTTTTCCTTTCTTCTTTTACACTTTGTTCCGAACCTGGATTTTTTTCCATCGAAACAACTCGGTAGGTAGAGTCTTTCTCAAGTATTTTTTATTTCATTGTTTTAAGCCATTAGGTTTTTTTTATTTACCACACTTTGCGTTAGGTCTTACTTGCTCCTTTCCAAGTTCTTTTTCTTTTGCAATTATTATAAAAGACAAAAATTGAAATCAGTAGCTTATTAGTAAGATTTATCATCTTTTTTGAAGTAGAATCCATCGTTTGCTTTGAAAAACTAAAAGAAAATTACAATTTTTTTTGCTTAGGATTACCTATTTGTCGTTTTTGAAAATATAAACGAAAAAGAAAAAAGTATTTTTTGAAGCTTCATGCATTATTTCTATACGCACTTTGATTTATGTTGAAACCATACCACACACTTCACTACCCTTTTTGAGTAAAAAGTATCCTCTAAAAGGAAATTTTAATAAAATTAATTAGCAACTTTTTCTTTTTAGGTATGACACAACATCAACTAGCTTAGGCTAGGGTTTCGGGGTAAATCACCTTAAACTACCCGAAATCGGTTTCATTACTCAATAATCATAGTAAGACAATCTCTTAGGTAAACCCACCTATATCAAAATTTCCTGGGAACTCTCTACTCAAACCAGAGTTAAGCACGAGGCCCTGTGTGACTGGAACTGCTGAGGATACCCCCTCACTTTCCTTTCAAACATAAACCAGAGCTGATTCGTGTACGGGGGTCCACTAGTACTTTTAAGTGCTTTTGGATTTCGGGATTTGCTACCCTGTCCATGCGTCTTAGCTAGGCTGACGACTGTTCCCCCAGGTATTTTTGTATTTTTGGTACCCTTAGTATCTTGACCATTTAGGGTTGTTTACAGGTAGAGTGGAAGGCTATTTCCACTTAATCCTTTGCAATAATCCCAGGAGGGAGGTGTGGTGATTCAAACGCTTACACCCAGAGGACCTCCATTGGACGCCATGTAACTGACCGTCGATACTCTATTGGTTTGTTCTGGGCCCTCATCATCCCAGACTTGCTTATGAGAGTACTAGTTTTGTTTTCCTAGTTTTGATCACTGTAGAACATTTTTAGTTGTGTGCTCTTTGTGCTGCTTGTTTTTAGTTGGCCTTAGATATTTCTGGCCCGTTGAGTCGGAAACTATGGATAGCATCCCAGTGGGCACCAATCAAGTGACCCCTGTTCAAGGGGCTCCTTATGCTTTTCCATTCATTGAGAACATTGGTACTCCCTTAATGGCTACCTTGAATCTTCTGGGATTCACTATAGGGATACCCGTTTGGTTGTTTTCCACTCCGAACACCTTGAATGCTCCTGATGCTTCTCAATTAAGCACCTCACATCAAGAGCATCAGAACCCTATGCCTGCTTTGCCAGTAACATCTTCTCCTCCTCCTTCTAACTCATGTGGTGAAAGTAGTAATACTAGTAACCAGCAGTCTAAAAGGAATAGATGGAGGAAGAATAGGAAGAAGATTCCAAAGCAAGGGGGCAGCCACACAGCCTCTGGATGTCATGCTAGGGGAACCTACCCAACCTCCGGTGGTCATGGTGGGAGAACTCACTCAGTCACTGTAAATCATACTAAACCCACCCACCCAGCCTCTGGAAGTCATGCTGGGGGCACCCACCCAGCCTCTAGAAGTCATGCTGGGGGCACCTACCCAACCTCTAGAGGTCATGCTGGGAGTAAATTTTCAGTCACTGCAAATCATAATGAAAGTATGTCCTAAACCACTGTTTCTCATGTTGAAGACATGTCATTGATCACTACTGGTCATATTAATGACAAGTCACCGGTTCCTATGAGTCATACTGGAGACACTGAATCAACCACTGCAAGTCATGCTAATAAAGTTGACATTGTCAACAAACCTAATAAACAAAAGCTTAAGTTCCCTTGTAAGTTTTACAAGGGAGACCACCTGAACTATTTGTGCCTTGTACTTCCAGAAGTGAAAAGAGTGTGGTCCATAGTTCAAAAGTCTTCTGATTCTGAGCAACCAGCCACTTCAAGTCATGTTGGGGGCAAGCTGTTAGCCAATGCTAGTCATGCTGAGAGTATTGTTGTTGTAAAGGAGTCTAAGCTTATAGGACGCAAGCCAAAGCTCCCTTGTAAACTTTGTAAGGGAGATCACCTTACTCACATGTGCCCTGCTATTCCAGAGGTGCAGAGAGTGTGGTCCATGTCAGAAGGATCCTCTGCTCCTGAATTTCCTATAGATTCCCCACAACCTAATCAACCCGTGGTTGATGAAGTGGTTGAACCAATGCAATCTTTGGTCAACCCCAGTCTTCCTTCAGAGAGTGAAGTGATCAAATCGATGCAATATTTGACCGATCCCATTAGTCCTTTAGAGACCGATGCACCTGTCCCTGAAGTCTTCTACATTACCAGTTCAGATGTCTCTGAAATTGGGGGCACTTAATCTGTGTTGAGTGAACCCCTACCAAGCTCTGGGATCAATTCCTTTGATTGGAATAGTCTAACTAGGCCTCAACTTCCTTCTTCTACACCATTCCAGATAAAGGGTGATATCAACAACCATGCGGCTCACCGATGTATTGTAGATGAAGGAGCCTCTGTTAGTATCTTATCCCCTTATGCTTGGAGAGATTTAGGTTTTCCTAACCTTGTTCCAGCTATTAATTGGTCGTTGACCTTCGATAGAAGACCTAGTGAACCGTTGGGATTCCTCCCTCAGGTACCTGTTACTTTGAGTGGAAAAATAGTCTTAGTTGATTTTATGGTTTTAAAGGACCCTATGGATTTTGATATGATCCTTGGGTGTGATTATGTATATACTATGCAGGATGTGGTGTCTACATATACGCTCTTTCGTGTGATGCATTTTCCCCACAATGAAAGCATTGTCACTATTGATCAGCTTGCATTTGTTGATCCCTCTTATTACCCAACTATAGACCAAGTATGTCCCTCGTCAGTAGGCACTACCATGTCACAATCAAATTATGTGGCATATTGTTCCTTGAGTCCAATTGTTGTTGAGAAGAAGCCTCTGAATTCATGTTTACCTTCTCGGGACTGGGTCCTGGAAATTGACCAGGTGATGACTCCATCTGAATGTTTAGATATGTGTTCCATCTGGGATAATATACTTCCTTCTGATGAAGTTTTCCTAGAGTCTATAATGCAGTCTGCCATTCATTTGGACATCGATCCACCGAAAAGCATTCTTCCACCTTTTCTTCAAGCTCGTTAAAAATAGTAAGGAGGATACGAGCACTCTTCCACCTTTTCTCCGAGCTCGTTAAAAACAGTAAGGAGGCAATGAGCATTCTTCCCCCTTCACTTCGAGCTCATTAAAAACAGTAAGGAAGTTGTGAGAATTCTTTTGTATCTACTTTGAGCTCGTTAAAAACAGTAAGGAGGTCACAAGTTTACTTTTTCGGGCTTGTTAAAACTTTACAAAAAATATTTTTATAGAGTTCTTTCACGCTCTTGTTAGACTCTTTAAATATGACAAGATTGCTGAGTATAGTTTGTTAAGATTTAATATGCTAAGACATAAAATAGCAGCATTGTGTTTGTGTCAGAAATTGTTACTAAGGCTAGGGTAACAAGCCAACACAATCTCAAAAATAAAATCAATCCAAACTAGGTTTTCAGGGTTTTGTTTTGTAGGTTTTGGTTAGAAACTTCAAGAGCATAAGGGAATACATTCAGCAGATAAGTAAAAACTAATTCATACACATATATCCATGAAGATGCATATATATCTCAGGAATCCAACAAAAGATTGCAATGAAGTTCATACAATAAAAGACAAGCATCACTGGAAATTACACATAAAACCAGAAATGAATTTGTCAATCAAGAAACTATATAAGTTCAAAATGAAGCCAATACATATCAGAAGTGGGATAAGGAGTCATATATTCATAGTTTCATCAAGAATGCATATGAGAGTTTGCAATACTTAGCAGTGAACAAGTCTGGAAGAATCAACAGCTTGCAGACCTCCTAAAGCTCTCCAAAAATTCGAACCCTTACAATGACTCTTTGTCCCTCTTTTATCATTACAAAGAAGTGGTTCTATTTCCCCCTCATTAGGGCGAAATTCAAACTGCCTAGCAGTTACATTAACTAACTAACTCAACTGATTGACTAAAAATAGCAAATTGGATTCCTGGCAAATGTGGCGAATTTCTGGAAAATAGGTGTCAAAGAAGCTTCCATATCTCTCAATTGGTGACACCTGTGTAAAAACTGAGAGAGGGTTTTGTTAATGGGTCCGTGATGGACAAAAAACTCTCTGGGTTTTTTAAAATTCATCTCCAATCAATCATAATCGGCCCCGCAAAATGAACACTAAAACAGGAAAATATTAAATATTTAAAATCCCTGGAAAATAGGCTGCAAAGATTAAACCGAATCTTTCAAACCTTGATAGATGTTTCAAAACTGAGAGAGGTTTTTGTAGATGAGTATCTTAGGAACAAAAACCTCCTTCGGTTTTCAAAAATTCCTCTCCATCAGCTCGCGGTCTGCATTTGACTTCAATCACTCAAAACAGGACTACAATGTTCAGACTATTCAATGTAATGGAAAACTGTCAGTGAATATGGCTGTTTTATATCAGTCTTTCACTCTTTCAAGGGTATATTCATGTTTAGTCATTTCTCCATTTCTGTTCAACGAAATGCAGGGTAGGTCCTCTAATAGATTTCACACCTTTACATCTGGAGTTTTCATTTCATACCTCTGTTCCTGCAACTTCTGTTCATGAAATCTTTGAGCTCCCCCGTTGCATAGTTCAGCACTTCCAATTGTGGAACCCTGTAAGTCTACAATTGATCTACTCATCAAAGGATATACCAATGTATAATTAGTAATCATTGTCCCAGATGAACAAGACATATCCACTGCATGACCTGCACAGTGATCTGCAATTGCTTTGCGCAATCGCTGAATTTCCCTTTCTATTCCAAATGACTCCCTGTTTGGTGCATCAAGCTGTGACTGTAAATTTGTCATGTGTGAAATTTGATTATTTATGATTTGCAGCTGATCAGTAATCTGAACTTGCATCTCCATTATCATTTCATCTCTTCTTTTCAGCTGTTCCCTCAATCTGTGTATGAAATCACGCTTGCTAAACAGATCAGAGCCTGTATCTGATGTACATACTGTTTCTGAGCTATTGGACTGCTGTAAATGCACATTGGCCAGATCAAGTTGCTCTGGAGATACCCATAAAGGGCTATTTGTTGTACTTTCAGAATAAATTTGAATTTCTGGCAGTTTGCACTGCTTTGGGGATATTGTATGTCTGTCATTGTCAAATTGGAAGTTAGCATCCTGAGGTCCTAACTTCATCTCGACCGCTCCATCAGAAGAACCTGTAAATCGTTCCTTTATGATTGTTGGAAATCATGATCCAAAGTGCCAAATGAGTCAGCCCCGTTGTACAAATGTCCCACGATCTTCCATTTAGCTGTTAACGCTGGAATGAGGAAGCCCTAATTTTCGCTGGCGCCAGAACACACCTGTTTCCTTTCCACAGCAACACAATCCACCGTTTAACAGTGAACTCTCCTTCACAAACACTACCTCTCCTGCAGTGATGCGTGTAACAAGAGAAAACTGACAGCTAAACCGGAATTGGCTGATTTCTGTGCAACTGAACCCGCATACCATGCAGTGATGCCCTTCCTTTCTCTTCGTGATTAACACCAACTAAAATCATGTTCAAAATGCTGCAAATACGTGTTAAAACACTCACACTATATGATTAGACAGTCTCACTCTGCATCATGATTAAAATCAGATCGAAAATTGACAAAAAATTCAGGCCACGATATTCCTGTAGCGCGCTCTGTGTTAAAATTTTGCCCAGCGCTACAGGAATAACTGCTATGCCAAAATTTAGCAGTTTTTTCAATTTCTGCTAATTTTTCGGAGATTCTGGCAGCTATTTGGTTTAGGACATAAGTTCAACCACTCTCTAAAGTCATTAATGATTCTTCCTTTGAAAATATAACTCTCATTGACCCCCTTTTCAATATAAAAAGTCACCAAAATCAAATGAAATCTGAAAAGACTGGGTTCAAACTTTATTCAATCAACCATATAGTTTCTAAGGAGATTAAAACTTAAAACTCAAAACCAAAAATTTAACTGAGGTAGATTCAAAACAAACCAAAATTGGAGAAAATAACTCAAAAAATGGAGGAAAATTTACTGACTTAACATCTGGCTCCAGCTGCGGGATGAAGTCTTCCCTGCGAGGCTTCAAGAACCTGTAGACCAGTGCCTTCAGTCTTCCATTGGGCTATGGAGTCTTTATTCAATCTCACTCACACCGGTATAGACAATGAAAGTCAAATCTCTTTCTCTGAGGAACCTTCCAACTACTTAATCAAATAGAAATCCCATTTCCAATGTAACCAAGAAAACATTTGATCAACCCACCAAAACTTGTTTCCAACTCCAAATATATATATAATCAGAAATATTGGAAAACATGAAGAGCAGAGATTTAACAACTTATACCCACCTTCATCAAATAGTTTCTCTGAAATAACAGATTTATAACCTGGTATTGACTCTAAATAATCTGCTACTGGATCATAAAAACTTCCACAAGTTACCTCTTCCTGCTCTATGAAAAAGACAAGCTGTCCATGAGAATATTTTGTTCCATGAATATCAATCAGGCATTGGCGATAAAAGAGATCAGGGTCAGCCCGAATTTGCTTCAGAAATTTTTGAATAGTATCACCAATAATGTCAACACTTTGAACCTCCTTTTCCACACTGTCTTCGAATAAATGACTATCATGCATGGGCTTTTGCTGTTCGAGAATAATAGATTGAATGCATACTTGAATCTGCTGATCAGATTGTAACATATTACACTCCTCACAGATTTCTGGGTCTTTCTTTTCAATTTCATCATCATATTTATTAAAAATTAGACCATCTTCATAATGATTTTGAACAGCAGATTTATCATAACCATGAATAAAAACCACTTCTGAAAAATTGTGACCAGCCTGACCTTCATCAAATTTAGTATCAAAATCAAGAGGAATATGATCTAATTCATCACAAATTTCTTGACTTGGAAACCTAATATCTTCATCATAGCAAGGAGTAATCTGAAGAATTTCTAGTGATGATGCTAAAGGTTCATCTTTTTCTTCAATACAAAGCTGATCTTTAACACAACACTGATTTTCAAAAGTTTGTTGAACTAAAGATTGATCTTCAAAAGGGTTGTCATTCAAACTGCTATTAAGGTTGTTGAAAT
Source organism: Larix kaempferi (assembly GCA_027924585.1). Classification (NCBI taxonomy): domain Eukaryota; kingdom Viridiplantae; phylum Streptophyta; class Pinopsida; order Pinales; family Pinaceae; genus Larix; species Larix kaempferi. The sequence goes on along the minus strand of BSBM01000458.1, from coordinate 1,239,960 downwards.
TGTTATGAGAATGTTTCAAACCATCTTTACTGATATCATCACTTGGACAATCCTCGAACTGTCCTAAAAAAACAACCTGGTTATCACAATGATTATAGCATTCTTCCTTGACAGCAGTATCTAAAAATGTTACCTTCTCATCTTCAACAAATTCTGAAACTTCAACTTTTTCCTGACATGTTTTGAACTCTTGACTGTACTCATCATCATGGTTTTTTAAATCAGGAATTGTATGACAAACATCAACCTGCTCACAACAATCTTTTAAAAAGAGTTCAGCTAAGTACAGATACTTACAACGTTTCCGAAAGCATGTGTGGAATTCTTTCAGTGAGGAGATGCTAGCAGCGGGAAAACAAAAATACCAATCTCGTGCATCTTTTTCAAGTGAATACATGAACATTTTCATGAGCACATCTTCATGCTGGATATTTAACTGGACCATACATTGATGAAATTTGATGAGGTGATCTGAAGGATTATCCTCTTTGCTTTCTCTAAACCATGGCAGACAATCTCCCCAAACATCCATAGTAGGTATTGGATTTGGAAAACCTGGAATATCAGAAAAATTTAAAGGGGCAAACCTTCGAGCCATAATAGCTTCCATGGACATTGGTCTCTGCATCTTAAAATAGTGGAGTCGCCAATCAATTTGTCAAGAGAGATTTTGTTTCTTCTTCTCAGAAAGAGAAAGGGGTGACAGTGGCTCAAATTAATCAAGGCTGTATAAAGCTAGGCATGACTGAAACCTTCTAATTCTTCTAGCAGCCACTCTGTCAAACCTGGTGAAAATATAGCCTTCAAAGTGCTGGTTTAAGTCCACCTCTTAAACCAGAAAAATGATGAGTATCCCAGGGAAGATATGCTTCAGCTTCGTCCCCGGCAACGGCGCCAAAGATGTTTGTGTCAGAAATTGTTACTAAGGCTAGGGTAACAAGCCAACACAATCTCAAAAATAAAATCAATCCAAACTAGGTTTTTAGGGTTTTGTTTTGTAGGTTTTGGTTAGAAACTTCAAGAGCATAAGGGAATACATTCAGCAGATAAGTAAAAACTAATTCATACACATATATCCATGAAGATGCATATATATCTCAGGAATCCAACAAAAGATTGCAATGAAGTTCATACAATAAAAGACAAGCATCACTGGAAATTACACATAAAACCAGAAATGAATTTGTTAATCAAGAAACTATATAAGTTCAAAATGAAGCCAATACATATCAGAAGTGGGATAAGGAGTCATATATTCATAGTTTCATCAAGAATGCATATGAGAGTTTGCAATACTTAGCAATGAACAAGTCTGGAAGAATCAACAGCTTGCAGACCTCCTAAAGCTCTCCAAAAATTCGAACCCTTACAATGACTCTTTGTCCCTCTTTTATCATTACGAAGAAGTGGTTCTATTTCCCCCTCATTAGGGCGAAATTCAAACTGCCTAGCAGTTACATTAACTAACTAACTCAACTGATTGACTAAAAATAGCAAATCGGATTCCTGGCAAATGTGGCGAATTTCTGGAAAATAGGTGTCAAAGAAGCTTCCATATCTCTCAATTGGTGACACCTGTGTAAAAACTGAGAGAGGTTTTTGTTAATGGGTCCGTGATGGACAAAAAACTCTCTTGGTTTTTCAAAATTCATCTCCAATCAATCAGAAGCGGCCCCGCAAAATGAACACTAAAACAGGAAAATATTAAATATTTAAAATCCCTGGAAAATAGGCTGCAAAGATTAAACCGAATCTTTCAAACCTTGACAGCTGTTTCAAAACTGAGAGAGGTTTTTGTAGATGAGTATCTTAGGAACAAAAACCTCCTTCGTTTTTCAAAAATTCCTCTCCATCAGCTCGCGGTCTGCATTTGACTTCAATCACTCAAAACAGGACTACAATGTTCAGACTATTCAATGTAATGGAAAACTGTCAGTGAATATGGCTGTTTTATATCAGTCTTTCACTCTTTCAAGGGTATATTCATGTTTAGTCATTTCTCCATTTCTGTTCAACGAAATGCAGGGTAGGTCCTCTAATAGATTTCACACCTTTACATCTGGAGTTTTCATTTCATACCTCTGTTCCTGCAACTTCTGTTCATGAAATCTTTGAGCTCCCCCGTTGCATAGTTCAGCACTTCCAATTGTGGAACCCTGTAAGTCTCCATTGATCTACTCATCAAAGGATATACCAATGTATAATTAGTAATCATTGTCCCAGATGAACAAGACATATCCACTGCATGACCTGCACAGTGATCTGCAATTGCTTTGCGCAATCGCTGAATTTCCCTTTCTGTTCCAAATGACTCCCTGTTTGGTGCATCAAGCTGTGACTGTAAATTTGTCATGTGTGAAATTTGATTATTTATGATTTGCAGCTGATCAGTAATCTGAACTTGCATCTCCATTATCATTTCATCTCTTCTTTTCAGCTGTTCCCTCAATCTGTGTATGAAATCACGCTTGCTAAACAGATCAGAGCCTGTATCTGATGTACATACTGTTTCTGAGCTATTGGACTGCTGTAAATGCACATTGGCCAGATCAAGTTGCTCTGGAGATACCCATAAAGGGCTATTTGCTGTACTTTCAGAATAAATTTGAATTTCTGGCAGTTTGCACTGCTTTGGGGATATTGTATGTCTGTCATTGTCAAATTGGAAGTTAGCATCCTGAGGTCCTAACTTCATCTCGACCGCTCCATCAGAAGAACCTGTAAATCGTTCCTTTATGATTGTTGGAAATCATGATCCAAAGTGCCAGATGAGTCAGCCCCGTTGTACAAATGTCCCACGATCTTCCATTTAGCTGTTAACGCTGGAATGAGGAAGCCCTAATTTTCGCTGGCGCCAGAACACACCTGTTTCCTTTCCACAGCAACACAATCCACCGTTTAACAGTGAACTCTCCTTCACAAACACTACCTCTCCTGCAGTGATGCGTGTAACAAGAGAAAACTGACAGCTAAACCGGAATTGGCTGATTTCTGTGCAACTGAACCCGCATACCATGCAATGATGCCCTTCCTTTCTCTTCGTGATTAACACCAACTAAAATCATGTTCAAAATGCTGCAAATACGTGTTAAAACACTCACACTATATGATTAGACAGTCTCACTCTGCATCATGATTAAAATCAGATCGAAAATTGACAAAAAATTCAGGCCACGATATTCCTGTAGCGCGCTCTGTGTTAAAATTTTGCCCAGCGCTACAGGAATAACTGCTATGCCAAAATTTAGCAGTTTTTTCAATTTCTGCTAATTTTTCGGAGATTCTGGCAGCTATTTGGTTTAGGACATAAGTTCAACCACTCTCTAAAGTCATTAATGATTCTTCCTTTGAAAATATAACTCTCATTGACCCCCTTTTCAATATAAAAAGTCACCAAAATCAAATGAAATCTGAAAAGACTGGGTTCAAACTTTATTCAATCAACCATATAGTTTCTAAGGAGATTAAAACTTAAAACTCAAAACCAAAAATTTAACTGAGGTAGATTCAAAACAAACCAAAATTGGAGAAAATAACTCAAAAAATGGAGGAAAATTTACTGACTTAACATCTGGCTCCAGCTGCGGGATGAAGTCTTCCCTGCGAGGCTTCAAGAACCTGTAGACCAGTGCCTTCAGTCTTCCATTGGGCTATGGAGTCTTTATTCAATCTCACTCACACCGGTATAGACAATGAAAGTCAAATCTCTTTCTCTGAGGAACCTTCCAACTACTTAATCAAATAGAAATCCCATTTCCAATGTAACCAAGAAAACATTTGATCAACCCACCAAAACTTGTTTCCAACTCCAAATATATATATAATCAGAAATATTGGAAAACATGAAGAGCAGAGATTTAACAACTTATACCCACCTTCATCAAATAGTTTCTCTGAAATAACAGATTTATAACCTGGTATTGACTCTAAATAATCTGCTACTGGATCATAAAAACTTCCACAAGTTACCTCTTCCTGCTCTATGAAAAAGACAAGCTGTCCATGAGAATATTTTGTTCCATGAATATCAATCAGGCATTGGCGATAAAAGAGATCAGGGTCAGCCCGAATTTGCTTCAGAAATTTTTGAATAGTATCACCAATAATGTCAACACTTTGAACCTCCTTTTCCACACTGTCTTCGAATAAATGACTATCATGCATGGGCTTTTGCTGTTCGAGAATAATAGATTGAATGCATACTTGAATCTGCTGATCAGATTGTAACATATTACACTCCTCACAGATTTCTGGGTCTTTCTTTTCAATTTCATCATCATATTTATTAAAAATTAGACCATCTTCATAATGATTTTGAACAGCAGATTTATCATAACCATGAATAAAAACCACTTCTGAAAAATTGTGACCAGCCTGACCTTCATCAAATTTAGTATCAAAATCAAGAGGAATATGATCTAATTCATCACAAATTTCTTGACTTGGAAACCTAATATCTTCATCATAGCAAGGAGTAATCTGAAGAATTTCTAGTGATGATGCTAAAGGTTCATCTTTTTCTTCAATACAAAGCTGATCTTTAACACAACACTGATTTTCAAAAGTTTGTTGAACTAAAGATTGATCTTCAAAAGGGTTGTCATTCAAACTGCTATTAAGGTTGTTGAAATTGTTATGAGAATGTTTCAAACCATCTTTACTGATATCATCACTTGGACAATCCTCGAACTGTCCTAAAAAAACAACCTGGTTATCACAATGATTATAGCATTCTTCCTTGACAGCAGTATCTAAAAATGTTACCTTCTCATCTTCAACAAATTCTGAAACTTCAACTTTTTCCTGACATGTTTTGAACTCTTGACTGTACTCATCATCATGGTTTTTTAAATCAGGAATTGTATGACAAACATCAACCTGCTCACAACAATCTTTTAAAAAGAGTTCAGCTAAGTACAGATACTTACAACGTTTCCGAAAGCATGTGTGGAATTCTTTCAGTGAGGAGATGCTAGCAGCGGGAAAACAAAAATACCAATCTCGTGCATCTTTTTCAAGTGAATACATGAACATTTTCATGAGCACATCTTCATGCTGGATATTTAACTGGACCATACATTGATGAAATTTGATGAGGTGATCTGAAGGATTATCCTCTTTGCTTTCTCTAAACCATGGCAGACAATCTCCCCAAACATCCATAGTAGGTATTGGATTTGGAAAACCTGGAATATCAGAAAAATTTAAAGGGGCAAACCTTCGAGCCATAATAGCTTCCATGGACATTGGTCTCTGCATCTTAAAATAGTGGAGTCGCCAATCAATTTGTCAAGAGAGATTTTGTTTCTTCTTCTCAGAAAGAGAAAGGGGTGACAGTGGCTCAAATTAATCAAGGCTGTATAAAGCTAGGCATGACTGAAACCTTCTAATTCTTCTAGCAGCCACTCTGTCAAACCTGGTGAAAATATAGCCTTCAAAGTGCTGGTTTAAGTCCACCTCTTAAACCAGAAAAATGATGAGTATCCCAGGGAAGATATGCTTCAGCTTCGTCCCCGGCAACGGCGCCAAAGATGTTTGTGTCAGAAATTGTTACTAAGGCTAGGGTAACAAGCCAACACAATCTCAAAAATAAAATCAATCCAAACTAGGTTTTTAGGGTTTTGTTTTGTAGGTTTTGGTTAGAAACTTCAAGAGCATAAGGGAATACATTCAGCAGATAAGTAAAAACTAATTCATACACATATATCCATGAAGATGCATATATATCTCAGGAATCCAACAAAAGATTGCAATGAAGTTCATACAATAAAAGACAAGCATCACTGGAAATTACACATAAAACCAGAAATGAATTTGTTAATCAAGAAACTATATAAGTTCAAAATGAAGCCAATACATATCAGAAGTGGGATAAGGAGTCATATATTCATAGTTTCATCAAGAATGCATATGAGAGTTTGCAATACTTAGCAATGAACAAGTCTGGAAGAATCAACAGCTTGCAGACCTCCTAAAGCTCTCCAAAAATTCGAACCCTTACAATGACTCTTTGTCCCTCTTTTATCATTACGAAGAAGTGGTTCTATTTCCCCCTCATTAGGGCGAAATTCAAACTGCCTAGCAGTTACATTAACTAACTAACTCAACTGATTGACTAAAAATAGCAAATCGGATTCCTGGCAAATGTGGCGAATTTCTGGAAAATAGGTGTCAAAGAAGCTTCCATATCTCTCAATTGGTGACACCTGTGTAAAAACTGAGAGAGGTTTTTGTTAATGGGTCCGTGATGGACAAAAAACTCTCTTGGTTTTTCAAAATTCATCTCCAATCAATCAGAAGCGGCCCCGCAAAATGAACACTAAAACAGGAAAATATTAAATATTTAAAATCCCTGGAAAATAGGCTGCAAAGATTAAACCGAATCTTTCAAACCTTGACAGCTGTTTCAAAACTGAGAGAGGTTTTTGTAGATGAGTATCTTAGGAACAAAAACCTCCTTCGTTTTTCAAAAATTCCTCTCCATCAGCTCGCGGTCTGCATTTGACTTCAATCACTCAAAACAGGACTACAATGTTCAGACTATTCAATGTAATGGAAAACTGTCAGTGAATATGGCTGTTTTATATCAGTCTTTCACTCTTTCAAGGGTATATTCATGTTTAGTCATTTCTCCATTTCTGTTCAACGAAATGCAGGGTAGGTCCTCTAATAGATTTCACACCTTTACATCTGGAGTTTTCATTTCATACCTCTGTTCCTGCAACTTCTGTTCATGAAATCTTTGAGCTCCCCCGTTGCATAGTTCAGCACTTCCAATTGTGGAACCCTGTAAGTCTCCATTGATCTACTCATCAAAGGATATACCAATGTATAATTAGTAATCATTGTCCCAGATGAACAAGACATATCCACTGCATGACCTGCACAGTGATCTGCAATTGCTTTGCGCAATCGCTGAATTTCCCTTTCTGTTCCAAATGACTCCCTGTTTGGTGCATCAAGCTGTGACTGTAAATTTGTCATGTGTGAAATTTGATTATTTATGATTTGCAGCTGATCAGTAATCTGAACTTGCATCTCCATTATCATTTCATCTCTTCTTTTCAGCTGTTCCCTCAATCTGTGTATGAAATCACGCTTGCTAAACAGATCAGAGCCTGTATCTGATGTACATACTGTTTCTGAGCTATTGGACTGCTGTAAATGCACATTGGCCAGATCAAGTTGCTCTGGAGATACCCATAAAGGGCTATTTGCTGTACTTTCAGAATAAATTTGAATTTCTGGCAGTTTGCACTGCTTTGGGGATATTGTATGTCTGTCATTGTCAAATTGGAAGTTAGCATCCTGAGGTCCTAACTTCATCTCGACCGCTCCATCAGAAGAACCTGTAAATCGTTCCTTTATGATTGTTGGAAATCATGATCCAAAGTGCCAGATGAGTCAGCCCCGTTGTACAAATGTCCCACGATCTTCCATTTAGCTGTTAACGCTGGAATGAGGAAGCCCTAATTTTCGCTGGCGCCAGAACACACCTGTTTCCTTTCCACAGCAACACAATCCACCGTTTAACAGTGAACTCTCCTTCACAAACACTACCTCTCCTGCAGTGATGCGTGTAACAAGAGAAAACTGACAGCTAAACCGGAATTGGCTGATTTCTGTGCAACTGAACCCGCATACCATGCAATGATGCCCTTCCTTTCTCTTCGTGATTAACACCAACTAAAATCATGTTCAAAATGCTGCAAATACGTGTTAAAACACTCACACTATATGATTAGACAGTCTCACTCTGCATCATGATTAAAATCAGATCGAAAATTGACAAAAAATTCAGGCCACGATATTCCTGTAGCGCGCTCTGTGTTAAAATTTTGCCCAGCGCTACAGGAATAACTGCTATGCCAAAATTTAGCAGTTTTTTCAATTTCTGCTAATTTTTCGGAGATTCTGGCAGCTATTTGGTTTAGGACATAAGTTCAACCACTCTCTAAAGTCATTAATGATTCTTCCTTTGAAAATATAACTCTCATTGACCCCCTTTTCAATATAAAAAGTCACCAAAATCAAATGAAATCTGAAAAGACTGGGTTCAAACTTTATTCAATCAACCATATAGTTTCTAAGGAGATTAAAACTTAAAACTCAAAACCAAAAATTTAACTGAGGTAGATTCAAAACAAACCAAAATTGGAGAAAATAACTCAAAAAATGGAGGAAAATTTACTGACTTAACATCTGGCTCCAGCTGCGGGATGAAGTCTTCCCTGCGAGGCTTCAAGAACCTGTAGACCAGTGCCTTCAGTCTTCCATTGGGCTATGGAGTCTTTATTCAATCTCACTCACACCGGTATAGACAATGAAAGTCAAATCTCTTTCTCTGAGGAACCTTCCAACTACTTAATCAAATAGAAATCCCATTTCCAATGTAACCAAGAAAACATTTGATCAACCCACCAAAACTTGTTTCCAACTCCAAATATATATATAATCAGAAATATTGGAAAACATGAAGAGCAGAGATTTAACAACTTATACCCACCTTCATCAAATAGTTTCTCTGAAATAACAGATTTATAACCTGGTATTGACTCTAAATAATCTGCTACTGGATCATAAAAACTTCCACAAGTTACCTCTTCCTGCTCTATGAAAAAGACAAGCTGTCCATGAGAATATTTTGTTCCATGAATATCAATCAGGCATTGGCGATAAAAGAGATCAGGGTCAGCCCGAATTTGCTTCAGAAATTTTTGAATAGTATCACCAATAATGTCAACACTTTGAACCTCCTTTTCCACACTGTCTTCGAATAAATGACTATCATGCATGGGCTTTTGCTGTTCGAGAATAATAGATTGAATGCATACTTGAATCTGCTGATCAGATTGTAACATATTACACTCCTCACAGATTTCTGGGTCTTTCTTTTCAATTTCATCATCATATTTATTAAAAATTAGACCATCTTCATAATGATTTTGAACAGCAGATTTATCATAACCATGAATAAAAACCACTTCTGAAAAATTGTGACCAGCCTGACCTTCATCAAATTTAGTATCAAAATCAAGAGGAATATGATCTAATTCATCACAAATTTCTTGACTTGGAAACCTAATATCTTCATCATAGCAAGGAGTAATCTGAAGAATTTCTAGTGATGATGCTAAAGGTTCATCTTTTTCTTCAATACAAAGCTGATCTTTAACACAACACTGATTTTCAAAAGTTTGTTGAACTAAAGATTGATCTTCAAAAGGGTTGTCATTCAAACTGCTATTAAGGTTGTTGAAATTGTTATGAGAATGTTTCAAACCATCTTTACTGATATCATCACTTGGACAATCCTCGAACTGTCCTAAAAAAACAACCTGGTTATCACAATGATTATAGCATTCTTCCTTGACAGCAGTATCTAAAAATGTTACCTTCTCATCTTCAACAAATTCTGAAACTTCAACTTTTTCCTGACATGTTTTGAACTCTTGACTGTACTCATCATCATGGTTTTTTAAATCAGGAATTGTATGACAAACATCAACCTGCTCACAACAATCTTTTAAAAAGAGTTCAGCTAAGTACAGATACTTACAACGTTTCCGAAAGCATGTGTGGAATTCTTTCAGTGAGGAGATGCTAGCAGCGGGAAAACAAAAATACCAATCTCGTGCATCTTTTTCAAGTGAATACATGAACATTTTCATGAGCACATCTTCATGCTGGATATTTAACTGGACCATACATTGATGAAATTTGATGAGGTGATCTGAAGGATTATCCTCTTTGCTTTCTCTAAACCATGGCAGACAATCTCCCCAAACATCCATAGTAGGTATTGGATTTGGAAAACCTGGAATATCAGAAAAATTTAAAGGGGCAAACCTTCGAGCCATAATAGCTTCCATGGACATTGGTCTCTGCATCTTAAAATAGTGGAGTCGCCAATCAATTTGTCAAGAGAGATTTTGTTTCTTCTTCTCAGAAAGAGAAAGGGGTGACAGTGGCTCAAATTAATCAAGGCTGTATAAAGCTAGGCATGACTGAAACCTTCTAATTCTTCTAGCAGCCACTCTGTCAAACCTGGTGAAAATATAGCCTTCAAAGTGCTGGTTTAAGTCCACCTCTTAAACCAGAAAAATGATGAGTATCCCAGGGAAGATATGCTTCAGCTTCGTCCCCGGCAACGGCGCCAAAGATGTTTGTGTCAGAAATTGTTACTAAGGCTAGGGTAACAAGCCAACACAATCTCAAAAATAAAATCAATCCAAACTAGGTTTTTAGGGTTTTGTTTTGTAGGTTTTGGTTAGAAACTTCAAGAGCATAAGGGAATACATTCAGCAGATAAGTAAAAACTAATTCATACACATATATCCATGAAGATGCATATATATCTCAGGAATCCAACAAAAGATTGCAATGAAGTTCATACAATAAAAGACAAGCATCACTGGAAATTACACATAAAACCAGAAATGAATTTGTTAATCAAGAAACTATATAAGTTCAAAATGAAGCCAATACATATCAGAAGTGGGATAAGGAGTCATATATTCATAGTTTCATCAAGAATGCATATGAGAGTTTGCAATACTTAGCAATGAACAAGTCTGGAAGAATCAACAGCTTGCAGACCTCCTAAAGCTCTCCAAAAATTCGAACCCTTACAATGACTCTTTGTCCCTCTTTTATCATTACGAAGAAGTGGTTCTATTTCCCCCTCATTAGGGCGAAATTCAAACTGCCTAGCAGTTACATTAACTAACTAACTCAACTGATTGACTAAAAATAGCAAATCGGATTCCTGGCAAATGTGGCGAATTTCTGGAAAATAGGTGTCAAAGAAGCTTCCATATCTCTCAATTGGTGACACCTGTGTAAAAACTGAGAGAGGTTTTTGTTAATGGGTCCGTGATGGACAAAAAACTCTCTTGGTTTTTCAAAATTCATCTCCAATCAATCAGAAGCGGCCCCGCAAAATGAACACTAAAACAGGAAAATATTAAATATTTAAAATCCCTGGAAAATAGGCTGCAAAGATTAAACCGAATCTTTCAAACCTTGACAGCTGTTTCAAAACTGAGAGAGGTTTTTGTAGATGAGTATCTTAGGAACAAAAACCTCCTTCGTTTTTCAAAAATTCCTCTCCATCAGCTCGCGGTCTGCATTTGACTTCAATCACTCAAAACAGGACTACAATGTTCAGACTATTCAATGTAATGGAAAACTGTCAGTGAATATGGCTGTTTTATATCAGTCTTTCACTCTTTCAAGGGTATCTTCATGTTTAGTCATTTCTCCATTTCTGTTCAACGAAATGCAGGGTAGGTCCTCTAATAGATTTCACACCTTTACATCTGGAGTTTTCATTTCATACCTCTGTTCCTGCAACTTCTGTTCATGAAATCTTTGAGCTCCCCCGTTGCATAGTTCAGCACTTCCAATTGTGGAACCCTGTAAGTCTGCAATTGATCTACTCATCAAAGGATCTACCAATGTATAATTAGTAATCATTGTCCCAGATGAACAAGACATATCCACTGCATGACCTGCACAGTGATCTGCAATTGCTTTGCGCAATCGCTGAATTTCCCTTTCTGTTCCAAATGACTCCCTGTTTGGTGCATCAAGCTGTGACTGTAAATTTGTCATGTGTGAAATTTGATTATTTATGATTTGCAGCTGATCAGTAATCTGAACTTGCATCTCCATTATCATTTCATCTCTTCTTTTCAGCTGTTCCCTCAATCTGTGTATGAAATCACGCTTGCTAAACAGATCAGAGCCTGTATCTGATGTACATACTGATTCTGAGCTATTGGACTGCTGTAAATGCACATTGGCCAGATCAAGTTGCTCTGGAGATACCCATAAAGGGCTATTTGCTGTACTTTCAGAATAAATTTGAATTTCTGGCAGTTTGCACTGCTTTGGGGATATTGTATGTCTGTCATTGTCAAATTGGAAGTTAGCATCCTGAGGTCCTAACTTCATCTCGACCGCTCCATCAGAAGAACCTGTAAATCGTTCCTTTATGATTGTTGGAAATCATGATCCAAAGTGCCAGATGAGTCAGCCCCGTTGTACAAATGTCCCACGATCTTCCATTTAGCTGTTAACGCTGGAATGAGGAAGCCCTAATTTTCGCTGGCGCCAGAACACACCTGTTTCCTTTCCACAGCAACACAATCCACCGTTTAACAGTGAACTCTCCTTCACAAACACTACCTCTCCTGCAGTGATGCGTGTAACAAGAGAAAACTGACAGCTAAACCGGAATTGGCTGATTTCTGTGCAACTGAACCCGCATACCATGCAATGATGCCCTTCCTTTCTCTTCGTGATTAACACCAACTAAAATCATGTTCAAAATGCTGCAAATACGTGTTAAAACACTCACACTATATGATTAGACAGTCTCACTCTGCATCATGATTAAAATCAGATCGAAAATTGACAAAAAATTCAGGCCACGATATTCCTGTAGCGCGCTCTGTGTTAAAATTTTGCCCAGCGCTACAGGAATAACTGCTATGCCAAAATTTAGCAGTTTTTTCAATTTCTGCTAATTTTTCGGAGATTCTGGCAGCTATTTGGTTTAGGACATAAGTTCAACCACTCTCTAAAGTCATTAATGATTCTTCCTTTGAAAATATAACTCTCATTGACCCCCTTTTCAATATAAAAAGTCACCAAAATCAAATGAAATTTGAAAAGACTGGGTTCAAACTTTATTCAATCAACCATATAGTTTCTAAGGAGATTAAAACTTAAAACTCAAAACCAAAAATTTAACTGAGGTAGATTCAAAACAAACCAAAATTGGAGAAAATAACTCAAAAAATGGAGGAAAATTTACTGACTTAACATCTGGCTCCAGCTGCGAGATGAAGTCTTCCCTGCGAGGCTTCAAGAACCTGTAGACCAGTGCCTTCAGTCTTCCATTGGGCTATGGAGTCTTTATTCAATCTCACTCACACCGGTATAGACAATGAAAGTCAAATCTCTTTCTCTGAGGAACCTTCCAACTACTGAATCAAATAGAAATCCCATTTCCAATGTAACCAAGAAAACATTTGATCAACCCACCAAAACTTGTTTCCAACTCCAAATATATATATAATCAGAAATATTGGAAAACATGAAGAGCAGAGATTTAACAACTTATACCCACCTTCATCAAATAGTTTCTCTGAAATAACAGATTTATAACCTGGTATTGACTCTAAATAATCTGCTACTGGATCATAAAAACTTCCACAAGTTACCTCTTCCTGCTCTATGAAAAAGACAAGCTGTCCATGAGAATATTTTGTTCCATGAATATCAATCAGGCATTGGCGATAAAAGAGATCAGGGTCAGCCCGAATTTGCTTCAGAAATTTTTGAATAGTATCACCAATAATGTCAACACTTTGAACCTCCTTTTCCACACTGTCTTCGAATAAATGACTATCATGCATGGGCTTTTGCTGTTCGAGAATAATAGATTGAATGCATACTTGAATCTGCTGATCAGATTGTAACATATTACACTCCTCACAGATTTCTGGGTCTTTCTTTTCAATTTCATCATCATATTTATTAAAAATTAGACCATCTTCATAATGATTTTGAACAGCAGATTTATCATAACCATGAATAAAAACCACTTCTGAAAAATTGTGACCAGCCTGACCTTCATCAAATTTAGTATCAAAATCAAGAGGAATATGATCTAATTCATCACAAATTTCTTGACTTGGAAACCTAATATCTTCATCATAGCAAGGAGTAATCTGAAGAATTTCTAGTGATGATGCTAAAGGTTCATCTTTTTCTTCAATACAAAGCTGATCTTTAACACAACACTGATTTTCAAAAGTTTGTTGAACTAAAGATTGATCTTCAAAAGGGTTGTCATTCAAACTGCTATTAAGGTTGTTGAAATTGTTATGAGAATGTTTCAAACCATCTTTACTGATATCATCACTTGGACAATCCTCGAACTGTCCTAAAAAAACAACCTGGTTATCACAATGATTATAGCATTCTTCCTTGACAGCAGTATCTAAAAATGTTACCTTCTCATCTTCAACAAATTCTGAAACTTCAACTTTTTCCTGACATGTTTTGAACTCTTGACTGTACTCATCATCATGGTTTTTTAAATCAGGAATTGTATGACAAACATCAACCTGCTCACAACAATCTTTTAAAAAGAGTTCAGCTAAGTACAGATACTTACAACGTTTCCGAAAGCATGTGTGGAATTCTTTCAGTGAGGAGATGCTAGCAGCGGGAAAACAAAAATACCAATCTCGTGCATCTTTTTCAAGTGAATACATGAACATTTTCATGAGCACATCTTCATGCTGGATATTTAACTGGACCATACATTGATGAAATTTGATGAGGTGATCTGAAGGATTATCCTCTTTGCTTTCTCTAAACCGTGGCAGACAATCTCCCCAAACATCCATAGTAGGTATTGGATTTGGAAAACCTGGAATATCAGAAAAATTTAAAGGGGCAAACCTTCGAGCCATAATAGCTTCCATGGACATTGGTCTCTGCATCTTAAAATAGTGGAGTCGCCAATCAATTTGTCAAGAGAGATTTTGTTTCTTCTTCTCAGAAAGAGAAAGGGGTGACAGTGGCTCAAATTAATCAAGGCTGTATAAAGCTAGGCATGACTGAAACCTTCTAATTCTTCTAGCAGCCACTCTGTCAAACCTGGTGAAAATATAGCCTTCAAAGTGCTGGTTTAAGTCCACCTCTTAAACCAGAAAAATGATGAGTATCCCAGGGAAGATATGCTTCAGCTTCGTCCCCGGCAACGGCGCCAAAGATGTTTGTGTCAGAAATTGTTACTAAGGCTAGGGTAACAAGCCAACACAATCTCAAAAATAAAATCAATCCAAACTAGGTTTTTAGGGTTTTGTTTTGTAGGTTTTGGTTAGAAACTTCAAGAGCATAAGGGAATACATTCAGCAGATAAGTAAAAACTAATTCATACACATATATCCATGAAGATGCATATATATCTCAGGAATCCAACAAAAGATTGCAATGAAGTTCATACAATAAAAGACAAGCATCACTGGAAATTACACATAAAACCAGAAATGAATTTGTTAATCAAGAAACTATATAAGTTCAAAATGAAGCCAATACATATCAGAAGTGGGATAAGGAGTCATATATTCATAGTTTCATCAAGAATGCATATGAGAGTTTGCAATACTTAGCAATGAACAAGTCTGGAAGAATCAACAGCTTGCAGACCTCCTAAAGCTCTCCAAAAATTCGAACCCTTACAATGACTCTTTATCCCTCTTTTATCATTACAAAGAAGTGGTTCTATTTCCCCCTCATTAGGGCGAAATTCAAACTGCCTAGCAGTTACATTAACTAACTAACTCAACTGATTGACTAAAAATAGCAAATCGGATTCCTGGCAAATGTGGCGAATTTCTGGAAAATAGGTGTCAAAGAAGCTTCCATATCTATCAATTGGTGACACCTGTGTAAAAACTGAGAGAGGTTTTTGTTAATGGGTCCATGATGGACAAAAACCTCTCTTGGTTTTTCAAAATTCATCTCCAATCAATCAGAAGCGGCCCCGCAAAATGAACACTAAAACAGGAAAATATTAAATATTTAAAATCCCTGGAAAATAGGCTGCAAAGATTAAACCGAATATTTCAAACCTTGACAGCTGTTTCAAAACTGAGAGAGGTTTTTGTAGATGAGTATCTTAGGAACAAAAACCTCCTTCGGTTTTCAAAAATTCCTCTCCATCAGCTCGCGGTCTTCATTTGACTTCAATCACTCAAAACAGGACTACAATGTTCAGACTATTCAATGTAATGGAAAACTGTCAGTGAATATGGCTGTTTTATATCAGTCTTTCACTCTTTCAAGGGTATCTTCATGTTTAGTCATTTCTCCATTTCTGTTCAACGAAATGCAGGGTAGGTCCTCTAATAGATTTCACACCTTTACATCTGGAGTTTTCATTTCATACCTCTGTTCCTGCAACTTCTGTTCATGAAATCTTTGAGCTCCCCCGTTGCATAGTTCAGCACTTCCAATTGTGGAACCCTGTAAGTCTGCAATTGATCTACTCATCAAAGGATCTACCAATGTATAATTAGTAATCATTGTCCCAGATGAACAAGACATATCCACTGCATGACCTGCACAGTGATCTGCAATTGCTTTGCGCAATTGCTTTGCGCAATCGCTGAATTTCCCTTTCTGTTCCAAATGACTCCCTGTTTGGTGCATCAAGCTGTGACTGTAAATTTGTCATGTGTGAAATTTGATTATTTATGATTTGCAGCTGATCAGTAATCTGAACTTGCATCTCCATTATCATTTCATCTCTTCTTTTCAGCTGTTCCCTCAATCTGTGTATGAAATCACGCTTGCTAAACAGATCAGAGCCTGTATCTGATGTACATACTGATTCTGAGCTATTGGACTGCTGTAAATGCACATTGGCCAGATCAAGTTGCTCTGGAGATACCCATAAAGGGCTATTTGCTGTACTTTCAGAATAAA
This sequence comes from Larix kaempferi, assembly GCA_027924585.1. Classification (NCBI taxonomy): domain Eukaryota; kingdom Viridiplantae; phylum Streptophyta; class Pinopsida; order Pinales; family Pinaceae; genus Larix; species Larix kaempferi. The sequence goes on along the minus strand of BSBM01000458.1, from coordinate 1,223,448 downwards.
TTTGAATTTCTGGCAGTTTGCACTGCTTTGGGGATATTGTATGTCTGTCATTGTCAAATTGGAAGTTAGCATCCTGAGGTCCTAACTTCATCTCGACCGCTCCATCAGAAGAACCTGTAAATCGTTCCTTTATGATTGTTGGAAATCATGATCCAAAGTGCCAGATGAGTCAGCCCCGTTGTACAAATGTCCCACGATCTTCCATTTAGCTGTTAACGCTGGAATGAGGAAGCCCTAATTTTCGCTGGCGCCAGAACACACCTGTTTCCTTTCCACAGCAACACAATCCACCGTTTAACAGTGAACTCTCCTTCACAAAAACTACCTCTCCTGCAGTGATGCGTGTAACAAGAGAAAACTGACAGCTAAACCGGAATTGGCTGATTTCTGTGCAACTGAACCCGCATACCATGCTATGATGCCCTTCCTTTCTCTTCGTGATTAACACCAACTAAAATCATGTTCAAAATGCTGCAAATACGTGTTAAAACACTCACACTATATGATTAGACAGTCTCACTCTGCATCATGATTAAAATCAGATCGAAAATTGACAAAAAATTCAGGCCACGATATTCCTGTAGTGCGCTCTGTGTTAAAATTTTGCCCAGCGCTACAGGAATAACTGCTATGCCAAAATTTAGCAGTTTTTTCAATTTCTGCTAATTTTTCGGAGATTTTGGCAGCTATTTGGTTTAGGACATAAGTTCAACCACTCTCTAAAGTCATTAATGATTCTTCCTTTGAAAATATAACTCTCATTGACCCCCTTTTCAATATAAAAAGTCACCAAAATCAAATGAAATCTGAAAAGACTGGGTTCAAACTTTATTCAATCAACCATATAGTTTCTAAGGAGATTAAAACTTAAAACTCAAAACCAAAAATTTAACTGAGGTAGATTCAAAACAAACCAAAATTGGAGAAAATAACTCAAAAAATGGAGGAAAATTTACTGACTTAACACATTGCATTCCATTTCACAATAATAGCATATACAGGATCACTGAAGAAACAACAAGCACAACATAAACACAAGAGACACAAATTTATCCTGGGAAACCCTCATGGGTAGAAAACCCAGTAAAGCTTCCTCAATATAGATGACCAGCAATATACAAAGATGTAACCCTAAGCATAAGCTCTCCTTCTCCATAGCATACCTCTCCTCCACAAGTGTGCCACTCTCAAGTGAGTGAGTGTGTGTCAAATGAGGAATACACCTCCTCTATTTATACACTACTCCGAATTGTCTTTTACACAAATCATGTAGGCTCGTATTTAACTAGTGGGTTAAATACCCCACTACAACTGACTGGGCCGACCCCTCTAGGGTGGTCTAATAACCCTTTGACCCACATAACACATACAGGGCCGACCCCCACTAGGGAATTCTAATAACCCAAGTTACCACATTCCGATAGAGGAATAAACATCTCCGGATATACAATAAGATCTTCAAGGAGGAATGAAACATCTCCAGAATAATAAAGTACAAATATAATATTCTTTGAAGTTACAATATCTCAACACTCCCCCTTAACGAGAAGGATATTATAACAGCATCTGCATGAGCAAGGAGTCATCAACATCATACATGATAGATCTATAAATCATTGGAAGCTTTCTCAACATCATCAGTAACTCAAGCAGTTACTGGAACATCTTCAATACTGGAATATCAACATCTTCAGTATTGAGTCTTTATCTTCTGCAGTACTTGAACAGCTACAACAACATCAACATCTGGATCCTCACGATGATCAACATCGTCATCATACAATCATCAGCATCGGGATCATCTCGATCTACAGCATCTGGATCATCTCGATCTACAGCATCTGGATCATCTCGATCTACAACATTTGGATCATCACGATCTATAGCATCTGGATCATCTTGATCTACAGCATCTGGATCATCTCGATCTACAGCATCTGGATCATCTCGATCTTCAGCATCTGGATCATCTCGATCTACAGCATCTGGATCATCTCGATCTACAGCATCTGGATCATCATGATCTACAGCATTTGGATCATCTCGATCTACAACATTTGGATCATCTCGATCTACAGCATCTGGATCATCTGTATTAGTATCCACACCAATACATCTATCATAAAAACATGTATTCTTACTAATACATATATCATCAAAAAACATGTATTCTCACTAATACATCTATCATCAAAAGCATGTATTATCACTAATACATCTATCATCAAAAGCATGTATTCTCACTAATACATCTATCATCAAAACATAGTAGCATACTCTGCAACACACAAGATCCTATTACGGGATGATCAATCCCTCTCACTTTAGGACATAGGTCCAAGGATGATACAATCCTGATCCGCTTACGGGATGATCAGTCCCTCTCAGTTTAAGACATCTCTCATGTCTATGGATGATGCAATCCAGATCAACTTACAGGATGATCAATCCTTATCCTTTTAAGACACCTCACCATGTCTAGGGATGATGAAATCCCGAATCAACTTACAGGATGATTAGTCCTTATCACTTTAAGACACCTCACCATGTCTAGGGATGATGCAATCCCAATCTACTTACAGGATGATTAGTCCTTATCACTTTAAGACACCTCACCATGTCTAGGGACGATGCAATCCCAATCTACTTACAGGCTGATTAGTCCTTATCACTTTAAGACACCTCACCATGTCTAGGGACGATGCAATCCCAATCTACTTACAGGATGATTAGTCCTTATCACTTTAAGACACCTCACCATGTCTAGGGACGATGCAATCCCAATCTACTTACAAGATGATTAGTCCTTATCACTTTAAGACACCTCACCATGTCTAGGGACGATGCAATCCCAATCTACTTACAGGATGATTAGTCCTTATCACTTTAAGACAAGTCTCATGTCTAGGGACGATGCAATCCCATCACGTACATTTTGAACCCAGTTCATGGACGATGCAGACCTCACACGTACCTTTAAGACAAGTCTCATGTCTAGGGATGATGCAATCCCGATCAAGTTCCAAGATGATCAGTCCTTATCACTTTTAAGACAAGTCTCATGTCTAGGGATGGTGCAATCCCGATCAAGTTCTAGGATGATCAGTCCTTATCACTTTAAGACAAGTCTCATGTCTAGGGACGATGCAATCCCAATCAAGTTCTAGTATGATCAGTCCTTATCACTTTAAGACAAGTCTCATGTCTAGGGACGATGCAATCCCGATCAAGTTCCAGGATGATCAGTCCTTATCACTTTAAGACAAGTCTCATGTCTAGGAACGATGCAATCCCGATCAAGTTCCAGGATGATCAGTCCTTATCACTTTAAGACAAGTCTCATGTTTAGGGACGATGCAATCCCGTCACGTACATTTTGAACCGAGGTCCAGGGACGATGCAGTCCTATCTTCAATTCTCGGAGACATCAGTCTACGGATCAATTCTGGGACCAAAGTCCGGGGAAGATACAATCCCCTACCTGTTCATTCAGGACTACATTCTCGGAGACCCAGTCTACGGCTCACTTTATGACTGAAATCCAAGGATGATTCAATCCTCACATGTCCACCAAGTACTTCATTCTCGAAGAAATACGTCTACGGCTCTCTTTAGGACTGAAGTCTAGGGATGATCCAATCCCCTCATGTCCACCAAGGACTTCATTCTCGAAGACATATGTCTACGGCTCTCTTTAGGACTGAAGTCCAGGGATGATCCAATCCCCTCATGTCCATCAAGGACTTCATTCTCGAAGACATACGTCTATGGCTCTCTTTAGGATTGAAGTCCAGGGATGATCCAATCCCCTCATGTCCACTAAGGACTTCATTCTCGAAGACATACGTATACGACTCTCTTTAGGATTGAAGTCCAGGGATGATCCAATCCCCTCATGTCCACCAAGGACTTCATTCTTGAAGACATACGTCTATGGCTCTCTTTTAGAACATGTGTTCAAGGATGATGCAATCCCCTTGTCACCTTAGACCCTGTCTAAGGACCATCCACCAACCTCTCTGTTGGCATCACCAATATAGGTATCCACATCATCGACCTCACTGTCGATGCGGGCAATCTCATCATAAGTGATCACATCGCTCCCCCTTTCGAGGAGGGTCCTTCTGAACTATTTTAAGTTTGTCTCGGAAAAATTTACTTGAGGTAGGGGTTTGGTTAGTACATCGGTAACTTGTTACAAATTCGAACTTTAATTCTTTTATGCACCATATCTTGTATATAGAAATGTCAGATCTCTATGTGCTTTGTCTTATCATGGAATACTGGATTCTCTTCCATTTTGGTACAACCCTGTTTGTCACATAGGATCACAGTTGGGTCCATTCTAAAGCCATACCGCTTCACAACTAGCAAAGCAAGCAGCCATATATTCCGCTTGTGCTGAGAGCCACACTAGATTGCTTCCTTCTAAACCATGAGATCATGGCTGATCCCAGATAGTAACATCCTCTCGATGTGCTCTTCCTGTCTGATACAATTTCTACCCAATCAACATCTATGTAGAGAAACCATATTCAACCTTGTAGCAAAGGTTGAGATCCATATCACCCATGGTGATCATTAAGCTCATCAATTGATTATCGATCCTGGGAACCCATACAGAACCTGATTCACACTTCTTCTTTAATTACACCATTAAGAGAATGGTCTTATCTAGCCACTTGGAGCAAACATCTCATCATGATTCTCTTCCTCTTTCTAAGAGAATCATCTAGCCACAAGCCTTCTATAGTGTGTTTGATTTGTAAATCTTTTGTTGAACATCCATCGCTTGTTTAGTGTTCATCATTCATCATGATCTTTCCTACAATTCAAAATTAAGTACATGATTAGTAATACTTCATAATCATCAAATCATATTGACATGATAACCTATTATGCATACAGATATCATTTACATAGTTATGCAACTATTTTGACCAATACTTTGGCACAACACTTTCCCATATCATGTATGCATACAGTGGCTATCTAGATGCCTTCCATCTCTACTAGAACATACTATCGAGAGTGTGCACAGCTCTCAGCATGTCAACAAAGAGGTTTCATTCTAGACAAGCAACAATGGAATGTTTGTCCAACTTACCAATCATATGCATATTAGTAGTATACTGTTCAATGCTCTATGAATGTTTACACTCAGCATGATATATTCTAGGAATACAAATATGCATACAAGCAATATCATTTACTATTTCAAATAACAACTCAAATACTTATATTTTATGTTTGTGTGGTTGCCTCCCGTTTGATCTTCTATATGTCTTTTGAAATTCTATTCATTCTGTACCACTGTGCATGCTCAAGTGTGCACTAGTGTCATCCTCATGATCTCATACACAAACATACATTCATTAGTATATTCTCAAAACATTCTAATTCTAAATAATCTTGAATATGTATAGTCATGATCATTAGTATTCAGGGTTTCAAGGAAGTCTTCTTTTACTCATGCATATTCTTGTTTGATCATAGTACTCTTCTGGTTAATTAAATCATCAAGAAAAGAGATATAATATGCATAAACCCTTAATTACTAACTTTATGAATAAGCATAACCAATCATACCAAGTATACTTATATAAGGGATCCTAACACAAGGTAAGATTTGACATAAGAAAACATACCTGGATTAGTATACGTGCTTAGTTATGTACAACATACCTAAACAATCTCTTCAATGAGATCCTGAGCTAGAACCTGCATGTCTCATAGGTTAAGCATAATATAAAAAAGTCATACATACCTCGTAAGTAGAACAAAGATTATGGATGAGTCTTTGTCTTCATGTTGTCATGGTCATGGAACTTGATTTGTCTTTTGTGATGTACCTGTATCTTGTTAGCAGACAACATCAACCTCACACAACACCATAATGCATGAGTACAATCATATAGCCCTAATCAATGAATGTCTTCGATCATTCACATGCATTCATACTGTTACTAGGGTGATAAGACAATTCTAACATTAATCAAGATTGTACTAATAAATAATATGAAGACAAACACATCATGAACTTAATCAAGAATCAAATTTCAAGACATACCTAAACCTCCTTAAGTCATACCTGTCGAGACTTCTTGTAGTCTTCTTATGTAAGGCCTTAGCCTCAAATCCCCCTGAAACTTGATCTGGAGCTTGATTAGGGTTTGCTAGAGAAACCCTAAAAATTCAATCTTTAACTTTCACACTTCTGAATGGATGGAAGGATGTGTCTTGCTAGCATACTTCAATTTTGAAATCTCCAAAATTTGACCCCTCAAAATTGCCTTCGAAACTTCTGGATCTTTTGGACAGGAACCCGAACTAGGGTTTTATGAAGCCCACCCTTCTGTCCAATCAAAAGGTTCAATCCAAGGCTCTAAACTCTTATTTTTCTGAGGAGCTTCCAGCCGTGGTTACAGACTTCAAAAATTCCAACTTTTGCTGAAGCCCTAATTTTCCATCTTTCCGATCAAAATCCCGAACTGGGGTTTGATCAAGCCCAGTCTTCTACCCAACCAAAAAATTCGATCTTGGTCTCTAAATTTCGATTTTCCTGACTAGCATTCAGCCGTGGATTCCAATTCCAAAAATTCTAACTTTCTCCGAAACCCTAAATTCCGGAAGCCATGAATGAAGGTGCTCCAAAAATAATTCTGTTTTGACAGAAATATGTACCTGATTGTTTCTGCTGTAACTCCAAAATTTTCGCTCCACAGGGTCTAAAAACGTTTTCTGTGGTATCCTGACCTGTCATCTTTCCATCTCGATAGGTCTGACCTCAATTGGATTTTCTGAGAGAGAGTTATGCCAAGTGTTGCAACATGACCTGTTTATGGGATAAAACAGGAGAGCGAACTTGTACGGCATGCCACGTGTCACTGATTCAACTTCAGCCTTTGAAAACGTTTCCTAAGATAGTACAGTCTGTTCAATACCTATCACTTTTTATGAAATTTCATTTGGAGCTTCCTAGTCCAAGTTATTCCAAGTGTCGCAACGTGACCTGTTTATGGGATAAAACAGGAGAGCGAACTTGTACAGCGTACCACGTGTCACTGGTTCAACTTCTGCCTCTGAAAATGTTTCTTTAGATAGTAAAGTCTGTGTACTACCTGTCACATTTTATGAAATTTTATTTGGATCTTCCTATCCCAATTTATGACCTTTTTTCCTAGGTCACCTGATTTTGATTGAGATCTGGAAGAGGCAGAAACCCTAACTTGTACTGATCATAAATTACAAAGTACAACGAATCAGAGGTTTCCCTTTGGACACAAGATACCTGGAGATGTTATCTACGACCTGTAAAGGTTTCAGATCCTGAACCTTCTCCAAAATGGATTTATGGCGAAAGTTCCACGATGACTGTGTTTTGCTATATAAAACCCTAACCTTCAAATTGTCGTAAGTAAAGCAAGTGTCGTAAGTGCCATACATTGCCTTCCTTCAGGTTAGCTCTGATACCATGTTAAGATTTAATATGCTAAGACAGAAAATAGCAGCATTTCATTCCATTTCACAATAATAGCATATACAGGATCACTGAAGAAACAACAAGCACATCATAAACACAAGAGACACAAATTTATCCTGGGAAACCCTCATGGGGTAGAAAAACCAGTAAAGCTTCCTCAATATAGATGACCAGCAATATACAAATATGTAACCCTAAGCATAATATCCTCCTTCTCCATAGCATACCTCTCCTCCACAAGTGTGCCACTCTCAAGTGAGTGAGTGTGTGTCAAATGAGGAATACACCTCCTCTATTTATACACTACTCCGACTTGTCTTTTACACAAATCATGTAGGCTCGTATTTAACTAGTGGGTTAAATACCCCACTACAACTGACTGGGCCGACCCCTCTAGGGTGGTCTAATAACCCTTTGACCCACATAACACATACAGGGCCGACCCCCACTAGGGAAGTCTAATAACCCAAGTTACCACATTCCGATGGAGGAATAAACATCTCCAGATATACAATAAGATCTTCAAGGAGGAATGAAACATCTCCAGAATAATAAAGTACAAATATAATATTCTTTGAAGTTACAATATCTCAACATAGTTTTCCTTCGAGGCTGGTTAAAGGATTTGAAGCAACATCCGCTTAAGTATAAGTTTAACCCTTTTCCAGACTTTTGCAGATTACTTATGAAAAATGAATACTCTAGTCATCTGTGGCTAGAAGAGTTCTTCTCTCATCGTTTTACACTTTTTCGAGGGAGGAGACTAACTATACGAAAAAAGGACTTTTGGAGCCTTCTTTAGGGTTTTCAGGCTCTCGAAACATGAAAATACCAAGCGAGCATTCACCTACTCGGGCTTGATGTGAAATCCACGAGAGGGTATATAGAGGATTGTTTAAGTTTTTCAGACTCTATAAACAAGAAAACACCGGAGAGCATATACCAACCCGGGATCGATACTAATATCCACGGGTAGGTGTATGGAGTTATTGTTTATGTTTTTCAAACTCCTTAAAATTGTAAACATCGACGAGCAAGAAAAGATCTTAGCTCGATATTAAAATCCATAGATCAGTATTATAGAGTATTCTTCTATCTCTTCTTCGAACTCTGTAAACAACAAAGAAGGTCCTGAGTCTTCCTCCCATGGGCTCGTTAAAATTTTACATGGTTGGGCTTATTGAGTTTGCTTTCTTGGACACATTAAAACAACAAGAAGGACATTCTTTTACCAAAAATAATAAGGGAAGAGAAGGGTATATCTACATCTTTTCAGTTTCAAAGGTAGTTAAGTTAGTCATGTCCTTGAACACAACACCCATTTGAGTCCATCATTTAGTTGGCTTTTAGTTTTTGACCTTAGGGTGAACCTGATATCTTATTTTTCACTCCCCCGATTGGCTATTATTCCAATCATATGGAGAGTCTGTTAATATCTCCTACATTGCAGGCTTATATCACTTCCCCCTCATGTAAAAGCTGCCTAAGTCACTTTGTGTCATGCTCACTGTTCAAGGATACAACTTGTGTCGACCATTTTGCAGTTTACCTTGACTTCATGTATCAGCCATCTTGGTGTCAGTTTGTTTCATCTTGTTAATTGTCCTACTCCACATCAGCTCAAACTTGTCAGTGTTCCTCGTGTTGGATGATGGAGGATGCATTAAGGCCTCCCTTCCAGCGGAATTCTTCCCATCGACATCAACTCATTATGCTCTGGGAAGGAAGTTTAGAGTTTCGGTTAGTACCTTGGGGATTGCAGTCATTAGTGGTAGTTTCCCTCACTATTGAATAATGGGAATACATCAATGTCTCTTATTCGACAGGTTCCTCAGGTGTTCGACTTCAAGTCCACTTATTCACACTTGTTGGAACGTACTAGGTTCCTTGGACCCCATTATCATTATCGATGGAAGTCCTCGTGTTTGTTAATGGTATCCATCAATGACCGGTAATCAAACGATACCCCCCATGTTCGACTCCAGCTCACTTATTCACATGGTTAGGGTTTGTAACTTGGGTTGTTTGGATGAAGACCTTCGGATTCTGATAGCATCACCCTATTTATGTTATCACCCAAGCTACGCAAGACTAAGCCTTACTCATTTTGGCTCTTCAATATGAGACATAGATCCAGCTTGTTGTTATGGATATGATCTCTCATTGTTGACATGGATCCACGTTGGTATTTCAGTGGCCATGCCATATATACATCTCCCAGTTATGTATTGGAGATCATTTTGTATCACACTGAACATCTATATGATGTCAAGATTGTAATTGCTTGCTGACCTTGATCGTTTTTTCAGGTACTTTTGTGATTTGGTTCTGTGGTTTCTTGCTCCTCCTCTAACTTGGAATTATAATTATTTCAGCTATCGTTTCCCTCTGACCTCACACATTAGGGGGAATCTGTTATAGGTCAAATCTGCACTTCTCCGTCCGTGATCACATTGCTCTATCGATCACACAAAAGGACACTATGGATGGAAGAGCTAGGTTGACCCTCGATGAGTTATTGTTGAGACTACACTCTTCAGCTGAAAATATTATTTTTTCTACAATTTTAATGACATGTGCGCTCCTATTTCCACAGTGATCTAACGTTCTGAATGTTGGTCTTCTTAAAGACAACCTGCGCACATCCTCCAAATTGTTGCAAATGCTGGTTTTCAAGTGCAAAAGTTGCATACTGTGCGCTAGTCTACTTGTATGAAACCTGCGCACATCTTAAGATGAAATGAAAGAATATATTAAGATTACGAATTGGGATTTGTTGAAGTTGGTTCTACAACTTCCACAACCTTCTAATTCAACCACCTCTCGAATTCAACTGCCTACCTTGTCCCATAAATACAAGGGGAATCCATGAGAGAGGGACCTAGAAGGAATAATAAGCTGTTGTTACGCTTGAGGAATTCCCAAGTCATTGTGAGGAGAAGGAGCCCAGGACTCGGTTGTAGAAGTGTCTGGATAGGTAAGGTATATCTGTACTTATCTACATTTCTTTGACAATAAAAGGTGGAAATACCCTTCCCGTCCCAATTGAATGTCTATGTGATTGAGTGTTTGCTGGATTGTATATTTGATTGTAGTTGATGTTAAGTTATTTCCAATTTCATCATATTTTTTATAGTCAAGATACGCTGAGGAAGGTTAACTTTGTTTTGCAGGTTCATCATAGCGGAAGATTAAGCGAAAGCTAGGACCAGCCATCGTTAAAAAGGTACAAATTTCAGAATCTTAACCTCTTTCCATTTGTAATAACTAGTGTGTTGATGCCTCGGATATCGTAGCATCAATCAGAAAGGGATTCTCCCCGAAAGATGGTCCCAACTAGACTATCTCCCGTTTGGTGTAGGGAATCCGTCCGGTTAGCGGTTCCGGCAACCGTGGTTTTGGACTTTAAATCCGATTCTACCGGTTATGGCCCGATCCACCTTTCTTTTGGAATTTTATGACTTTTATATGAGATGCAAGTGCCTAAATTATACTTAATCTAAATGCAATTAAAACAGATCCAAGCCTAAAAAAACTGGAGTAAATCTATCTATCCCTGCAGGGAACTTGCTAGAGGGAGGAGCAATCATCTGTAACAAGAAGCGTAAGGAAAGAACAGATAGCTGTTAATTTCAGAAGCAAAGCTACAGCAAGATACAGATTTCTAAAAGATAGCTTCTAGTTTATCATGGAATGTATTCGTTGCTCATAAAACAGAAGAAAGCAGAAGAATAACGAAACAGATCTGAAATGAAATTTAAAGAACGCATCTATTGTTCATAACAGGAGAAAGCTAAAATTATTTAATCTATGTAACACGAATAAAGAGACAGATCTAGATGTAACAAAAAAAACTGAAAAATAAACTCAAAGATCCCTGCAAGGAGCAATTTAAAGTCATGAACAATGAGCCACATGAATTACCCTGAAGAAAGAACAGTTAGCCATTCGATCTGGACAAAGAAAGCTACAGCAATACATTTCATTGTTCACAAAATAGAGAGAACGCATGCACAGAGGAGAGCAGGATCATTAATGCAAATAAATAATTCAGATGTCAAGAATGATCTCACATTGCAGAATTGCAGTCATTAGAATAGTCCAATATAGAGCACTCCAACATTCCAGGCAAAACGTCCATCTCCCGTGACTTCTATTAGAAAATTTAATTTACAGACCCGATACAAGATAGCTCATATCGTTTGCCAAAATTTTCATTCCCTGCCAAAAGTCCCTTCTAATCTTTCCTAGATGCTATTTATAGCTACAAATTTGCCCTTTGGGCTGACGCCTAGCATTCCCCACCTGTCATTTACAGGAATTTCCACTATAATCGACCACCAAAATGGCCACTTCCTTTACAAAAAATATTTTGACAAAAATAGGGACAGCTGTCCCATGGCTTACGCCTTACATATTCAAAATATACATAACAGAAAATTTGCTAATATCAAAGCGTTCCCTGCTAGGCACGTGTCTGGCTGAAGAGAGTGGCTCACTGAATTCAGCTTCTTCATTCCTGTGCGTGAGCTTCTGTTGGCAACGGGTCGCCCAAGTTGATTGTCACTGGTGCTTCCTGGGAAGATGCCCTCGAATCCCCTGCTGATGTTGCTCCTAATCGGGAAGGGGGAATTGAACTGGCCAGACTTTCTGCCATTGCTGGGGAAGAGGCTGCTGGGAGAGAGGCTGCCGGATCTACTGATGCTCCTGCTGCTGCTGCAGCTTTCCTGTTCTCCTCTTCTATGTAGCTGTGCCACACATCTGTGTCCCTTATGATTACGTTTGCTGCAGCAGGAAATAGGATTTTCTGAGAAGTCACATTCTTCCCGAGCTCCGTTTTAATGCTTTGTACTTCTGCTTCAGCAACTTGATATGCTTCCTTCAGCAGGTGGTTGTGAAGCGTTGATGAACCGATGTAATGTTGGAGATCATCCATGGCCAGGACATCAATCATTTTCACATACTCCATCTGGACGCCTAGCTCTTCTTTCAGTTGAGACAGCCGCTGTTCCTTTTCCGGGAAGTCTTCTAGGGTCTGAGGGAAACTCAATGTGCAGCTGTCATGGACTCCTTTGAGCTTTTGGTATAGGTTGTTGATTCTATCTGTTGTCCTCTGCACACTGGCCATCAGCTTATTGGCACAGTTCCTGCCAAACTCCAACAAGGCTATATCTTCATTAAAATATTCCACGGCCTTAAAAGGAAGATGTGGGGGGAAACCTCCTTTCCCTTCTCTCCATGCCATCTGACTTATGACATTTGCCTTGACACGGGTGTTCTTAGCTTTGAGCCTGTGGGCTTCCGTATTAACCTCTTTTAACCTAACCACCATGGCCTTCAGTTTGCATACCTCATCAGTGATTAGCTCTTGGGAGCCACACACTTGCTGCAGGATATTGCAAGACAGCTCGTGGAAGGGAGATAGGTCTATGGTTCTGCTCTCCGCTTGCTCTAAACGCTCAGCTAACGTTTGCTTGTCTGCTTTTAGCAGAGATGCCTTTTCTTCTGCACCATTCTTCTCTACTTCCACAATCATCATTTGAAGTGTTAGCTGGTCCTTTTCCTCCTCTAGCTGGCTGTATTTGCTTGACAGCTCCTTATGTTCAGCGTACAAGCAGTTATACTGGTTTACTACCAGATCTCTTTGGGCTTGCTCATTAGCTACATTTTGTTGCAGCGTGCGTGCTCTTTTCTTTGTCAATATATTTTCTTTAACTATAACCCCTACATTGGCAAATGATGCCTGTGCTGTTGCTATAACAGCGGATGCCATGGCGATGGGATCTGCATCTGTGTTCTGCATAACAGCGACCTCTCGGTGGGTAACGATGTCATCATGGAAGGGGCTTTTAATCCTCTCTTCTGATTGGAGAACCATTGCTTTTCTTTTCTTATCATAGACAAACTCATTCCATTTGGACACCGTACGCTTCCCAGATGGAGTGTACGGGACAATTGGTCGGTTTATGATGTCTATGTCTTCTTCCATAGGTGGGGTCCGGACTTCCTGAGCAGGGTCTACTCCTTCCTTTTGGGTACCAGAGACACCTGCTTGAGAGGTGTCTATCTCCATGTCTTGGACACCGGACCCACCTGCCTCGGTATCTTCCCTCGTCTTCAATTCTTCCTCCGCCTTCTTCCTTGCTTCAGCTTGCTCAGTCTCTGCTTCTTTCTGCTTTTGGGCTTCTTCAGCCTCTTTCCGCAGTCTTTCATTTTCAGCTTCTTGCTGCTTTCTTACTTCCTCGGCTTCCTGCTGTAACTTCGCCTCTTCTCTTAATCTGAGCTCTTCCTGAGCTCGGGCATCCTCAGCTTCTTTCTCCTTTTGCTGGATGGTTTTCTGGGCCTTGGTTGAGCTAGAGCTTGCTCCAGCACCTTGGCGACAGATCCGCAGCTCAGCCATGTTGCAGATACCTCTGAATGCTTCCTCCTCGGCATCAGGGTAGTGGGAGTACTCGAAGTAAGCATAGTTCCCCTTGCAATGCTCGGCCACTTTACCCTTTCTGTTGTTCCTGTGGAAGATGACCTCACCGAAGTGGAAGGCCTTCAACTCTTGAATAAACTCATTGGCCGAGGCAACCCCTGAAAACTTGTAAGCGCCGATGCAGAAAGGTAGAGGGGGAAAGGAAGCCTTGTGTTGCTTGTGGAGGAATGCTCCAACCCCATCCAAGAAGAGTTGTCTTACTGCTTCCTTGAGCACCACATAGTCTGTGGCATACTGCGGCAATATGTATGGGGGATTAGTCCCTCCAAACATTCTCAGGTAGGTACCTTGTTCTGAAAAGTAAAAGTCTCCATACTCCTCAAGGACTTCCAAAGCATTTCCTGACAGACAATTTGGTTCTTCCTTGAATATTTTCTCGTATAGGGGCATGATGAACCCCTCACAGATAAGTTTGTAGCTGGGCTTGTAATTCTGAGCCCACAACATCTTGAATGCGATGTAGACCGGGGCGGTGGCCCTATCCCATGTACACCCCAATTTGGGGAACTCTATCTTGGCCAAGATACAATCTATCAGGTATGAAGACATGAAGAATTCAGCCTTCTTCAAGGCCAGTCCTGGCTTGGCAGCAGCTATCATCGAGGCCAGACTGTCCGACAGGATAGTGGCCCAGTCAAACACTGTCCCCTGAAATGCCACATAGTGAATGATAGGGACCCACTGAATCTTGTATACTGTGCCATCGGGCATGCCGAAGATTCTGCACAGCATTAAAGCAATCAATCTGAAAGGGGCCCTCAAGTTCTGTACATCATATTCATCATTTCCCTTTTTTCTCAAATGCTTCCCTCCCCTCAATAGCTTCTTGGCCATCTCGATGTTATCCATTTGGCCCAACCATTCGTCAGTCAGAGCTTGTTGGACACGGGGAAATCTGTAGGCCGCCGCAATATACGCGGGTTGAAACGAGGCAATGGCCACTTTCCCGCTATCATTTATCACTCTCCCTTCAGCATCTGCGTGTTGGAGTATCCACTCGATCACTTCAGCACAGGGGAATAGCTCAGGGCGGGTAGCGGCTCTGGTTATGCCCGAGGTTCTGATATTTTGATAGATTGGTGCTTCTTCCAGCAACATATCTGGGATTTCCTGGTCCCTGATCATTCTATAGATGTCATCCCATCTGATTTCTGGAGGGACACTAGTGGTGCACCTAGTGTCCTGGAGCGAGGTTTCAATCTTGAGAGGGGCAGGTTTCTTTTCTGTCGTCTTCTCCTTCTTCTTACCGGTTTTCGGCATCTTGAATTATCCCTGATAACACCCATATACAATTCATCATGATCTTGAGCAACATGCTGTGAGGTTTTAACAGAAAGCATCATTGTTTCGATAATTTATCAAATATGATGAGCACAACGAAGCTGTTACTATTTTAATATGAAACATAAAACGAAGCACTTGAAACTCTTAAAAGGATGGGATTGGGTTGCTTCTACGAGGATAGGCTGAGTCGCGGAAGCCATTGGTTTTCGGCTCGATAGGCGAATTGCGGAAGCTGTTGGTTTTTGGTTCCGCTCTGCGGAAGGAGGTGTTTTTTTTTTTTTTGTTATAGCTGCGGTCGGAGAGGTTAATGGCGGGTAGACGCGGGGTGAGAAAACTTCGTGACGACAAGGGAGCCCCTTTCGCATTTTCGACTCGGTGAGGGCTTTGTATGCCATCGTCACGCGCGGCCACCTGCCGAGGTGCTATATGGGATACTCTGGTCCGAGCGAAGGTGACGGCGCCGGGGATATACTGACGGGAAGTGCTAGGGACCAGGTTTTGCCTTGAGTAGAGGGCGTACTGGGGCTGAGGCTTGCGGAAGGGCTCACGGTTTTAAGTCCGGAGTTCACGGCCGGGGACATGGAACGCCCATGGGGTTTCGACAAATTCTCCAAAACGAGGTGCGCGGCCCGGGGGGTAAAACGGACAAGGTTAACGGCCTGCACCAACCGCCTTTACTTAATAAAATAAGAAATGCCAATGTTTAAATCGATGCCTATAGCGTTTTGTACGACGGCTAAAACATTCAACTGTATCTGACGAGTAAAACATAGCCCTTTACGGGTGTTTTACCCTTCAGAATCCCACTAAAACCCGTTGTTTTCCTGCAAACGATAACCCAATGGCGAAATTCCAGGTTAGAATCCTACCTGGCACCGTGGGGACTGCTTGAGCAAGGTGGCCGCGAGCACGGATGAGCGAGGTGAGCTGGAGCGATTTGCACGGTGTCGCACGTCGTTGGCCGATTCAAAAAACAATGGTGTATTGGGTCGAGCCCCCACCGTATTTTATAAAGAATGGGCACGTGTGAGCATTCAATTTGGTAGGTGGCGCGGTTAAAACGAGGTTTAAATTCGCCGTGCGTAGCGTTCATGTCAAACGATCTCGATTTTCGTGCGACCGTCATTCGCAGGGCCAGTTTGTGAATCGTATCCGCCGTTGCGGAAGGGTTCAACGAAAGCTCCCGCCGTTTCGGGGCTTACTGCGGAAAGGAAACTCGAAGTCTTCCGCGAAAGACCGCCGCGTAGCGGACGGGTAACGCCAAGGCTTCCGCCCTTTCGGAACGATGTAGCGAATGCTCCCGGTGTTTTTCAGAAGGCTTTTGCAAAATCTTCCGTGAACTAAAATTTCAAAGTCTCGTTGATTTTTCGGGAAGGTATGGCGAAGGCTCCCGCTAGTTTCGGAAGGCTTTCGTGAACGGCTTCCGCCGTTTCGGAAGGAAAACTTATACTCTTCCGCACAGTTTCCCGGGATCGTTTCCAAGTCCTTTTCGGGAGACTTAAGGTGAATGAGTCCCGCAACTTCGGGAGCAAAACCGGAACCTTTCCGCGGTTGCGGAAGGCTTGAGCGAAAGCTTCCGGTGTTTCGGGAACTAATTTTCAATGGCTTCCGCAGATTTTGACAAAGAAAATCTCAGTCCTTCTTTCGGAAAGATTGGACGTTTGTCTTTGAAGTCGGGGAGATAGTCCAAATCACTCCAAACGTTGGGGAAAAACTAATTTCTCCTTGGGCTCTTTGGGGAAAACACGGAAGGATTAATGGCAAGATGTTCAGCAGGGGAGTAAGATTTTATGTTGAAAACAGAGCTGACGGCTGGTATGGCTTCTCGAGCAAACTTTCTTTATAAAATACAGGAGGGGCCCCAACATGTACAAAATTTTGGGGAGGGGTGTTGCTGCAACAACAATGGCGAGTCGCTGGCGAACACAGATCTCTGAAAAAATACCCTACATGGTCCGGAACCTCATTAAAACATCCATCTCGGGTGCACTACTCAGCTGAGCATTTTAGACTCATGCGGGGAAAGGAGCACTTTTCCTGCTAGCCATTGGGGAACGGGGAGCTTCGACCGAGGCATCTTCGCCACTCTCAGAGGGCCAGCAAATGAGATTCATTTTAGGAGGGTCATCCCTCAAATGGTCACTACTACCGGACTCCACAGGATTTGCAACGCTTTCTCATGGACATTATTGTTCTTGTTCCTCATTCCCATGCTGCTGGCACCCTTTGGGATGCTTGTACTTTGGACAGCTTAGCTGTTTGAGCCTTCCAGGGATATTTTCTTTTGGACATGATCTTTGATTTGGGCTCCTCAATCCATAATGTCCTTTTGTGTGAGTTAGAGATTTTATTGATTTGATCAAACTTCACGGACGGAGAGGAGTCCATTTTGAGCTGGGCCTTTTGGACAGCCTTCTTGATTTTACATGTCTATTTGCTTTTGTCTCAGCCATGCTTTAATTGAGGCGAGAATCCCTGGAAAACAGACTCTTGAATGTAGGCCATTTTGGCTTTTAAATCTGCAGCATGGAGTCATCTCAATACCCCATGTCCTCGAGAGGTGGCACTTTCCATGGGTCCAACTTAGGTAACCTTCTTGAGATGCCTTTAAAGTGTGAGAGTGGGTGGAGCCCAACGATAGTAGTGAAGATGGCCATGGGTCTCTGCTATTGAACAGGGTTAGTGTGACTAGCAGGGTAGGCTTCTCCCCCTTTTGAACATTTCAGCGAGAGGACAGCAGACCGGGTTTACCGAGCAAGGTTCCAGGCTCATGGGTTGCGAGTTTTTCTTCGAGAGAGCTATCTTCAACGGGAAATTCAACAAAAAGGGCCTTCAGAAAACAAAGCTTATTGAAAAGTTCAAATAACAAAGAAAGAAACAACATGGCCGAAAAATAAAACAGCTAAAAGCGAAAGCGAAAAGACAACTTTATTTATGTACAGGAAGTCTCGAGGAGACTATGCGAAATATTGTTTCAGAGCGAGGACATTGAGCGGAAGGGATACTTCCTCTCCCTCGAGATTTGTCAATTTATAAGTGGATGGGCCTAATTTTGCAGAGATTTGGTACGGGCCTACCCATAGATGTTGAAATTTCGTATGCATTCCTTTGCCTTCATGATTATGGTCCCATTTCAGGACTAAATCCCTGACTTCAAAATCTCTCTTCCCGGATTTCCTATTATCGAACCATCTCTTAACTATATCTTGGTGTTGATGGAATCGATCTTTAGCTTTGTGTCGGGCTTCTTCTAGTTGAAGCAGGGTGTTGATCCTGGACTGTAAGGCTTGGCTACCAGAACCCCGTGAGGCTTGGGACAATTGCAAGGATGGCAGCAAGATGTTTGGGGGAAGTATGGCTTCCTTGCCATAGACAAGAGTGAAAGGGGAGACACCTAAAGCATTCTTCGGGGTTACCCTATATTCCCATAAGGCGTTTGGGAGAGCCACATGCCAACTTCTCTGGTTTTCTATCACAGTTTTCTTAAGGATTCGAATCAGATTCTTGTTTGAGGATTCAGCTAATCCGTTTCCCTGAGGGTAGTAATTGGCTGAGTAATGCAACTTAATTCCCCATTCATAAACAAATTCATTTATCTTGCAAGATGAAAAATAAGTAGCATTATCAAAAATGAGGGAAATTGGAACCCCAAACCTGGTTATGATGTTTTCTTTCAAGAAGCTGATGACTGCGTCTTCATTGATCTTGCGCAATGGGGTGGCCTCCGTCCACCTAGTGAAGTAGTCAGTAGCCGTTAGGATGTATCGGTGTTGTAATGAAGAATTTGGATTTATTTCTCCGATAACATCTATGCCCCATTGCTCAAAAGGTTCAGAGATGATGATCGGCTGCAATGGGCCTGCGGCCTTAGGTAACTTCCCAGCGCTTCTTTGACATACATCACAGTTCCGTGCGTATGTGTGGGCATCTCGGAACAAAGTGGGCCAATAATAACCAGCTCTCAGTATCTTGTGCGCTGTCGTCTCTCCTGAATAATGACCACCTGCGGGGCCATCATGTAATTCTTTGACAACTTTGTTTGCATCTTCCTTCTCCAAGCATCTAAGAAGGACTCCATCATGATTCTTTCTGAAAAGAATCCCATCAATGATCTGATAGGGTGCTGATTTCAAGCGGAGTGCCCTTCTTTGTTTAGAATTCCAGTGCTCGGGTAGATATCCCTGCTGTAAGTAGTGCACTAGATCCCTATACCATGACTGGGGAGCTGTAAAGATATGACATACCTCAACCGAATTGAGCTCAGCTTCATTTCTCCACTGGTGCTCTTCATCAGTCGAGTTTCCCGCCAGCAACTTGCACAGACCTTGTCCTTTGATGATTGTAGCCGGTTTAAATTCCAAATCATACTCCTGCAGAGCTGTGACCCAGTTCCCTCTCCTTTCTCCCAACTCCTTTTGAACGAAAAGGGATCTAACAGCTGGATGGGGAACTATGACTCTAGTTCTGTTCTTCAAAATGTATGGCCTAAACTGCTTGATCGCTTTGAAGACTGCGTAGGCATGCTTGTCAACTACGGGGTAATTCAGCTCAGCCCCTTGCAGACCAGTGCTCATAAACGAGATTGGGTATTCATCCCCCAACTCCACCTTTTGCGTGAGTACGGCCGCGAGAGAGTCATCCGAAGCGAAGGTGTACAAGATGAAATCTTTATCAAAATCTGGGCTTCTTAAGGAAGGA
Organism: Larix kaempferi; assembly: GCA_027924585.1. Taxonomy (NCBI): domain Eukaryota; kingdom Viridiplantae; phylum Streptophyta; class Pinopsida; order Pinales; family Pinaceae; genus Larix; species Larix kaempferi. The sequence continues at coordinate 1,203,502 of BSBM01000458.1, read as the reverse complement.
GCTTTAGCTACAGCTGCCTTGATATTTCTAAATGCGTCCTTCTCCAAATCTGTCCACTTGAATTGTGTGCTTTGTTTAACCATCTGTTGCAATGGCTTAACGATTTGAGCAAAATCCGGAACAAATCTGCGGACAAAATTGATGGTGCCCATAAAAGACTGCATAGATTTTTTGTTGTGAGGCATTGGAATTTTATTAATAGCTTGGACTCTTTCCTGGTCGATTGACACTCCCCCTTTGGAGATGATATGACCCACGAGCTTACCTTCGGGTACAGCAAACACGCTCTTCTTGGGATTCAAGGAAATACCATACTTCCGGCAACGATCAAAGATATGCCTCAGATGAACAACATGATCTTCCCTTTTCTTCGAAAAGACTGTCACATCATCCAAGTAAACAACAACACATTGCCCACCCAACCCTCGGAAGGCAATATCCATCACCCTTTGGAATGTGGCTCCTGCGTTTATCAAACCAAATGGCATCCTTCTGTAGGTGAAAGTTCCCCACTTAGTCCTGAAAGTAGTCTTGAGACGATCTTCTTCGGCCACTAACACTTGATTATAGCCAGAGAAACCATCGAGGAGAGAAAACAATTCAGATCCTGACACCATTTGTAGGATTTGCTCCATTGAAGGCACGGGGTAGTTGTCTTTATCCGAAGCTTTGTTTAAATTTCTGAAGTCTACACACAGCCTAATCTCTCCCGATTTCTTCCTTACGGGCACCAAATTTGCAACCCATTCGGAATGCCGAACTTTGAAGATTATCTTAGCGTCCAGGAGCTTCTTTAATTCCTTTTGGATCAGCGGTTCTAGAGTAGGATGCATCCTTCTCAACTGCTGCTGAAATGGCTTGGCATCCGCTTTCATTGGTATAACATGCTGAATGATGCGGACGTCATATGTTTTCAGATCTTCATAGGTCCATGCAAAAACATCCTCGTACTGTTTAAACAACTTAATGAACCTGTCTCTCTCTCCTGGTGAACAACATTTTCCAAGGCTGACAAATTTTGGTTCTGCCTCGGTACCCAAATTAACCAACTCATGTTGCATTGATGAGCTGTTAGTTTTGGTGTTAGCTGGTCTTTTGAACTTATTTTGAAGATCGAAAAGCATTTCGAGGGACCTGACCCCTTTTGGCATGAAATTTCCTTTCTCGTCATCTTTCTTCATCAAATCAGCATCGTGTTCTTCCTCATCTATTGCAGCTCCTTGAAAACTGTCTTCGTTCGTCAGGAAGCTGATAATTTGCTCATCATCATCGAAGACTCTGAAGTTCGTGATGTTATCGGGAATGGAAGGCCTGAAAATCAATTCAATTGAGCATTTATTATTTGACGGCACTAATCTAGAAGCAGATGTTGCTAACAAATCAGCAGCAGAATTTTGCAATCTAGGAATTGATTTTATATTGAAAGTGTCAAAATACATGATTAAATCCCATACCTCAGCCTGGTAACCTTTCAAGTGTGGTGAGAGACAATGAATGGTGTCCCTTACCTGTCTGAAAACTATCTCGGAGTCACCAAAAACCTTCAGGTACTTAACATTTAAGCCAACGGCCTTCTTTAAACCATGTACCAAAGCTTCATATTCAGCGGTATTATTAGTACAATCGAATTCTAATCTACAAGACAAAAAATACTTGTTCTTCCGTGGATCCATTAGAACACAACCGGCTCCGGATCCTTCCAGAGTTTTAGAACCATCAAAGTATAATGTCCAAAAGGTATCTTTAGATTCAACTAAGTTAGTTTCTTTGTGGTCTATGTTAGCAACTAAATTGACTATGTTACAATCAACATCATCAGTCCGAGAGAAATGAAGGAGATCGGACTGTTTATCTGATTCATGGAAAAAGGTTTCAGATTGATAGTTACCCGGATCCATTTCTAAGAAGTAATTTCCCAGAACCGAGGAAGAGAAAGCTACAGCCTCATTTTTTTCTTCTAGCTGGGTTACGTTTTGTTTCATATGAGGTTCCCTAAGAACTTTAATCTGATTCTGCCTGTTCTGATAAGGCAGCCATATATGAGACCAATCGGTAGCAAAGTAACCACTCAACTTGGTAGACCAATCCCTACTCAAAATCATCCCGTAAGCTTCAGGAATATCGACCACCATTATGTCAATGAATTGACAAACTCTAGGGTCGGCTGACAGTCTAATTAGAACATCTTTCATCTCCCCTATAACCTTGACAGCAGTCCTGTCTAATTGGATGATTTGAGCTGGAGATGGCACGGGCTGCCCATTGATTTTCCTACAAATTGACAGTGGCATAACATTTGAGGAAGCTCCAGAGTCTACCAAACAGTTATGAACATTGTGATTAAAAATTTTGAATGTCAACAGAAATGGCAATGTTTGGGATTTGGATTTCCCACCGATGCTAGCCTCGTTAATTTCAGGATTGTCTTGAGAATCTGTTAACGCAGTGCTGGGTTTTGGTTGTAAAACATGCAGTAGTTTGTCTCGTTGATGGGGCAAGCTACACATGTCAAATATCGATACGTTCGCTTTAACTTTCTTGATATCTTCGATAATATCATACCCTATATCGGATTCATTCCCAATTCGAATTGACTGATCTGTTTTGTTCATGGTGACCTTAGGTGGCTGAACTGTGTTATCAGCACTTGGCTGTTTGGCCGCTGTTTGGTTTACTTTGGGCTGTGGTGGGATGATTGGTATATGCCTCCTAGGCGGATCTTTTGAGACTTTGGGCTTGTGAGGAGCTATGCTTGGCACGGGATCGGCAATAGGGCCTTTGCTACGAGTAGCAACATTTACCGTGGAGGGAGAACTATCTATGTGATCCTCTTCTACTAATTCAGTCATAGGTACCCAGTCCCACAACACCATAGTAGTGTCCGGGGTTGGTTCCTCTAACTCAGGGCTCGATTCTTGTGGAGGATCATCCTGATCGGGGATCTGAGAATCTAACATTTGGTTCATGACCAAGCTCATGGAATTTATCCATTGTGGGAAGCTCTTCTCCGAGTGTGGTTCTTGGTGAAAGGTGCAGAAATTTTCCATCCCAATTTCATTCAGTTTTAAAACAGGGGCAGTGTTCATTGGTGGATGAGACTGTTCCCCATCTTCCCTTCTTTTGTAGAAAGGCTTGAAAGGTTTCCTAGATGTGCTAGCAGCCTTGTCTTTCTCGAGATCTACGATTTTGTTAGATAATTTCTGCATCATTTTAACTACATTTTCCATGTCTGTAGAAGGCTCTTCTTTGCCTCTCGTGAGGAGCAAAGGTTTCTTGCTAGCTACTGGTTTTGGTTCCATATCTAAGGCATGTTTAGCAATGCTATCAGCCTCTTCCTCTACCTTTCTAGCTTCCTCAAAATTCTCTATCAGAGTAGTTTTCTTGGATCGTTTTACAAACATTGCGATTGGACCTTCAAGAGCTGTTGTGTAGTATTCGATCAGAGACTCCTCTGCGGGTTTGTTAGCCTCACTAAAGTTATTTAACAGCGTCGTGAATCTCTGGTTAAAGTCTTGAACCTTTTCCTTCTTCTCCATTCTCATGGATAAGAGTTCTTTCATAAGCGTGGCCACAGTCTTTTGGTTCCCGTATTTCTTAAGGAAACACTTTTCGAAATCATCCCAACTAGAGATTGAGCTGGGTTGGAGGCTAAAGTACCAAGATGATACCTTAGGCTCGAATGTGTACGGAAACAACCTGCAGACTACGTCTTCATGTTGTACATTCAAAAGGTTCAGGGCGAGGTAAAAACTCTTGAGGTGATCTTCTGCCGAGATGGCTTTCCCTGGATCATACTTAGGCAAGACCTTTTCTGGGTTTTTAGGCAGATTATGGAATGGTCCAGCTAGGTTCAGCGCCCCCCTTGCTCTCCAAGCAGGTACAGCCATGTTTGGGTTTGGATGCGGAGACCCCGGAGGATAATTGTAGGGTGAAACTTGTGGGGTACTTTTGGGAGTGGTAACTTCTTCAAGATTTTCTTGATCTGTCTTGTTAAGAGTGTCGGAGACTTCTTCCAAGGTCAGATTTACCAGTTCTTCAAAACTTTGAACGAGAATTGAATCCCGGGTGTACTGTGGCTCCTTTCTGGGTGTAATTTTCTTAGGGAGGAATTTGACAGCGTTTAAACCACCTAGCTGTCTAACGTAGGATCTGGTATGTCTTCTCAAATCCTCGATTTCTGTAAACGGGACAGCGTATAAAGCTTCTTGAAGCTCAGGGTCCGAAATGAGGCGTTCTTGGTCTGTTAATCCAAGATCTGGGCTGTTTGAAATGTTTTCTTTAAGCGGGATTTCAGTGTTATCAATGACCGCGAAAGATTTACCTCTATCAGCCATGCACTTCAGGCCCTCCTTCTAGCGCCAAAAACTGTTGATGCCTCGGATATCGTAGCATCAATCAGAAAGGGATTCTCCCCGAAAGATGGTCCCAACTAGACTATCTCCCGTTTGGTGTAGGGAATCCGTCCGGTTAGCGGTTCCGGCAACCGTGGTTTTGGACTTTAAATCCGATTCTACCGGTTATGGCCCGATCCACCTTTCTTTTGGAATTTTATGACTTTTATATGAGATGCAAGTGCCTAAATTATACTTAATCTAAATGCAATTAAAACAGATCCAAGCCTAAAAAAACTGGAGTAAATCTATCTATCCCTGCAGGGAACATGCTAGAGGGAGGAGCAATCAGCTGTAACAAGAAGCGTAAGGAAAGAACAGATAGCTGTTAATTTCAGAAGCAAAGCTACAGCAAGATACAGATTTCTAAAAGATAGCTTCTAGTTTATCATGGAATGTATTCGTTGCTCATAAAACAGAAGAAAGCGGAAGAATAACGAAACAGATCTGAAATGAAATTTAAAGAATGCATCTATTGTTCATAACAGGAGAAAGCTAAAATTATTTAATCTATGTAACACGAATAAAGAGACAGATCTAGATGTAACAAAAAAAACTGAAAAATAAACTCAAAGATCCCTGCAAGGAGCAATTTAAAGTCATGAACAATGAGCCACATGAATTACCCTGAAGAAAGAACAGTTAGCCATTCGATCTGGACAAAGAAAGCTACAGCAATACATTTCATTGTTCACAAAATAGAGAGAATGCATGCACAGAGGAGAGCAGGATCATTAATGCAAAGAAATAATTCAGATGTCAAGAATGATCTCACATTGCAGAATTGCAGTCATTAGAATAGTCCAATATAGAGCACTCCAACATTCCAGGCAAAACGTCCATCTCCCGTGACTTCTATTAGAAAATTTAATTTACAGACCCGATACAAGATAGCTCATATCGTTTGCCAAAATTTTCATTCCCTGCCAAAAGTCCCTTCTAATCTTTCCTAGATGCTATTTATAGCTACAAATTTGCCCTTTGGGCTGACGCCTAGCATTCCCCACCTGTCATTTACAGGAATTTCCACTATAATCGACCACCAAAATGGCCACTTCCTTTACAAAAAATATTTTGACAAAAATAGGGATAGCTGTCCCATGGCTTACGCCTTACATATTCAAAATATACATAACAGAAAATTTGCTAATATCAAAGCGTTCCCTGCTGGGCACGTGTCTGGCTGAAGAGAGTGGCTCACTGAATTCAGCTTCTTCATTCCTGTGCGTGAGCTTCTGCTGGCAACGGGTCGCCCAAGTTGATTGTCACTGGTGCTGCCTGGGAAGATGCCCTCGAATCCCCTGCTGATGCTGCTCCTAATCGAGAAGGGGGAATTGAACTGGCCAGACTTTCTGCCATTGCTGGGGAAGAGGCTGTTGGGAGAGAGGCTGCCGGATCTACTGATGCTCCTGCTGCTGCTGCAGCTTTCCTGTTCTCCTCTTCTATGTAGCTGTGCCACACACCTGTGTCCCTTATGATTACGTTTGCTGCAGCAGGAAACAGGATTTTCTGAGAAGTCAAATTCTTCCCGAGCTCCGTTTTAATGCTTTGTACTTCTGCTTCAGCAACTTGATATGCTTCCTTCAGCAGGTGGTTGTGAAGCGTTGATGAACCGATGTAATGTTGGAGATCATCCATGGCCAGGACATCAATCCTTTTCACATACTCCATCTGGACGCCTAGCTCTTCTTTCAGTTGAGACAGCCGCTGTTCCTTTTTCGGGAAGTCTTCTAGGGTCTGAGGGAAACTCAATGTGCAGCTGTCATGGACTCCTTTGAGCTTTTGGTATAGGTTGTTGATTCTATCTGTTGTCCTCTGCACACTGGCCATCAGCTTATTGGCACAGTTCCTGCCAAACTCCAACAAGGCTATATCTTCATTAAAATCTTCCACGGCCTTAAAAGGAAGATGCGGGGGGAAACCTCCTTTCCCTTCTCTCCATGCCATCTGACTTATGACATTTTCCTTGACACGGGTGTTCTTAGCTTTGAGCCTGTGGGCTTCCGTATTAACCTCTTTTAACCTAACCACCATGGCCTTCAGTTTGCATACCTCATCAGTGATTAGCTCTTGGGAGCCACACACTTGCTGCAGGATATTGCAAGACAGCTCGTGGAAGGGAGATAGGTCTATGGTTCTGCTCTCCGCTTGCTCTAAACGCTCAGCTAACGTTTGCTTGTCTGCTTTTAGCAGAGATGCCTTTTCTTCTGCACCATTCTTCTCTGCTTCCACAATCATCATTTGAAGTGTTAGCTGGTCCTTTTCCTCCTCTAGCTGGCTGTATTTGCTTGACAGCTCCTTATGTTCAGCGTACAAGCAGTTATACTGGTTTACTACCAGATCTCTTTGGGCTTGCTCATTAGCTACATTTTGTTGCAGCGTGCGTGCTCTTTTCTTTGTCAATATATTTTCTTTAACTATAACCCCTACATTGGCAAATGATGCCTGTGCTGTTGCTATAACAGCGGATGCCATGGCGATGGGATCTGCATCTGTGTTCTGCATAACAGCGACCTCTCGGTGGGTAACGATATCATCATGGAAGGGGCTTTTAATCCTCTCTTCTGATTGGAGGACCATTGCTTTTCTTTTCTTATCATAGACAAACTCATTCCATTTGGACACCGTACGCTTCCCAGATGGAGTGTACGAGACAATTGGTCGGTTTATGATGTCTATGTCTTCTTCCATAGGTGGGGTCCGGACTTCCTGAGCAGGGTCTACTCCTTCCTTTTGGGTACCAGAGACACCTGCTTGAGAGGTGTCTATCTCCATGTCTTGGACACCGGACCCACCTGCCTCGGTATCTTCCCTCGTCTTCAATTCTTCCTCCGCCTTCTTCCTTGCTTCAGCTTGCTCAGTCTCTGCTTCTTTCTGCTTTTGGGCTTCTTCAGCCTCTTTCCGTAGTCTTTCATTTTCAGCTTCTTGCTGCTTTCTTACTTCCTCAGCTTCCTGCTGTAACTTCGCCTCTTCTCTTAATCTGAGCTCTTCCTGAGCTCGGGCATCCTCAGCTTCTTTCTCCTTTTGCTGGATGGTTTTCTGGGCCTTGGTTGAGCTAGAGCTTGCTCCAGCACCTTGGCGACAGATCCGCAGCTCAGCCATGTTGCAGATACCTCTGAATGCTTCCTCCTCGACATTAGGGTAGTGGGAGTACTCGAAGTAAGCATAGTTCCCCTTGCAATACTCGACCACTTTACCCTTTCTGTCGTTCCTGTGGAAGATGACCTCACTGAAGTGGAAGGCCTTCAACTCTTGAATAAACTCATTGGCCGAGGCAACCCCTGAAAACTTGTAAGCGCCGATGCAGAAAGGTAGAGGGGGAAAGGAAGCCTTGTGTTGCTTGTGGAGGAATGCTCCAACCCCATCCAAGAAGAGTTGTCTTACTGCTTCCTTGAGCACCACATAGTCTGTGGCATACTGCGGCAATATGTATGGGGGCTTAGTCCCTTCAAACATTCTCAGGTAGGTACCTTGTTCTGAAAAGTAAAAGTCTCCATACTCCTCAAGGACTTCCAAAGCATTTCCTGACAGACAATTTGGTTCTTCCTTGAATATTTTCTCGTATAGGGGCATGATGAACCCCTCACAGATAAGTTTGTAGCTGGGCTTGTAATTCTGAGCCCACAACATCTTGAATGCGATGTAGACCGGGGCGGTGGCCCTATCCCATGTACACCCCAATTTGGGGAACTCTATCTTGGACAAGATACAATCTATCAGGTATGAAGACATGAAGAATTCAGCCTTCTTCAAGGCCAGTCCTGGCTTGGCAGCAGCTATCATCGAGGCCAGACTGTCCGACAGGATAGTGGCCCAGTCAAACACTGTCCCCTGAAATGCCACATAGTGAATGATAGGGACCCACTGAATCTTGTATACTGTGCCTTCGGGCATGCCGAAGATTCTACACAGCATTAAAGCAATCAATCTGAAAGGGGCCCTCAAGTTCTGTACATCATATTCATCATTTCCCTTTTTTCTCAAATGCTTCCCTCCCCTCAATAGCTTCTTGGCCATCTCGATGTTATCCATTTGGCCCAACCATTCGTCAGTCAGAGCTTGTTGGACACGGGGAAATCTGTAGGCCGCTGCAATATACGCGGGTTGAAACGAGGCAATGGCCACTTTCCCGCTATCATTTATCACTCTCCCTTCAGCATCTGCGTGTTGGAGTATCCACTCGATCACTTCAGCACAGGGGAATAGCTCAGGGCGGGTAGCGGCTCTGGTTATGCCCGAGGTTCTGATATTTTGATAGATTGGTGCTTCTTCCAGCAACATATCTGGGATTTCCTGGTCCCTGATCATTCTATAGATGTCATCCCATCTGATTTCTGGAGGGACACCAGTGGTGCACCTAGTGTCCTGGAGCGAGGTTTCAATCTTGAGAGGGGCAGGTTTCTTTTCTGTCGTCTTCGCCTTCTTCTTACCAGTTTTTGGCATCTTGAATTATCCCTGATAACACCCATATACAATTCATCATGATCTTGAGCAACATGCTGTGAGGTTTTAACAGAAAGCATCATTGTTTCGATAATATATCAAATATGATGAGCACAACGAAGCTGTTACTATTTTAATATGAAACATAAAACGAAGCACTTGAAACTCTTAAAAGGATGGGATTGGGTTGCTTCTACGGGGATAGGCTGAGTCGCGGAAGCCATTGGTTTTCGGCTCGATAGGCGAATTGCGGAAGCTGTTGGTTTTTGGTTCCGCTCTGCGGAAGGAGGTGTTTTTTTTTTTTTTGTTATAGCTGCGGTCGGAGAGGTTAATGGCGGGTAGACGCGGGGTGAGAAAACTTCGTGACGACAAGGGAGCCCCTTTCGCATTTTCGACTCGGTGAAGGCTTTGTATGCCATCGTCACACGCGGCCACCCGCCGAGGTGCTCTATGGGATACTCTGGTCCGAGCGAAGGTGACGGCGCCGGGGATATACTGACGGGAAGTGCTAGGGACCAGGTTTTGCCTTGAGTAGAGGGCGTACTGGGGCTGAGGCTTGCGGAAGGGCTCACGGTTTTAAGTCCGGAGTTCACGGCCGGGGACATGGAACGCCCATGGGGTTTCGACAAATTCTCCAAAACGAGGTGCACGGCCCGGGGGGTAAAACGGACAAGGTTAACGGCCTGCACCAACCGCCTTTACTTAATAAAATAAGAAATGCCAATGTTTAAATCGATGCCTATAGCGTTTTGTACGACGGCTAAAACATTCAACTGTATCTGACGAGTAAAACATAGCCCTTTACGGGTGTTTTACCCGTCAGAATCCCACTAAAACCCGTTGTTTTCCTGCAAACGATAACCCAATGGCAAAATTCCAGGTTAGAATCCTACCTGGCACCGTGGGGACTGCTTGAGCAAGGTGTCCGCGAGCACGGATGAGCGAGGTGAGCTGGAGCGATTTGCACGGTGTCGCACGTCGTTGGCAGATTCAAAAAATAATGGTGTATTGGGTCGATCCCCCACCGTATTTTATAAAGAATGGGCACGTGTGAGCATTCAATTTGGTAGGTGGCGCGGTTAAAACGAGGTTTAAATTCGCCGCGCGTAGCGGTCATGTCAAACGATCTCGATTTTCGTGCGACCGTCATTCGCGGGGCCAGTTTGTGAATCGTATCCGCCATTGCGGAAGGGTTCAATGAAAGCTCCCACCGTTTCGGGGCTTACTGCGGAAAGGAAACTCGAAGTCTTCCGCGAAAGACCGCCGCGTAGCGGACGGGTAACGCCAAGGCTTCCGCCCTTTCGGAATGATGTAGCGAATGCTCCCGGTGTTTTTCGGAAGGCTTTTGCAAAAGCTTCCGTGAACTAAAATTTCAAAGTCTCGTTGATTTTTCGGGAAGGTATGGCGAAGGCTCCCGCTAGTTTCGGAAGGCTTTCGTGAACGACTTCCGCCGTTTCAGAAGGAAAACTTATACTCTTCCGCACAGTTTCCCGGGATCGTTTCCAAGTCCTTTTCGGGAGACTTAAGGTGAATGAGTCCCGCAACTTTGGGAGCAAAACCGGAACCTTTCCGCGATTGCGGAAGGCTTGAGCGAAAGCTTCCGGTGTTTCGGGAACTAATTTTCAATGGCTTCCGCAGATTTTGACAAAGAAAATCTCAGTCCTTCTTTCGGAAATATTGGACGTTTGTCTTTGAAGTCGGGGAGATAGTCCAAATCACTCCAAACGTTGGGGAAAAACTAAGTTCTCCTTGGGCTCTTTGGGGAAAACACGGAAGGATTAATGGCAAGATGTTCAGTAGGGGAGTAAGATTTTATGTTGAAAACAGAGCTGACGGCTGGTATGGCTTCTCGGGCAAACTTTCTTTATAAAATACAGGAGGGGCCCCAACATGTACAAAATTTTGGGGAGGGGTGTTGCTGCAACAACATAGTGCAAAACATGATTGTATTTAACTATCACCCCAAGCAAGTTGTTAGTGTCATCTCCCCACTATAAGGTATTTTCCTGCACAACAAAAGGGATTAAACTTAAATACTCTGGCAACTATTATCCACAGGGAAATGGATTGGCTGAGTCTTCGAATAAAAATCTGATTAACATATTGAAGAAGGCTATAGCCACCCATCACAAGAATTGTCACACTCAATTGTTCAATGTTGTTTGGAAAGACCGTGTAACCCCAAAGACTGCCATTGGGAATTCCCCTTATTGTTTGGTTTATGGTAAGGGGGCCATTTTACCATCTAATATTTTGATCCCTTCATTACAATTAGCTCATTCAATGCAACAAGATGACTCTTCTCCTCTTCAACAAAGTATTGACTCACTACTTAAATTGGAAGAGGAGAGGGAGAAGTCCAAGAATAAGCTATACCAACATCAACAATTAGTTAAAATATGGTTTGATGAAAAATCCTCAACTGGTAGGGATTTCAAAGTGGGAGATTTGGTTTTAAAATGGGACAAACAACATAAGGATAAGAATGAATATACCAAATTTCAACGCTTGTGGCTAGGGCCATTCATTGTTACATAAAATCTTGGCCCTAGTTCTGTCCAGTTACAAACACTGAAAGGTGTCTCTGAAGCCTATCCAGTTAATATTCAACTTCTCTAGAAGTATTTCATTTAAGATAAGCATTGGCTTATCTGTACATTGGTGTGGTTTGTTTGTATTTTTCTTTTCTTTGGATTGTTTTTGTTTTTGAAGTTTGCTTTCCTCCGAATCATGATAATGATAAAACATTTGGCATAGGCTATTGATCAATGCATCCCAGATCAATTCAATTTGAAAACTTGGGGTGGTCACTTTGGGTCCACTTTACTCAGCCTATATGTGAAGGTGTACTTTCATGAGATATAAAAACCAATATATGCATATCTTTAATTGTTACTCTCCCAATCGAATCACCATTTTTATAAAGGTCTCATTGTGATAATTGAAGCTATAGGACTGACTGTGTCTTTATGCCTTATGTTCCATTAGTGATTGGAAGTAAATATTTATAGCCTTGTCAATCTTTATCTGTTCTGGATTTCAACATGATCATCTTGAAATTAAATACACCTAAATAATTGTGGGTTGCAATATGGGGGGTCTTATCACAAGCTAGCCCATTATGTTCATATATGCTCGGTGGAATAACATCTCCACATCTGGTCATCAAGCTAGGGAGGTGACTTTCAGCTATTGCTTGAAGGTGGAAGATCCTATCACAGGTCGTTCCATTCATAATCTACAAGCATTAGTGAGTGACACTACTAAGATGTCGTCACCAAGCCATGGTTGTGTCTTACAATTTACATTTCAATTAACCTTATTTTTCTTTGTTAAGACAGCTTGTTGCATTCAAGGAAAAGGGGTCTTATTGCAAGCCATCCTGACCATGATCATGAATTTTATTTTGGACTGAAATTATTGCTATATGGTCACCAAGCCACTGTAATTGCTTTTAGTGTCAAAACTAAAAGACAAGGAGTCTCCTTATAGAGCTATCTTGTTCAGTTTCCAGGTAAGTTTTGTGAATGGCATTGCCAAAACCTGATCACCAAGTCAGGGCAATGGCCTTGTTTCAACAAAGTCTTAGTTTCACATTTTATCTGTTAAAAAAAAATTGAGTGATGAAGTTAGTAAATATAATGAATAAATGGTTAATAATTCAAGGTGACTCATGATCCAGTGATCTGGAATAGCTATAAGGTTGTTTCTAAGGTTTATCACAAACTGCCCTCTCATGTTAACATAATGGTACAAGGATTACCTCTTTACTACCAGGCTGCTTTTTCAAATGAACATCATCACAATTGATTTCGGTTGGGGACATATCAATCATATGAAATTAACTCTCCTATTTTGATTGTGATTTTGTGAAAACATCTTCTAGTTGTAGACTGAAACATATTTTATTCTGACATGTCTCTCTCTCAAATTTGAAGATTATGTTTGCATAGATAACTGCTTCACCCAGCTAGTCGCCATTTGTTGTAGGCACAACATATCCCATTTTTATCAATAAAAATGGGAGCCCCACTATTATTTTTTGAAGGTAGCCTGGAATTCCTTTATCTGTTTTTGGGGTGTTATGATTGTTTTGTTTATCCCACTAGTACAAAATGAGAGATAAGTGACCAAAAAAACAACCAAAATCCACATATAAATGACCACTTTTGAGTTGGTGACCACTGGTAGCAAATTAGCGGTCATATATCACGCGACCAAAAATGTGGTCATATTTAGCTTGGTCATTTATAGCTTATCTTGTGGTCACATATTTAGTCGTATATTTGGTCATTAATTTGGTAATATATTTTTTCATTAATTGTCACAATTAATGACCACATTTTTTGTCACGTGATAAATGACCGCTAATTTGCTACCAGCAATCACCAACTCAAAAGTGGTCATTTATATGCATATTTTCATAACTTATCTCTCATGTTGTAATGGTGGTCGTTTATATGCAAATTTTGGTCATTTTTTTAGTCATTTATCTCTTTTTAGTGGTTTTAGAATATAAATAGGGCACGGTGGAATCGAACCACCAACCTCCTGCTTATAAGGCAGGTGCTCTACCATTAAGCTAACACCCTTAAATATAATTCCTTATGGATTGATATTAGAACAAAATTTCCAACAATTAACACCATCTTTCCAAAGGTCAGAATACTATAAACAAAAATTGATGAAGGGGATGGCATAACATTATGAACAAATTCTCCTTGAAAATAGCTTTTCCTAAGTTCTACAAGCACCTGAACAACAACAAATTATTTTTTTCCTTGAATTGTGATGTGTATATCCATGTACTCTTATAATAACTATATGCTTGAGTTTCAATTCACAAAAATACCATCTAAAATATAAGAAAATAACAGAAGAGGAAAGCTTCTAGTTAAAATGGCCCTAACCTGATATGATCACCTGCTTTTACCAGTTGTTAATATCATAAATAGGTGCGGCACAGTACCTACTGGCTACTGCTCTAGAACCTAAGTACCTAAAGGGTTCTCCTTTTTTCAATGTAATTTATCTCCATATGTTGATACAAAAGTCATTGTTAGAATTGCTTGTTGTATCATTGCCAATGTGAGCTAAAATGGTTAGAAAGAGTCAAAGCAAGGGAAGACAGACTCCCAACACAAGAATGCCATTGCAGAATCAAACCCTTCAAAACAGCTAGAAACTTAATCTGCAACATAAGAAATTGGTCAATGGGTCTCGAAGCAGGATACTCCTATTTTCTTTTTTGATGGTGCAACAAAAGGAAACCCACTATATATCCAACGAATATATCATTATCCAATGGATAGATATTAACAGGTTATTTAAAAAATTACACTCCTTTTAAAATATTTACATCTACTCTTCATTTCTTAGTTGGCAACGTAAAATTAAGATTTCAAATGTTTTTGAAGGGCAATTTTTACTAAACACTTTTCGGATGGGTCAAAACCATTTGGAAGGACGGGACTGGTTCAAATTTGCTACTGAAACCCAAGTCCATCGGGAGCTGGAGGAATTCTCTTTGCTTTGTGTAGAATTCAATTCCTCCATTTAACATGAAAGCTGGAGACAACAACCAATAATGTAACTGAGCTGTTGGCAATCTACCAAAAGACAAAAGACAAAACATAAAAAACACTGATCCAACTACCTTTAAAGCTCTATAGTTTTCTAGCTAAGATTGCTAAACATGAAAAGTCTTACACAAATATGAATCCCAAACCAAAAATATCAAATATAAAAAATCCCAAAATTTAGAAAGGAATCAAGAAAATTGAAAAACCCATTAGTAAACTCCATGGCATAATAATGTGACAGTGGCTTTAAGAGCAAGATATTACTAATGAGGTGGCTTGACTCCATGGACAACAAGCATCACGAGATAATTGCTCAAGTTTTAATTGGCTAAGCTTGCATTGTTCCAAAATCATTCTTTATTTCCCATCTAGTTCTCAAAGTCACTGAGATATTGATAAAGAGTAGGGAGTCAATCAACCCTATCTAGTTGTTGAATGAACACTCTACTTGTGTATGGTATAAGTGTGTATGGATTCTACCTTTTGTTGCACTTACAGATCATATACAAAACACTAATTAGACAACCAATCAATCAACCCATTGGCCCATAGGTGTTCCAGCTACTGTAACAGTTATAGTGTCTAATAGAGACTACTGCTGCTAATGAGGGCAGTGATGCCATTGCCAGTACAGTTGAGTTGTTGTTGTTGATATTGCTATTTTTGATGGTCCATCCTCATGTACTCTAAATTTACCTGTGGAATATTGATAAAACGTAGGACATGATCAGACAATGTTGAACCAGGAAACACATCCCCACCAATTGTAATACCTATAGGAGTGTAAGGTTTCCAAGGTGTGTGAATTATATGGGATGCTAGTAGATACTAGAATCGACGCAGAAAAAAAGGTTTTCAGATAATTAGCTAACGACAACAATAATAAATATCAGTTACCTTCATATATTCCATCAGTTACACATGCAATAGTATTGTAGAGTTCATTTGACATTCCCCCTTGCAGAAACTAATATCAACAATTCCTACACAAAAAACAACTCAAAACAATGAAATAAAGGTTACCATTCAAAGACAACAAAATAATTCCACAAGGAACAAATCAATTAGATGAATGCTTGTAGATGACCAAAAGAAATCAATGCAACTAAAAACTATGCCATGTCAAATGTAGTAAAGTATTGCTTAACGTAACTCCAACCTAAGAGAGAGCTTAGGATGATTACAGATTTAGAAACAAAGCCAACAGATCCTGGCCTGTACAACTTGCAAGTAATAATGTTGTCAATCATGCAAACTGTATCACCAATTTTGAATTCTCTTGCCTAAATACCACCTACAGTAGCAGGCCCAATTATAATCTGCAGTAC
Source organism: Larix kaempferi (assembly GCA_027924585.1). Taxonomy (NCBI): domain Eukaryota; kingdom Viridiplantae; phylum Streptophyta; class Pinopsida; order Pinales; family Pinaceae; genus Larix; species Larix kaempferi. The sequence continues at coordinate 1,187,758 of BSBM01000458.1, read as the reverse complement.
ATTTTTGAAGAATTCAGCATTAATTGAGAAAAGGGTAAATCTGCTTATGCTCTTTAGCAACTTTCAAGTCCATAACAAAGAAAAAGGAGCTTTCAAAAAAAAAACTATAAGTGCCAATTGTCCCTTATTTTCCCTTGTCCCATCTTACACAGCCAATTTCTGAGAGGTACTTAGAAAGTTAGCACACAGGATAATGAAAAACCATCAGGAAGAAAATGTAAATGAAAATTGTTTTTACCTTATTATTAGCTTGAGCATAAGCAATCAACTGTTTAGTATCTCCTTCTGGGACACCTTATGCTATTATAGCTACTACTTTGATTGTTGGCTGCTTGAGAGCAGTCATGAAGGAAGCAAATGCACTACACAAACAACATGAATTCTCTTTACATATTAGCAAGCAACAAATATGGAAGAGGATTCAAATGAAGAGTGTTGAGAATATAATTATCATAAACTATAATATTAGACTCAGGAAGAACCAGATATGGCTATTGGAAGGGATGATATTCCTTTCTCGTATCTTCCATATCTTAAGACCAAGATGTTGTAAGAATAAAATCAAACCCACACTGGAATTTCTTAAAGGTACCCTCTAAACGATGCAAAATTGATGAAGACGTCAACTGTTGGATGAGCTTTGCATGCAGTGCCAATACTGTGATTCTTGATAACTATGAATGTTTGCCGAACGTTTTCCAAATGGTGGATACTCTCACATCTATAAGGTTTAAGCCATTCCCATCCTATTTTAATTTTTTTACCTTACCATAGCTGAAATCGAATTACTATTTGCAAAACATGTTTAGACAAGGTTGAGACATACATGTTGAGAGTTGAGTCCATCCTCGTACCCATCTTGTTAGAACCCAGAGTTGACATCGAAATAATGTTTCGACAACGATGGTTTATACATATATACTGAAGGAACATTTAGGGAGGGCATCCATAGCCATATCATAACAAGAGCACTAGGTTTAATCCGGATAGAACCGTCCACATTTTATGTTTTATGGATCAACCTCACCCGTGCCTTTTTATGGCTGGCTATTATTTATAACCATTACAGTTTTCCGAACGTGGACAAAAAGGTTGAGACATACAAAAAAGAAAATCAAATAGCACTCACAAATTTTCCTGTGGAACACTCAATATATGTAAACCCCTAAAAGCCAAGAAGCTCAAAACAAAAACATAAAAAATGGAAGTAAACTGCTGCAACTCACCTCCACTTAACTTGTTTCATGCTTCTTCTCATGCATTCTATGCTGCACTCCTTGAAGGAATTTGCAAGCCCAATTGATTGAAAATTAAACAATGGTTGGGAGTATACAAGCCAAAGCAATTGAGATTTTTTCCTTTTGTTATATAGAAAATATTTTCAAGCACCTATGTAGTAGCATGAGGTGAATCAATGATGCAGTCTAAAGTTGCAAAAGTCTCCAGAACCTGTAGAAAGTGTAAATGAATCCCAATAAACAATTATCAAATTATAAATGTCCATAAGTTAGTAAACCAGTATCTCAAGAATAAATATTCTATTTAAATGCAGTGGTATTATAATTTATACCAACACCCATGAAGAGCCCAAACCATTATCCAACTGATGTACTATGTTAAAAAGAGTCCTGAGTGCCTGTAATTTAAAGGAAAAAAAAAGCACATAACCTCGTAGATCTCTGTATTCGATGTCACTCACTAACAATGGTAATCCTACAAGATTAGCATACAAATTGACAATTCAACTATCACAGAATGTTACTTCAGATACAGTGCCATCTTAGTGCTTCAAAGTACCAATGCAAGACATAGAACATCACAAACACAAAGATAAACTTTTTCATTCTTCATCCATTACATAGATAGAATTTAGATGAAAGAAAGGAACTCTGCATTCTACGTATTTTATTTCGACATTTCAAGGCACCTGGTTTGCGCTCATCATCAGGAGCAAAGTGATATTACCTGCACATTCTTTGGTGTAAGAACAACAAAGTCTTTTTTATCAGGAACATGTTTAGTACACTTTAATCCAAGAGATGGTAAGGCACCAACAGTGCTTTTATTATCAAAAGGAAGCATTTGTAATATTGGAACCTAATGTTAAATTTTGAGCATTAATTCACAATACTCTAGGATCTTTACTGAGAGAATAACATGTACAGTATATCAATGCATATAAATCATAACAAGCATGTCAATCATCACAAGAAGCAAAAGCATGGGAGACAAGAGACACAGAGTTTCCGTGGGGAAAACCCTAAGATGAAAAACCCCACAACTTCCTCAGAGATAGAGAGAGCAATGGCTCAACCAAAGTACAACCAAAATACATAGAGATAGTCTCCTAGTAGCAGATGATCCTCCTCCTCACTAGTACGCCAATTTCTGAGTGAAGGAAGAATGAGTTTCCGAATGATGCAAATAGAGATCTCCCGATCTCTATTTATACTTGACCTATTTTCCCAATATCCTTATGGGGCCGACTTGTCTAGCTAGGTACATCAACCATATAATATATAAATCAGGGCCAACCCCACACATGGTGGTCTAATAACCCATCGGCAAGTTCACACACTTGCGACACTTGTCAATACATATGACGACACTTCCGTATAGAGGAATGACACATCTCTATAGGAGTACAATAATATATAAATGAAATACATGGATGAAATACATTCCAAAGTTACATATACATCAACACTCCCTCTTAACTAGGAAGGTATTTCTTGACACAGATCTGCTAGCACAATTCTTCTTCTCTGGATCATCATCATCGATGCATCGTCACTGCTGCTGCTATCTCAACCAATCTATGAATCTACTTGTCATAGTAAGTTCTACAGAGCCAATCCTATTTCATACTGGATGTAGGCCCACTGCCTCTAGGTCTTCATCATCTGTGCGAACAATCTGATAGAGGTGGTCTCTCAGGACTAATTTTATGTGCGGATGCAATACCTGACAAGAGCATCCCAGGAACATTTATTTGCCTAAGAACGACTGGCAAGATCTCCTAGGACTGATTACTTGCATCTCCTTCACAATACCTTTAAAGAGCATCCCAGGAACATTTATGTGCCGCAACACGACCGACAAGATCTCTAAAGAGCATCCCGAGACTTATTACGAGCACACAGCTCAACCTCTCGGATCTCCAGGACTGATTACATGTGAATAGACAATACCTTTAAAGAGTATCCCGGGAAAATTTATGTGTTGCAGCACGACCGAAAAGATCTCTAAAGAGCATCCCAGGACTTATTATGAGCACACAACTCAACCTATCAGATCTCCAGGACTGATTACATGTCTCCATAGTAATACCTCATCCCAGGACTGATTACGAGCACACAGCTCAACCTATCGGATTTCTGAGGACTAATTACATACTACATAGCAATACCTCATCCCAAGACTGATTACGAGCACACAACTCAACCTATCGGATCTCTGACGACTGATTACATGCTATTTGCACAACCTGCCACATATAATCTCTGACCTCCAAGTATCAACCTGATACTCATGATCTAACTGATCATCATCGCACGAAGCATCATCCTGATGCTCATGATCATACTGATCATCATCACTGTACCGTCCTGGTACATATCATCTGGAGCAACATCCTGAAGCTTGTCATCATGATCATCCTAATAATACAATGCATCCACCTATTGCATACCAAGTATCTACCTGATACATATCACCATACATGATCCACCTGATCATATAATGTATCCACCTGATACATACATAGATACATGATCCACACAATGTATCTAACTGATATATATCAATATACATGATCTACCTGATCATACACAGTATCCACCTGATACAGATACATGGTCCAAGCATCCAACATGATGCATATACAAATACATATAAATGATCCAACTGATCATATCCAGCATCCAACATGATGCGTACATACATATACATATAAATGATCCAACTTATCATATCCAACATCCAACATGATGCGTACATACATATAAATGATCCAACTGATCACATCCAGCATCAACCTGATGCATATACAAAGCAGTAACTGAAGCATCGTCCTGATGCTCATCACCCAACGCTTACATCCACAGCCATGTGAAGGATCCTCCTTCTAACAGGATTGGAATGGCTTCAGCAAATGTATCCATCACTTCTTCCTTGAAGTGTCGTCGATCTGAAGAACACCAAGCCTCTCCCTGAAGTACTTGAACTTCACTTTGGCTAGTGGTTTCGTCATCACATCTGCAATTTGCTCGTCCGTCGCAACATACAAGAGATTCACTACTTCTCTTTGCACCATATCCATGATATAGTGATATTTGATCTCTATGTGTTTCGACCTGTCATGAAACACTGGGTTCTTAGACAGCTTCACATAACTCTGGTTATCACAAAAGATACTAGTAGTATCCAATGGGAGATCAAATAACTCAGACAGTAGCTTCCAAATCCATACTGCCTCACAACTAGACGAACAGGCTGCAACATAATCTGTCTCGGCTATACTCAGTGCTATGTAGGACTACTTTCTGCTAAACCAAGAGATCACACATGATCCCATACTGAAGTAGCACCCAGAAGTGCTCTTCCTATCTGCAGCACTGCCTGCCCAGTCCGAATCAACATAACCCTATAGGTTAAACTTTTGATTCGCATCATACTTGAGCCCATAATCAACTGTACCCTTCAGGTACCTCAAAATATGCTTTACAGCAACCAGGTGAACACTCCTCGGATCCGTCAGGAACTGGCTTAATGTGTTCACCGCAAAGCAAATATCTGGTCTCATGTTTGTCAGGTACATCAAGGACCCAATCATTTGACGATACATAGAGACATCAACCGGCTCAGATGAAGCATCACATAGAAGCTTAAGATTCGATGCCATAGGTGTGGCCATGGCCTTGCAGTCCATCATCCTGAACCTCTTTAGGATCGCTACTACATACTTCCCTTGTCCAAGGAAGATTCCATCTACACTCTTCCACACCTCCATGCTTAGAAAGTAGTGCATCATCCACAAGTTCTTCATCTCAAACTCAGTAGCAAGCTTCCACTGCGTGTCGACAATCAATCTATCATCTCCTGTTACAAATGTGTTACAAACAGGTCATCCACATACAAAAGTAGTATCACTAGATTGCCTTCCTCAACCTTGTAGTAAAGGTTGGCACCCGCTTTACTCTTGGTAAATCCCAAACTGGATAGAAAGTTGTCTATCCTACCAAGTTATGCACATATATGACTCCGTGTCATGTGCCTCAGAACCAAGTGGCTGCTCCACATATACTTCTTCTTCAACTACACCATTCAAGAAAGCTGTCTTGAAATCCATCTGGTGTATCTTCCATTTCATCACTTTTATACTTCTCTATGCTACCATCTACAACATGCTTGATCTTGTAGATCCTCTTGGAAGTCACTACAGACTCCCCTTCAGGTCTTGGTATTGCATCCCAAACATCACTCTTCATGATCGACGGATCATGGCATTCTTCCATTTCTTCATCCCAGATCCTGGGAACTTCAATATCTTCAATAGATATCTTTGTTGTTGGAACAAATGTTGTAGTCCTTCTTCTGTAGGTGAAGGTATACAGTCTTTCCTACAAAACAAGTTAAATTGCATGATTAGAAACATCTCATAATTTTCAGAACAAATTCTTACACATAAGGAAATATGTCATACAGTCATGCAATTATCTTAGCCAATGCTTCAATACAACATTTATCCATGTTCCATAACTTTCTAGATGCCTTACAGTCTCTACCAGAACATTGTTAAGAGTTTGCATAGCTCCCAACATGTCAGCAAAGAGGTTTCATTCTAGATAAGTAGCAATGGAATGTTGTACAGTGCCATAGGACTACTTACCCATTAAATGCATATTAGTAGTAAGCTATTCATTAATGCAATCATTCTAATATATATAATACACATCCTAAATCTAGGAACATAAGCATATACATCATTTGAACAATATTATTTAAACAAACAAATATGCAAGAAATGACAATTAAAATAGTTATCTTTGTTTGTTTGTTGGGTGGACTCCCTCTGAGTCTTTGCTTCCTTGCAGGAGCTGCTGGAGTCCTAATCTGAAGTAGCTTCTTCTACACCTTTCTGTTGTGGAATGTAGAGAGATGGTCAACTCCCTCTGAATATCTGCATCCTTGCAAAAACCACTGGAGTGTGCTCCCTCTTGATCTTTGCTTCCTAGATTACCTGTTCTTGAACTTATATTCATTCTCGATCCCTATGCATGCTTATTAGTACCATCATTGTGTTATCCTCAAGGTCTCATACATAATCAAACATTCATTAGTATAATCTTAATATTATCAAAACACAGTAATCTCAAGCATGTATAGTCAAAATCATTTCAAACAGAAATAATAAGCATTCTTATGGTTAGTCAAAAACATAATATACCTAAACCCGTGATTACTCAAACCTATGACTCTTCTGGTTAGTCATATCATTAATTAAGGTAAGAAACATAATATTCATAAGCCCTAGATTACTCAAACTTGTAACTTCAAGAGTAATCATTATCAATCATATCAAAGTATACGATATATATAACAAAAACATACCTGGTCATCATATTTGCTAGTTATGTCTAGCAATGTGTTCTTGTTCTCTTCAATGACCTGCATAACTCATTAGTTAACCTTTGCAAAAACAAATTATACATACCTCTATGTGATCCATGACTATGAATGAATCCTTGTCTTCATGTCACCATAGCATGTTCAGGCTGTCCCTTCAATTTGTACAATCCTCCCTCTTGCTCTCCAATCACCACTGCATCATCAATAGTTTTACCCTTTGGCCACATTAGAACTTGGCCATCCACAAATGCAACCCTCATATCTTTTGCATCTAATGCGGATATGGAGAGAAGATTCTTCTTGAGCTCAGGTACATAAATAAATTCTTTCATCTTCAAATACTTTCCAGAATCTAGGTTGTAGGAGGCTTCACCACTTCCTTTGATGGGGTATTGATAGTCATCCCCAAGTTTCACTTTATGGAGTGATTCATGTTCAGATAGATTTACAAAAGATTCTTTAAACCCAGCCATGTGTTTGGAATCCCCACTATCAATTAACCAATCATTACAACCATGAGAGATAGTACCTGTGAGAGCAGAGATTAGAACATACTCTTCTTCACTTGATTAGTCGTCATCACTTTCTGCCCTAGCCTTCTTCTTTGGAGGCTCATCATCTTTGGCAGCATGAGCATGGAACCTTCTTTTGCTTCCCTTCTTCTTCTTGTTGGAGTTGTTGTTATCCCTTTTGTTCTTGGGACATTCTGAAGCAAAGTGACCCTTCTCATTGCATGTGAAACATCTTAGATCCTTCTTATTCTTTTTTGGTTGTGATAGGATCTCTTGTAGTGAGAGTGCTTCCTCTTGGGATTGCTTCTTTTGGTGTGAGTTACGAGAGCTTGATCTTCACCTACCATCTTTTATTCTCGAGCTACAAGCCTAGATTCTTCTTGAGAACATTCCTCCCATAGTTTACTGAAAGCGATCAATTTCTTTCTTGCACAGATTCCTTGAATAAAGGAGTCCCATGACCTAGGTAGGCCATTTAGAGTAGTCATAACTACTTCACCATTCTCCACTACTTCATCCGCAGCTTCAAGTTGTTCCTTGATCTGAGAGACTTTGGAGAAGTAAGATTGAATGGTCTCTCCATTCAGCATCTTGACCCCTTTCAATTGATTCTGCAGAGTCATCTTCCGATTTATGTTCTTCCCTTCAAATAACTTGGTCAGGGAGTCAAACATCTCTTTGGGTGTCTTCAGAGATGACACATGGGGGATGAGATGGTCCTTGATAGAATCAACAATGATTCTCTTTGCCTTGACCAAGTTCATCTTATGCAATATCTTAGCCTCTTCATCCTATGGGATAGGGATGTCTTCTTTTACATATGTGTCCAACTCATTCTCTTCCAAGATTAACCCAATCCTATACTTCCAGGCTCGGAAGTTATCAGCCCCTTCAAGCTTATCCTCAAGATTGGTGTGGTGAGACATCTTAAAGAGTACTTCAAATGGAAATAGAAAATATTTAGGTCTTACCACTTGACTGGCTGAAAACTGGATCTGCTCCCGGATTAGGGTTTGTCAGAGAAACCCTAAAAATTCAAAATGTGAATTTCAACTTTTTGAAAGGATAGAAAGATGCACCTTGATGAGCTGATCAACTTGGTGTATTCAGAATTTGAGATCTGCAAAGCTACACCCTTCAAAACTGCCTTTCTGTCTTCTCGGATTCACTAAGGAGGACCCTGAATTAGGGTTTGAGTTTCCCGGAGATCTACCTAGCCAAAAATCTCGATCCAAAGCTCTAAACTTTGATTTTTGCAAGGAGCTTCCAGCTATGTCTTCAGATTCCAAAAATTCCTTTTTTTGTGGAAACCCTAATTTTTAGGGCCAAATCTCAAAATGCTCATAATTGAATTCTGACTGGACAAATAGATTCTCCTTGATGAGTAGAGTCAATCTACTATACTTCTTTTCCAAAATATGTGGAGAGAAACCCAATAAACAAGAAACCCTGGTTTCTGTCACTGCACAATGTCTTCTTCTCAAGTAAGCTCTGATACCATGTTAAATTTTGAGCATTAATTCACAATACTCTAGGATCTTTACTGAGAGAATAACATGTACAGTATATCAATGCATATCAATCATAACAAGCATGTCAATCATCACAAGAAGCAAAAGCATGAGAGACAAGAGACACAGAGTTTCTGTGGGGAAAACCCTAAGGTGAAAAACCCCACAACTTCCTCAGAGATAGAGAGAGCAATGGCTCAACCAAAGTACAACCAAAATACATAGAGATAGTCTCCTAGTAGCATATGATCCTCCTCCTCACTAGTGCGCCACTTTCTGAGTGAAGGAAGAATGAGTTTCTGAATGATGCAAATAGAGATCTCCCGATGTCTATTTATACTTGACCTGTTTTCCCAATATCCTTATGGGACCGACTTTTCTAGCTAGGTACATCAACCATATAATATATAAATCAGGGCCGACCCCACACATGGTGGTCTAATAATCCATCAGTAATTTCACACACTTGCGACACTTGTCAATACATATGACGACACTTCCGTATAGAGGAATGACACATCTCTATAGGAGTACAATAATATATAAATGAAATACATGGATGAAATACATTCCGAAGTTACATATATATCAACACCTAAACTATTGCAAAGCATTCCAAGGTACAAGTCGAAGCTATCAATTTCAGGTAAGCTTTTCTGAATAAAAAGTTAGCAGGTGGAGCAATCAATTATCCAAGCTCCAAAAATATATGATCAGTATTTACCTCCTCCTCTCTAAATCAATTTGAGTACATAATGTGAACTTACAAAGATGCTAGAAATGAATTTAAAGGTTCCATTGCCTGAAGAACTCCACAAGCCTGCACAAGTAACTAGAATCTTCAACATTTTATATACATCTCAGCATCATCAACTAACACATTTGAATCCTAGAATTTAATTCTACTTGAGGTTTGCAAATAGATATCAAAGAGAACAAGTATTTGAAAACCTGTGTGAATGCTTGGTAACCTTTCAATATTTCCAATACAATAGCCTCACCCTATGACCTAAAGAAGATCAAATATGCCAAGCAGAATTCATCATTGATCAAGAGTAACTCACAATGACATAATCAGCTTGGAAAAGACTGTTCCAGTCATGACATGCTAATATCTAAACATACCTCGATAAAATCAATGACAAAGCTTCTAGAATAGTTCTACACATTGAATTGACCATAGCAGTGCAAAGAGACGCAAGCTCTCCTCCAAATCTAGTTGATGACATATTATTCTCACATCTAGGAGAGTCCAACTGCCACAATCAATAATTTCCAAATAGTTAAAGGATGGGGAAAATCTTAGAATTAAGTTCAACTTATACATCTAAATAGCAAAGAATACAGACACCCTACACTGAAATTCTATGTCCCACCTCACTGTGTTCCACAGCTTCATCTGTCAATGTAGCTACAGTAAAAACAACTCCTAGTAATCGTTCAGCTGCTAATGTGATTGTATGAGCCTCCCTTGAAACCACTACGGTTGCATTGGTAGCATCATTATCCATGCTCCACTCAACACCTATAATGGCCATCACTTTCACACAATAAGAATTGAGAAGAGACAATGACCCATGACAACTTGTTAGAAATTATGTACTACACAACATGGTTACTAATCCCAATAACTGAAGCTTCATTTTCTACCCAACAAGGAATACTCATGTAATAGTTTTGACAAAAGCTACATTACATAACCACAATTGTAACAATTATATCTCTTTGGTGATTCAGTTGTACGGTAGTAGAAAATTATGAATAATATACGGCAGTTCTCAAGATCTAACTCTATAGTAGGGGAAGGTTTTAGCATGAGGAGGGCCAGTAAAACTGAAGAACTGAAGATCCAACATTGGTATGGAGCTACATTGCACTGAAACAGATACATGAATGGAGAGGGAAACGGATACGGCAAATTTTCAAAAACGTTGGACAAAAGCTACATTAAATAACCACAATTGTAACAATTATATCTCTTTAGTGATTCAGTTGTACGGTAGCAGAAAATTATGAATAATATACGGCAATTCTCAATATCTAACACCATAGTAGGGGAAGGTTTTAGTGTGAAGGGTTGTTACAAGGAGGGCCAGTAAAACTGATGAACTAAAGATCCAACACTGGTATGGAGCTAAATTGCACTGAAACAGATACAGGAATGGAGAGGGAAACGTCGGACACGATACGATAGGGAAACAATAGTACATACATACACATAGAGCCCCTAAAATATGACCTAACTTTGCTTATTTCCTATTGTCCCTCACTCAGAGCTTCTTCCTTCCTCCTTCCGTATCCTACCAGTTTTAAGAGATGGTCTTCCTTGCCCTCCTTTCTCTCCTCACCTGATGCAGGTGAGTAATAAATAACCTTTTGTCGAGCAAGAGCTTCGCACCTTACCCTCTGTAGGCAGCAATAATTTTTCTTCCTTTCAGTGCCGAGAGAATGACTAGTCTTCCTTTCCCCGGGATATACTTACATTTACTTGTATATAATATCTAGCTGGTTGGGAAGGAAACAAAAGCGTATTTCCATCCTTCCTGCACCCACCTAGCTTACGCACCTATGCCTCCAAAGAGAATCACTGAGTAAGTATATGAAAATCATCTTTTATTTATGGTAATTGGAGAAGCCAAATGTTAGCTAAGAATAATTGGGCAAATAAGAATGACTAAATTACAACTCACACAAGCTGGTTGTATTGGAAAACACCAACACTAGCCAACATTAACTTAATCAAATTCTCCATCAACTTTTTCAAACTCAAATTTAATTCAATAAAAAACTAAAACACATAGGATATTTAACATACAACTAAATATGTAGTTTTTCTTTTTTTATCTAACTATAGTTGAAAAAATAATTGTGTGGCATATACAGTTCTAATACCCTGTATAAATCCACAGTGGAATTTCTTAAAGGTACCTTCTAAACGATGCAAAATTGATGAAGACATCAACTGTTGGATGAGCTTTGCATGCAGCGTCATTACTGTAAAATATATGCACAAAAGTGTTATAAAAAACATTCAAGATTTTAAGTTCAAATCATTTGAAACGAAACTCCCATAGAATACTTGCTGAAGAAAAAGAGAAGAGAACTCACGCTGAATGAACTGGTATGGTAATTTATTCCTTCCCAAAAAATAGTTTTTGAAGTCCTTCGGAACCAGGATTGATGATTCCAGCAACATATGGTATCTCTCTACCTGAAATGTAGACAAAATTGACCTCAACTATCCTCCACCATACTGGAAATAAATTAAGATGAGATTTGTCCATCTTATTTCTATTTTTGATGGTCCATCCTCCTATCCTTTGTTTCTCTAAATCCTCTCAATTAAGCTTCATATGAATCCGCAGGGTTTTTTAGGGTGGTTTTTTTCCTGGTTACAGTTGTTTTCTGTACAGTGCACCATGGGTATATGATATTCTCCATGATGATGCTTATTGCTCACATATATATTCCAATTAGGTCTTGATATATATTTGTGGAATTATATCCGATACTGAAAGCATCTGCTTGTTGATGTTGATGTCATCTATTACTATGCTATGTATATGAATAGTATAGATTACTCTTACTAATAACTATAAGAAGCCTCTGCTGTTGCTAGTTTTTGTGTTTATGCACCAGCCTAGATCCAAATCCTAGGCTCTACCAAGCACCAAGAGGGATCAAATCTCCGGAGGTGCAAACCCCTCCTTGAATAGCTCCTTGAGTGCAATACCTGAGCCACCTAATCCTAAGCTCTAAAGTCTCTAGTTTAAGTCTCATATTTACTTTTTACTTTGTATTATTCTTTTTTGTTTGTGGCCCACATAATATTTATTACTTTTTACTTTGTATTATTTTGTTACTCGACAAACACTCTAAAGTCTCATATTTACTTTTTACTTTGTATTAAAAGTAAAAAGTAAAGTCTATCGTTTAAGTCTCATATTTTTACTTTGTATTATTATTTTTTTGTTTATGACCGACATAATATTTACCACCTAATCCTAAGTTCTAAAGTCTCTAGTTTAAGTCTCATATTTACTTTTTACTTTGTATTATTCTTTTTTGTTTATGGCCGACATAATATTTATTACTTTTTACTTTGTATTATTCTTTTTTCTTTACTTTGTATTATTTTGTTAGTTGACAAACTCGACAAACACTCAACTAACAAGATCTCCCTCATACTAGGTTGTAGAGCGTCTCTCGGCGCAATCAATATATATCTTATTTTGTTCATGTTGTATATTTTTGCTTAAGTGGATGAGGTTGTGGTGATACTATTTCCTTTGAAAAAAATAGTTGGCTGGCCCCCCACACAACTAAACAGAAAGAAAAGTTAAAACAACAGGAAAAATATTTTTAGAACACAAACAAATTCTAATTCTTTTGCATTACATTTAACTTTCTTGGACTCTTATTGTTATAAAAACACCTCTAAGCCTTCTTTTAACTTAGTGCTTGTTTTGGTTACATGCATGCTAGCCCGCCTGCCCACCCACCCACATGCATGCTATCTCCCCTTTTCTAAAGGTTTAAAAGTGGTGTTCCGAAGACTAAATATTTCCTCTTTGAGGTGGTTTAGTTCGAGACACTTCATTTCCATCCATAAATCAGCCCAAATGTATTCAATATTGCCTCCCAAAGGAAAATCAAACTTGAAAGGACATCTCCAAAAATGCAATTCACTTCATATGTACTTGTCTTTTGTCTCATAAATTTTCCCACAGATTACAACTCCCCAAAGGAAACTGAATTACCAAGATGTAAAGATGGCCTAGTATGGAGGACATAATACTTTGGTCAAAGCTTCAAATTGTCAACAATGAAGAGAAACAGTAAAATGAGTTTTAAAGGTTTGATCAGAGTACAGTGAGTTTAGGCAGATTTTATTTTAAAATAGAAAAAGAGACCATATACACAAATTTGTTCTGATTTGACCCAAGCCTGTAGCCAATTTATGTCTAAAGGTTTCTACGGGTGCTAAAACTTCAATAGCTTTACATCTTAGGTCATCAAAATTCACTTTTTGGCAATGATTTGCATTACATATTTCCCTCAAATAACAACAATCTAATACATAAATGTACAGACAAAAATGCTAAAAGAAAAGTTGAGCCACGTGAAAGAATCACTTGTCAGGTAAATAAAGTCACCTTTGCAACTGAGAGAACATTTAGTAGATTACAAGGGAGAAAACATTAAATTAAAAGTAAGCAATAGATGGGCACAGAAAAATAAGCAATAGATGGGCAGAATCAGATTTCTAACAACAGTCAATGAGGTTGTGGTTCACAGGTGAGAAAATGGAATGTCATGCCACCCACCAAGGTTCAATTCCCTAGAGAAACTAATAAGCAATTCGAGGCAGTTGCAAGTCCTGGGATAATTCCCCTTGTCACTATAGCTTGGCCCAACAGAAGTTCTTGTGATCATCAATTCACCCATTGAGGGCCATTTCCTAGATGAAAGTGAGCTGCTTGTAGTGCTCAACCTCTTCAAATCAACTGCACTTCCTTTGGGCTAATTGTAGCTCTTATCAATTTTAAAAGATGCATTTTCAAATAAAAGAATTCTAACAACAATTATGATATTAACACATTCTTTCTAACATTTCCAAAGAAGACAACAATTTCAACCAATTATTGTTCTAGATACAAAGTCAAATACAATATCAACAAAGGAATGATGCAATCCAACTGTAGCTACTAGAATGCTTCCCTGAAAAAGAGTTTAGCGAGTGTATACACTTATGGGATGACAACAAAAACCCAAAGAAAATCAACAACAAATACATATCGACCCATACCTCAAAATGTAGAAAATGTGACCACATTATAGAAACTTCAATACTTTATGCAAATGCATATTTCTATATTAGACTGTCATAGCAACACCTCTGCCAAGCTTGCAAGTTTTGAATAGCTTTATTTATATAAAAACTAAACTGTATATAGGACATGAGCAACGAAGAAACCAATAAGTAGAATATAATTGGGCAAAATGATTAGCAAGAAAAAAATAGAAATATATTTCAACTGTACACAAAATAAAGATCCAACAAGTGGGTATGGTCTGGGAATTAAGAGTAACCGAGGATCAAGAGGCTGAAGCTCTGAGAAAAATGAGATGTTAATGTTTATCTTTATGATGCCCTTTGAGACCTAAGTTGGTTTTGGGTGGATTGTCGGATCTATGTGTGAAGAAGATTTTGTTATTATACATCAAGTTTTTTTGCATGATCAAGAAAGCAACACATTTTAATGAGTTGTGGCATTAACAATGGCTATTCTTACAGTTTGAAGGAGCCTTCCATGCTGTAGACGTTAAAGAAGTAGTCTTGTTGTCCCTAATATTAATGGATATTGCTATGAGCTAATTAAAGCCGAGGGAAACAATGGAAACAAATA
The DNA here is from genome assembly GCA_027924585.1 of Larix kaempferi. Lineage (NCBI taxonomy): Eukaryota > Viridiplantae > Streptophyta > Pinopsida > Pinales > Pinaceae > Larix > Larix kaempferi. Next base: position 1,172,695 of record BSBM01000458.1, on the reverse strand, counting down.
TCTTAACGTTCAGCAACAATCAGGCTTCCATGATGCTATTGATGAATATGGTGGTGGTTATTGTTGTTGAGTAAAGAACAGACCCCAAAAAATAGAAACAAAAGATCAATTCGATGCTAGTTATATTTGAGGCAACTGGGTTATGACTGTAAAACTGAGGGAATTGGATGCCAATGGATTTGAGTCAAAATGGCTCCATGACAGTGGTTATAAGCTGATCGAACTCTGGTTGTGGTGATCAGTATATTGCAGCCATGGTTGTGGATTTTCATGGGAGTGGTTGTTTGATCAACATATGACGGTCTTTGCTTATTGGATGAATATTTCATAAAGTCTTGTTGGAGGAGTCATATCATTTACATTCATTAAAGGTAGAAGAAAAAGATCTCTATAGCTCTCTTGTTTGGGATCAAAATGCTGAAGATCATGAAATTGGCTCTATCCCAGAGAAGTGTATTAGTGAAGGTCTGTTTTCGAATAAAATGGGTAGTGTCATGAAAATTCCTACAGAAGCCGCTGAGAGCGTCAGCGAATCTAGTATTCTTTTTGCTTGTCATAAAGAAAACATCTTAGAAGTTCCAACAAGGGATTGTGAAAGAAACAATGGGCTTGATTTAAAGATCTCTAGTTCTACTAATTGTTTGGATGTAAGGTTACAAACTTCATGTACAAAGATGGATGATTATGTGGATAGCTTGATAGAAACAACTGTGCCAATGCCGTTTTCCATGGACAACTGCACTAGTGTGGAATCTTTAGATTGTAAGGCATGATGTGATAAATGTGTTGCTTCTTATGTTAATTGTGTAGGTGAAATATCTGAAATACCTTCTGTTAACTCTGAAATTGTCCTTAGGTTTTGGTGTGTTTTTCATTAAATGTTTATACTCTACCTTTTTATTTTATTTTATTTCATTTTGAATTTCAAACCATTTTTTATTGTTTTCTAATTTTTTTATCTTATAGTTATGGTTTTAAATGATTTGACTTACTCATAGTGGCTTATTTAGGTTATATTTTATTTCAAAATCTTTTAAAATACTTACCTAAGTATTTTCTAGAGTTTTATCCAAATTCTAACCTATACTTCTGAGTTTATATGTCAAATTTGCACATTGAGTGATTCCCGCGGCGCAAGACCCAAATTCAATACTCTAGCGCGCTGAGGAATCCCAAATTATGAAAAATAGTGGATCTGCAATGGAAGGACATAGCCAATGCATTTGTTGATGGAAGAGAAGCTTCTAGGAACCTGTTTGCCTCATTATGACACATGCATGAACTTATGGTGATCACCATCCCGTAATTTCAGGGTTTCAGATGCCATGAATCTCTGATTTGGGGATTTCAAGTTTAGTAACTGAAGACACGTAAATTTTGAAAAATCTCACCTTTAATTCCATTGCAGAAGAATAAGGTTACGAAGTTGCAGTGTATATTGTAAATATGGGCAAGAGTGGCAGAAGTGGCAAGGTAAGTCGGTTTGAACCAACCGATGTGACCTGGGCAGTGGAATTTCCTAAGTGTGCTGCGATTTTCAAGTCTGTTGGATGGTTTGTGTTTTTCGAGAAGATTACAAGGTTCAATGTCAAGGTAACTCAGGCTTTCGCCCAACAGCTTGTTGACAGTAATGTGAACTTTGATACCCTGAAATTCGAATTGACCAAAGCCTTAGTTGTTGAAGCAGTCGGTGTACCCTCAGAGGGCAAATTATGGTTTAAAAAATCTGCTTTCGATTTTAACCCTAGCATGTTTCTAATACCAGGAGTTGGAGAATTAGACTGGAGTAAAGGTGTGAATATAAAGAATTTTAAACCACAGTGGAAGGAATTAATTGGGATTATTCAGAGTTAAATCACCTGTGAAGGCCGCTTTGCTTCAGTTTTCAAGTATCATATCAGGATTCTGATGCATTTAACTGAGCAATCAAAGATGAGTTTACCTTTCTTCTTGTTAAAAAGCCTTCCGAAAATGTCTAGCAGAGTTAAGGGTCAGGTTAACAGCTCAAACCAGTCTTTATTTCATCATGAACTTGTCAAGGTTATAGTTTGTTTAGTTTTATAGAAGGAAGGTCGAAATTGGGGCCACTTCTTGTTCTGGTCAGGATTCAGGATGAACAAGAGGAGAAATGTACACCAAGCAAAAAAACCAGATTTATGAGGAAATTTAAAAGGGACGCAGAAGAGAATTTGTAGAGTACTAGTGTACAAGATGATTCGCAGAGTATTGATGTACAAAAACAATCTCAGAACCCTAAAGATATAATGCAAAAAGAAAGCATACTTCAAGGAAAGCTACATTAAATAACCACAATTGTAACAATTATATCTCTTTAGTGATTCAATTGTACGGTAGCAGAAAATTATGAATAATATACGACAATTCTCAATATCTAACACCATAGTAGGGGAAGGTTTTAGCGTGAAGGATTGTTACAAGGAGGGACAGTAAAACTGATGAACTAAAGATCCAACATTGGTATGGAGCTAAATTGCACTGAAACGGATACAGGAATGGAGAGGGAAACGTCGGACACGATACAATAGGGAAACAATAGTACATACATACACATAGAGCCCCTAAAATATGACCTAACTTTGCTTATTTCCTATTGTCCCTCACTCAGAGCTTCTTCCTTCCTCCTTCCGTATCCTACCAGTTTTAAGAGATGGTCTTCCTTGCCGTCCTTTCTCTCCTCGCCTGATGCAGGTGAGTAATAAATAACCTTTTGTCGAGCAAGAGCTTCGCACCTTACCCTCTGCAGGCAGCAATAATTTTTCTTCCTTTCAGTGCCCGGAGAATAACTAGTCTTCCTTGCCCCGAGATATACTTACATTTACTTGTATATAATATCTAGCTGGTTGGGAAGGAAAAAAAAGCGTATTTCCATCCTTCCTGCACCCACCTAGCTTACGCACCTATTCCTCCAAAGAGAAGCACTGAGCAAGTATATGAAAATCATCTTTTATTTATGGTAATTGGAGAAGCCAAATGTTAGCTAAGAATAATTGGGAAAATAAGAACGACTAAATTACAACTCACACAAGCTGGTTGTATTGGAAAACACCAACACCATCCAACATTAACTTAATCAAATTCTCCATCAACTCTTTCAAACTCAAATTTAATTCAATAAAAAACTAAAACACATAGGATATTTAACATACAACTAAATATGTAGTTTTTCTTTTTTTATCTAACTATAGTTGAAAAAATAATTGTGTGGCATATACAGTTCTGATAACCTGTATAAATCCACAGTGGAATTTCTTAAAGGTACCTTCTAAACGATGCAAAATTGATGAAGACATCAGCTGTTGGATGAGCTTTGCATGCAGCGTCAATACTGTAAAATATATGCACAAAAGTGTTATAAAAAACATTCAAGATTTTAAGTTCAAATCATTTGAAACGAAACTCCCATAGAATACTTGCTGAAGAAAAAGAGAAGAGAACTCACGCTGAATGACCTGGTATGGTAATTTATTCCTTCCCAAAAAATAGTTTTTGAAGTCCTTCGGAACCAGGATTGATGATTCCAGCAACATATGGTATCTCTCTACCTGAAATGTAGACAAAATTGACCTCAACTATCCTCCACCATACTAGAAATAAATTAAGATGAGATCTGTCCATCTTATTTCTATTTTTGATGGTCCATCCTCCTATCCTTTGTTTCTCTAAATCCTCTCAATTAAGCTTCATATGAATCCGCAGGGTTTTTTAGGGTGGTTTTTTTCCTGGTTATAGTTGTTTTCTGTACAGTGCACCATGGGTATATGATATTGTCCATGATGATGCTTACTGCTCACATATATATTCCAATTAGGTCTTGATATATATTTGTGGAATTATATCTGATACTGAAAGCATCTGCTTGTTGCTGTTGATGTCATCTATTACTATGCTATGTATATGAATAGTATAGATTACTCTTACTAATAACTATAAGAAGCCTCTGCTATTGCTAGTTTTTGTGTTTATGCACCAGCCTAGATCCAAATCCTAGGCTCTACCAAGCACCAAGAGGGATCAAATCTACGGAGGTGCAAACCCCTCCTTGAATAGCTCCTTGAGTGCAATACCTGAGCCACCTAATCCTAAGCTCTAAAGTCTCTAGTTTAAGTCTCATATTTACTTTTTACTTTGTATTATTCTTTTTTGTTTGTGGCCCACATAATATTTATTACTTTTTACTTTGTATTATTCTTTTTTGTTTACTTTGTATTATTTTGTTACTCGACAAACTCGACAAACACTCTAAAGTCTCATATTTACTTTTTACTTTGTATTAAAAGTAAAAAGTAAAGTCTATCGTTTAAGTCTCATATTTTTACTTTGTATTATTATTTTTTGTTTATGACCGACATAATATTTACCACCTAATCCTAAGTTCTAAAGTCTCTAGTTTAAGTCTCATATTTACTTTTTACTTTGTATTATTCCTTTTTGTTTATGGCCGACATAATATTTATTACTTTTTACTTTGTATTATTCTTTTTTTTTTACTTTGTATTATTTTGTTAGTCGACAAACTCGACAAACACTCGATTAACAAGATCTCCCTCATACTAGGTTGTAAAGCATCTCTCGGCGCAATCAATATATATCTTATTATGTTCATGTTATATATTTTTGCTTAAGTGGATGAGGTTGTGGTGATACTATTTCCTTTGAAAAAAATAGTTGTATGGCCCCCCACACAATTAAACAGAAAGAAAAGTTAAAACAATAGGAAAAATATTTTTAGAACACAAACAGATTCTAATTCTTTTGCATTACATTTAACTTTCTTGGACTCTTATTGTTATAAAAACACCTCTAAGCCTCCTTTTAACTTAGTGCTTGTTTTGGTTACATGCATGCTAGCCCGCCTGCTCACCCACCCACATGCATGCTATCTCCCCTTTTCTAAAGGTTTAAAAGTGGTGTTCCGAAGACTAAATATTTCCTCTTTGAGGTGGTTTAGTTCGAGACACTTCATTTCCATCCATAAATCAGCCCAAATGTATTCAATACTGCCTCCCAAAGGAAAATCAAACTTGAAAGGACATCTCCAAAAATGCAATTCACTTCATATGTACTTGTGTTTTGTCTCATAAATTTGCCCACAGATTACAACTCCCCAAAGGAAACTGAATTACCAATATGTAAAGATGGCCTAGTATGGAGGACATAATACTTTGGTCAAAGTTTCAAATTGTCAACAATGAAGAGAAACAGTAAAATGAGTTTTAAAGGTTTGATCAGAGTACAATGAGTTTAAGCAGATTTTATTTTAAAATAGAAAAAGAGACCATATACACAAATTTGTTCTGATTTGACCCAAGCCTGTAGCCAATTTATGTCTAAAGGTTTCTACGGGTGCTAAAAATTCAATAGCTTTACATCTTAGGTCATCAAAATTCACTTTTTGGCAATGATTTGCATTACATATTTCCCTCAAATAACAACAATCTAATACATACATGTACGGACAAAAATGCTAAAAGAAAAGTTGAGCCATGTGAAAGAATCACTTGTCATGTAAATAAAGTCACCTTTGCAACTGAGAGAACATTTAGTAGATTACAAGGGAGAAAACATTAAATTAAAAGTAAGCAATAGATGGGCAGAATCAAATTTCTAACAACAGTCAATGGGGTTGTGGTTCACAGGTGAGAAAATGGAATTTCATGCCACCCACCAAGGTTCAATTCCCTAGAGAAACTAATAAGCAATTCGAGGCAGGTACAAGTCCTGGGAGAATTCCCCTTGTCACTGTAGCTTGGCCCAACAGAAGTTCTTGTGATCATCAATTCACCCATCGAGGGCCATTTCCCAGATGAAAGTGAGCTGCTTGTAGTGCTCAACCTCTTCAAGTCAACTGCACTGCCTTTGGGCTAATTGTATCTCTTATCAATTTTAAAAGATGCAATTTCAAATAAAAGAATTCTAACAACAATTATGATATTAACACATTCTTTCTAACATTTCCAAAGAAGACAACAATTTCAACCAATTATTGTTCCAGATACAAAGTCAAATACAATATCAACAAAGGAATGATGCAATCCAACTGTAGCTACTAGAATGCTTCCCTGAAAAAGAGTTTAGCGAGTGCATACACTTATGGGATGACAACAAAAACCCAGAGAAAATCAACAACAAATACATATCGACCCATACCTCAAAATGTAGAAAATGTGACCACATTATAGAAACTTCAATACTTTATGCAAATGCATATTGCTATATTAGACTGTCATAGCAACACCTCTACCAAGCTTGCAAGTTTTGAATAGCTTTATTTATATAAAAACTAAACTGTTTATAGGACATGAGCAACTGAGAAACCAATAAGTAGAATATAACTGGGCAAAATGATTAGCAAGAAAAAAATAGAAATATATTTCAACTGTACACAAAATAAAGATCCAACAAGTGGGTATGGTCTGGGAATTAAGAGTAACCGAGGATCAAGAGGCTGAAGCTCTGAGAAAAATGAGATGTTAATGTTTATCTTTATGATACCCTTTGAGACCTAAGTTGGTTTTGGGTGGATTGTCGGATCTATGTGTGAAGAAGATTTTGTTATTATACATCAAGTTTTTTTGCATGATCAAGCAAGCAGCACATTTTAATGAGTTGTGGAATTAACAATGGCTATTCTTACAGTTTGAAGGATCCTTCCATGCTGTAGACGTTAAAGAAGCAGTCTTGTTGTCCCTAATATTAATGGATATTTCTATGAGCTAATTAAAGCCGAGGGAAACAATGGAAACAAATATCTTAACATTCAGCAACAATCAGGCTTCCATGATGCTATTGATGACTATGGCGGTGGTTATTGTTGTTGAGTAAAGAATAGACCCCCAAAAATAGAAACAAAAGATCAATTCGATGTTGGTTATATTTGAGGCAATTGGGTTATGACTGTAAAACTGAGGGAATTGGATGCCCATGGATTTGAGTCAAAATGGCTCCATGACAGTGGTTATAAGTTGATCGAGCTCTGGTTGTGGTGATCAGTATATTGCAGCCATGGTTGTGGATTTTCATGGGAGTGGGTTTTTGATCAATATATGACGGTCTCTGCTTATTGGATGAATATTTCACAAAGTCTTGTTGGAGGAGTCATATGATTTACATTCATTAAAGGTAGAATAAAAACATCTCTGTAGCTCTCTTATTTGGCATCAAAATGTTGAAGATCATGAAATTGGCTCTATCCCAGAGAAGTGTATTAGTGAAGGTCTGTTTTCGAATAAAATGGGTAGAGTCATGAAAATTCCTGCAGAAGCCGCTGAGAGCGTCAGCTAATCTGGTATTCTTTTTTCTTATCAGAAAGAAAACATCTTAGAAGTTCCAACAAGGGATTGTGAAAGAAACAATGGGCTTGATTTAAAGATCTCTAGTTCTACTAATTGTTTGGATGTAAGGTTACAAACTTCATTTACAAAGATGGATGATTATGTGGATAGCTTGATAGAAACAATCGTGTCAATGTCGTTTTCCATGGACAACTGCACTAGTGTGGAATCTTTAGATTGTAAGGCATGATGTGATAAATGGGTTGCTTCTTATGTTAATTGTGTAGGTGAAATATCTGAAATACCTTCTGTTAACTCTGAAATTGTCCTTAGGTTTTGGTGTGTTTTTCTTTAAATGTTTATACTCTATCTTTTTATTTTATTTTATTTCATTTTGAATTTCAAACCATTTTTTATTGTTTTCTAATTTTTTTATCTTATAGTTATGGTTTTAAATGATTTGACTTACTCATAGTGGCTTATTTAGGTTATATTTTATTTCAAAATCTTTTAAAATACTTACCTAAGTATTTTCTAGAGTTTTATCCAAATTCTAACCTATACTTTTGAGTTTATATGTCAAATTTGCACATTGAGTGATTCCCGCGGTGCAAGACCCAAATTCAATACTCTAGCGCGCTGAGGAATCCCAAATTATGAAAAATAGTGGATCTGCAATGGAAGGACATAGCCAATGCATTTGTTGATGGAAGAGAAGCTTCTAGGAACCTGTTTGCCTCATTATGACACATGCATGAACTTATGGTGATCACCATCCCGTAATTTCAGGGTTTCAGATGCCACGAATCTCTGATTTGGGGATTTCAAGTTTAGTAGCTGAAGACACGTAAATTTTGAAAAATCTCACCTTTAATTCCATTGCAGAAGAATAGGGTTACGAAGTTGCAATGTATATTGTAAATATGGGCAAGAGTGGCAGGAGTGGCAAGGTAAGTCGGTTTGAACCAACCGATGTCACCTGGGCAGCGGAATTTCCTGAGTGTGCTGCGATTTTCAAGTCGGTTGGATGGTTTGTGTTTTTCGAGAAGATTACAGGGTTCAATGTCAAGGTAACTCAGGCTTTCGCCCAACAACTTGTTGACAGTAACGTGAACTTTGATACCCTGAAGTTCGAATTGACCAAAGCCTTAGTTGTTGAAGCAGTCGGTGTACCCTCAGAGGGCAAATTATGGTTTAAAAAATCTGCTTTCGATTTTAACCCTAGCATGTTTCTAATACCAGGAGTTGGAGAACTAGACTAGAGTAAAGGTGTGAATATAAAGAATTTTAAACCACAGTGGAAGGAAGTAATCGGGATTATTCAGAGTTAAATCACCTGTGAAGGCCGCTTTGCTTCAGTTTTCAAGTATCATATCAGGATTCTGATGCATTTAACTGAGCAATCAAAGATGAGTTTACCTTTCTTCTTGTTAAAAATCCTTCAGAAAATGTCTAGCAGAGTTAAGGGCCAGGTTAATAGCTCAAACCAGTCTTTATTTCATCATGAACTTGTTAAGTTGATAGTTTGTTCAGTTTTATAGAAGGAAGGTCGAAATTGGGACCACTTCTTGTTCTGGTCAGGATTCAGGATGAACAAGAGGAGAAATGTACACCAAGCAAACAAACCAGATTTATGAAGAAATTTAAAAGGGACGCATAATAGAATTTGTAGAGTACTAGTGTACAAGATGATTCGCAGAATATTGATGTACAAAAACAATCTCAGAACCCTAAAGATGTAATGCAAAAAGAAATCATACTTGAAGGACAGCCTGAACATGTTTCAGAGGAAGCTGCTAGTTCGAAACAGGACATGCATAGTTGTGTTTTGGAGATAGAAAGTTCAGTTATAAGTCTTCCTGTTGTAGATAGTGAAGAGGGGGTATTTCACATTCCAAATTTTGATGCTGATATGAAACCTTTGAAAAAGCTTAGGGAGACTAAGTGGCGACCTAAAACAAGAGCTACTAATAAACTCAGATTGAATATGACAAGGGTACTGGATCCTAAGCTAAAGGAAGAGAAGGTTGCCATTATTTGAGACGCTTCAAGAGAAGAAGATGGAAATAGTAATGCTGAGAATGCTGAGTCTGATTTACAGAAGATTAAAATGGATACAAAGAAAGAGACTAACATGATAACTGAAATGGTCAAGGATTGTGAAAGAATTACAGAACAAGAAATGGTAGTAGAACAAGAGGTTATCCTAGATGTTGAAAATCCATCCACTTTAGCTTTCCCCCTCTCAGGTGCAGTATCTAGAAATAAGCAAGAAGAGGAATTAATTTTTAAAAGGTTGAATATTCCATTTGAATTAGAGCAGCATTCGATTATACATCCAGATGTTCGAATTGATACTGAGGTTGAAAATTTAAAGAAGTCTGTTCAATAGTATAAAACACAGGAAGCATTTATGAGAGAGTCAAATGAAGGACTTAGAACTACCAATAAAAGGATGAGAGAAGACTTAGAAGAGTTACATGCTCATTACCAAGAACTGATCTCAGTTTCTAAAGAAGCCTTAAGGAGGAAGGAAGAGGTAGAAGTGCAAGTTGAAGATATGACAAAGGAAATCGAGGACTTGAAGAAGCAAAATAGGGGACTGCTTAGCAAGGTTCGTGGATTGGAGAATCAAAAAACTCAAGATAAGAAGAAATCACATGCCTTGGAAGGCATAGCTATGCTAGTTGAGGCTGCCAAGTAGTTATGAGCCACCTCATCTCTAGTTGTCAAAGTATTTTATTTTTCTATTATAAAATAGTTGTTAATGAGTTGTTTTAAGAATTCGAAAGCTAAGATGTAACTTCTAGTTGTAACTACTTAGAAGTTAGGGTTAGTTATGAAACTCATTTTCTTTTTGTAAAAGGATAAAAGCAAGAAACTTCGATGGAAGATGGTGGGATTTTTGTTTCAAGAAACACTATACAGTGAAAAGATTTGGATACATTTTCAGACTGATACACATATCTCTTATGTAAGTTTTTAAAGATTGAGATTGGAATATATACTTATAAGCCATTTTATCTGATTTTACTGTTTTATCTCTGATCAGTTTGATCACTCAACTAGTGATTTCATTCCTTGCTTAAAGTTTTATTCATGGAGTGCTCATGTGTTGTGGATAAACTAGTATTGTGTTTATGAATGTGTTTCCTTATATTTAATCTTTGAAGTATTAAATATCTCATTTCTTTGATGTGTTACATGATTTAGTTTCTATATGAGTTTGTATTTGTTTGAATGAATGATTATTTTCTTGGATATGAAACTCTCAAACCACAAAACCATAAAAACAAACCCTATTTTCTGTTCATTTTATTTGAGATTGTACTAGCTTTCCCCTCTGTAGTCTAGGGACAATTTCTAGCACAAACACCTTCTCATGAAAATGATGCAGTTGAAACCTCTTCTCTGAAAGGTCAAGATAGAAAAGAGAAGGTTGAGTTTCCTGATGGTTGGACGTCAGACACAAAAGAAAATAGTACATTTCTATGTACAGTAAATAACTCTCCACTACAAGCAAATCATGTATTAGCTTCAGAAAAGGCCAATATTCCACTTGTTGCAGAGTCAAATCGTGCATCAAAAGAATTAAATGACGCATCTATAATCAGTTGTTTATCATCAAGTATGGGCGTTGCTGCAGATGATCTTCTTTTCCAGGGTCACTTCGAAACTAGTGGATTGAAGCCTGAGAAAATGGAGATGATGCTAGGCAACGTCTTAGGAAACCCTGGAATTCTTTAGGGAAATTCGGAAGGGCGAATAGCAATAGTTGATGAGCATAAAACAACAGTTAATGGTAAAAAATTACTTGCTTTTTTACACTGTATACAAGATACCACTGAAACCTATGAGTTAATAGAGAATATCTCAGTTGATTCAAAGGTGACAGAGTGTGGCACAACTAAGAAATCTGAGGAGAAAACCCCTGCTTGTGTCTTGTTGAACGTCGATGGAGTGCAAAATGTTGAAAATCAGGCGGAAATATGCATTTATGGATTCTCAGAGCTTCCAGTTGTGATTTGGGAAACTGAAGCTAAAAACAAATCATATTTTGATGATCAGAATACCCTTCCAGTAATAAATCCAAGAAAATATGGGAATGGCACCTGTGAGATGACTAAAAGGATTTCAATTGATTCAATTACAATGGATTGTTATCCTTCAAAAGATATCGCGGAGAATAATATCTCTACTCCCGCATTGCTGAAGACTCATTATCTAGATTAGAACACACACAAGCAGAAACACACCAGTAGAATAAAGAAGATACAGCAGCAATATTCAAGCATAAGAAGCTAGGTCGGCACTTTCCTTGTCAGCAATAATCATAACAACCAAGGAGAGCGTCCAAAAAGCGAGAGGGAAAATTAATAAATAATTATATTATTATTATACAAGGCCTAGGTGGCCTGGAAAAGTTATGCCACTCCAGGAAACTGACCAGCCAGACATTGAACTACTTTGCAACTGCCCATCAGGGTCAAAGTAGCAGGATGCACTATGAACGAGGTAAATAGAGCACCATAAGTGTTCTTCATTAGTAAACAAACACCGCATTTGTTTCACGGTGGAGTTTTTATACACAAGAGGGTTTTCATATTTCTCCACATAAATCCCAGGTATACTATGGGTACATTGCAATTATGTGCTTGTTTCCATTTTATTTTCATGCAGGAAACTCGTGAGAGCAAGTTTTCTTGCAATTGTTCACTAACATTCATAGTCCATAAGTTGTTTTCAGGTTTATTTCTTGTGACATCATTTTCTATTTTATTTTCTTAAATGTTTATGTTCCTTTGGCTTTAACAATAGCTAGTCACCTAACAGTTGGAAGTTGTCCCTCCATTCTGCGTGGGAGGATGGATCACTGGACCAGTTTCAAAAATATAAAACTTTGTCGTTCTGCAAAACGTCTTTGCAACACCATTCTTCTATGCGCAAATACACATATAAACAGACAGTAAAAGCACCCTTAGTCAACAAACTCAACACCCATGTAAATAAGGCTCGCCTTCTGTTGATGCATGCAAAGGTCAAAGTTTTAAACTAATACAGTTTTACAGTTCAAAAGGCGTTGATAGATGTGGCCCTAGAGCTAACTTGAGTCCTGAAATATGTCTATATGTCACTTCAATAATTAACCTGGTTTCTAGTACCACTAGGGAAGCACAAGCAGGGTACTAGCAGCTAGTGTTCATCATCATAACCGCACTAGAGCTGGTGATCCGAAGTGTAGGGTCCACCCTCTCTTTAGGGTACAAAGAGGCGAAATAATGGGCTTCCCCACTCTTTCGAGTAGCATTGTTGGTATTTTGGGGGAGGGTAATTTGGAGATTACACCCGGTTAATGGGACTACTATAAGCAAACTTGTAAGTGGCTATACCCCCATGATGCGAACCTATCTGGCCAAGCCATAGGGACAACGTATATGTCTACTAGACATATAGGTATATTTGAGCCCTGATCTTTTTCCTCAAAAAATAAAAAACCTCTATGCGTACCTAATAAGTGTAGAGCATGCATTTGGACACTAAATTTCACCCAATGAAAAAAAAAACGTAACCCTATATAACGCAATCCATGAGCTCTTAACAACTGAAACCCTTGCATGTATTGAAGCCCATAACAAAACAAATCTGACACAAGTCTCAAATGTCGATAGACCATTTTATGATCCAATGAACCAAAAGTTTGACAAGACAATTAAACAAGCTAAAAAATGCATACTATTGTGTTAAACTACAAACCCATACAACCTTTCAATTTAATCAAGCACATCAATTGAACATTTTATCGACCCTAAGACAAAGTGATTGACATGAAATTTAACAAAAAAACGTAAATACTTGCTATTATCCATACCATTAATTTTCTCTACAAGAATTCTTCATCCTCGTCGCATCCATCAACAACAACAAATTCACAACAAAGGAAAGACAACAAAAACAAACAAATTGCTAAAGTAGAAAACCCTAGAATTAGGGCTTACCCGAGGTTTTATCATGGGAAGATGATAAGTATTTGCTCCTGATTTGCAGAACACCATGGCCGAGATCAATAACTTAGCAAACGGTTTTAATGGGTACTCGTTCGATATATGATTTCCGTTCTAGAGCTCCATATCCTGCTGTGCTGACAATGAAATAACTTACAACCCCAAACAATAAAGATGATTATGAATAGTGATAGGCAAACTCCATTTGGATGTGACACATAATTATCAAGTCTCAACTCGATTGGATGTTGGTAAAGTGGGTGTGATATTCAGTTTATTAAATCTTAATCTTAGTGGGTTGGGTTTTTTTTTTCCACAACCAAACATCATCTTTACACATGGGATCTAGAGTTGAGTAGATGGATTTGGGTGATTGGTAAAGTAGGTGCAGAATTACTTTTAAAAATAAATTTGGGAAATTTCTTTGTTTATATATAAAATATTTTTAGTTTGTAAATGCTATTATAAGTTTAATTCTTTGGTTTGTAAATATTATTATAATTTTGATTTACTCTTGAATATTAAGTTACAGGTTTTTTTTCTTTTGAAAAAAATAAGTATTTAATTCTATTTCTTCATTGTTTTTAAAATTTGTTAAAATAATCCCCGGATGCGGGTAACCATGTGGACGAAACTTCGCATGTCAGAGAATGCGTGGAGACATGTATTGAAAAATAATCCAAGTTATATACTATTAATGTTACAATTTACTAAATTTTAACAGTGCAAATGGATTCGGAGACCCCTGTCTCTGAATCCATCTGTAGTGTTAAAATTTAGTAAATTGTACAAATTCATTATCAAAATTATAATTTTCCACTATTGGAATGACACAACTAAAAATGACTACATAAATGACCAATTGTTATGTGGTCATTTTTAGTTTTGTTCTTATCTCGTGACAAAATTGGTCATTTTTAGTTTAGTTCTTATCCCGTGATCAAATTGGTCATTTATCTTGGTCATTTTTAGTCAGTTCACTTAAGATTTATCAATTTTGGTCATTTATCCCTTGAAAAAGCTGCGGTGACTAAATTTTTTGGTCTCCTGGTCACTTATCTCTCATTTTGTACTGGTCTCCCTATCTTTTTTTCATGCTTTGGATTTAATCAAGTTTGTTGAATTTTTGTGAGTTGTGAAAAACATACTTTTTCTTAAAATTATATTATTTCCGCAACCCACGATCCACAATCCGCAATGCGAATTGCAGATGTTGAAAATTTTTTAGTAATAAATTTCTCCTTTCCGCAATCCACAACCCGCAAATGCGGATTGCGGATCTCGTAAAACATTTTTCAATAAAATTGAATTTTTGGTTCCGCATTCCGCCACCCGCAAATTGTGGATTGTGGAGTGCGGAAAGCACTTGATAAAAATAACATTTACATTTCCTTAACTCGCAACTCGTAAATTGCGGATTACAGATTGTAGAAACTCAAAATTAAAATTTACAAAAAATCACTCTTGCATTTTCTGTTCCGCTTTTCGCATTTTAATCTTAGCCGTCGATTTCTTTCAATTTTACAATCTAGATTTATCCCACAGTCAATTAAATATTTCAAATTTTCATTATTTCTCTACCATTTTCAAATTGCAAATTTCACCTCGACGAAAGATTTCACTATAGATTTTTACCAGATTTACCAATTTACTTCCTTCTTCGACACAGGTTGGTTTTTCAGTACTTCTATCATTATTTTGTGATAATTCAAAATTAAAACTAGTTTTATTGATTGTTTTTCCTCATTTATCATATTTTTCAATTTTCCCCAACCATGTCGAAAAACACCCGCTCGAAAACTTCCCTAAAAGAACTTAAGAACAAAGACCCGAACAGTGGTATCCTTTCAGATACAAATGGCACGGTGTCCGAGACCTCTCACCTGAATTGGTCACGCATTTACTCCATCTTCAACAACGAATACCTTTCTGAAATTCAACATAACCAATCCTTCTACATGAACATTAGCAAATCCTAGTTACATGCCATTGCGGCCAGACCGGTGCTGATGCCCTACACTGATGTTATTAAATGGATAATTGACTATGCCCACCCGCAATACTGCTCTTTTAATGATAAGGACGAGGCTCAATTAACCTTTTTCCGGCTTGAAGTATTTTCTATAGTTTACACCGTTAGGCAACCTGACCGGCTGCTCAATAAGAAGTTCCTAGACTCCGCTACGACCCAATTTAATTTTGAGGAAAAGCTTAAGTCCTGGATGGAAAACCCTGCAAGTTTTACACCCAAGGTCGACAAATCCTATCCCATATCTTGGTTCAAGGAGCCATTCTCTCTATTGGAATCCATGATCTGCAGGTTATATGGGTTACCAAATTGCTCAATTTTTAAATCTGAATGGGCACCCCTCTCCCACCACATCCTCACTACAGGAGAGTCCTTCAATTGGGCTCAAATTTTATCATTGGAACGCAAGACAACAATAGATAAATATAAAAAGACCCTGGCTTCCAAGAAACCTACATTCTACTACTCAGCTTATGTGATGGATGTTTTCTGTTCGAATTTTCAATTTCCTTATATGGGATGGAAATGGAATTTGTTTGCACCTCCCGTTCATATTTTTTGCTCTGCACTATGGGAGGATAATTTTATGCCTCTTATATATGATATTTTTGACCACTTCATTGGCTCAATCTACCTGATGATATTCCAGGAGGATGCTCCTACCTTATCTGATCATGCCAAGGAACTTGTATCTACCATGGGTGACTGGTATGTAGGGGAGTATTTCTCTTATATCAGGATTTGAGGCAGCGATACAACCCATTTCTACGTAGAGTTGTACCAGACAGATTAATGCTAGAGGAAATATCCTTCCAGACAGTCATTGATGGTGTGTTTCCTAAACTGACTGGAGTCAAAAGAAGAGGGTGGCCTAAGTTCCCACTCCATCTTGGACCTCTAGTAATCCAGAATTCAACTCATGCTGCATTTCTTGGAAAGAATATTACCACCATGAAGCTTGGAAAGCTCCGAAGAGAATGCATGATCTCAAATCAGTTTTAGCAAACCATTTTGCACAAGAACACATGAAAATTTCATATGTTCATCAGACTACCCCATATGACTCAATTTACCAAGGTGTTAACTCATTTTCTGAAGTGATGAATAGAACTTCTTCCCTGGAAGAGAAGAACTTCATCATCCAGTATCAAAGAGAACTCAAGACTAAGGTCTTGCAGTACAGGAAATTCAAGCTGTCACTTGAAGAAAAGGTTCAGAAAGACAAGGAAGAAAAGGAAGCTAAGAAAGCAAGCACCCCTCTGATGCTAACCTACCAGACTGATGATAAGGGAAAGGCTCCTGTTGAGGACACACCACAACCTAAACCTTTGGCTAATCTCAATGCCTTGATTCAATCAACCGTTGAGATGAAAAGGGAACTAGCAGTGATGAGCTCAGTAGTGGAAACTTAGGCTGTTGCTGCAACCACCCCAGTAAAAAGGAAAAGGGTTGAAGGTTCTATACTGAAGGTGACTATGCTTCATATTGAAGATAGTGATGAGGAAGATGAATCCCTTCCTTCCAAATTTTCATGCCCAATTGCTATTCCTATCACCCTGCCAGGGGTTATTTCAGTTACCCTGACCTCTTCTGATCCTTTGGAGAACATAGTGATTGATGACTCTTTCCCTGACATTCATTTCCCAGAGTTCACCATTGCTACAACTGCAACATCTCCCACACCATCATACATTTCAACTATTTCACCCTTCATCCCATCATCTGATGTCACAACTCCTGCATTCACATCAACTAAGCCACTTGTCATCCCTGTTGTGACTTCCCAAGAATCAGTTATGGCTACAACTTTTTTCCCACTTACATAAGCTACTGAAATTCGAGTTCCTACTGTATCATTAGAAACACATGTGATCCCAATTTTTGTCTCACTCCCAGAGATCATTACCTTATCTTTTGCTTCCACCTCTTTACCATCAATCTCCAATGTCGTGTATCTTTCCATCTGCACCACCCAAATCACCATGCCTATTCCAACTTCTGTTATATCCCAAGTTGTACCTTTGGTCACAACATCTGATGTGTCTACATCCACAGTGGACATCGTGGCATATTTTGGAGAAGATGGAGTGGTTTCCTTGGGGGAGTATTTCTATAGCAGGTCAGAGAAAGCAGTAGTAAAAAGGGTACTAAAAGACATAAGGAAGGGACTATTGTGCAGGTCCCTGTCCCTAACCAAGTCATCTAGAGAAAAACATCCACTAAGGTTCAACAGGAAGCACTTGAGACTGCTACAATGATGGGAGCCTTTGCAGGGGCCAATTATGACTCTGTCACCTCACTAAAGAAGGAAATTGAGGTGAAGCAACAGGAATTGCAAAAGCTCAGGCAGAAGCAAACTAAAATTAATGAAAAACATCAATCCCAACTACAAGAGTTGAAAATTCAGCATGGCAATCAGCTTAAAGAATTGTAGGTACAAAATGCAGCTCTTCAACAACAGCTCCAAGAAGCACAATTTCTAAATGTAGGTTATGTTGAAAATATCACAATGCTAGAGCAACAATTGAAAGATTTATTCCTTTTTTCTTTTGTTTTTTGTTTTGCTTGAATCTCCCTAAATTGTGCGAGTGGCCCATGGTCTAAGAAACCAATACCCAAGGGTACCTAAGCAATCAAAATCACCCATGATCACACCCAGTCTGGACTGCACCAGCCTCAACTTGGCTAGATTTTTGGGTGTCGCCTCCCAACTAAGTCACCCCTAAGGGGACTAGAAATTGGGTCGCCTTCTATACGAGACCCACACCTTAACCGAGCAAGCTAGCGGGAATTGAGTTCTTATTTTTTAATTTTATTTTAGCTTTAGTTTTTAGGTTTTTTTTTAATTTTAAATATATTTTTTTCGTTTTTTTTTGCATTTTAATTTTTACTTTTGTATTTTTCTTAATTTTTTTAATATTTTTTTTTAAAATAAATTTTTCGTTTATTTTTAATTTTTTTAATATTTGGGCATCTTAGAGAAAATTATTATTTTTAATCTCTCTCATCTTTTTAAAATTGATTTAAAAGAAGAAAAAAAAAGTTTTCTTATGCCATGTATGGTTTCGATTCAATGAATGCAATTGTAACTTAACAGAAGGAATGGTGCCACTAGTAGCACCACTTTTCAATCCGTGGGTTGATTTTGGGTTTTGATTCATTGTCATCGACCAGAGTTTCCAAAGACTCCTAATTTTTATCCCTAAAATAAGGGTGCTACCAGTAACACCAATTTTCGATTCGTGGGTTGTTTTTGATGATTTCGATTCAAAAATATGAGTTTTTATCGCAAGAGTTCTTGTTTTGAGTATACAGTTCTCATCAAGTTATATAATGTGTTTTGGGAGTTTATGCATGTATAGACCCTAAAACTAACCGTAAACGACTTTCAGGTTATGTTAAATACTAGGTCGTTAGGAGGAGAAGGGGTTTCATTATGATGATGTTATTTTATTGGTCTATTACTGAGAAAAAAAAGGGAGTGGATATTAGAGCAAAACAAAGGAAGAAGAAGTCCATGTAGTAGTTGTGCAAACCACAGTGTCAGAAGTAAATCCATAGTAAGTACCACTTTCTTTGTATTTGTATTGCATATTGGAGAAGAAAATAGCAAGGCATACTCATCATTTATGGCTTTGATTTTCCCCATAGTAGGTCTTCCCAAGGCATATCTTGTGTTATTTGTGTGGATGTGTTGATTTGCTCTAGTTATTTTCCTTTTAGTTCTAGTTTAGTTATCATTCTATGGAATTCAGCTAACTCAATGAATTAAGTTGTAAGATCCATTGTGACGAATTGTTGTAGTGGAATATCCATTGAAATTTACAAATCAAAGAAACGAGTTCACGCTCTCTCTTATTTCCCTTATCCTCCACTTCATTATTATGTGTAAAGATTACATGCAATATAGGTGGATGCGTGTGGCATTATAGTGACCAGGTGTAGAGATGCACGCAAGGTGGAGGATACATACAACATTGTAGAATGAGAATGCATTGATTGTAGTGTTCCTAATACATACAACATTGTAGAATGAGAATGCATTGATTGTAGTGTTCCTAATAGATATGTCCAACAATTAAGTGCACACGTATAATTAAATCAGTAGTTCAAATTTTTTATTGTGTTAAATTCATTTTTATTATCAGACAAATACTCTAAAAGAAACACCCACCACCAAGCACATTAAGTTCCATCAACGTTCCAATAACGAATAAGAAAATTGAACTACAAATTTGAAAAAAAAATTAAAATATATTTTTAATAAAAAATGTAAATAAATATATTTTGACATAACTTTGGAATATCTTTTTTTTCAACCGAACTTTGGAATATATTGCGGAAACTTCCTGAATTAATAAAAGGTGAATAGTTATCGATTCTATTCGAAAATAATAGTCCTTTGGCAATGACTAATAAAGAGATAGAGTATCTATTTATGATATTTAAAACAAAAGATTAAATAAAAAATTATATAAATAAAAATAATTTTAACATTATATTTATATAAAAATATTATTATATTTTAAATAAAAATATATTAATAATAATTAAAATTTTATGATTTGATATTATTATTATTTTAAATTATCCAAAATTTTATACACTAAAAACTTACAAACATAAATACATAAATTTTATTATAATTTTGAATATTTTATGTTATCAATATTATATATTTTTTATTTGATGAAATTGAAGTTTAATTTAACCTTGATTTGGGTGTCTTTAAGAATGGGTGATATGGAGGAGGATCGACAGGATGTCTAAGAGGCTAGACACCTATAAACATTAGCATTGGACAACCCATTCACATGCAGGACAACTGGTCCTATGACGAAATGATGGGTCATTTAAACCTGGTATGGGAAAGGATGAGACTTCGTCCTCATGAGGATCATCTCATCATGAGCCTTGCCACAAGAGGTATTCATGTGAAGGAAGTAGAATGTGCCAAACATAGAGGTTTCTAATTATTATGACTTAGTTGACTGTTAGAGCCTAAAGAATTCCAATCTTATGTAGATATGTAGAACATGGGTTTCTAGAGGACGCAAATAGTGAATTCAAGAAATTTTCCTGAGCTCTGTTTATTATTACCTGGACTTGAATTTGACATTCTAGGTCAAAAGAAATCATGGCAGCAAGAGCTTGGGGAGAACCAGGCTATAACATTTCATTGATGGAGTGAGTGTGTTGAAGATTACAAGCACACAAGAGTTGAATATGGAGATAACAATGGTTAGCAGAAAGCAGAGCTCTTCAAGCCAAGGGGAAAGAGGGGTGTGGGTTTAGCCATCTTTCAAGGATAATTTAGACAATCTAGTTATACTGGAAACTAGAAACTCTAATGGGAAAAGCTTTGTTGGACCACATGAAGGAATGAAAAGAAATTTTTCTTCAAATGGATGAGATTCAGAATCAAATGTGAAGAATGAATACTAAATTTAACTTTATATCAAGGGCCACTACAAGCTTTGAGTTTGTTGAAAAGACTACCAAAGTTGAGAACATTCCCTCTGCCTCGTTCCAAGAGGTTCCTTTTATCTCAATCTCTAATGATGATGGTCATGCTTCTTAGCTTTAGTACTATATTCCTATTTGTTTTTCTAGGTCCAGTAGTTCAAGTGATAGGTTAAAGTCATACAGTATCTATTTCCTTTTTTTTTTCCGCGAAAAAAAAATACTATTGATATTCACTTTCGAATCAAATAGTACATGATATGGGTGGAAACGCGAAGGTGGGTTACACTTTGGTGAGAATCGGGCACCGAAGAACCATAGCGGAAGTTATTAAGTTATTCGGTCGAATAACTTATACTTTATTCGCCTGAACAACAATTAACAGGCCACCGTTAGACCTAACGGTGGCCTCGAAGTGTGTGCGAGGTTTTAGCCGGACGGAGAAAATGCACAGCGTTGTAATTGTTCGGCAGAATAATTATTCGGTAGAATAATTGTTCGGCCGAACAATTGTTCGGCCGAACAATTGTTCGGTCGAATAATTATTCTGCATAAAAGCTCGGCCACAGTCATTGTCTGTCACTTTCTGCTGATTTCGTGGACCCCTTCCGGAGCTGTTGCTGGTCTCGCCTCCGCGTCACCCGTCTCGTCTGTTTCTCGTCTAACTGGCTGTCGTCGAACTCCGCCACCCGCTTCCCCGCTGCTGTGTGTCACTTCTTCACCACCCTATACATCAGGATTTGCTCGGTGTTTGGTCGTTTCTCGGTTGGACATTTCGAATTTTTTCGTTGGAGTGTTAGGTCGCCAGTGTCTGCCTCTCCCATTCGCTCATCCGCCACCTTCTGCTTCTCCCATCCGTTTGTTTATCAGGTTCTGCCTCTATCGTTGGTTCGTAAGCCTGTTTGGACGTCTGAACGCTTTTTGGTGGAGTCTACATCTGGACATCTGTAGGTTTAGCGTGCGGCTGCACTTCTGTTGGATCAGCTTTGGCGTTGGAGTGTTCTCCTGGGGACGTCTACATAATAGCGAGGTGCTGTAGCTGGAAACCTGTCGACACGAGGATATGTAGAGGTAAGTCTTTTTGCTTATTTATGTGTTTATTTTTTTCTTTAAATTTCTTATATTAATTTCTAAATGTTATTGCAGGTTCTATTTTTCTTGGCTGCTTGGCTCATTTCGTTTTAGCTATGTCCAATTCCTCTTGGGGCTCTCTTCGGCCAGATCTAAATTCGCCTGCTTTCATTTCGGCTGGGTCTAAACAGGTAAGTCGGATTTTTTTTTTTTTAATTCAAGAATTAAGTATCGGTTTGAAAAGTTTTGAATTTGTCCCTGTAAATGAACTCTACCCAATTGGGTAGAGTTCATGAACTCTGCCCAAATGGACAGAGTTCATGAATTATGTCCAAAATTGGGCAGAGTTCATGAACTCTGTCCAATTAGGCAGAGTTCATGAACTAGCATAGGTAATGATACTTATTATTCACAGATAGTGTGGATTAGTATTAAGAGGTTTAACATGAACTCTGCCCAATTTGGCAGATTTCATGAACTCTGTCCAGTTGGGCATAGTTTATGAACTCTGTCCAATTGGACAGAGTTCATGAACTCTGGCCAATTCGCATGTTGAAAAAGATTTAAATTTAAATATAAAAAGAGAAATATATGCAGTGTTTAGTTAGTTATTTTTGTTAAATTATTGATTTTGCTTATGTGTTTAGAAATGAAAATAAAAATAGGACTGTAATTGTATTTGCAAATGATATATCCATTTTATATATAGGCTTGTCTTATTGGCTGAACTTTGTCAACATGGACATGGACAGAGTTCATGAACTCTCTCTCCATTGACAGAGTGCAGAGATCAATATATTAGTTCTATTACAAACTATGTTAATTGATAGCTATAGATACAACAAAACTTTAGACGATTAAACTCTACTTTGGATACAACAAAACTTTAAAATTGACTTTAGGTACAACTAAACTATAGACATGAATAGACTTTAATTTAGATGTACTATGAAAGAACAAAAACACTTAGAAGATTGGTACAGTAATTCCTTATATATCCAAACAATAATAGTCATAGTCATTTTAAAAACTATTAGATGATATTATGCCACAATGGTCTTGAGTTTTAGCCTTGTAAAGGTGGCCATTCTTGGTATTATGTTTTTCTTTAGTTGCAACATGGCAAACTTGGAGAACATAATACCAAGAATCGTTACTGTTATCAGGTTGAAACTCAAGACCATTGTGGAACATGGCAAATTTGGGAAACGTGTCAAACTCGAAACATAATACCATGAATTGTCAATTTTTTTTAATTCTATGGAATAATGAAAATATTTGTAGATATTATTTATGTTTAAAGTATTAAAATATCAATTAAGTTATTAATTTAAGATTTAAATTAAAAGTTAACAGGTTCATGAACTCATTCTTTGACATAAAGAAATGAACCCTTCACTTAGTATTTAACTATATTGGTTCCATTCATTTTAAACATCAAAAACACTTAGAAGATTGGTACATTAATTCTTCACACATCCAAGAATATTAGCTATACTCTTTTTAAGAACTATTAAATGATATTAGGTAAATCTAGGTCCTTATTAAATAACTTAGTCTCTTTAGAAGCTAGGTTTTAGAATTTGTAGAATTAACATGTAGAATTTGAATATGTAATCAATTGATATTTGTGCAAGTGTAGACATTATATCAAATGGAAAGAGAGGAGTCTTTGAGGCGAAAGTGTAGGAGGTCTTCACTGTCTTCTGGGGTTGGTGTTACAAGTGATAATCGGAGGTTGTCAACTTCCCATCGAGATTCTAGTTTATTGTATAGTTCACATCGAAGAGGCGAAAGGGGTACAAATGATTCCCCTATATATTCTATGGGAGAACGTCGATCTTGACCCTCTGTTGGTATATGAATATCAATCTTTTAATGTGTACATACAAATTGTTTTTTTGTGTATGCAAAAATTGTACTTGTGTTTAAACAAAACTTTGTTTTTATTTGAAGCAGAGCATGGTTCAGCAAATGCTTGTAATTATATAGGGAGGGAGACAGAGCGAGCAAGGGAGACGGATGAGGGTGCAGAGCAAGGTTTTCAAGAGGCTCATCATTCTACACAAGGTGATGATGGTCGAGCCAAGACACAATATGTTGAATTAATTGAGGGTTGTACACCCATTACAACATATCCATCTAATCTACCTCGGGAGCTTCCATGGGAAAGTGGTGATCATCAAATGACTCTTGAAAGATGTAGATCCCACTACGGCAAGTTGGAAAATGATTTGTCTACTATGGATCTCCCTCCAAAGAGTAAACAAAGTTTGGAGATTGTTTTGGGATCACTGCAAAAATTCATTCAGGCATATGAGAATCTCAGACCAACTACAAATGGTTTTGTTAATTTGATGCGAAGATGAAGGGAACAAGTGACGGGTCTAGACAAGTGGGTTGTTGTGAAAGAGAGAGTGATGAAAGAACAGGCCAAATCAATGTTTAACTTCAAAGAAGGTCTAAAGCGAGAAATGTTGAAAGTGAAATATTTCAAGCATCCTGAACTTGCACATCTACTCTATGATCAGTTTCTCGCAACCCATGGTCGGTTTCCATGGAACGATGAGGTTTCTAAATATTTTGCTAGATTTTTTTATGCTGATTTTTTCTTAAATATGAAGCCAAACTATACTGATGTTCATTCAGAATTTTATGGAGTTGGAAATGGTCGAATATATAATCGAAAAGGTGCTCTTAGAGCCCCTACAACTCTTCGACCTCCACCCCAGATATCTCGCCCACCCAAGTTGGTGGCATTAAGATCAGAGATAGAGCCCACATCTCAACTTGGGACAGCTGCAAGGAATTTTGTTGGCGATGGTTTATCGTCAGCATTAGTTGGAGTAGATGTGGGATTGGTTCGAGAAAGGGCTCATTCTGCTATTCATCAAAAGTTTGTTTACAAAACTAATGATGAGATAGATGGAATGAGCATTGAATATCTTAGGGCGTATGCCAAGGTTTGTCGCGACCTAGCGGCAAATGTTATATCCAATGACACATCTAGTTTGGGAGAAGTTTGTTGATTATGATATGACTTGAACTTAATTTAATCTTTTATTCATTTTGAATTGAATTGTATGTTACATTATATGAATGATAAATTATGTTTTTTGATGTAAAATAATAGGTACATTTTGTAAATGTTTATTGGTTGCAGTTTTCAAGAATGATGAATGAACATTATTTCCATGTTTCCACTAGCGAAAATCTAGAGAATATTCGAGAGATATATTTATTATTTACATATTTGTAATTATGTTTGAACTTTATATATATATATATATATATATATATTTTAATTTAACTATTCATCTTATTGTTAATTTGACTTATCCATGCAGGTTTATTTAGATACGAACTTTATAAATGATTTACCATCTATTGTGAGCTAATGTTTTTTTAATCTTTTTGTTTTAGTTTTAAACTAATTGGCACAGTAATTTTTTTGGTTTGCATTATGTTTTATTTATTAACACAATTTAAATTTTAGGAGGGAGAGATAGGTTATCTACTTCATGCAACAGATATTGGCACGGAGGTAATTTTGTTCACACTTGAATTGATCTTTGATATAAGTTTAATATTTTAATTTTTATGGATTTAGTTAAAATGTGTTCAAGTAATTTATGAGATTCATAAATTTATTTTATACATGTTGCAGCTTGGGTCTCTTAAATATTTTGGAGGCAAAGGGAAAACTCCTTTGGAGGATGGTGGTGGACAAGTATTTGAAGAATTTGATGTAATTTTGTTAATAATTGAATTGTTTTTTATATATAAGTTTAATATTTTAATTTTCTGAATTTAGTTTAAATAATTTAAATGATATTCATAATCTGCTTTTATACATGTTGCAGGGTGGGTTGAGTCTAGGGGGAGGCTCTAGTGGAAGATAGCATGGTGGACATGTTCTTTTTATAGCATGGTGGACATTTTTTTTTTGTTGATATGCATAGATTGCAAAGATTTGTTTTGGACATGTCAAGGAGATCTATTTTTGGACTAGATACATATATGTACATTGAACTCACATGTTCGTGAACATTTTTTTTAGGATTATATACATGTCCTTTGAACTTACATATTTTGTGAACTTGCTTTAAATGATCTACTTATTTTTATTTATTTAGCATATTTGGTGTGATTTAAAGGTTTAGAATATGTACTTGTATGTTTAAATGAATGAATGAATATGTAAGAATGAATGTTAAGATCAAGAATGTTAAGAACATAATATTTTTGAATATTATGAAGTTTAGGAATGTTAAAGGAAGTTTAAAAATGGATGAACATAGGTTTAAAGGTCATGAATGAGGAAGTTTTGATTGAAATATGAATGAATATTAAGATTGAATATATTAAAAATATGAATGTTATCTTTGAATGTTAGGAAGTTTAAGAATGTTAGAAGTTTTGATGGAAATATGGATGAACTAGGAAGTTTAAAAATGAATGTTAAGAACATGAATGTTATCTTTGAATGTTAGGAAGTTTAGGAATATTATAAGTTTTAATATAAATATGGATGAACTAGGAAGCTTAAAAGTGAACATGTTAAGTTCAAATTTTAGGAATGTCAGGAAGTTTAGGAATGTTAGAAGTTTTGATAGAAATATGGATGAACTAGGAAGTTTAAAAATGAATGTTATCTTTGAATGTTAGAAAGTTTATGAATGTTAGAAGTTTTAATAGAAATATGGATGAACTAGAAAGCTTAGGAATGTTATGAAGCTTAGGAATGTTAGGAAGATTAGGAATGTTATCTAAGTTTTGATGGAAATATGGATAAACTAGGAAATTTAAAAATGAATGTTAAGAACATGAATGTTATCTTTGAATGTTAGGAAGTTTAGGAATGTTAGAAGTTTTAATAGAAATATGGATGAACTAGGAAGCTTAAAAATGAACATGTTAAGTTCAAATTTTAAGAATGTCAGGAAGTTTTGATTGAAATCTGAATGTTAGGTTTAAATTTTGATAGGAATGTTAAGAATAAATATGATTGTAAGAATGGATGCTAAGGAATTTATGATAAGGTGCAATGAATGAATGAATGTTAAGATTGAATGTTAAGAACATGATTGTTATCTTTGAATGTTAGGAAGTTTAGGAATGTCAGGAAGTTTTGATAGAAATATGAATGTTAGGAAGTTTAAAAATGAATGTTACTTGGGATCAAAGTTCAGGAATTTGTTAGGAAGTTTTGATTGAAATATGAATGTTAGGAAGTTGAAAAATGAATATTAGGTTCAAATTTTGATATGAATTTTTAATTAATAATTCTTATTTTCAATGTCCAGATACATTTGATGCGGCTGAAATCATGGCAAATGGGGATAACAATTTATTTTTTTAATCATAAGCGAAGATTACAGGATTGTGAAGCTTGTGCTAAATTAGAGCAATGATTTTAGACAACAATTTGATGAATTTTCATCGATTTGTTGTAAATAATCATTCCTCTAATTTAGCATAAGCTTCACAATCTTGGAATCTTTTCTTGTGATTAAAAATCAAATGATCATTGTCTCCATTTGCCATGATTTCAGTTATGTGAACTTACACAAGCGATATTTTAAATTAAAGATTCGGGGAAAAGAGTGGCGACAGCCACAGATTCGTTATCTCATCCCTTAAGTGGTTTAATAGACATATGGGGACCCGAATAAAGTATTTTATACAGAATTAAGACAAATTTTTTATACATTGAGGTTTTCATTACCAAATAATTTTTTAATTCAAATTTCAGCATACTAGAATACAATCATTTAAACTCTTATACTCCAGTTCCTTTCAAGATCATAGACATAGAAAGAAAAAAATATATCGTACACAACATTTGACAATGACATGAACACAACCATTGATCTATTAATTTTTTATATAGTTTTAAAAACATCGCAATGGAATGTCGTCCTCAATTATCCGTTCATGGTCATATTTGGACAGCTTCCATTTTTCATTTTTAATTGTTTTTTTGATGGAACTTGAACCAATTTTATTCGGGATGCACATACTAAATGGCTATATTGACAACATATAACATCAAGTTCATAATCCTGAAAGTAGACATAATTTTGAGTCATATGGGTCTGCTGAAAAAAATAGCCCTTTAAAATGATGGATCCTCTCTCATATGTATATCTGTTGTCATTGTAGTCTTCCCATAACTTCATTTTTCCTTCAGTGCATCGCATCAAATAATACTTTACATTTTCGTTGTTGTCTACAGGTGCAATCACAGCAAAAACATCTCCTGTGCAAATTACAATTGACGTTAGGATTTTTAATTCAATTAAATTAACTAATATACATGTGTATAAGGTGATGAACAAGAATGAACAATCGACAAAACAATGGTATTTGATCATTACCTTCTCTAACGAGATCTGAAATTATGTCGCCATCAGATGATATTGCTATTTCTTCTGATTCTAATTCTTCTATGCTTGCTAGTGGCCTTTTTCCTTTAGGATTAATCTCTGTGTGTTTCCAATGTTTTACGTAGTTGTTCGTTATGTTTTCACAAACTTCTCTATATTCAATATTTTCAGTGCAAATATGACAAAAGAATGATTACTTTCTACTGTCAAATGCATAAACGTTTTGGAAGGCTTTTGTTTGAATAGAGTGAAAATCTCTATTCCCATGTATGGTGCTAGCGTTGTATGGTATTGATCTATTTATATCTTGGACCCCAACAAGCCAAAAAAACCCAATACACAAATGACAAATTTTGATGTTAGGTACATACTTTTTTTTAAATTGACAATAAAATATAAATTAAAACATTTGTGTGTACATACCTGCGCACATCTTTTGATTATTGATTATAATCATAGTTTAGATGTGATTTACACCATTGGACAACCTCTGTAGCTGAATGGAATCGTGCAGAACTATGGTTCATTTGCCATCTTCGAAGTGCTCTTTTTACGCATGCTCCTGCACCATCATGTTCACATTTTCCATGACCAGTTTCAAATAAATTCCAGCAATGTTTAATGTTCAATGCTTTATGAAGTCGACATAACCAATAAAATGATCGCGAAGATTTAAATTGTCCGACACATCCATCCGACCATATCCAATTCTCATTGAATTTAATGTTACGTCCCTTTAGTGAATTGTAGAAAATACTTTCAATACAATGCTGAACAAAATGTGTATCGTGTGTACGATCGTCGCTGATATAAAAGTGATATTCTTTAATCACATCTTGATTGTCACACGTGCTTTCAATGCCATCAACATCCTGTTGAGAATGTCTATATAAAACATGGACAAATATCGAAACTTTGTCAGAATGATAGTATTCACTCTGTATCTCTTTTTGTGCAGCAAATGTGTAATTTTCTGCAAAATCAAGCACTGACAAAATTGTTCCTGGTGGAAAAATTTCACAAGACTGTTTGAATTGAAGGTCTTGCCATCGTGCTCTATGTGAATGCTTGGTGTATTTATAAATTTCACTTTCGAATTTATTGAGAAAATCTGTCACACCTATTTTATCTTCCTGCAAATCAATCCTTTTGGAATGTACATCACTAGTACTTGTAATGTATTGGCATATCTTCTCCAATCAACAGTGACATTTAACAGCGAGTGATCAGTATCGATAGGATATTCATTGTGGAATAAAACCAAATTTTCACAACGATTACAATGTTTTCCATTGACACATTTCTTATTATAAAATACTTCATCGTGATTTCTTTCACATAGGGTTTGAGATATGAATTCACGTATTGTGAGTGGAGGTGGTGAATTTGCCCAAAACATTTTACCAAATTCAAAAAATGTGTCATAATATAATTGAAATTGCACATGATAACGAAAACAACATGTGTCACGGATAGTAATAGATCTAACATACCATGGTTTTAGTTGTACAAATGTAGTGATTGACACATTAATTCCACGATGATCTTCCTTGAATTTATTGAACAATTGTACTTGTGTCATATCCATTATATGTTTTGGACTGCTTACATATACTCCTCGTGATACTCTTTGTCATATTACATCTCTTGAATTTGGTGAAACTCGAGCATGTGTCAACCAATATTCTCATACAATATATTTAACACCTACTCGCATTCTATCTTTGTAAGGCTGTCTACAAATAATTTTCCAGCAAACAAGTTCATCATTTTCATCTATTTGCATTCTGAATTTGCTATGTTTGTATAATATCTTTCTTGAGGTTCCAACTGCTTTTGCTAGCTGTGTTTTCCATATTTGTTGCAATCAACGTTTTCTAAAGTTTCATCATCAATTGTGAAAGTACCTATACATCAAGTTAAATTTAATTTAAAACATATATCAAAAAATACAATTCATTATAAAAAATGAATTTGGAAAATACATGATATATAAATACCTGGTCCAATTTCTGGTTCTTGAACTTAATCTTCAATATTGACTTCATCGACATTAGTATTTAAATCACTATTTACATCTTCAACAATGGTTTCTTCAATTTCAATTTGTTCTTCTTGTACTCTATTTTCAATTTCCATTTCATCAACATTATCATGTAACACTGTATTTGTATCTTCAATAATCGTTGCTTGCGTTTCTGCAAGGCTTGCTTTGTTGGCATGATATTTAAGTTTTTTCTTTTCTCTATTATTATTATCATCAGCACGTTTACAATCATATTTTCTTTGACGGTTTCTCTTACTGCCCATGATTGTTTAATCTATAAATGATAAATTAAAGAATCATCATTTTATTGTAAAAAAACAAAATGAAGATTTAAAAACAGTTACGAAATTTATAAATACATGAACTGAAATTTACTTCACCTTATCAAAATCTTGTAAGAGTCTTTTGAAGAAAAAGTCTTCGGAAACAAATTTCCTTTGAAAAGAACCTTCTTTGAATGAAATAAGAACTTTTTGACAATAAATCACCTTAAAAAAAAACCATTGGAAAAGAATAAGAACACTTTCTAAATAAATTTTCTTTGTAAAAGCACTGAAAAAAAAAAACCAAAAAAAAAACTTCTTTGAAAAAATAACTAGGAAAAAGATTTCTTTGTAAAAACCCTTGCAACGAAATAACTTGGGAGACTTTGAAAAAACCCATTTTTCAATGAAATAAGAAGGAAAAATACATCTCCTTTATAAAAATAACTTGAAATAAAATCTTATTTGCAAAAATTCCTTGGAATAAAACTCTGTAAATGCACACTTTGGAAAGAAACATTTTCTGAAAAAACCACTTGTAAAATACTTTGTAAAAAAAAAAGTTTTTTGCAAAAATACGTAGAAAAAAAAAACTTTGAAAAAACTCATTTGAAAAAATCATTTTCAAATAAATAAGAAGGAAAAAGACAACTCCTATGAAAAAATAACTTAAAATAAAAACTCTTTAAAATCATCATTTTAGAAAAAAAAACCTATTGCAAAGAAATAAGAAGTGCAAAAGGCTTGGAATAAAAACTTATTTTGAAAAAATGCCTTAGAAAAGCATTCTTTCAATGTATTCCTTAGAAAGAAGTAAGAAAAAAAAATATTTCATAAAAAAAACTCTCTTTGCAAAAAAAATCCTTAGAAAATTCTTGGAAAAAAAACCCATTGCAAAGAAATAAGAAGTGCAAAAAGCTTGGAGTAAAAACTCATTTTGCAAAAATGCCTTAGAAAAACATTCTTTCAATGTATTCTTTAGAAAGAAGTAAGAAAAAAAATACCTTATAAGAAAAACCCCCTTTGCAAAAAAAGCTCCTTGGAAAATCCCTTCAAAAATATTCTGACCAAAAGTATGCGAAATTAATTAAAGTTTTTTTTTTTTATGTTTGGTTATTCGACCAACGAGTTTTTTTTTACGTTTGGTTATTCGGCTGAATAACCTTTGATTTAATTGACGTCACCGTTACGTAAAACAGTTATTCGGTCGAATAACCTCTGAAACCTGAAAATTTGATTTTCTCTCACAGTTTTCAGGTTTCTCCATTTTCGGAAGGTAAAATGGATCTCGTACACTACAAAGCGACTGTCGGACTTGATACCATTAATTTCGTTATTGAATCTACTTTCTGAATATATAGATTTTGTTGTGTATAGGTAAGATCTGATATTTGTAATTGTTTGTTTTCTTAATAGGTGTCAAGTTTGGTTTCATCTCTTTCAAAATGCAGTGAAATGAAAAATTCATAACTTTAAAAATACAACACGAAAAAAATTGAGAAAACTATGGTGCAGTTAATTGGCGTGTCTACTTCAAAAGGGTATTCATAGAATTTTTGGTTGAAAAGTTTTGTGACAAAAAATATGTTGAAAATCGACAAAGTTTCCCCATTGATCGAATTCAAATAAATATAATAATTAGTATATAGATCCATTTGTTACAAACTTATAGTCATGCAGTAGTATATTGTGTGTAAATTGTCGTAGCATATTTGTTTTTTGCAAAAAACAAGTTTAACAATGATTTTACGTGTGCGACAAAACATGGCTATTTTGTAGTTCTTTCATTTTATAAGAACACACTGTCAAACATTTGTCGAATCGACATATAAAATCTCAATATAAAAAATTGAAAAAAATATGGATAGCAAGCTAACATAATTCTCTAAAAGTTTGTTTTTTAGTGAAAAGTGAAATTCCAAACAAAAACATCACTTTTATTTGCCCAAAGATGGAAAACATGAAAAATTTAGAATTATTTTCTCACGAAACCCCCCAGAATAGACACATATCTTCATGGATTCACCCTCAGTATAAATGTTGTCTCCAATTATCCTCTCAATAGAAGAGTGTTTCTGAAAATTCAAAAATATACAACATGAGACAAACAACAGATAGCTATGTCCTCGGCATAACTTCACAAGATCAGTCAAGTAAATAACAAGTGCCAGAATCAATCAAATGATTCTCACAAAATTCATCCCAAAATAAGTTACCATCTTCGCCCACCAAAGCCTGCTTAGAAAGTAGATCAGCATGTGAGTTGTATTCTCTAAAGATATGTTCCAAGGTGACCGTACTCAAACTGTTGAGTTCTTTCTTCACTCTATTGCACCAACCAGTTAAATTCAATATCTTAAGTTCATACTCCCCCCTGGCCCATTTGATGGTAACTCTAGAGTCACCAAAAATCTTTACATTCACCAAACCAAAAACATTAGCCACTTTTGCAACACACCATAAAGCTAAAAGTTTTGCTTTCATATTTGTACCTTTTCTACATTTCATATTCAATGTGAAATAGTGATCTTGACTTATATATATGACCCCACCTGCTCCACAGTCGCCCAAGTTGACAGCTCCATCAAAAAATAGTACAGGTTCAGTTACCACAAGATGAAATTTCCCAATGTCCCTTTGTACCCGTGGTATCTCTTCCTTCTGATAGTTCATATAATGGCTAATAACAGTATTATATGATCTTTCCAAATATGGCTTGGATTCCTCAAAGGTAGCCTTGTTTCTTATCCCCCACACCACCCCGCAAATGAAAACAGGTAAAGTCAAATGTTCTTTACAATTCTGCATCCAATGTTTCAGACAAACTGCAATATTTTGTCCTCTCCACCTCACTTTAATATCAAAGTTCTGATATATTCTCTCCCATAATTTCAAAGTAAAAGCACAGGAAACAAACAGATGTATAGTTGTTTCAGTATCACACTTGCACAAAATACATTGACTAGGGCCTATCCAACCCAAGGAGTAAAGATTTTCCCAATTCTTCAACCTGTCTTGTAGCAGAAACCAAAGAAAACATTTCAATTTTTGTGGCAGATGCCGTTGCTAGATTTTTCCATACCACCAATGGTTTGGAAAGATACATCTCCTTTTAATAATACATCTGTAAGCAGTATTAGCAGTCACTTCACCAATGGATTCATTACCTCCCCATACAACCTTGTCATCTTCTGAATTAAGACGGATACCAGCAGCATTAAGGCCCTGCATATACAACTACCATTCCATAGCTAAATTTGAAGGCAACTGTAAGTCACCATCAGTATACCAATAGCCAGTCCTCCTGTATTTTGCAATTGAATTCAATGTATAATATCATGTTGCTTTGAGTACATTTAAAATGTTAGACGATAATCTATATGAATCCTTCATTCCCAGAATGGGATCAACGCCAATAGCAACCTCTTCCCCTTTACCTACTTTCCAACATAATTCAAAAGCAAGCCCTTTGTAAACTTTCATCAAACCATTCCAGATCGGTGAGACCCCCCGCACCTTCTTATTGGGAACCCATAACCAAAGAGAGATCTCAGACTTAATATATTTTTGATGGATTATCCTTGACCAGAGTGTATTGCCAAATATTGCTCACCACAAACTCTTCAAATGAAGGGCCTCCCTGAAAACTGACAAGTCCTTAATGCCCCAACCCCCAGCATCATATGGTAAAGAAATTATTTCCCAACCAATTATCACAAGACTAGATTTTTTCAGTCCGCCCATCCATAAAAAGTTGAACAGGAATCTTCTCAAGGAATTAATCACAACACATGGAATAGGCAATAATGAGAACCAATCAACCGGCGTACCCATCAATACCGACTTAACCATGGTATGTTTTCCTCCAATAGACAGCAGGCGATATGTCCAATTGGATATTCTATTTTCAAACTTTTTGAGCAGCCACACCTAGTCTTTAATCAAATATCCATTTGGCTTAAGGTGAAAACCAAGGTAGGTAAAACCTTCAGCAATTTTTCCAAACTTATATGGCAACAAGGTTTGAAAACCCATGATTCTATCTTCTTCAATAAGGTTACCATAAAAGCATGATTTATTCAAACTAACCCGCATTCCTGAAGCTTTACAAAATAACATAATAATATCATGATAACACCTCCATTCAATCAAGGTATCAATACCTGCTATTAAAACATCGTCCACAAACAGGACATGAGTAATATATAAGTCCTTTGTAATTTTGATGCCTTTAATCTTACCTTCAGCTTTTGCCTGAATGATCATCCTACTCAGTCCCTCGATCAACAGAAGAAACAACAATGGAGACAATGAACACCCCTATCGAATGCCTCTGGAGCAGCTAAAGTATGAGGTAGGAGCACCATTCACTAAAACAGCAATGCTCACCGTATCAACACAGGTCATTATCCATCTAATAGCCATTGCTGGAACACCGATTTGTATCAATAATAATCTGAGAAAATACCAATTGACTCTATCATACACCTTTTCTAAATCCATTTTGAGCAAAATAGCTTTCTTTTTCTTACATTTGATAAAATGTAATAATTCTTGTGTGATACCAACTGCATCATGTATTTGACGGTCTTGTAAAAAACCGAACTGCTCCCTTGAAATATGTTTAGAGAGAACCGGTTTAAGGCGCCCTGCAATGATCTTTGAAACAATCTTATAAGCCAGATTGCACAATGCAATATGCCTAAAATCACAAAAAGTCTTAGGATCATTCACTTTAGGAATCAAAGTGATAAAAATAGAATTTAATGCACCAGACATATATCCCTGCTTCCTCGTGTACTCCACCATCCTGACAATATCATCTCCCATGATATCAAAGAAATTCAAGAACAATTCAACAGTCCAGCCATTCGGCCCCGGACCTTTTTTCCTTAGCAAAAAGTTTAAGTGTCCTCTCCACCTCCTCCAGAGTGACTTCCATACATAAATCATCTGCATCTTCAGTCTCAAAGAATCTAGGATAGTGTTTTACCACCTGAAGCTGTGAAGTTAAATCACATCCATGATCAACAGTGTAAATTTTACTAAAATGTTTCAGTGCTAAACCCTATACTTCCTGTTGACCCGAAGCTTCATTCCCCTCCTCATCAGACAGTTTCCAAATAGTATTATTGTTTCTTCTAGTCGAAGCAAAGGTGTGAAAAAACCTTGTATTATTGTCCCCAAAATTAACCCACAGAGCTCTGCTTTTTAGGCGCCATTCCTTTCTTCCCTTAAATAAATACTACTCTTCTCAACCTCCAGTTTTTTAAGTAACTCAAAATCCTTACCATCCAGTAGCCTTTCCAGGTTAAATGAGTATAGTTCCTGTGGCTTTTCCTCCACCTCCATGAGTTTCTGTTTGTCCAATTGCTTCCTCTTATGTATCCAACTAGTAACTTTCAACTTTAATTCCTTCAATTTGTGATAGAACATGTCCATTGGATTCAACTCAGAATTGGTGTTTAGATTCAACCAAACATCCCTAGTAAAATGTACAAAATCATCATGTAACAACCAAGAACTATCAAATTTAAATGGATAATTTTGTTGAACCACACAGTCTTCCAACTGTAAGAAGACAAGCCAGTGATTAGATATCTTATTCCTCCCAACCCAAGTTCTATACCTGCTACAGGATTGTAGTAAAGATGTCTGTACCATAAATTTGTCCAACCTTTTGTGGATCCTATCTTGACTGCTTCTACCATTTATCCAGGTTGGAGTGTTCACCCCTGTAACAACATCAATTAAACCATTATTTATAAGGAACGCATTGAAGAAGTCACCAAGTACATCCAATTTCTCCTTAGTTCCCCAAATATCCTGTGCAAGTCTGGTAAAATTGAGATCCCCCGCCACTATGATATTTTCCATCCTCAAAATCCCAGAAGATTGCAGACCAATCCAGAAAGCTTCTTGATTTTTGTAGGGGGCATAACAATTTAGTATAGTAAGATGCATATCATTAGATTTACATAGACCTTCCATCAATATACCCCAGGGGGTCTTATAAACAAAAAAGTGATAGTACCTAGGGTCCCAAGCAACCAGTAACCCTCCAAACATCCCATCAAAACTAAGTGCAGAGATTTCCCACCCGGTGAGAATCCCAACAATTTTTGAGATAGCAGAATAATCATCGCACATTGTTTCCTGCAGAATTAGTATGTTCAGGAGAGTAGTAGTAATAAGATTGGAGAGGACCCTAGCTCGAACAGCCGTCCCCAACCCCCTGATATTCAGAGTGCAAATTGACATTAGGGGATCAATTCATGGGGGTTATTAGCTCCAAGGCCCCCAATTAAGTTTGCAGTAATATCAGTCTCCTCCACAACACACCCTTCTGAAACTGATGAGATATCCCCACTCAAACCAACATTCTCAGGCACAATATAAGAATCAGAATTCTCCAATCTTGACAGTAAACGCTCCGAGATAGGAATAGATTCAGCAGCAGAATCAACACCAACACCCAAACCCTTCCGGCCTTTCTTCTTGCGCTTCCTAAGTGTGACGTTCTAGAAACGAGCATTATTTAAAGATTGTACCCTAGGGTTAGAAGAAGGGTTTTTAGAAAAAATAGGGAGAGGAGAAAGTGTGAAAATCCTCACAGTAGATCTAAGAGATGATGTATCTCACAAGAGAATAATTATAATTAAGCAAGAAAATAGAAGAAGAGTGATATATGCAGTATAATGAGCAACAGAATAATATGGTACAATAGAACTTAGATAGAAGTAATAATACTTCGGTCATACTAAATTATTAATCACAAATGGACATATAAATAATACAATGCATGAGGAATTCGAATGCCTAAGGTGGCAATTCGAATTAGCCTTCATGGAGTGATCAAAGGATCACTGGAGTGTCATCGGAGCACAACTAGGTGTCCTCATGATCATCGGAGCACAACTGGAAGTCTTCATCATCATCAGTGGAGTCATCAATGCTCAAGTAACTATCAACCATCAGTCAAACTAACTCTGGTAGGTGTAACTGAGTGTAACTCAATGTAACTGAGTGTAACTGAGTGTAACTGAATGTAACTGACTGTAACTGAGTGTAACTGAGTGTAACTGACTGTAACTGAGTGTAACTGAGTGTGACTGAGTAACAACTGGACTGGTAGGTGAAGAAGGGCGAGTTGCTCCCTAAAATCAAGGAAGAAGGGCGCATTAAGCAACTGGAGGGCTAAAACTGAATAGTGAGAAGCTCCTGGGGGCTAGCTAACTGAGGGCTAGGTGCTGGATTGATGACTGGGATGCATGCAAAATGCATGCAAACCCTAGAATGCATGCAAACCCTAAAAGGTGCATGCACGACTGAAAATGTAAATGATCAAAATACTGGTGGGACTAGGATGGAGTATAGGAATATCCTAACACCCCTCCTTAATCCATCCTGGGCCCTGGTAACTAAGACCAAAGGTCACCCAATACAATGAATAATAACTATCAATAAACCAAGGAAGTGGGAAAATTTCATGGGAAACATACCCCCTCCTCAAAAATAGACTGTAAGGCACACATAAAAATAAATGCTCCAAACTCAAGCAGGTGTGATGCCTAGTCATATGTCTGGAGGTATCTTCTTCTTGGGAAGAAGTGGATCATGGTCAAAAAGCATGTGCTTGTACTTGCTCTTCAGATCGAATGTGATGAGAACAAATCCAACAGTATTAGAATGATCCTTGAACCTGTGATTTGAATCAGCTGAGGTAGGATCAAATTTTTTAATGTGCATATAGTCCTTTGTCTTCTCCTTCGAACCACCATGGGTGAGATTATGCCAAAAAGAACTATTACATGTTTGCTTGAAATCAAAATCAGATTTAAGACTTTCAAAGCAGTTTCTTGAGATCTCCTTTGAACCAGCAGGGGTGAGATCAAAACTATCATATGCATGAGAAATTTTTTCAAGCAGTAATTGCTTAGAACCCAAATTAGATACAAGACTTGAATCATGGCTTCTTGAGATCTCATTTGAACCATGAGAGGTGAGATCAAAACCAGTAGATGCATGAGAAATTATCCCAAGCGAATGGCAATGGCCATATTCTTCAATGACCTTCTGAAAGCATGAATTTATGATCATATAGTAGTATAAAAGAGATGTTTGCTGAAGAGGAGCGAATGCATTACCTCCATTAGCTGATTTGACCTCTGAAATAATCATGTGATCATGATGCAAACCAATAGACTCTAGTGCAAGAGAGGATTTAGGACCTTCTGCAATATCTAGAGTGTGAGCTGGCACAGAAAGAGAAGAAAGTTTGAGCATGAGCGGAGAATCTGCAAGTTCTTTGTCAACAACTTCAATATGAGATGATACTGGTTCATGATCTGAGAGACCATCAAGAGGAGCGAATGCATCACTTTGTTTTCTTTTGAATGGGTTGGGACCAAGTCCTTCATTCTCTCTACCAAATTTTCCATCCAGGCGAGCCCATATCTCTTTTGGAGTCCATAACTCTCTTGGAATTTCAACACCATCATGGTATTTGAATTGGAATCTCTGGTATGCACACAAAGAAAACATTATTGCTGCAAAGTGCATGTCTCTTTTATTTAACCAGTCAATCTTCTCTTCAGGGGATTCGAACTCTCTTTTAAAATAACAATCAAAAAGATCATGGATCTTCAAGTCTGCTATCATTCTTGGTTTCCATTCATCATAGTTGAGTGGATCAAGAGGAGTAATTCCTGATGAATACATTGAAGCTGTAGAGGACCTGCAAAAACAATATAGAATAACTGCAACTGCTACTGCTGCAAAAATGCAGAAACTGCTGCAACTGCTGCACTCGAAATCTTGGTAATAACCTGCAAAAAAACTCTCAAGAATGGAGATAAACAATTCTCTCAACATGCTCTGATACCATGTGAAAATCCTCACAGCAGATCTAAGAGATGATGTATCTCACAAGAGAATAATTATGATTAAGCAAGAAAATAGAAGAAGAGTGATATATGCAGTATAATGAGCAACAGAATAATATGGTACAGTAGAACTCAGATAGAAGCAATAATACTTCGGTCATACTAAATTATTAATCACAAATGGACATATAAATAATACAATGCATGAGGAATTCGAATGCCTAAGGTGGCAATTCGAATTAGCCTTCATGGAGTGATCAAAGGATCACTGTAGTGTCATCGGAGCACAACTAGGTGTCCTCATGATCATCGGAGCGCAACTGGAAGTCTTCATCATCATCAGTGGAGTCATCAATGCTCAAGTAACTGTCAACCATCAGTCAAACTAACTCTGGTAGGTGTAACTGAGTGTAACTCAATGTAACTGAGTGTAACTGAATGTAACTGACTGTAACTGACTGTAACTGAGTGTAACTGAGTGTAATTGACTGTAACTGAGTGTGACTAAGTGACAACTGGACTGGTAGGTGAAGAAGGGTGAGTTGCTCCCTAAAATCAAGGAAGAAGGGCGCATTAAGCAACTGGAGGGCTAAAACTGAATAGTGAGAAGCTCCTGGGGGCTAGCTAACTGAGGGCTAGGTGCTGGACTGATGACTGGGATGCATGCAAAATGCATGCAAACCCTAGAATGCATGCAAACCCTAAAAGGTGCATGCATGACTGAAAATGTAAATGATCAAAATACTGGTGGGACTAGGATGGAGTATAGGAATATCCTAATAGAAAGGATATCCGTATTGGTAGAGGTCTTATATCCAACTTCCCCTAATATGCCAGTGTCATCTGCAGTATAAGGCCCAGACTCAGAAATACTAGCAACCCCCCCAGTCTTCTCAGAGGAATCACCTGACAGGGTAATGATATTAGAATGCATCTCCAATGGACCAATCTCCCATACCCTGGACACCCGAGTATCCCCCGGCCTACCCAGGATACCAATAACTAAAGGCAGAGTAGAAGGTTCACAGTCCTCCCTAGCAACATTACTAACCCGAAAAAGACCCCGACAAACCCTAGACTTATCAGAAAAACGGCTATCTTTGGAATCCAAGACCCCATCATTACCCAAATTTAGAATAGTATCCCCCAAAGCTAATTTTCTGTCTAAAATAGCCTCCACATCCTGAATCAAAGCTAATTCATCTTCAGGAATAACAGGTATAGGTGAACCGAGTCTAGGTGACAACTTACCAGGAAAATCAAATAGTCCCGAAGTATTCCTAGTCTGGTCTAGTTGTAATTGCTCCTAAGTATCGCCAGAGGTAGGCGTCGAACCCATCTTTGTCAAAGACCAAAGCTTCGGGTAGTGTGAGAGTATATGACCCGTATGTTGACAATAATGGCACTGAAATGGGATTCTGAAATAGTCTAGACACTGTCGCCAAACCCTTTCCCCCCACAGTAACTCAATTTCCACCGGAAGGACACGAGCCATCTCAAACTCTACCATAACTTTTGCCGACCGCCTATCATACCCATATAATGAGCAATTATCAAGCCGAACGAAGTGACCAACCGAATTAGCAATACCTATAAGAATGTTCTTCGTCCAGAGTTCTATCGGAAGACCAGGGATAAGGAGCCACAAATGGCGAAATTTTTGTTTCTCCTTCAAAGGGTCAAAGGACAGATGCCACTTCTTCAGGAAAAAAGAACCCTCTTTAAAACACCAGAACCGCTTAATAATAATACCCACATGTTCCTGCTTCGAAAAGATGAACATTATCCAACCGTTCAAAAGATTCATCAACCTAGGCATATCCCTGATGATCGGAGACCAATTTTTCTTGACCCATTCCACCAACTCATTTTGTTCACCCCCTGTAAACTCCAACCGTCCCACAATAGCCCGAGAGTTCAACATTTCTATTCTTTCCAGATTCGTTTCACTAGGAATGGTGAAGCTATCCAGACCCTCCCTCACCTTCAAATTTTTGCTAGACCTTCTCTTACGAGCCTTCTCCCCTCTGTATCTATTAGGCCAGTCATGGGTAGACTTAGGTTTTGTTTCTCTGCGGTGAATCACTCCTGTCTCAATAGAATGAGACGCACACCAAACACCATTAGGGTTACCAAGACTACCCCCAACACCGGCAGGGGATAGTGGAAGTCCAGGTGTATGTACATGATGTCCCATCAAAACCACCCCCCACAAACTATACCGGCAACTATCCCACCGGAACCGGGAATGGAAACCGTGACACCTAGAGCCCACCAAGCAATATGTAACCAAACCACACCAATAGCTAAGAAAGACTGAAAAAACCGCAGAAATAGCTGAAAATGACAGGTTGGGTGCAGCCAATAGGAGACAACAATCGAATATTAACTTCCCACTTTTTTTTGACTTGGCTGGTACTAGGTTGGCCGCAAGAGACCAACGTGACTCTAAGTGATTGTTACCTAATATTAAACAGCCTCAACCAGCATAATCGCACTAGTTCTGCAGAAAAAACACAGATTTCTTAGAAACCCTAAACCTCTCCATTTTCCCCTAGTCCTCAAATATATTGTGTAGGCTCAGCAGCAACCATCTCAGCGTCAGTATCTAGAGTATCTATTTCCTTTATAGTAAGGCTACATTAAGAAACTCTTCTTTAAAAACTTTTATTACTATCTATTTTGGGCATATGGTAATCATAAGTGACAAACAAAATGGTTGGTTGGGTTTCCTAAGTAGCCAACTAACTCGTTAATTTTATATATATATATAGTTTGATATTGATGGAAACATAATCTTTTGGGATTATGGTTCCAAGCAAAATTGTAAATATTATTGAGAATATAAAGAGCCCATAGGAATTCAGATAGCAGATAGCATTTGGAAGATGGAAACCAACAACCATCTAATGTACAAATAATTACTTTTGCATTGAATAAGAATCATTTGGGAGTTATTTACCTTCATGCTCGCCCAATCCTGCCATTCTCTTGCAAATTTCTCTGCTCAAGCGTTATACTTTATGCCATTATGCTTGCCACTATCTTGCGCACTCCCCAGTCCTGCATTCTGCCTAATTTTGCAGTGTTTCGTTGTTTCTGGTCTCTGTTCCTCCAGATGCGTTTCTCTCCATTGTAAACACTAATATGTTTTGAGTATTGTATGCTAAACTGCTTGCTGGTAAATTTCATTGGTGGTGAGCTTTCAAGAGAGTTGTGTGGAGAACCTTTCTTTTGTGAGGAGGAAGCCCTAAACTAGTACCAATATCGTGACTACTACATCTGATTTTTTTGTAACTATCGTGGACTTCACATCCATTGAGTTTGAGTTTGTGAAGGTTTCGGACTGCCATCCAAATGTTGTTGCCTTAACCATCTTTGAGAAAGCACAAACCATATTCTGAGAGATGCGTGGAACGTGAAGACCTTTGTGAAGAGCTATGATTTCTCTGTCAGTGGATCGAGCTCTAACTAGGTCGCCCTCTGCTGCTGCAAGTTTGTGCTTGTGATCTCAGTATGAATATTGCGATTTTTCTCCAACTATGAAGACTGTGTTGAATTGCTTAAGTTGTACACTGATTTGAGTTGTGGCCTCTCCTTGAAGTGAGCTATGATTTTGTGGGTGCGCCCTCCCTCAATAGACTGATCTCTCAATAGACTGAAGCTGGAACCTCTCCTTTGATGAGAGCTACAATCTTTCTTGGTGTTGAAGCTATAATGAAGACTATCTCTGCGTGGAGATGTGCGTGAGGACTGAAGGAGCTCTCTCTCTCTCTACATGATGCAGTGCATTGAAGGCTGAGTGGAGTGCATACTCTTTCGTGGCACCTCGAGGGAAAAGCTTAATTCTTCGTAATGTTTTATGGGGCTACTTATTCAATTGGTGTCTCAAATTTGTTATGACAACGCCGGTGTAAACTCTCTTCGTGGTGATAACCATTTATTGAAATTGACGCTGCATTGAAACATGAATCTTGAATATTGGTGCATGTCCCATGACTTCTCCAAGTATGAAGACTGAAGTGTGCATTGATTATCTCTCTTGTAAAATCATTGGAATGTTAAATGCATTGTTTTTTGTTTTCCAAAAATCCACCATCATGATTGTACTAAGTGTGAAGTAGAGTTCTCCTTGTGTGAAAAGTTGCGCCATTGCACCTTGAAAAGCGGTGAAGACGGGTAACAATATTTTATTTTGAAATTTGCACATACATTGGTCAAATTAGGTATCATGGAGAGCAAGCATGATCCCTGCACTTGAGACATATACAAATTTTTATGAACTATGGCAGAGACTTAGACCTACATAGTATAGAGTAGCGTTGAATAAAGCTTAATGA
This sequence comes from Larix kaempferi, assembly GCA_027924585.1. Classification (NCBI taxonomy): domain Eukaryota; kingdom Viridiplantae; phylum Streptophyta; class Pinopsida; order Pinales; family Pinaceae; genus Larix; species Larix kaempferi. The sequence goes on along the minus strand of BSBM01000458.1, from coordinate 1,128,914 downwards.
AAAGACTAATTTTAGTTTTAGTGGTGTAGCTGAAATTCTGTTGCAAGATCGTTTTAAACTGTTGTAAATAAGGTAGAAGAGACTTTAATACCTGCACCTACCTCTTCTTTGCTTCCAAATCCCATTTATTAGCAAGTGACAAAGGTGATTGTTGCAAAGATGCATTCTTTTCCATGTACAGTTGGTGTAATGAAAACCCTTTGCCTTGCTCAGGACCAGTCCAAGGGAGAGAACAACAAAAAGGGATGAAGAAGAATAAAGCTCAGAGGAAGGGGGTACAAACAACTTAAGAAAAATACCAGACATGAAGTGTAAGCGTTGTGGGAAGAATGGACATGAAACATATCATTGTTGGCCCCCTTGAAACTCCATCAAATAAAGACATAATCAAAATAAAGAAGACAAAAATAAGAGAAAATAGGCTGGTAAAGCTCCTGATTCTGCTCATTGTATTGTTGCACATTGTAATCTTGTAATAAATGAAATAACATCATTTTCATCTTACAAAGATTGTTTGTTGCTTGATACTGGTGCAACATCCCACATGAACTTTAGAAAAGACTGTTTTGAAGAACTGAATAACATTGTAGATGGCATAGTGTAATTTGTAGACAAATCTAGCCTCAAACCAAAGGGAATTGGTTCCATCAGGTTCAAACTGCCTAGATTCCCTGAATTTGTATTGAAGAATGTTCTCTATCTTTCAGAGTTGCAGAGAAGCATGCTCTCATTAGTGCAAATTCGACAGCAATGCCATTCCATCCATATGTTCGATGGAATCATAGAAATAAGGAAGTCCTATGACAACAAGGTCATCATGACCATATATAAAGATGGAAGTTTGTTGAAGTTGAAAGGATCATCTACAAGAGTTCAGAAATTTGCCTACCTCTCTCAACATGGAGAAGGTATTATGTCATCCATATTATTATGGCATGCTAGATATGGTCATCTAAACTATAGCAATCTTCATTTGTTGAGAAATAATGGTGTCTTTGGTTTTCCCACCATTCCTAGGAAGATGAACAAATGTGATGCGTGCATAATAGGAAAACATATTAAGAACCATTCCAAGAGTCAAAATTCAGAGCATGTAGAAAGTTAGAGCTTGTTCACTCTAACATAAGTGCCCCCGTGCCTATTCCTTCTGCCAATGGTAATAGATACCTCATGACCTTTGTTGATGACTACTCCAGAATGTGTTGGGTATACTTGTTAAAGGAAAAAACTAAAGTATTTTAAACATTCAAGAATTTGCATGCATAATAGAAAATCAAGCACAATCTCATATTGGCACACTTCATACTGATAATGGAAAATAATACACTTCTAATGATTTTGAAGACTATCTTCATCAACATGGGATTGCACATCAAACTTCAATTCCTTATAACCTCAACAAAACGGTGTGGCGGAAGGGATGAATAGAACCATCATGAATATGGTACACACAATGATTTTTTTCAAGAATAAAACTAATGTTTTGGGGTGATGCAGTATTCTGTGTATCCTATTTGAGAAATGGAAGTACATCTCATATTCTTGAAGAAAAGACTCCTAATGAAATTTGGTATGGCCACATGCCATCAGTGAGGCATCTCAAGGTCTTTGGCTACACCTTATATGCCTTGATACCAAAGGAGCAAAGAGGAAAGCTTGGTGCTAGAAGTCGAAAATGCATTTTCTTGGGTTATTCAAACACCTCCAAGGCATATTGTTTTTATGATGAGGTAAACAAAAATTTTGTTATTTCCAGAGATGTCATTTTTCTTGAAACTAATAAAAATGATGAGTCTATTGATAGACAACTTGATTGTCTGGAAATATTTTCCCATCTAAAGACATACTATGAAGTTGATGATGAAATTACAAATCTTGAAGGGAGGATCCCTATCTTGTATCAATATATAGAATTTATATTTGAAGTACCAACAACCCCTCATGAAAAAACTCATTAAGAAGAATTTCTTGCCACTTCATGTGAACAGGAGGCTCAACTAGATGATGTTATTGAGAGGATTGGAAGATAGAACCTTGAATAAAATGAATCACCACCAATTGATGAACCTGGGACATCATGGAAAGTTCCAAAATGGGCCACAAAGACACTTGAGAGTGTCCATCCGAATGAAGTTGGAAAGACAGAAACAAGAAGCTCAACCAGACAAGAAGATGGAGGAGATGCAAATAAATCAAGTGATGACATGGATGTCTCATTTGATTGTGAATTAATTTTATCTACTAACTTTGAACCAACTTCTTTTCAAGAGGATGTTAATCGTGATAGTGGAAAGAAGCCATGCAGAATGAGTATGATGCACTCATGGAGAATGGAACCTGGAAGCTGGTTGGCCCTCCAATTGGAACCAAACGAATCAGTTTCAAGTGGGTATATAAGAACACATACAGATCAGATGGCTCACTTGACAAGCACAAATAAAGGCTTGTAGTGAAAGACTATGCACTAAAAGAAGGAATTGACTATGAAGAGACATTGTCTCCCATAACAAAATGGGCTACCATCCACACCTTATTGTCCTTGGCTACAAAAAATGGGTGGAAAGTCCACCAGATGGATGTAAAAAAAACCTTCTTGAATGGAGACTTGAAAGAAAATGTCTTCATGTCTAAGCGAGAAGGATTTGTTGTGAAGGGATAAGAACAAAAGGTATGCAAACTTGTCAAGTCCTTGTATGGCCTAAAACAAGCACCTCACGCCTGGTATGAAAAGCTAACCGGGCATCTTTAGAAGTTAAATTTCAAACATTATAATCTTGATGATGAAACATTTTTCTTAAAGAAAGTTGGAAGATCTGTTGTGTTTCTTTTGGTGTATGTAGATGACCTTTCGATGATTCGGAACAATTAAAGTTATATTGCATCCATAAAGAAAGATTTGATGAATGGATTTGAGATAACAAATCTGGGACACCGTCACTACTACTTGGGAATTTAAGTGACTCAACATCCTAAGTACATATTCATCTCCCAAAAAAAGTATGTTGGAGAATTGTTGAACAGATTTTGCATGAAGGAATGCAACCCTCTCTCAACTCCAATGGAACAAAATTTGTAGCTCACATCAATTGAAGGAAAGGAATTCGAGGATGCGACCAAGTACCAATAGCTTGTAGGAAGCCTTATCTACCTCACAACCACCAGACCAGATATTTCATATGTTGTTGGCATCCTTTCAAGGTCCATGCACAAACCTTGTGAAGGACATTGGTCTACTGCTAAAAGAGTTATGAGGTACTTGAAGGGGACTTAAGACTTCGGACTCAAGTACTGTAAGGTAGATGACTTCAAACTCACTGGGTACTCTGATTCAGACTTTGATGGTGACAAAGAGACAAGAGTGTCTACTTTTGGATACATAATGAGTCTTGGATCAGCACTTGTCTCCTGGAGATCACACAAACAATCACTTCCAACGGATTATGTGGCTATTGTTGAAGCAACGAAAGAGATAGTGTGGCTTAGGAAGATACTTGAAGATTTACAGGAGAAACAAGGGAAATCCAATCCCTTATTGATTGACAACACTTATGCAATCAATTTGGCCAAGAATGCCAGATTCCATGATCGAACCAAGGACATCAACATGAAGTACCATTCGATTCAACATCATGTAGAGGCCAAGACAGTTCATCTATGACATTGTTCCACAAACGAACAAATTGCATACAACTTTACCAAAGCACTTGAATGAGAAAAGTTTGAAAAGTTTAGAACCATGCTCGAACTTACAACACCCCTTCGGATTAAGGAAGAATATTGGAAATGTAATCCTTCGAGATTATGGTTCCAAGAAAAAATTCCAAATATTGTAAATATTGTAGAGAATATGAAGATCCCGTAGGAATTCAGACAATTGTTGGAAGATGGAAACCAACAACCATCTAAGAATGTATAAATAATTTATTTTGCATTGATAAGAATTATTCAGGAGTTATTTAGCTACAAATATAATAATTTAGGCTACCAAAAAAAGAAATTGAAATTGAAGTTTCATTTTATAATATTTTAATTTATAAATATTAATATTTTGTGTTCATAGTCAAAAGTTTATGAAGATATTTACCATTGAAAGTAAACATATGAAATGCAAAGTTACTTAATACCTGCCTCTCAAAAAATATTTATTAAAAATAGTTGAAAATGTTAATATAAAATAGTTACTTCCATTATATTGTTAACTCGTCTCAAAAACTCACAAAACTATGGTTTATTAATGAGAAATTAAATTTGATAGCAATCCATAATTATAATCCCTATTAGCAAGAACATTAAAGCCTAACTTTTTAAATTATAGAATTGGAAAACCAACTTGAATTTATTTGCATGTCATGAAGCTAATTTTGTGTTGCGATATGGAATTCCATCAACTAATAATTGTAGCTATGTTGCATATTAATGAATGAATAGTGGCAAAAACCCAAATTTTGACAATATAAAATCATTTTTATTGCATTACTTGAATTGTAAATCCCTAGTAATCTTCCTTCCTCTTCAATTTATTATGAAATGTGGTAAGCAACTTGGCCTACTTCCAGTTCCTTTTGGTTTAATTTAACAAAATAAATGCATCATTCATGATGATACATATAAATTAGACTCAATCCATAATCTTTATCTTCTAATCCAAGATGAAATTTTCATAAATATGTGACCTTAATGTCACACTTGTCAAACTATCAATAGATTTGCAAAACATCATGCAATCCAATATTTTATAAATATAAATATCAATATTGAGTTGTGAATCTATCCAGAATGCATCTTGTAACAAATCACATAATGCTACTTATAAATCATATAAAAGAGATTAACATAATAATAAAAAGATTAGCAAGGTTAAGATTCCATAAAACTTTTAAGAAGAAGATAAAATTTAGTTTGAATTAATTGTCCAATTGCACGAAATTTCAACAATCATTTCATTATGTTAAGGTGGCTCTATTACCACCATTTCAAGAGATACCACCATTTCAAGAGAAATAAAAGCCATGGATATTTTTTCCCCAATAATTGTGGGAAGGAAATAAAATTACACCATCATTTGAAGAAATGACAACAAGTGAATGGTATTCTCAATAAGAAAATAGTTCATGGATGGGAAAATATAATTATCTAACCATTACATAATATTCCCCCCTAACTTTGTACTCATGTATTAGACCCTTGAAAATATTTTTGGCTTTAAACAATTGTTATGTTAAGTTGCATTTACCTTATTTTTTCCCGAAAAAAATTCTAACACAATATGGGAAAAGTTAGACTACCAAATTAAAATTAAAAATAGGTTGTATAAAAACACTAAGGAATATTTGAGAACATTACATAGTTCTTAATTTAAAGTCAATATACCATGTAAACATTACAACACTAATGCCATTTTAAGTAAAATGATGTTTTCAAATTGAAAGAACAAATGGATGAATGAACAATTTTAAAATGCCATATTGTTATATTAAAATTTAATTGCAATTACATTGTTGTCGAGTTGGCTAATAAAGACAAATTCTTGAGCCAAAATGAAAAGCTTCTTTTACTAAAAAACAAATAAAATAAAGTACCTTTAGTTGGTGATTATGTTTACAAATCCCAATTTTTTATGTCAGTCTCATGAAATATCAACATATTTTTTTAGGTCAAGAAGGATGGGAACATTGAATACTTTTGCTTACCCATGAAAAAGAAAGATTTGAAGTTTTCTCAAAGTAAAGAGAGGACAAACTTTCATGAACATAAAAAATAAGACTTGAGGAAATTAGCTCACTAGAGGATTTAAACAGTGTGTTGGATTGTAAGTATCTGTTTTCTTGAGCCTCCTCAAACGTCATTATTCAAAAAAAAATCTAGAATCACAATAAGAGAAGCAAAATAAGCAAAGATCACAAAGTAAAGTCACCAAATTTCAACAAAGTTTTATTAGAGAAAGATGCAGAAATTGCTTCTTAAAACAAATCCAAATCAAATCTTCCATACCAAAATCAAACAATTAAAACAAAAAGAAATATCAATTCCAAAAATCAAAGTGCAAATTGTCAATAAAGAGACATCAATTGATACAACTAAATAAAGATGCTTTCAAGTGCTTTAAGTGTAATATGTGGAAAAAGATATGTCTATAGAATCAATCGAATTTAAAATTGCAGTTGTTACTATTAACAAAAATATTTCAACTAGTCCATATGACAACAACAATTACATTAATGTCAAGTTGACAAATCAATCACAAATTTTGAGACAAATTGAAAGCCTATTTTTTGATGAAAAAGAATATGAAATTAAAAAATCTACCATTAATGATTGGTGATTATGTTTTCAAACCCCATTTCAACGTTACATCAATTTAGGGAAACACAAACATAATTTCTCACCAAATCTTGTATTTCTTCCAAAAGTGGTAGTAAAAGAATGTCAACACATCTCTAATCTGTATTCACCCAATTTATCATAGTTAAAGAGTTGCCATAAACTTGTAAGTGAGGTATTGTCGGCTTGGTTTTGCAACCAAGCTTTTTGCAATGGGCACCTATCAACAATGTCATAGCAGTTTCAATATTGAAAGCAAACACAATTATAAATTAAATCTAAATCTAAACTAACATGTGCATATAACAAATAAATTTAAAAACGATTCATGGAAATAACAAGAAATAAAAGAATGGATGTTTTGTATTAAGATACCTCAAATGGTGAGGATTTGTGTTGAGCAACTCCAAGGGTGAGTAGCTCCAAGCTCCAATGGTCTCTTCTCCAAGATGTTGAAAATGGCCAAAAGTCTCATGAAAGATTTTGACAGCGTGAGGATAGGATGATGGATGGATGGAAAGTGAGGAGCCCCTACCACCTTTTTATAGTTTTTGGTGGTGGGGAATACCATTATGGTTTTGAGGAAACCAATGGTATTGACCAACATGGTTTAGGTACATTTTCCCTCCTTTTTCCTTTTTTGAATATTTTTAATATTTTTATTCCCTTTTTAATATTTTGGGGAATTCTGGACCCTTTTTGAGGGTTTTTTATGCTTTTTGAGGAAAAATATTCATTTTGAGGGGAAAAAGGGGGTGTATTATGGTCTTTTGGTGACCTTTTGATGGCTTTAGAGGCTCAAATGGTGGAAAAGTGGACAAATGGATCATGTGAATAAGGAAATGAGCTAGTGAGCACTTTTTGGGTGTTAACAGATTGCCCCCTGATGTGTGAGGGCAGGAGCTCATCGTATGGACGATAGACATCATAGTTCTTTTGTCTTCTTCCTGGGGTTTGGGGGAAGAGAAGAGACCGGTTGGAGACTGGATCCACAGCCCTTGGAAGCTGCAAAAAAAGAAAAAATATTACATGGCCTCAATATGAATGAGGAATAATCTCTGATAATGGACGAGGCGGGCATACCCATGCTCGTATCAAGACATATACATAACAATTAGTCCCAAGAAGGGGGACCTAAATAATACATAAAAAATATGTTGGCACATCATAATGGTCCAAAGGGGACACTATTTTGGGATGTACTTATGATCATAACATGACTGATCTCAATAACTAATACACTGGAATAAAGTGACAACCGTTCTGAACAAGGTTTTGAGAAGGGTCTGTAGGGACTCAATGACTCTGAGTCAACTCTGAGGAGTATATGTAACTCTATACTCGAGGGAGTATAAAACTGGGGTACATCTGAATACTGTCGCCATGCGCAACCCGGATATCTATAGGAAAATGTAATTAGTTGTTTCCATAAGTAGACTTTCAAATGTGGAAGAGTCAGGTGGTATCCGGGGTCTTCAACAAATAACTGAAAGGACCAATACCCTATGCGAGTCTCAACGATGCGATCAAGGTGTTGAAGTCGAGCATGTGAGAAACAACCATTTGGAGAGGCACTGAGGACTCTTCTCGAAATGATTCGTAGGCACTCATCATAAATGGTGATGAGTCCAAGACACAGGGACCTCTAGGTCTATCCTCTGGAATAAATTTGGTTGTCGTCGACAGAGGGAGACCAGCAACTAACAAGGCAATGATGTTTCCTTGATAGGAGCACGAGGTGTAGAACTGACGTGTGGTAGTAATGATGGTAGGACTGACATACTTGTGGGGATGGGAAGTAACTGGGGTCATAGAGTGGGTAGACTCAAACTTCCTTTGTTCAGAGCATGATGACATTGTTGACCTGGCAGCGTAGGGAACTAATTTGTAGGTGTGGGGATCATAGCTTTTAGGGACTGAAGGGTATGTATTGACTCTGGGGGGGTCAAGATGATGGGTGATGTCGAGGGATTCTCAGGGTGACATACTGCAGAATACTCTGAACAAAGGCGACCAAAATGGAGAAATTGCCATATGAGTAGACGTGATCTGTTGTGGCGCCGAGAAGCACCATTGGGTCCTTTTTTGTAGTTTTAATGAGCTCCAAGAAGGGATAAAAGTGTGCTCTGAACTGGTACTGTCCTGTGGATTTTGTGAGCCCAGGACTGTTTGTGCTCATGGGTGCTTTCATTTTTAAGGAGTCTGGAAACGATAAGAAGACTTTGTAGTGGTTGTGAGTACCGTCCTGTGGGTTTTTACGAGCCTAGGATGGTGATTGCTCGTGGTCGCTTTCATGTTTAGAGATTCTAAAAGTGGTAAGTGGACTTCATTGGTGTTCTTTTTCATAAGTTAGGCTCCAAGGCCCGAAAAAGCATAAAATGATGCAAATGGAGAACTCTTCTAGCCGATGTGACTAGAGTATTCCTTTTTCGTAATTAGTCTACAAGGTCCGGAAAAGGGGTAAACTTATACCATGTAGACGCCCTTTCAGATATGTTTAGTGAGCATGAAAGGAAGCAAGGTTGCTCGGCAATCTTTTCATTGTTTTAGGAGTCAAAAAAGAGCTTAACAGAAACTCCCTAAGTGCCTTTTTCGTAAAAGGGATTGCTCGGCCCGAAAAAGGGGTAAAACTATACCGAACAAAAAGGGATTGATGAGAGTGAGAAAAGGTCCCAAGCATCGTCATGAGTGCGGAATACTGAATCCGGTGACATAAAGATTGTCAAAAAGGAGCAATGGCCAATGTGGCACGTAAACTGAGGTGACGAGGGGGCATGGGAAAATGCCCAAAAAATATGGAGGTGAGAGCGAGAAATGATCTCAAGCTTCATCACGAGCTCGGAAAACTGAATCCGGTGATATAAGACTCGTCAAAAATGGAGAACGGTCGATGTGGCACGTAAATCGAGGCGACGAGGGGGCATGGGAAAAATGCCCCAAAAATATGGAGGTGAGAGCGAGAAATGATCTCAAGTTTCATCATGAGTGCGGAAAACTGAATCCGGCGATATAATACTCGTAAAAAATGGAGAACGACCGATGTGGCACATAAACCGAGGCAACGAGGGGGCATGGGAAAAATGCCCAAAAAATATGGAGGTGAGAGCGATAAATGATCTCAAGTGTCATCACGAGCGCGGAAAACTGAATCCGGTGATATAAGATTCGTCAGAAACGGACGACGGCCATTGTGGCACGCAAAGCAAGGCAACGAGGACGTGAAAAAATGGTCAAAAATGGACCTGGTGAAAATAGGAAAAGGAAAGGATTATCGTGAAGGTCTCGCTGTGTTGATTCCAATGGTACCAACGTTTTGAGGAACAGACGTCGTATGATACCGCAATGGTTGTTTGAAAAATGGTCAAATCTCTATAAATAGGGTGTGGGGCCCATATGACGTGTCATTGTTATGTGTAAGTTTGGCAGAGCAATCAGAGCTCTTTCTTGATTTCCAGGAGATTTGACTGTGGGTTTTCGATTCCGCGAGTTTCAGGTCATCCTATTCGCCTTAGCCTTTTTAATTATGTCTTTTTTGGTTAGCAGCAAGCCCCCGAAGGCCACGAAATTCCATGTTGGCCTTCCAACATGGAATATCGCGGGTTTCGCGTCTTTTTCCGTGATGAACATCGTGGGTTTGGGGCTGACAATCGCTATGTTCATCGCGGCTGTCGGGCTGAAAGTCATGATGTTCATCGCGACTATGGGGTTGATAGTCGCGATGTTCATCGTGACTGTGTGGTCAATACCCGCGATGTTCATCGCAGGTTCTTGGATGAAAGCTGCGATGATCATCACGGCTTTTGATGGAAAAGCCGCGATGGAATTTTTTGAAAAAAAATTTATGGTTCTAAAAAATTATCTTTCTTTTTTGGTAGGATATTAAGGAGACCATTGGTGTCATGGCGAGAGCGGGATATGGAGGAGGACTTGATGATTCGGATTTGGACCGATCAGGGGGTCCGACAGGCTCTGGCTGTGAGTGGGCTCCTGAAGTTCGCTCAGATTCCACCGATGCATTCAGTAGAACCACTACTGAACAAATTGGTGAGTCTTTGGGTCCCTACAGAGGGTGCATTCATTGTTGGGGGTGAGAGGTTAGAGATCACCCTTACTAATGTATATTTTCTTACCGGGTTGCCTCGCTTAGGGGAGGTAGGGGATCTTCTGCCGAGGATCCCGACAGGTTTAGAAATCGAGGATATCCTGGAGACCTTCTATGTTGCTAGGGCGATTGTGCAGAACAACGCTTTGAGCCTGAGATCTTTGCGGGAGTGGGACATGCGGGCTGTTGGGGCTTGTGTTCTGCAGGTGTTGGGTGCCGCGGCGCCACATCGTTTGTCGAGGGGGACAAACTATGACGGTGGATTCTGTGCTGAGGGGGACCTACTACGCATGGGGTCAGATGTTTTTGGCTGGTGTCCGGAGAGATTTGGACAAAGTCAGTCGGGAGGGGGGAGATTTCTGCTATGCCGCCTTCCTGTGTTGTTTCTTCTTTGAGCAAGTACCGACTTTGCAGCCATGGGTGCCGGTTCGAGACGGGTTCGTGAGCGAGCCACGCATGGTGCGGTGGGGGCAGATGATGCCCCGCGGTGGTGGTGGTATCCGCGGGTTCTTTTCACATGATATGTATGAGCAGTGGGAGCAGATCCCCTTGCTGATTGATGACTATCCATATGCCGGTATGGATTATCGAGGAGATCCGGAGATGCCTCGAGCCCAGGGACAGGCCTGGGGTTTAGATGGTATTTTTTTGTGTTTTGTTCTCTGCTATATCATGTGTTTTAGATGTTTTTGTTATGATTATAGTTAGATATTTATATGATGGTTCACTTGCGTGATTGTGCAGATGTTGGTCCTATACCACCGGTCGACCATGTGGTTCGTAGGGGACGGGCGATGGTGGTCGTTCCAACTCCTATAGCGGTACCGCCTCCTCATGCTCGAGGAGTTGGGCCTCGCGGTCAAGGAGCTGGGCCTCGAGATGATGCCATGGAGGGTGTCCAAGAGACACTAGACATGATCCTAGCAGGATTTCCAGAGGATGGGTGGAGGGATTTGGATCAAGACATCGTCAAGCGTTGTTTTGATGTGCCTCGTGAGTGGCGCTCGATCCTGCTCAGAGCAACATTGTTGGCGGCTGAGTGGAGGGATGGGGCTCGACATGATCCGGCAGGGCCGGTGGAGGGAAGGATTCAGGTGCGAGATGATCTAGTGGGGCCGGCGGAGAGGAGAGTTCGGGCTCGGCATGATCCGACAGGGCCAATGGAGGTGGCACCAGAGGAGCCTGGAGACCATGATGATTAGATGATCTTGTATCTACCCCCAAATGCTAATGAGCATATGGGGAAGTACCTTTTTGTACAGCTTATGTATTTTTGTATATTGGGTGCTAAGGGCACCTATGACATGTTTGACTATATTATGATGTATATATATATATATATATATATGTTTTGGTATATAGTCATGTATGCACATGGATGCATTTATCGTCTATTTGCTTGCCTGTGGAGGCATGTTTGATTTTCTGTATGCCCATGGAGGCACATGTTATGCACGTGGATGCAACATTTTGATTTTTGTATATGCCCGTGGAGGCACATGTTATGCACGTGGATGCATTTTTGTTTATGCCCGTGGAGGTACATTTTGTATTTACTATATTGTTTGATTGGTGTGCCAGTCAAGAATGTTGTTGGCCATATGGTCTGCTACACTGTTGAGATTCCTTGGGACATGTGTGAATGAAATGGATTCAAACTGTCAAACCATTTGTTTAGTGCAAAAGAATTTTCTGAAAAGACAGGGATCGCGTACCTGATAATCATTGTTGAGCTGGGAAACAAGGAGTTGTGAGTCCAAGAAAACGTTATGGTGACTTATGCTCATTTGGAGAGCTGCGGCCAGGAGACCGGTCACGACATGGTATTCAGATTGGTTGTTGGTGGCAGCACCTATGCACACTCCGTCAATGTGGATCAACTCATGTGAAGAGGAATATATTACCCAAGCTGCAGAGGCCAGATTGGGGGACCAACGGCTTGCACCATCAGCGAAACCGACGTAGCAGAGTGGAACAGGATCCATCTGTGGTCATGCAGAGAAAACAAATATTTAGGTTTTTTGAATTTTTTGTGAAAAACAAAATAAGACTGTACAATAATGGACGGTGGTGTCCATCAGATTTTCTATGGGTAAAATTGCTTGAGGTACAACCCATTGCGTGGGTTGCATAGGGGGTTGCCTTCTGAATCAGTCAGAATGTATGCCCCCTGTCCGAGGCAAGTGTGTATAATGTATGGGCCTTGCCACATGGACACAAACTTTCCTTTTCCGATTTTGTCATGAGCTTGATCATAGGTGAGGACAAGGTCCCCTTCAGTAAAATTTCTTGGGTGGACATGTTTTTCGTAACTCAGTTTGGATCGGTTCTTGGCTGCTTCCATGGTTTGGAGGGCTGTGCGCCGATCTTCATCGGCTTGCTCCAGGAGTAGTAAGCATTGCTCAATTAGGGAAGTGTCCGGTAGGAGTTCAACGGCCATATGTAGGGCTGGAATCTGGCACTCGATGGGGAGGACGGATTCGACACCATGAACTAGATGGAAAGGGGTAAAACCGCTTTGGTTGACGTGCGGTATGCCCATAGTGCCGGGAAGAGCATATGGTGCCAATTTGATTTGTGTTTGTCAACAGTGCGCTGGAGGATGGTCTTCAAAATTTTATTAATCGCTTCGACTTGGCCATTTCCTTGGGGGTAGTAGGCGGAGAAGAAATGGTGTTCAAATTTCAGTAGGGTTGATAATTCTCTCCAAACGGCATCTTTGAAGTGTGAGCCGTGGTCTGAGACGAGTTGCTTTGGCACTCCAAAACGAGCGATAACATGGTTGAAGAAAAAACGTGTTGCGGTGTCGGATTTGTAATTGTAAGTTGGCATGGCTTCTGCCCACTTGGTGAAATAATCTACGGCCACAATGATGTGTTTATGACCGCCGACTGACGTGGGATTGCAATCTAGGAAGTTGATGACCCATTTGCAGAATGGTCCGACAGTGACGACTGGATGAAGGGGGGCGGGTGGGGTTCTTGTCTTGGGGGCAAAAAGTTGGCAGTTTTTACAATGTTTGACTGCGGTGATGCAATCAATAAATAATGAAGGCCAAAAGTAACCTGCATGAATGATCTTTTGGGCAGTGGCCATGCTAGAGAAGTGGCCTCCGCAAGAACCACTATGGCAGTCATTAAGGACTTTTTTTACCTCGTCATGAGATAGGCAGCGGCGTAAGATGGTATCGACGCCGCATCGATAAAGTACATCACCTAATAGGAGATATCAGGGGGCATGGTGTCGTATACGACGACGCCCGTCATGATCGATGTGGGGTCAAAATTTTTGTGTGCGGAGGTAGATTAAGATGTCGCCGTACCATGGGTCGTCAGAAGAAATGATGAAAATGTGATCGTCAATGAGGTCCGTTTGGATAGCGGGTGATGACGAAGAGGATGGGAGATCTGTGATGAGTTGAGTGAGTTCTAGGGCCTTGGTGCTCTTTGGGGTTTTGAAAGTTAGGTCGTATTCTTGTAGGATAATCACCCATTTAGCTACGTGGCCTTGAAGGAGGCAACGTGTCAAGAGGTAAACCATTTGATTGGAATTGGCTACAACCGTGGTGTGGCTCAGGAGAATGTAATGTCGCAGCTTTTGTACTGAAAAGACGACGGCGAGGGCCATCTTCTCTTCATGTGGGTAGCGGAGGGGTGGGCTTGACAAGGTCTAGCTCACATAGTAGATGACATGCTCTTGGCGAGTAGTATCTTCCTGGACAAGAACTCCAGATACAACATATTCGGATGCTGAAACATAGAGGGTGAAATATTTTGTGAAATCTGGAGGAGAGATCAACGAGGCGTTCGTGAGTGCTTTCTTTAAGTCGATGAAAGTTGATTCTGCTTGTTGGTCCCATATGAAACGGGTATGCAGACATAGTAGTCGTAGGAAACCGTGGACCGTTGTGGCATAGTCAGGGACAAAGCGGCGGAGGAAGTTGGACCTCCCTCGAAGGCTTTGAAGTTGTCTTAATGTACGGGGTGACGGTAAGTCTACAATGGCTTGGACTTTCAAGGGGTCTACAATGATGCCTTTTTCTGAAATGACGAACCCCAGCAGGAGACCTAATGTAATGCAAAAGACACACTTGAGAGGGTTCAAGCGGATGTTGTATTTTCGACAATGCAAGAAAACTTGTCGAAGGTCGTCTAAATGGTCAGATCGTTTCTTGGATCGAGCAGTGAGGTCGTCCAGATAAACTTTTATGATTCTGTGTAGATCGTGGAAGCAATAAGTCATGGCGTGTTGGAAAGTGGCTCCATCATTCTTGAGACTGAAAGGCATGATGCGATAGGCGAAGGTGCCCCATGGGGTAGTGAAAGCTGTCTTGTATTGATCTTCTTTACGGATTTTGATTTGGTTATATCCGGAGAAACCATCCATAAAAGAAAGGACCTCATGTCCCGCACATTCATCGATTAGTTGGTAAATGAAAGGTGTGGGGAAGTTGTCTTTGGGACAAGCGAGGTTGAGGTCTTGGAAATCAGTACAAATGCATATGGTGCCCACTTTTTTGTTTACTGGCACTGGGTTTGATACCCAGGTGGTGTAGGCAATAGGATATATGAATCCTGCTTTTTGGAGTTTCTCAATCTCAGCCTTAACAGCTGGGAGCTTGGACAGGTGAATTGGTCGTTGATTCTGTCGGACAGGAGGCACATTGGGCCAAGTGTCGATGTGATGTTCCACAATTTTGGGATTGAGGCCAGGCATCTCAGTGTAAGACCAGGCGAAGACATCATGAAACTCTTGGAAGAGTTTCTTATATGCCTGATTTTTCGCTTGAGTGCATGATGCGCCTAGCGAGATGAGCTCAGGTTTTCCAGGTGTGGTGGAAATGTCGATTTGTATAATAGGGGAAATGTTGGACATGTTCCCCTCTTCGAAGGCATCTGGTGCTGGGATGGGGTCTTTGAACCAATCAACCTTAGTTGGTAGGAAATCTTTCAATTCGACTGATAGTTGGTTTTCTGCGATGGATGTAGACGCCTCAGGGAGGAAGTATGAGCGATGATGCATATTGTCCCAAGGGTAGTCCGGTGCAGTGAGTGTTTCTAGAATTTGCTCATCGGTACGAAAGTAATCAGACCATAAATCAACGGGTTCTGGTTTGTATGTGGTTGAAATCATATAGATGGTATTGATTTCTTCTGAAGAAGATGATTTCAGAGGGTAGATCTCCTCGATGAGGGGAGGAGATATCTCTAAGTCGGCATTGTTCATCTTGTATAAGGCTGCTCTATAATTTGGGAGATCAGGGCAGTGGTGTGAATAATGGCCATAAATGCCACATATCGCACAAGGGTGGTTAGTGCAGAGCATTTTGTCGCGAGGTTGAGGAGGTGGTTCAAGTCTTACCACTGGAATTTCGGTGTCATCATCCAACTTATTCATGTGTTCTTGGAGTGCAGGTAATTGTGGACATTGATGAGTGGCATCGCCTACATCGTCACACAATGAGCACTTAAGGGGAATGCAAATAGTTGGGGGGTTTTTAGCTACCTTGGGGGTTGCTGGGGGGGTTTCAGTTATGGGTCCAGTGTTATAAGTTGGTGGGCCTCTGCCCCCTGTGTTTCGAAACAGAGGTGGGGCGTTTATGGACGTTGATGCCATAGTCACTATTGGGGGTGGTCTATTTTGTAGATGAGCGACAGGAGGGGGTGGGTGGTTGGTAGTAGGGATAGGTTGTACTGGTTGTAAAATAACAGTCAGAGTCAGCGGGGGGCTCGGAGCAGGTAAGTACCATACAGGTATCCCTAATGTTAAACCAGGAAGGTTGAGTGTAGCCATTACTGGCGAACTGACAACTCCGGAAAATGGGAACAAGAACGGGATAGTATGAATTGGCATTGTGCCAATATGAGTAGGCACTGTGGGTGTTTGTGGTAGTGACGAAGGCTGTTGTGTGGTGTGCGACAGGGTGCACAAATCCGATGTTTTTGTTATTGGTAAAGGTGGTGGGATCGATGGAAATGTGGAATTCATAGGTGACTTGGTGTAGATTCCAGGACCAATTGATGACACAAATGATGTTGGCGCGGTTTGAATAATTTGTTCAATCATTGGTAGCACATTTTGAGGGGCTGTGGGGGCGTTAGGATCATAATATGTGAGTTGATCGATCTTGATAACGTGTCCTTCATGTGGGAACATAATGAGGCGGAAAACAGATGAAGCCACTGCTTTCATTTTGTACATATAGCTACGTCTAAGAAGGAAGTTGTAGTCGAGTTGGGCATTGATCACTTCGATGTCGATAAGAACTAATTTGCCACCTAGTTCTATGGGTACGTTCGCTAAGAGGCCTTGTGGTTGAGCTGAGCACCCGTCGTAAGCTCGTAATGCCGTGGTTGATGGTTGTAAAGGGGGGGAGCCAAGTTTCTGCCACACAAGGGTGGGCATGATGCAGGTTGAATCTCCTTCATCGATGATGCATTGATGCACAACAAGGTTTCGAATGTTTATTGATACTTGGAAGTCCAAATTTGATGGAAATCGAGGTTCGACTTGGTCTAAGTCGAAAGCCATCATGTGTGTGTCGTTAGGGTCTACTCCTCCGATGGCGAATAGTAGTAGTTTTTGTTGTGCAGGGCATGTTTTCAGTACCTCTAAAGCAGACATAGCAGTGGGGGATTGGGCTAGGTCTTCCACGACATTATAGTTGGATGTTGCGCGAGCATTAGGATTGTTGTTAATCCTTCACAAAGGGATGCGAGGGATTTTAGGTCCTCCATCCAACGACATATTTGGTATGCGTAGTGGTTGATCTGGTGGAAGGGAGTTGGATGCGTCAGTGGGAGGAGTTTCTGGGGGTGGGCCGTACTGATTCCTGCGAGTTTGGAGGTTAATGTCATTGGATGACATCATTAATAAATGGTGTGTGCCTGGATCCGTATGCTGATAATCAGTTGTGGCATAGGTGATTTGCCGCTGGGGTGCAGCAGATCCTTGTGGGGGATCCATAGGGCGAGTATTTACTACTCCCTGGTTTGGCAATGGGTTTTGCAAAATCATGGGTTGCGGTTGATTAAGTGGAGCTGGTTGTCCAGCGTGGCCCTGGCGTTGGGCATCGTCAGCCCAAAGTTTACGTGCTTTCTCTAAATGGGGGCAGTTGTGAATGTAGTGTCTGTAGACTCCACATATAGAACATGGATGGTTTGTTCTGAGGTTATTGTTTTTTGGTTGCTTGGGATGACGATCAGGATTCTGGTTGGGAGGAGCAGCATTGTTATTATTTGGAGGATTGGGAGGTGGTGGACCTTGATTATGTTGTTGGTTGTTGTCACGGTTACGTCCTCTTCCACGGTCTTGTTGTCCACCCTGGTTGCGTTGGTTGTTTTGGTGTTGGGGCTGATTGTGTTGTGTGTACACTTGCCCTTGAGCAGTGGGAGGATTTTGGGGTGCCGTAGGTGTGGGAGCAGGTTTCAGTGGATAATAAGCTGGTGGGGATGGAGGTGGTCCAGTTGCCTGCTGAGGTTGTTGGTAACCTTGAGCTATTGGAAGTGTTGGGTTAGTTGGTATAGCTTGCTGTGGGTAATACATTGGTTGGGTCGGTAAATGAATTGAGTTTTGGGTGGCCAGTTGGTTATAGTATGTGGGTGGTACATATGTCGATGGCGCTTTCCCATAGAAATGTTGTGGACAAGAGGGTCCATGAGTGTGACGAGTCTGATTCGTTGGAGCGTACGAAGTTGTCGCTCTAGAATTAGTTGTAGCCCTAGAGAGGTTTGGGGCATTTATGGTTCTCACCATGCTAAAAGGTTTATTTTGTGCCGTGACTTGGCCGATAATACCATCAGCGGCATGTGATGCCCCTGGAGCATCACCGCATGAAGAATCGCCTCGTGGGACGTCTGGTATGATGGTGTAGAGATAGCCTGACTAGGCATAAATCAGGTCGAATTGCTAAGCTTTTAAGATAGCTTCTTCCTCTGACTGGGGTCATTCAGAAGCTACGTCTTTGGCTATGAGGGGTAGGAGTGATTTAAGAAACCAGTCCAAAAATATACGGTCATTCAGTTTTATCTTACAGAGGCTACGACGCTTGCGACACTCATGGATATGGTCGGTGATGTGGGTAGCTGTGTTTTGTATGCAAGACAACAGTATTTCAACTCCTGCATCATAGCGTATAGGTAGCTAAAAAAACTGAAGGAAAGTGGAGGCGAGAGACGTAAATGTATGGTGGGTCCCATGTGGTTGTTTGATGTACCACTTGGCTGCAGAGCCAATGAACGTTCGTTGCAACAGTCTTAGTCTAATGGAGTCATCCACTATGGAGTTAGATGAACACCATAGGTGAAATGACATTATGTGGTTTTGGGGATCCTCCCCAGGTTTTCCTTCAAACTTGGGGATGTCCGAGGGGAGCTTTGCAGGCATGGGTGGCCATGTAGGGTTGTGCCTGATAGGATCGTTGGTTAGCCTAGCTAGGTCTGGTAAGTTCAGACTAGCCATGTAAGGTAAACTAGCAGATGGGTGTGGCGTAGTGACTGGGACATAACTATTAATAGTGGCATTATGTAGTGGTCCAGTAGCCCCTAAAGGTATGTTAGGTATTGAAGGTATGTGTCCTCCAACCGTTGTGGTTTGGGATGGGCCAGTGCTTCCAAGTGCAACATGGGTTGCAGAGAGGTTAGGAATAGTGCCAGGAATTCCTGGGATTTGGGTTGTGGTAATGAGAGGTGGTGTGATCCCTATGTTGGGCATACCCATAATAGGAGGTAGTCCTGTGTTGGGCATACTTAAAGGTGGAGTGGCCCCTATATTAGGCATGCCTAAAGGGGTTGTTGTTACCATGGGTGGCACAGTAGTAGAAGGGTTTGTGGATGTATCTCCAATAGTATTGGTGAAAAGTGGGTCGTATTGTGATCCAGCCATGAGGTTGGTTGGTGATATTTCAATAGGGTTTTCGGATTCAACCTCAGAATCAGATGTGAAGTGAGGCGTGTCAGAATCAGATGACTGTGTGTTTGGCCGATGATGTGTCGAGTCAAGGGATAAGGCTCTACGTCTATGACGTGTAGATCCAAGTATACCGAACTGAGGGGGTTCACCCTGAAGAAAACGAGATCGTCTTAAATTCTCAATGGTGAGAAATATTTTAAAATTTTCAGTGTAAGGTGGTGATGTAAAAAACTTGAAACCCTAATGCAACAATGAGTGCAAGAGGGGAGTGAAAAAATAAAGGCTCTCAGGCCAACAACCAACCTCAAAAAGCACTTATTATAGCAGTTGTGCTATAATAAGCGGAGGGATGCAACAAAATTGGTCAGAATACCAAAAGTCAAACAGTTCCTAGAAAAAAGTGGTGTTACTAGACCAAAGGTGGGTAATGTATCATGCAAACACCTAACTAGAAGTATTGTGATTCAATAAACGATATCCTTTGCAAGGTGATGAAATCCAAGTCAGACAATATAGAGTGTTGAATCAACGGCTAGATATCCCCCTACCGGGAGGGATACCGGGTAGACAATCCTAAAGAGTGGCAACTAGGATACCCCGTTCATGACACGTTCGGTTGGGTGAATCTGCAGTTTGGTTCTATCGCCGCTATACACCCTCTTGGGTGTACACCGAGAACTTCGAAAGGTATCCTTCGGTTACTGAATGGATTGCGGTATTCCACTCAGACTTCCGGAACCAGTCTGGCTACTTCATCCCTCCTAAGGGAGAGGCCTTCCCGATAAATTGATTGATAACCGTGTCAAAATTATAAGGGATTTTTGGCCCCTAAAGACAACCACTATGTTTCAAATGTAAATAATTGAGAGGTGTTATTGGTACACCTATCCTCTCAATTCTACCTAACTACAAGATTCTTTTAAGTGCTCCCCAAGTGGGGTTAAAAGTTTGTTGAGTTAAGGTAAATTTTAAGGCTCAGTTTAAATTATGTGGCAAAGTGGGTGCAAGTGTGGTATTTAAACTGAAATTGATTTGCCTCGCTTGGGCGATTGATTACAAATGAAAGAAAAGACGCTTCCAATTTTGCAAAAAATAAAGGCGTATTTGAAATATAAATGCTTGAAAAAACTATTCAAAAATAATGGATCTTTGAAATAATTTGAAGGAAAGTAAATAACATAAATATTTCAAGAAATAAATGGATCTCTTAAAAATTGCTTGGGCAAAGTATTGAGCAAATAAACAGTAAAACTTTGATCTAAATAAAATGCAGAAAATCTTTCTTTCAATTACTAAAAAAATTTTAAAAGACTTTTAATGGAGCATATATAAATAGTAAAAGATTTAGTATGGCTGTAAAAATGCAGAAAAATTAATGCTGTAAAATATGCTAAATGGGAAAAAAATACAGCAAAAAATATTTTCAAAAAATTGGCCAAATTCAAAAAAATTGCATCGCGGGTTTTGGGAAAACAGCCGCGATGTGTAGCACGGGTTTCGGCCGCGTAGTCGCAATGTGTAGTGCGGGGTTTCGGCCGCGAAGCCGCGATGTGCAGCGCGGGTTTCGCTCACACATTCGCGATGTGCAGCGCGGCAAATGGCCGCAAAGCCACGATGTGCAGCGCGTAAAATGGTCGCGAATCCGTGGCGCGCCGCGCAGAAAAAATCCGCGAGGTCGCGATGAGCCACACGACTGTCGGGCGAAAAGCCGCGAGGCGAACGCCGAAAAACAAACCCGAAAATGGAAATTTCAGGCTGTTAATGGCAATAGAAAGGGCCAAGATCTAGAACAGCAATGGATCTGTTGTCTAGGATGGCAGATCTATGAATTAAAATGATTAAAACCAACAAAAACTGAGATCTAAGAATTCGAACCCAGCGGAATCGCCAAAAACTGTTGGCTTGGTTTTGCAACCAAGCTTTGTGCAACAGGCACCTATCAACAATGTGATAGCAGTTTCAATATTGAAAGCAAAAACAATTATAAATTAAATCTAAATCTAAACTAACATGTGCATATAACAAATAAATTTAAAAACGATTCATGGAAATAACAAGAAATAAAAGAATGGATGTTTTGTATTAAGATACCTCAAATGGTGAAGATTTGTGTTGAGCAACTCCAAGGGTGAGTAGCTCCAAGCTCCAATGGTCTCTTCTCCAAGATGCTGAAAATGGCCAAAAGTATCATGAGAGATTTTGACAGCGTGATGATAGGATGATGGATGGATGGAAAGTGAGGAGCCCCTACCACCTTTTATAGTTTTTGGTGGTGGGGAATACCATTATGGTTTTGAGGAAACCAATGGTATTGACCAACATGGTTTAGGTACATTTTCCCTCCTTTTTCCTTTTTTGAATATTTTTAATATTTCTATTCCCTTTTTAATATTTTTGGAAATTTTGGACCCTTTTTGAGGGTTTTTTATGCTTTTTGAGGAAAAATATTCATTTTGAGGGAGAAAAGGGGGTGTATTATGGTCTTTTGGTGACCTTTTGATGGCTTTAGAGGCTCAAATGGTGGAAAAGTGGACAAATGGGTCATGTGAATAAGGAAATGAGCTAGTGAGCACTTTTTAGGTGTTAACAGGTATATCCTTTTGCAAGGAGAACATCATGAGGATTTTTAGTGTATGTAATTCTGCATATTGTTTGTGTCAGGTCTAAGACCCATCCTGAGTTTGTATATATGTGTTTCAAATAAGGTCAGGGTTTCACTACCTCCACAACTTCTCGGGTTCCTTTTTGAGGCCCCTTAAAAGAAGGCCCAAGGATGAGTTTTATCGATAGTTTCTGGGATCATATTCTTGGTCCTGAACATGCCCTTTTCCTGCGGAAAGAAAGTTAATATTCTCAAACATTTAACCAAAATTAACATGGGGGAGGTTGTTTGACCTTGAAATATGCAATGGTTACGTGCAATCCAAATCCCCAAATCCACTAACAATGGTGGAGATTTAAAAGGTTTATGGATCATATTTGCTAGACACAGTTTAAGTCCTTTGTCAATGATTTGACCTTGCCACATCAATGCCTGGCCTATCAACTTTATTATTTACCTCCAAACCCCAACAGTGAAGGGATGGTTCAAGATTAAATGACTATTTGTCTCTTCATCATTTTTACACAAGTCACACAAGCCCCGCTCTGCATCGATCCTTTTTTGGATATTATCCTAGGTAGTGCTTTTTTTTTTAGAAGACACCACATAAAAACTCATGCCTTTGCTGGACATTTTAACTTCCAAAGTCTTTTTGACCACCATACTTCTTCCCTTTGGTCAATGTCAAAATTTAAGTGAATGTATCCCAATTTAGGTTTGTAAACACCTAATGCTGAGAAATTCTAAACCAGTTCATTCCCCCCAATATCAAATTCGAACATGTGATCATTGCAAACTAAGTACATAATGCGTCCATGCATTTATCCATTCTTCCCCATGCAAACTAAGTACATAATGCGTCGACAACCATCCTTATCTCTACAACGCGGTTTGGTTTTGATCAACAACATGGTTTAGGGTGTGATAACCACACTCCCATATAAGTTGTACCAAAGGGATAGGTAGGTTATAGTGTTAATCACACTTTTCCCATGGATCCATGCCTATACATAGCCTAGAGCCATCTCCAATCTTCCATGCTAGGCCATCCCCTATGAGAGAAAAGGATTTTAGAATGGCATTCCAGATCACCAATATGTTTAGCTTATGATTATTTGGCCTTCTAATCCATTCTTCCAATCTATTCAGGGCTATGCATTTTTGTTCAACCACCCAACACCACAAGCCTTTCCCCAACAGTAACCTCCACACACTCTTAGTTTCTAAGGGAAAAGAGAAAAATGTTTAGGAGTCCCCACTCTCCCAGGGCCTTTGAGACAACAATGCATTTCCATTTAACCCACGACTTATAAAAGTGATCTTGTGCACATCCCCACATAAATTTGAAACTAATTTTCCTAATCGTCTCAAGATTGCCTTTCGAAATCTAGGAGAGCAACATCTAGTATACCAAAATTGCTTCTAAAACCGATTTAACAAGGGTGAGCCTTATTACCTAAGATGTCCATCTATGACTCCACGAGGATAACCTTTTTCAATATTTTCCACTAACCACCTCTTATCCTCAAGGAAGTACTTATTTCACTTAAGATAAAATCCTAGATACTCCAAACCTTAGTCTATATCCTTGACAACATATGGAAAAATACTCCTATAGATATTAGATATTGGCTCCTCAATGTTAGTTAAAAAATAGAGGACTTACCAATGTTTATAAGCATTCCAGTGGCCCAAGTGAATAAATCCAATATTTCCTTCAGCTTCCTGGTGTCCCTTCTCATTCCATTACATAAAATCAGACTACCATCCACAAAAATTAAGTGGGAGAGATATAAATTCCTAGCAACATGAATCCCCTTAAAACCACCTTATCTCTTTATATCCTCTATAGAACGGTTGAGCCCTTCTGCCACATGAAGAAACAACAATGGAGACATCGGGAATCCTTGATGAAGGCCCCTTTCATATCGAAAGAAGGGGTTGTTGCTCCATTGACCAGAAAGGCAAAGGAAACAAAAGTGATGCAACTCATGATCCAACTTACGACAGGAAGCTCAAACCCTAAGTGTGTTAGCAACAATATTATATATAGCCAATTTACCCTATTGTATTCCTTTTATAAATCTATTTTAATTATGATATTTGACATTGTGAAGTCATTCCTTAACTATTATGGTCACCTCATGTATCTATTTCCCCTCCAAAAAAACAAAATTTTCACTAGATATTGATTTTGATAGTAGAGCCTTTATTATTTTAGCAATGAATTTCCACAATTTTGTATAGGTTGTTGCAAAGGGATATAAGCCTAAAATCATCAAAAGTATAAGGGTTATCATCCTTCAGGATTAGAGTACTAAAATTTGAGTTGAAAGGATCCATCATCTTCCCCTTCTTTCTAAATTCCTCCACAACCCTCAAAAGGTGTTTCCCTACCATCTCATAACACCCTTAATAGAATTCAGTGGCCACCCATATAGCCCATGAGTTTTGTACTTTTGAACGCCTTGGAGGACTACCTTGAGCTCTTCTTATGTGACCACTTCCATCAAACTTTCATTATCATCCACATTGACAAAATTTGGAAAGACATGAGAAAGACTTACAATATATGTTATGGTATTCCTCTCCATGGATTTGTATAAAGCTTGGAAATTATTTTTTCTTATTTCTGCCAAGCCTTCAAAAGTGTCCACTTCCCTACCTTCAACTCCTTTCAATTTCCATATTGTGTTTTTTATTCTGCACCCTTTAGCAAACGCATAAAAAAAATTATTCTCATTCTCACATTCTAACCATATCACCCTTCTTTTTAGGTGCCAAGCCTCCTCCTCCTCATATATTAATATCCTCCTTTTAGATTCTAGAGTCAACAAACCTGATCTTTCTTCGTTGAACCATAACCTCCTTCCTCTGTCTCATATATGGATTTAGGTTTCTCTTCTACCTCCCTAAGAGCTTGTTCATCTTTTAGGCACTTTTGATGAGCCCAACCAATGACAACCTACTTGAGACTTATCAAATTTGTAGCTATTGTACTAATGTTGAGGCTTTCCCTATTTCATCAAAGGGGATCCACTTATTTTTTACCAATTCCATGATGTCCTCCTATCACAACGATCTCATAAAGAATTTGAAAGGGTTCATTGGATTTTTAGTCCTCCCTTCCAATTCTAATACAAATGGGTAATGATATGATTCTCCTTCGTTATCAACCCACTACCTAACCCTGAAGAAAATCTATAATAATTTCTCTGAGACCGAAAAACTATCCAATAATTTCCTATAAGATCAATCCGAGTCCTTTTGTTCCTCCAAGTGGCTTGAATTTTAACAGGCTCTATGATCTGAAAATCTTTCAGGATATTTTTAACCATAAAATTGCATGTAAATACTCATAAAAATGGCTTTTGAAGAGGAATTTTAAATGCTCAAATAAAACACATAAGCAAATAAAACAGATATGCAAACCAAAAATTGAAGACAATAGATGATAATGGAGTTCACCCTTCTTGGGCTACGTCTTCGGGGCACTTCCAGTGATAAGGTCGATCTTATTAAGTCTTCAAAGCTTACATATAAGATTTTCTGGAAACACCTCTGAATTCTGTTAGTCAAACTCAGAAACAGACTGCACCACTGCGTTTCTCTCGAAATTATGATAAAAATGAGTATAAAGTTGACTATGTTTTTTTGAGGCCTCCTTTGGCACACAAATCGAGACAAACTCTACCTGAAACTGCACGGACTGTATGGATTCACACCTCAAGAAGTGTACCCATGAATTAATGTACGGACCTCAGGATCTATGCATAAGCTCCGCCTCAGGATCTATGCATAAACATGCATCTACGTCGTCTCGGAATCTGTGCAAAACTATGGTTTTTTGTGGTTTGTGGGTGATTTTGGGCACGGATTAGAGGGGCACGCGCCAATTTTTTGACCCAAAATCTTCCTGCAACTTATAAGTAAAATCCACTATTTTCCATACAACGAATAGACCATGGCCTAGTGGTAGATGTTGTATTGGTTGCGCGGAGGTCACGGGATCCATCCCCACTGCTCTGTTTTATATGCAATTCGTTGTGGTTTATTTAATGTGGTGGCAATATATGCGATGGCTTGGTGCATATGGTGTTTTGATGTAGTGGCATGCTACATTGGCTTGTGACTTGGCGTATTACTTGGATCTACTTTTATTCCAATATTATGGCATCAGTGTTGGCCACGAGGTCGAGGGCTTAGCCCTCGATCCCACCCTTTTCCCTAAACTTAAACACTTTCAACTTTAAATAAAAGTTGCACACTATACCTATTAAGTAACGCCGGCAGAAGCCCTATATAGGTGAACTCTGTGAAGGCTTGGGAATACTTGGAGGTCATGGGTTCGATTCCCATGGTCTCCACCAATTTTTAATAAAACGTACAACCAATGGCCAACAAGGCTGCCACATGGCAGACCCTGATTAGTCCATGTATATGCCATGTCATCCAAAACCTGTCCACATGGAACTCTATGGGTATTCCATGTGTATCCAATGCTGAGTTTTCCATGCCATGTGGCAACCTGTGGGTGTGCCACGTGGCCCCCTATTTTTCCCTTTTTACATCATTTTCAACCTTTTTGCTGTATTTTTGAAAAAATCAATATCTTTTGCGTTCGGAAGTAGTTTCACGTGAAATGAGCATTGTCAAAAAGATGTTGACTAGCTCTACGCGTCTATAAGATTATTTAAATATTTTTAATACTTTCATTTTGATCGAACTCTAATATCCTCCTGGATCACTCTACATCGATCAAATTTCTTTCATCAAGATTCAAAATACACAATGTAGTCTGTCAAAGAATCCCTAGATACATGAGAGCCCCAAACTTCACATGATCCCAACGTGAAGTTTATGTCCCCTCTCAGAACCAATTTATAAACTTTTAACAAATACTTTTGCATTAAAGAATCCCAAAAAGAGACATGCTCCACATATTATCCATATATGTGTGATAATCTGTAGGGATCTAGCAACTGTAACAATCTCACAATCAAACTCTCAATATTATTTGCAAAGAAGAAGAGAAGCATGCACTCAATAATCACTCATACACACAGAATAATGGACAATGTCAATATCATACAATGAATAATGAATGTAAAGAATGTGGTACAATAATCTATGATGAGGCATCATATAGGATTCAAATTAGCTAAGTAGGGCATTCGAATCTGAGCTCAAAGTCTAGCTTGGAGAACAATGGAGACATCATCCAGTCAGGAGTATCAATCATAAATGGTAAGAGCCAGTCAAGTGTGTCCAACTAAGTCTAACATAACCATCTAGGCATAAATCAGGGAATGGAGACTCCAAGGGGGGTGCATGAGGCTGTCAAATAGTCAAGTGGAACTCCAGAACTAGCTAACTAGAAGCTACAAGTAGTCAGCATGAGCAATCAGTGGAAGAACTACTCAATCAATGCACTAACTGAATGATAACTCCTGGTAGGTGAGATAAGGTGCCCTAACTGAGTGATAACTGAAGGTAGGTGAGTAAAGAAGCTCTAACTAACAGTGGTAGGTGAGGAAGGTGCACTTTCCATGCACAACAGTCAAGAAGGGTGCATCAGGTAGGTAGGAGGAAAAATGGGGGCTGTAGACAGGCTCTAGAGAGCTAGAAGCAATCTCTAGGTGTTGGCGAGACCACCATGATGATGACTAGATGCATGCAGTGGCATGCAAAATACAAAAATGATGGTGTGAATATTCCAACACCCCCCGCAAGCTATACTATGAGATAATAACTGAAAACAAAAAAATAGGGCATTGGTGACTAAGACCAAAGGTCACCCGTACAATCAATCTAAATAAACTAAGTGAGGAAAGAGGGAAAACCCAGTGGGAAGAAAGCCCTCCCTCAAAATAGATTGAAGGATGCTAAAGTAGCATATCATCTCTCACCCCTGAAGGAGGTAAGTGTCCTTCTTTTCAAAATAAGGGTTGATCGATTTGAAATGGATCAGTAATGTGAGAAGGATGAAACCTTCCATTCTGAAAATATGATCCGGTTCTTCTATGATCATGTAGATCATCAACCAAATCACCGGCTGATCGGAGTGTAGTGGCTACCCATCGAGAAAGAGGAGTAATATCAGTTGAGAGATCTTCAGGTTCTTGTGGATCTGGATCTCCCATTCACTCATCTTCATCATTAGTTGCTGCACCTTTAGGTTCTTATGGATCTGGATCTAGCATTCCATCATCATCTCCATCTTCAGATTCTGAATCATGTGAAGATGTATCTACAACTAGCTCATCATCACATCCAAACTCTAAATGTGAAATCTCATGAGGAGAAGCAAGTAGAACTGGCTCATCATCACATACAAACTCTGAATCTGAAATCTCATGTGAAGAAACATGCGAAACTGATGTATCATACTCCAAATCTGAACTATCATGTGATGGGGATTCGCTCTCTTGAAACTCATCATCACTCTCAAACTCTGAATCTGAAAGCTCATGTGAAGAAGCAAGTGAAACTGGCTCATCATCACTTCTAAACTCTGAATCTGATGAAGTGGGAACATCATGAAACTGCTTCTAAAGCTGCATGTAGATCTCTGATTTCTCTCGTGAGCCATCATAGGTGAGATTTTTACCAAAAGAACTAGAATATTATGATGGATCTTCAACAAGATCACTAGTGGATGCAGTAGTGATGGCCCTTTTGGCCATAGGAGTTGAACCAATAGGTGCTAGATCTTTAGGTTGTCGATCTAGATCTAGCATTCGCACTTTTTCAAGATTCCTCTTTTTCTCTATCTTCTTAGATCGATCCTTTCCTTTCAAGAAATCTTCGCAAGTTCTACGAGCAATCTTGATATTTGGAAGAATTTCAACCACATCTTGAGCTATCTTGTAGTTGAGATGAGATAGTCTACTCTCTTCATGAGTATGAGAGAGAAGAGAAGAATCCTTTGAGAGAGGTAAGAAGTGGGAAAACTCATATAGTTTTGTCTCATGATTTGCAACACATTTTGAAATGATTTCCCCTGAAACCATTTTTTGTACTTCGACTTCATTTGGAGAAAAGATCACTCTTTTGGGATATCCAATATGGGTCATTTGGTACACTGAAAGTAAATTTGTTGCAAGAGAAGGAACATAAAGCACATTAGAAAATTAACCAGAGTCAAGATTGATTCTTCCAATCCCCTGAGAGGAGACTTCTGAATCATTGCCCAATTTGATGGAAGGGCCAACTGAGATTTCTAAACTGGAGAAGAGACCTTTGGAGGAAGACATGTGTCTCGATGCTCTTGAATCTATGATGAAAGAAGAATCTGTTGATTCACTGGCCATGAGGGCATGACAACTTTCTTTTCCTTCAGATCTAGAAGGTTCAGTATCATGATCTTTCTTCTTTGTACATGTAGGCATAGGAAGATTGTTCTTCTCAAGTAGTTGAGCCATCAAATCTATAGCTTTCCTCATACAAGCACTCTTAGGATGGAAACTTCTAAGACAATAGGTGCACTTGGGTCTTTTCTTCCGAGAATGCTTGGTCTTCCTTGACTTCAAAACCCCATCTGACTGGTATGGACTATCTGTAGGCCTTGTAACATTCGATCTCTTGTCATAAATATTTTGCTTTCCTTTACCATTCGCTCTCTCTGCAGCTGTAAGAGATGAATCCAATTTGGGTTTGATCATTCCCATGGAGATTAACTTCTCTTCCTCTTGAGTAAGAGATTGGATGAAGTCATCAAGTGAGGGAAAATTCCATTTTGGAATGGACATCTTAGCTGACTGGAAAGTAGAGACAAAAACTGAGAAGTTTGGCCCCAAATTTGAGAGAATGGCAAGTATAAGCTGCTTGTTTTCTTTCACTATCTCATATCTTTTCAACTATGATATCAAGCTTTTGAACTTGGTGAGGAAGGCATTGATAGATCCGAAGCTGTCAGGACTCAAACATATGAGCTCATTCTCCAATTTGTTTCCTTTCATATCATCTTTATGTCCAAAAAGGGATTCGAGCTTATCCCAAACCTCTTTAGGAGATGTAAGATCGATGACATGGAAGTGAAGATATTTCAGAAATTGAGAGAAGGAGGATACCAACTGCTTCATCAAGCCTATCCAAGTACTTGGACTTTTCAACTACACTAAGAGGTTCTACCATCATTCCATTGAGTATTCGGGTGAAGCTCTTGAATCTCATGAAGAGAGACATCTTGGATTTCCACTCAACATAGTTGGAAGATGTGAGCTTTAGATCCATCTGAACAGAGAAAGTCGAATAGTTGAAGAAGATTCCGAACGGGTGAATAAACCTACAAAACAAGAGAATTTTTTGTTGATGGAGAATGCTACACTTCGACTGAACACTACCTTAAGGACACTTGGCACATAGACTAAGTTCTTCACACCTAGATATACCTCACTGGATTTCTCCAATGAATTCAAGTAATAGCACCAGGATTTGCTGTGGAAACTCATAGGCTTTTGGTGCACAAGTGAAAGATAGTTGCTCAAAGAAATGTTGCAATGGCTGCAATTCAAATAGCTGTTGACTTCTCTGATACCATGTGATAATTTGTAGGGATCTAGCAACTATAACAATCTCACAATCAAACTCTCAAGATTATTTGCAAAGAATAAGAGAAGCATGCACTCAATTATCACTCATAAACACAGAATAATGGACAATGTCAATATCATACAATGAATAATGAATGTAAAGAATGTGGTACAATAATATATGATGGGGCATCATATATGATTCGAATTAGCCAAGTAGGGAATTCGAATATGAGCTCAGAGTCTAGCTTGGAGAATAATGGAGACATCATCCAATCAGCAGTATCAGTCATAAATGGTAAGAGCCAGTCAAGTGTGTCCAACTGAGTCTAACAGAACCATCTAGGCATAAATCAGGGAATGGAGACTTCAAGGGGGGCGCATGAGGTTGTCAAATAGTCAAGTGGAACTCCATAACTAGCTAACTAGAAGCTACAAGCAGTCAGCATGAGGAATCAGTGGAAGAACTACTCAATCAATGCACTAACTGAATGATAACTCCCGGTAGGTGAGATAAGGTGCCCTAACTGAGTGATAATTGAAGGTAGGTGAGTAAAGGCGCTCTAACTGACAGTGATTGGTGAGAAAGGCCCACTGTCCATGCACAACAGTCAAGAAGGGCGCATCAGGTAGGTAGGAGGACAAATGGGGGCTGTAGAATGGTTCTGGAGAGCTAGAAGCAAGCTCCAGGTGCTGGGGATACCACCATGATGATGACTGGATGCATGCAATGGCATGCAAAGCATGCAAATTTGCATGCAGCATGCAAAATACAAAAATGATGGTGTGAATACTCCAACAATATGTTTAAGGCCAAGGATCTCATCCCAATATATTGTAAGGTAACTTCCAGAACAAGACTTGAATCCAGTGACCATTGGTTAGTAACGATTAATTTAAGGTTCCAACCCATCTTCAAACCCCTCGACCAACCCTTAACATTTATTGTAGAAAAAAAAAACCCTTTAATGATGCTTCCAAGACTTTGCAAACAATTTCCCCATCCCCCAAAATCTCTTGTAGACAAATAAGGTGTGCATGGATGGATTCAACCATCCTCTTGAAGGCATATATTTTAGATGGGATTTCCAAACCTTGATAATTGAAAGAGATAAATTCCATTGATTAACCCTAACAAGGGCTCTCACTGATCTAAGCGCCCCTTTGATAGGGAGTTTGTTTTTGGTTTCCACGTCCAGTCTAGCTCTATCCTAATATTTGGATAGGAAATAACATCTTCCCCTCCCCCTCCCATTGTTGATGCCTTAAGGGAAATGTCCTAGACCTCTGACCCCTTTGTGAGCTCTAGATTCAAAGGTTGTCCCCCTTGGCCTAATATTATAATAAGATACTTCATATTCTTATATTAGGGGAGGCACAGATGATTGTGAAGGGGTGAGAGTACACACCTGATGTCATTGGACTTAGATTGTGGGTTGAGGAAGGACATATTTCTTAGTGATAAGGGTACCCCTTCATTAACTAGGTATAATCCCTACCCATAACTTTGACACCACCCACTGGACGAAGAAAGAGGAGTTAGATTAAGAGGAGGAAAATAAGTGTAATACTCGCCATCTAAGAAGAGGTTGAATCTCGGAGCTAGAAACCACTTGGACATTTGCACCTCCTCCTCACCTTCAACCTCAATCCCTTCCTGAAAATCCTTGTGTTCACCCTTCAAAATATATGGAACAATGGCCTTTTGAGGTCTTATGATGGATCCAACAACCCCAATTTTAAATTCTTGAAACCACTTGTCTCTTCAAGCTCTTGATTTGTATCAGGTTGGCACAAAATTAAAGACTGGGTTCTTGCGCAGGGGTTAACAAAGGGCAACATTGTATTCTAGTGTGCTAGAATTTTCAATCCCCTAAAGGAGAAGGTCTGACCTAAAGTACAACCAATATCGGTGTGTGATAAGGAGTACTATCTATAAGGATAAGAGAGATGGTGTTCTTCATACCGCAACAATACTCATATATATACATGACATGGATACATGAAATAGAAACACGATATATTAATTTAGACAATAAAAGTAATACAGCTGGACCATACACATGAAATTAAGGGGGGATAAAATTCCTTCATTTCTATTATGAATAATTTATGCTACATATTATATCTAGGCGCTGTGGTATTACATCATCTGCAAAATTAATCGTCGTGTTATCACATAGAATAAAGCACCCATACCCGATTACATCATCAAAACTCATAAACATAAGACAAATATATTACAACCACTTTCGGTCTTGATCTGATCCAATATTCTCTTATGTCTTTATCTCTCTCTCTCTCTTCTCTCTTGTCTTTCTCTACTTCGTTCCTCTCTATTTTTTAACTCGCCTTATACTTCTTTATATAGTTGCGAGGAGGGTCCAAAAATATCGTGTCTGTTAGGGGTTTCTACAACTCCTGCTTCTCTACCCTGTGCATTCTGCCTTTAGTGTCCTTCCCAAAAATTAAGGATCCAACAAGTGTCGACCACAAGTGTTGGCTCGCCCTTAATTCAACTCAGTTGTGTTCCTAAATATTGTGCATCATATAGTGCAGGATTTTCAAATGAAGAGCTAACTTTGGTATTGAACAACATCGATAGAAAACATCTTGTACTGAAAAACATCAGTATTTAGCTTATGTATCAAGAAATCCAAATAGAACTATTACATGTCAAAAATAAGAGTAATTCCTTCAAGAAAGACTACGTCTTTCTTGGTTGTGGCATTATAGGAGTGAAACTAACTGGTGTTGCTTGGTCTTAAAAATCACTAGTAGAAAATGAGAGATAAATGACCAGGTGACCCAAAAAATTGGTCACCACAGTGTTTTCAAGGTATAAATGACCAAACTTGAGTGAGCCAACTAAAAATGACTAGAGGAATGATCAATTAGGTCATGGGATAAAATATATGACCAGATAACAAGTAACTAAACTCAAAATGAACACATAACAATAACATTAAGAATATGAATTGGTCGTTTACTTGGTCATTTTTAGTTGTGTCACTCGGACAATGAAAATTACAATTTTGACAATGAAGTTGTACAATTTACTAAATTGTAACATTATAGATGGATTCATATAATATCCAGTTCATTGTGCTTAATTATCATGTTCAATATATATTTTTTCACCATTTTTGTTTCTGTATTTATATCTATAATATCCCCAATTTGGAAATTTACTCAATTTGGCCAATTTTCGAACCTTGGACTAGTGAAACTCCAAACTATCCCAAATGATCCCAAATGGTTTTGAATTATGTATGGAGTTGATTGAGGTGTATTACAACACACTAATGCATCTATTATATGCTTGGAAACTTTCTAAAGACTTCAACAACTTGCATTTACAATTGGAGATTGAAAGGCAAAAATACTAAGAAAACCGATGTTAAAACCCCCAAGGGTAGATGACTCGTTTGGCTTCCCAAATGCTGTACGAACCTCCAAAATGTCACGTCCCCTCCCATTATACTAGTGCAATGGAGAGGATCGTGATCCCAAAATGGGCATCTAGCCCCATGTACTTATGAAGTAAGCATGCAAGACATATGAGGATGCATAAGTATTTGTTTATACACAGCAGAAGTAATTTCAATTACTCATTCATTTTACATTCAAGATATTCACCCATTAAACAATTGAAAGATAGCACAAGAGGATACTTATCTTAATGAAGTAGTCCCAAGCAACTAGCTACGCTTTTGCAACGTTCCACCCAACCGTAGGCCAGTGTGCTCCTTAATCCCTCAGCACCACTGCCACCCCCTAGATGAGCATGATCTCCATAAGGAACTAGGGAACAACAGGGTCTCACATAACCATAGATACACCATAATCGGCCATACCACCACCCAGCAGTTGGGTTTATGAGGCTGCTAGGAGAGGGATGCATATAACAGCAAAAGTGTAAGTGCTGGGCATGAGAAAAACGTTTCAACAGTGGAATGCACGAGATGGGGTTTCTTGAGCTTCAGAAAAAACGTGGGTAGACTCAAAACGAATTGGCAAACTGGGTAAATTTGACTGGGAGAGCAACCCATTCTAGAAAAACACCCCAAGGGCAAAAACGACCTCTCCCTCAGCCCAAAATCGCGTCCCTCCTTTCCCAGCTACTGCACAATACCAAAAACGAGTTCCTGGGCATGGAAAAACGCAGGGTTATGGTGAAAAACATGAGGATCAACTCCATTAAGCTCAATATGCGTGAGAGGAAGAATGCCATGGGTGAAGAATGGCTTTGGGCCAATTTCGTGGGGGTTTTCTTGCCTAGCCAACCAAAAATCGATTTCCCAGGTTGCTGTCTTGCCCATACATGAAAATTGACAGCCACACCTCTCCCATCCCAAGGCATTAATTGTCTCAACCAATTATTTGAAGAATTAAATGATTGGGTGCATGAGGCCAAATGGGTAGTTGAGAGTTCATGGGTTTCCTCAATGAAATGGCTTAACACCATGGCTCAAGGGTTTGGTTATTTTCCCTCCCTATTCCTTGTAAAGATCATGCCCTCATCTCTTTGTTGCATTGCGTAGCTGGTTGTGGGTATCTTTCATTAAATTCGTATTTACATGATGTCTTATTTACATCGTGCCCTTCTAGCACAAGAACCATAGGCATCTATCTCTTTAATTTCCAGTACATAAAATGCTAAATTAGTGGTGGGGCCTTGGCCTTGAGCTCCTCACCATGATTAAGTTACAATATTTACATCATTCACGATTTAATGCAAGGGGGTCAAAATGGGGACGTGACACAAAATTTCAGAACAGACACTTGGATCATATCAAGGACCTCTAAAAAAATCTATGTGCAAAATTGATTCATATGTATAGCTTGCTAAGGCACTCTTAAAACAAAAGGTTACAAAACACATTCATTGCTTGGAAATTGTGAGCAATATAACACATATTTTTACATGGAATTATAAGAAAATGAAAAAGGGGGTCTGAATAAAATTTGCATATCATGTACAATAAATAATAGGCTTATAAAATAGCTTCAAAACTTAGAAGAAGTCTGGTGCAAAACTGATATATAAATGCTCAAAGTTTCATAAATGTATACAAGGGTGCAATGGCTCGAAATGGTTGTTTTTGCTTGAGTTTTCTTATATGGTACAAGGGATTTCGAGTTGTGTCTCTCATGATATGTATATTATAGATTTATGTATCAACTAACATGTCCATAAGGTCAAAATAGAAATCCTCTGTTATCTAGAGATGCAACAAGAAGTGTGCCATCACACTTTTACATGACATTGAGAGAAAGAGGAAACTAGCTCAAATATCAATGTTACTTGGAGAAATAGTGCATGAAGTTTTTTATTATTTCAAGCTGTGGCTCTCATGATCTATCCATTATAGATTTATCCATCCATTAATAATTTCGTAAGGTCTAAACAACAGCCTCCCATTATCTATATGCAACAAAGAGTGCGCTATCTCACTTTACATGAACATTGAAAGAAAGATAGGAGAATTATAATAGAGAAGGAAGAGAGAATATGAAATTGAACTCAAATGGGGGTTGAACATGCATCAAAACATATCCATGAATCTCTCTTTATAGGTCTGAATTTCCTCTCCATCAACCAACTTGGATGGGAATATTGCACCCTCGAAATTGGTACTAAGGCAGGGAGGACGAACATCCACCGTGTAAGGACAATCTTTAAGCTCTCCAAATTCAAAAGATGCAAATAAAAAATTATCCAAATCTACTCCATTTCAACTTGGCATCCTTTTAATAACTTTAGTTGACTCATTTAGCTCCTTAGAACTCGAATTATCTCCTAATTACTCATGAAATTCGAATTAGTGGGGGTTATGACCCTTCATTGGCCCCACATGACACTTGGCTCATCTTTTGACTCCAACTCCTCCATGAATTCAAATTGGGGAATATTTTGTATTCTTTGGAGATTTGTAACTCCTCTCATATACCCTCTTGGTATATTTTTAGCTCTTACATTGTCATAGATGTCATAGAATATGTCATAAGTGTCATAGGTGTCATAGAATCTGTCATAAGTGTCATAATAATTGTCATAGTTGTCATAGAATCTATCATTGCCTATTTTTAGCCCTATAAATCTTCCTCTTCCTTCATGAATGTTACCTCTTCCCTTACAACTCGAATTTTTGGATGGCTCCATGTTTAAAGGAGGAATATTCTCTCATGTGGACCCACATGTCCACTTATGCACCCCCAAGTCCAACTAGGACCTAATGCCACTTAATTTTGGAGCATTTAACATTTATTCCATAATTTATTGGCCTATTTTTCCACCATAAATTTAGAATATTGAATTTTCATGAGAAACTATAGACCTTGGGGTTAAATGTCAATATTTTAATTCTTTCACATAACCCTTAGGAATTGGGTAGACCAACTTAATTATTTATTTGAAAATCATTTAATTGGGGACATGACAGTCCTCCCCACCCAATATTGCTTGTCCTCAAGCAATTTCAAACATGGATGTTGAAGAACTTGCTTCCTTTCCAAAACTTTTCTTCCAAAACTTTTCTTCCAAAAATTTCCTTCCAAAACTTTGAGTAGTGGCACTCATGTACTCTTTCATATTTTGGAAACCCTTTCTGAACTTTCAACCCTTTTTCTCACTGTATAATTATTTGAAGTTTCCAATGAGTTTCCAAACTTTGTGTCTTCAAGATTCCCTAAAAATGTTAGAGAGGAACCACCATGCTTGCTACTGCACTACTTTGATTACAATCACCTTGTCAAGTGGTGACTCAATCTCCCATACTACTTGTTGCCCCCCAAAATTGAAACCAATGAGACCAAAAATTATCCCAGGGTCCCAAATGAGCCTCATACATTCATGGTGTGAAATTTCTAATATGTAATGCCATGAACACCAAGCATGTGAAGATTGAATCCATCTCTCAAAAGGTCTCCCACATAGGAATATGGAACAATGCTCTGCAAATATGAACTCAAACCATTAAAGGTTGTCTTTCTCTCTCAAACCAACAATCGAACTACTGCTCCAAGTGAGATGAAACCAAGCAACACCAAGATTCCATTGTTTGTATTGCATTTCAAAATATAGGCATGCTCCACCACAAAAAAAATGAAGGCAAAATATTGCCCAGATATCCCTACCTTAGTTACAAATCTTTGAGTGGCAGTGTCACATGTGGAAACCTAACATTCCAAAGAATGCTAGGATCCCATTATCTCATCTGCATCTTTCCAAACATCAGTAACTACAATAAAAATTCATCACTATGAAAAATGCAAGGAAGGATGTAAAGATCATACCACCACACTGGAAGTTCAACATTTCCAATGCACAATTGTAACCTTGAGGGCCCCTGCATCAAAATATGAACTTATTCAAGGTTGGGCCGAGACCAAGAGAGACTCTCCATCATGAAATACATATCCTCGAAGTGAGTCTGAATGCAAACAAGTCTCCCCCAATCAACCAGATAGTCCTCATGTGCCAAATGCACACAAGAATAAAGAGTGAGACCATTGAAGCTCAAAGGACAAGGTTGAAAGTCCCATGTCCCATCACCAAAAGAGTAGGAATCATCCCACAAGAAAATATGTCCATGCTGATACAAAAGAATGTAATATGCAACAAAATAATCATCAATGTGTTCTTTCATCCAAGAAGTGAATGATGAACCTCCACTGAAATATGAACCAATTAGGGAGCAAAGAAAACAATGAGCCTTCAAGGGGCTCACAGAAGTACCATTTATGCATCCATAGATATGTCTATCATCAAGAAATGACAAAGTATGTTGCTGCCAATAAAAATGTGCTCCAATCATATATCTCTTCACCCAAGTATTGGATGAAGTTCCTACAACATCAATTGATCTAAGCAAGGAGCAAGGAAAATCATGAGTCTTCAAGTGACTCAAGTGAACATCATAGGTGCATCCATGTAGATGTGTACCATCATAAAGTAACAAAGGATGTTGCTGCAAATGTAAATAATAAAGTGCTCTATTCATGTCATCCTCAAAAGGGGAGATAGGATTTTTATACTCCTCATGTGGCACCTTCAAAAAGAAACCCTTTTCCCATACTTCATTAGGATGAATGCTGCAAAATATGAAAGTGTAGGATGTAGGAGAATGAACCAACTCACTCAAATGATCAGAAAATGCAAAAGTGTCATCATGTGAAGGCTCCATAAGGGTAGGAAAATGCACCTCCCTCAAAAGTGAAAAAAATTCCTCATAGGTTGGTTCCAAGGTAGTGGAATCATACACTTCTTCAAAAAGTGTGTAACCATTTCCAAGAGGCAAATCAAGTGCTTGGCTCTCATCAAGCTCATATTCAAACACATCAAGCACATGCAAGTTTCCATGTTTCTCATGATCCATCATGTCATGAGAACCCTCCAAGCAATATACCATTTGACAATCTAAAACATAGGTGGAAGAACAAGTATCTTGAAACCTATCAAGAAGTTGCTCATTTTGCATTTTGAGCTTATGAATATCCTCATTATTCTTCAAGTACGCTCCATGTAACCATTCATTAATCTCAACCAAATTGTTTCTATCAAAAATCAAAGACATGACATTACCTTCGATGTTGCACATTTCTCTTTGAATCTTCTCCATGTCTTCAAGGAAGGATGGATCCTTCAATGAAGAAACTCTCCAGCAAGAATTTTACACCAATGCTGGAGCGTCATGGAGTGTTCTAAGGGTCTATTGTATCTTCTTTTCATTCATCTTTGATGACCCTTCAATAAAAAGATACTCTTGTAGAGGGACCTCCTCTTCTTTGTACTTTCTGCTTGGACCAACTGCATTAAGCTCAAGTGGTGATGGGGAAGTTGATATTGGTTCTTCTTCAACTGCTAAAAGGCCTTCATTTTCATGCTTAATGGAACTTTGGCTTGCAACAACACTTTCAAAAGTGATCTCTATGTCACCAACATAGAGGTGTGATAACCCATCAGTAGGTACTCCTTCATAGTTCAAGCATCCATCAATAGATTCCCTTTGATTCATGTCTAAAGTAGAGTGTGTCTCAGAATGATCTTCATTATTTTCAATGGAATATTCTTCATGCTCATGTGATGTTTATTCATATTTTTCAGAGTCACTTGGGAGTGATTTTCGATCCTCTTCATGTAATGCTTCTTCTACTTCACCACCTTCAGAACTAGATGGCTCATGGGTCTCCTCATTTTGCTCATCCTTTTCACTCAAACATATATGAGTTTCTCTCCAAGATATTTTGCAAGAAGGGAATAGACATTTCTTCACTAACTCTACATCCTCATTTTTGGGCCTATTTTCAAACACCCAATCAATAAAGTATTCAAAAGGAACGGCATTTTATGTATCTCCCTTATACAGATCAAGATATGCCTGATATTGTTGGGGAAAGGTTTTACATGTTTCTCTCAATATTTGTAATTCATTCATAGAATTATCCTTTGGTGGTTCAGCACATACATCTTCATCATACATAGGGTCATAATAATAACCTTCATTCCTTATGAAATTGTAACAAGTGTTGCATGATGGCACCTCTTCCTCATACCATTCACATTCTTCTTCATATTGCTCACAATCATCTTCATACTGCTCATAAGCATTTTACTCATACGATTCATCATAATAGTGAGACATGGATGAAAATTATTCTTCAATGTATGATATTAATGCACAGGTGCAAGGAAAATGCTCTAATACCACTGTAATATCCCCAATTTGGAAATTTACTCAATTTGGCCAATTTTCGAACCTTGGACTAGTGAAACCCCAAACTGTCCCAAATGGTTTCGAATTATGCCTGGAGTGGATTGAGGTGTATTAGGACACACTAATGCAGCTGTTATATGCTTGGACACTTGATAAAGACTTCAGCAACTTGCATTTAGAGCTAGAGAATGAAAGGCAAAAATACTAGGAAAATCGATGTTAAAACCCCCAAGGGTAGATGACTCTTTTGGCTTCCCAATTTTTGTACGACCCTCCCAAATTTCAGAATAGAAACTTGGATCATCTCAAGGACCTCGAAAACAACCTATTTGCAACATTGATTCAGATTTAAAGCTTGCTAAGGAACTCTTAAAGCATAAGGTTACAAAACACATTCATTGCTTGGAAATTGTGAGCAATATAACACATATTTTTACATGGAATTATAAGAAAATGCAAAAAGGGGTTTGAATAAAATTTATGTCTCATGTACAATAAATAATAGGCTTCTAAACCAGCTACAAAACTTAGAATAAGTCTGGTGCAAAACTGATATATAAATGTTCAAAGTTTCATAAATGTATACAAGGGCGCAATGGCTCAAAATGGTAGTTTTTGCTTGAGTTTTCTTATATGGTCCAAGGGATTTCGAGTTTTGGCTCTCATGATATGTCTATTACAGATTTATGAAAAAACTAACATGTCCATAAGGTCTAAATATAAATCCTACATTAGCTAGATGCAACAAGAAGTGCGCCATCACACTTTTACATGACATTGAGAGAAAGAGGAAACTAGCTCGAATATCAATGTTACTTGGAGAAATAGTACATGAGGTGCTTAGTATTTCGAGATGTGGATATCATGATCTATCCATTACAGATTTATTCATCCATTAACAAGTTCATATGGTCGAAACAACAACCTTCCACTATCTATATGCAACAAAGAGTTTGCTATCTCACTTTACATGAACATTGAGAGAAAGATAGGAGAATGATAATAGAGAAGGAAGAGAGAATATGAACTTGAACTCAAATGGGGGTTGAACCTGCACCAAAACATATCAATAAAGCTATATTTATACATATAAATGGCCTCTCCATCAACCAACTTGGATGGGAATCTTTCACCCTCTAAATTGGTACTAAGGCAAGGAGGATGAACATCCAACATACAAGGACAAGCTTGAAGCTCTCCAAATTGCAAATATGCAAATAAAAAATGATCAAAATCTACTCCATTTTGACTTGGAATCCTTTTAATAACTATAGTTGACTCATTTAGCTCCTTAGAACTCAAATTATCTCCTAATTACTCATGAAATTCGAATTAGTGGGGGTTATGACCCTTCATTGGCCCCACATGACACTTGGCTCATCTTTTATCTCCAACTACTCCATGAATTCGACTTGGAGAATATTTTGGATGCTTTGGAGATGTGAAACTCCTCTTATACTCTCTTTTGGTATATTTTTAGCTCTTACATTGTCATAGATGTCATAGAATCTGTCATAAGTATCATAGGTGTCATAGAATATGTCATAAGTGTCATAATACTTGTCATAGTTCTCATAGAATCTGTCATTGCCTGTTTTTATCCCTATGACTCTTCCTCTTCCTTCATGAATGTTACCTCTTCCATTACAACTCAAATTTGGGGATGGATCCATGTTTAAAGGAAGAATATTCTCTCATGTGGACCCCACATGTCCACTTATGCACTCGCAAGTCCAACTAGGACCTAATGCCATTTCATTTTAGAGCATTTAACATTTATTCCATAATTTATATGCCTATTTTTCCACCACCAATTTAGAATATTGAATTTTCATGAGAAACTATAGACCTTGGGGTTAAATGTCAATATTTTAATTCTTCCACATAACCCTTAGGAATTGGGTAAGCCAACTTAATTATTTAACTAAAAATCATTTAATTGGGCACATAACAATATCCCTTCGATAGATCCACCAAGTTGCATCATGTGCGTCATCATAGTGTGCCGGTTGAGTTGAGTCTTGGATATTTGTCGTCTTTCTCTTTGGGAACTGCCATGACGTGAATTTGATTTCATTATGTTCGGCTCGTCATTCTGGTCGAGTTTTAATTTTGTTTGAACAAAACCGTGGTCGTTTGACCCACTTGGAAGTCTGTTAAAGTTTCAACAAGTTCATGTATTTTGTGTCATGTTAGCTAAAAATTGTCAATTTCACAATCTCCATTAATTCTCCATATGCATCCATTCGTCATGGTTCTGCTCACACATGTCCTGTCATGAAGATGGTGTCATTGTGCTTGGCTCGTCATATTGGTCATGTTGTTAGGATATTTAGACACTTAGGAGTTAGTTAAGATCAACTTGTGTAATATATCCGTTAGGAAAAGTGTGTTTCTTTAGTATGCATTTGTAAATATTTAATCCGACGGTCACGATATGTTTTAGAAATAGAGTGATTCGATGGCTCAACTTCTCTTAGATCATACCTACCCTTGATCCGTGGCTTAAAACCCGATTTGTCCATGATCTCTATTTAAAGAGCATGGAGGGTCATTTGCAAAGTTGATCGATTATGAGAAGCTCATTTGTAACTTTCTTTCTTTGCATAATAAATTGCTCCGTAGAAGCTATTTGGTCGGGGCCGTGGAGTGTTTCCCTCTCGAGGGTTTAAACCACGTCAAAACATCGGTGTGTTGATCTGTGATCTGTTTGTGTGAAGTGGTTTCTCTTGGTGTTCGGTCTTTTGGGAGTACCCTGTGTATCCGAACATGGTATCAAA
This sequence comes from Larix kaempferi, assembly GCA_027924585.1. NCBI lineage: Eukaryota > Viridiplantae > Streptophyta > Pinopsida > Pinales > Pinaceae > Larix > Larix kaempferi. The sequence goes on along the minus strand of BSBM01000458.1, from coordinate 1,085,946 downwards.
GCTTTTATGAAGAGCCGCTTTCGGTTATGATCTAGATCTTGAACTGTTGTTGCCGAAACTTGAAAGGGTTTTTGGTTCTGGTATTTCTGTGCATTTATGGACTGTGGGAGGTATTCCATTGCGTCTGGGGCATCGTTTCCATTGAGATATAGTTTTCGTTTGATCGAAAACGGTTCTCGGTTGCTTCAGAAATGCGTATTTCATCAGATCTGAAGGTATAATGTTACGGTGACGCATTTTTATTTTTAATTTTTAAAAATATCTCATATTTATCAGTTTTTATCATTAGATTTTTTTTAGTTTTGGATTGTTGTTTTCCCTGTCTACGTATGCTCTTTGCCATGCACCTTGAGTGATCTCGGCGAATCAGAAACAAAAAGGGAAAGGGTTTTTCTCGGTTGTGTATGCTCTTTGTCGTGCACCTTGCGCGATCTCGGCAAATCAGAAACAGAGAGAAAACATAGACTTTTCGGGCAAGCTAACGAGATATAACTCCACAAGGGTGTAAAAATTTTTTTGTTTCAGTTTGTGGTGTGATTTGCAAGAAAAAAGGCAAGCACGGAAACCGAGCAAGAAGAGTTTAAAAAAAAAAAACCTTTCCTCCTTCCCATATTTTACATACTTTTTAATCTAGCTCACGTGGTTCAAAGTTGTTTTATTCCTTAATAGGTCTTGAGTTCAAGTCTTAGGAAGTTACTTTTAAAAAGAAAAAATGCATGCAATTTCTATTTTCAAGTTACTTTATTGTAAAAGTGCATCTCACTTAAATAATTAAAAATAGAAATAAAAAGTGAGTCACAAGTTCATTTTTATTGTTGCACTATTTAAAGTAACATCATTGTAAAAGTAAAATCACTTATTTTACAAAAGTGATTCACTTGAAGCAACTTTCTTGTAAAGTGATTGTCAAAGGTTCATCTTGGGAAGAGGGGTCTTTTTTTTTAGCTGGTCATTCTCTATCTGCCACATCACTATTGGGGACATCTTCAACTTTTTCTTTGTTCAAGCATAACTTCATCATACGGAGTTAATTTTCAGTGCCTTTTTTTTTAAACTGCCTATTTTTTTGAGCTCTTCACATCCAGACTATTGGTTTCTGTTTTTATAGCTATTAAATTGCAGTATGGCCGCCCCTTGTGATATTCTACTTATCAATTCCAACTATTTCTCCTGGAAATCTCGTATGGAGGATGTTCTACGAAGTAGGGGACTTTTCAAAATCACCTCAGGTAAAGAAACAAAACCCACTGATGATGACAAGAAAATAAAATGGGAAAATAGATGTGACGAAGCTCATGGATTGATTGGGATGTCAATCTCTACTGATTTGCGATTCCACATATCTGGAATTGATGAACCTGATGCTGCTTGGGACAAGTTGGAATCTGTGTTTGGTAAACACAATGAAATTCGAGGTCACCAACTCGAAAACGAGTTGATTTCTTTAAATGCAAGTGATTTTTCATGCATACAAGATTATTTATCTAAGTACAAAACTCTTAAACTCTTATGTGAAGAATGCAAGATTAAGAGGGAAGACAAACAATGCATTCATCATATTCTTTCCAAACTTGGACCTGCATATTCTGTTTTTGTATCTACATTTTACTCCATGAAAGAATCCTTGAATGCAGCTAGCTATCAAGAGCCTAGTCTTGAATCATTTTGTGATTTCTTGATTAGAGAGCAAGATAATCTCATCCATCTTGGAATAATTAACAATGCAGATACATCTGCGAAAGCCTTATTTTCCCAACAGAAAGAAAAGTCCAAGCCTCCCAAAGAAACAAAATTTTCGCAATAATAAGTCAAACAAGGGTCTCAAACCCTCTCAGTCAGCTCCTTCTTTAAAAAATGACAAAGGATCCAAGCCAAAATGCAAGAAGACTGAGCATCATTGCAACTATTGCGGGAAAGATATTCATGATGAATCTAAGTGTTTCAAGAAGATGGAAACCTTGGAAGTAGCAATGAAGAAGCACCACATCAACCTAGATTCGCCTTCAGAGTCTACCTCTCATGGACATACACTTTGTGCTTCTGGTTATTCTTATAATGCATCTTCTTCTTGTACTTCAAATGAATGGCTCATTGATTCTGGAGCATCTTATCATATGGCTAAGGATCCAGCCATCTTTTCTACTATGCATGAATGTAACACGAAACAAATATTTGTTGGTGATGATAGATCTCTAAGTGTTGTAGGAGCTAGAATAGTTCTAGTAGATAATGGTCTTTTTAGTGATGTACTATGTGTTCCAAGAATTTCCTGCAATTTGTTATCAATCTATCAGATCACTCATTCTGGTGAAGGTAAAACTGTAACGTTTACACCTCACCAAGTTATAATCAAGGATTTTAAAGATCCTCAACAGGTCTTAGCTACCAGAATTGTTGATGATATTACCGGGTTGTACAAATTTAACAACTTTGGGTCATCACCTTTTCCTTCAGTTTTTATTGCTCATAGTGATAACTTGAGCAAACTTTGGCATGAGCGATTTGGTCACTTAAATTATCGCTCATTGCAACAACTATATAAAGGCAATATGGTGATAGGTCTTCCGATGGTATCTTGCAAGGATGGTGTTTGTTCCGGTTGTGTACTCGAAAAACATCATCGAGACAGTTTTGACAAGCGTGCCTCTTGGCATGCCTCGGTTCCCTTGGAGCTTGTGCATAGTGACTTGTGTGGTCCTCTTCCATCTGCTTCTTTTTCTGATTTCAAATATTTCTTAACTTGCATTGATGATTACACCAGACGCACTTGGGTTTATTTCCTAAAAATTAAGAGCGAAGTATTTAACATGTTCTTGGCCTACAAGGTCCTTGTTGAAAAACAATCTGGTCATCAAATTATTAAGTTAATATCTGACAATGGAGGAGAATATGTTAACAAAAAGTTCACTACTTTCTGCACTGAACAAGGAATCCAACAACAACAAACTGTTCTATATACACCACAACAAAATGGTGTAGCTGAACGGAAGAACCGCACTTTAAAAGAAATGGCTAATTGTATGATCCAATCTAAGGGACTAAGTCTTCAATTTTGGGCTGAAGCCATTAATTGTGCAAATTACATAGTTAATCGCACCCCCACTAAATCTTTACAAGGTATCACACCGGAAGAAGCATGGAGTAAAATTAAACCAGATGTAAGTCAATTCCGTGTGTTAAGTAGTGAAGCATGGGCTCACATTCCGAATGAAAAACGAAAAGCATTGCAGCCTAAAAGTGAAAAGTGCATATTTGTTGGATATTTTGAAGATGTAAAAGGTTATAGACTTCTTCAACCACACTTTCATGATGTAATCATTAGAAGAGATGTTAAATTTGATTAAAATATCTTGGCCTGCGAGCCTAACTTGGCGATTGTGCCATCTTTGGCATGCGAGCTTGATTCGGCGATTGTGCCTTCTTCTTCTTCTTCCAACTTCCTTGACATGTTTCCAACTCCAGTTTCTGATGATGATAGTGAGGATGAAAATCCGCCTCCGCCTGCTCATGTTCCTCCAGTTGCACCAGCACAAGTGCTTCCTTGATGGGTCCATTCAACATGTGAAGCAGCTGGTGATCTTGCCGGTGATCCTAGAGATCAACGTCGAACACGTTCTCAATTTCAGAGAGCTTCTTCTCTTTTGGCTCAAGTTTCCGAGAATCATGATCCAGAAACCTTTGCAGAAGCTTCAGGAAATCCAGATTGGGATGTAGATATGGATGAAGAATATCGTTCCTTAATGGCGAACGATACTTGGGATGTTGTACCTCTTCCAAAAGGAAGAAAACTTGTCAAATGTAAATGGGTCTACAGAACTAAGTATGCATCATATGGAAGTGTTGAAAGACTTAAGGCAAGGTTAGTTGCCAAAGGTTTTTCCCAAGTTGAAGGGATTGACTACAATGAAAACTTTGCTCATATCGCAAAAATGAACTCCATCCGCCTTGTTCTTTCCCTTGTAGCCTTACACAACTAGGAAGTTCATCAAATGGATGTTAAGTCTGCATTCTTACATGGTGATTTACAGGAGGAAATTTACATGGAACAACGTCCTGGATATGTTCCTTAAGAAGTCCTAGATGCCACCTTAAGAAATCCTTATGTGGCCTTAAGCAAGCTCCTAGAGATTGGTATGCCAAAATGGATAGCTTTCTCCTTGACACTGGTTTTTCTAGATGCCATTCTGACCCCAATGTCTATACCAAGAAAGTAGGAAACCATCTCATCATACTTGTTCTATATGTTGATGACCTTATCCTTACTAGTAGTGACCCTAAGCTTATAACCCATGTGAAATCCAGTCTTAAGCAAAATTTTGAAATGTCAGACTTAGGACATTTGCATTATTTTCTTGGTCTCCAAGTCCTGCAAACCAAAGAAGGAATCTTTCTTTCTCAGTCTAAGTATGCTTGTGACCTTCTTCGTCGCTTTCACATGGAAGATTGTACACCTACCCCTTCTCCCTTCAAGTCTAGATTCAAACTTGTTGCCACTTGTACTTCACCTGAAGTAGATGCCACCTTGTATCGTCAGCTTGTTGGTAGTCTCTTATACTTGACTCATTCCCGTCCTGACCTTTCCTTTGCCATTGGTTGTGTTGCCCGTTATATGCAAACACCTCATGAAAGTCACTGGAAAGCAGCTAAAAGAATACTTTGATATATTCGAGGTACAATTCAGTTTGGGATTCATTACAATACAGGAAGGAAACCTTTGTTGGTTGGTTTCACTGATTCAGATTGGGCCGGCGATCCTGATGATCGAAAGTCTACAGCAGGTTATGTTTTCAATCTGGGATCTGGACCTATCACTTGGGCTTGCAAGAAACAACAAGCTCTTGATCTTTCTTCAGCAGAGGAAAAATATTGAGCTGCATTTAATGCCAGTCAGGAAGCTTTATGGCTTCGATAGATCCTTTCAGAGTTTGGATTCGAGCAGCAGCAGCCTACTCCACTTTGGTGCGACAATCAAAGTGCCATCAAGCTTTCCAAAGATCCATTCCTACATCAACGCAGCAAACACATTGAGCTACATATGCACTTCATCAAAAATCTTGTTCATGATCGTGTTCTTGAAGGTTTCAAACCCCCCGGGTTGCTAAAGATTTGTAAAGCTGCGGATGTTTAATTTCAGATTCAGTTCGATGTATTTTGAGCTTTCTGTCAATATGTGATTTGGTTTATGTATTTTGTTAGTTTGAGTCCTAATTTTTCTCTATTCTTGAAATATTTTCATCCTGGATCTCTTTGTAGATTCATTGTAATCTTCAGATGCTAGTAATGGCCATTTCCAACCCCTGGAATTAGGTTATTATGTTTTTTGTCTAGGAAACACATAGTTTTTTTGGTTTGTAATCTCATCTATGATCTTGTTTCAGAAAATTTTGCTATATTTATGAATCTGACTGTAAGTTTTATTTTTTTGTTCTCAAGCTATAAACCCTTGTAATTTAGTAATTCAAGGCTCCTTTCCCTATTTCGGTCCCTATATAAACTATATTTAGTTTTTTCATTGATATTTTTCTGCTGTGAATAACATATACTCAAGCAAACTAAATTGGATGTATTCGCAGTTTGCCCTTTTTATTTTTTATTTCATATCTTTTTAATATGAGCCTTGTATATTTGGTTATCCTGGGATCCATTGTGTGGCTGGAGAGGAGGCATAACATAGAGTGTGAGTGGTCATTTGAGACCATCAGATAAGCCAATAACTCTGGAAATATCTAAATTTATTGAGGGTTTTCAGTGCGTGGATTTCCTATTTTTTATTTGTGTCTCTTCATTATTTTTTGAGCCATCGAATCGCTAGGCCTCAAAACTGTTGGGAGATTGATCTGAGGATCTCCAAATCATAGTATTTCTGAGTTGTTATGTGCGTATATTGAAGTTCATTTCCTTGATTTCTAGACCGATAACCTGGATCTTTCCATAGGCCATCCTTAATCTCCATTTCTGTAAAGTCCTCCATTGTTGAAGGCCTATGCACTCGGCTTTGGGAATCAATCTAGAGCCAAGGAGGTCGTCGATTTTGGGTTGATTCTGTATTCTAAGAATATCCTATCATAGATATGTGGAGGTATTTCATGGGATTGTGGTGGCTCGTTGCACTGTTTGGGATTCCTTGGAATAGATTTCCTTGGCAATTTCATTGAAGAGGAAGCAACTAGGGTTTCTTTAGTCGTCGAACTGCCATTTTTACTGCTCATTCATACTAGTTACATATTATTAGGATCTCTTAATCCAAATGTTGTCACTGCATGTCCAAGAATTTTCCTCTGAATCGAACATGGAGACGAGAACATGTTCACCGAGAAAGAACAAGTTTTCAGACTGTGAGGCAATGTTGAACTTGAGGCCTCGCTTCCTTATGCGAATGTTTTCCTACCAATTTTGTATGGTAACATGAAGGCGTTCCTTCCTTCCTACGTGTAGTCTCCACTATCACACTGTCAATACCTTAGTTAATGCTTCCCATATTAGTAAATATGTTCACCATTCCAACTAAAACTACATTATTCTCATACATACCAAATGATTATTACAACCTATATATCCGGTGATCAATGAACTACTTGCTTCCTACTTACTATTTCCTTTGTTTCTTCTTTTGGATGTACTTTCTAAGTGGTATTTACAGGCTTAAAACACATTATACTAAAGTAAACACTTCGTTTGCGAGTGCCCCTGAGTTTATATTAAAAACTCGTATAGGCCGAGGAGAATCCATTGATGAAGTTTAATGCATTAATCATATTTCATGCATCGCATATAGTATGCAGATGAGCACAAGCTTGTTCATTTTTAGACATGTAGATTGACATGTTAATTTGGTGGTTAATTTGGTCATTAATTGTGACAATTAATTACCAAATTAACGAACAAATATACGACCAAATATATAACCATAAGATAAGATACAAATGACCAAGTTAAATATGACCACTTTTTTGGTCGCGTAATCAATGACTTCTAATTTTCTACCAGTGGTCAACAACTCAAAAGTGGTCATTTATATGCGGATTTTGGTCTTTTTTTGGTCATTTATCTCTCATTTTTTACTAGTGAATCTTAATCTCTAATGACATCTTTGGAAGTGTCGTCATGCTGGGAAAATCGGTGGTCACTCTTTCAACAAGAGACTAGACTCCTTGAGAAATAGGTCAGTAATAGCACCAAGGGGACTAAGAATGTGAGACATAACATTAACACCAGCATGGGTGGGAGATAGAATAACCATGCAAGAGCGACGTAGCTTTTTCTCTTGCAAGTTCAGGAGCTCTTGCACAATTTTATTCATCGATGACTTCTTTTGTCATTGGAAATGGTTCAGATCAATCGAGGAGGTGGCATTCATGGGATCAATAGAGAACCGACGAGATAGATGAGGAACTTCATATATTAGGAGATGGATAAGTAAGGGGGGAGGGGGAGCTATCTTCATGGTGATCACAAGGATGTAAGTCCACAATGTAGCAAAATGGTATAGCAAACAAGTGGTATTGCAAGGTGTCATTGCATGGTGTGTGGATTGGATAGGGAAATCATGCATCAGATACCAAATGGTAGGTGGAAATCGTGATTATGGAATTTGCATGAGTCACATCGTGTGTGATCTGATCAGGCATAACAGTTTGTGATATGAAATTTCAAAAGCAAGCATGCCAAAGGGTGGTAATGATGGGTTTCTAAGTGACGCGGGTGTATGGATGTGATTGCAAGGCATCCAATGGAGTTGTGTAACTGCTGAAATATTGTAACTTCGAAGAATATTCTATTGTATTTTATTATTGTAATTTATTTGGAGATGTTTTATTCCTCCGTCGAGATGTTATTATTGTATTTGTTCATCATAGAGTCATGAGGTAAAACCTCCCTTATAAGTCGAGTTGATAGAACCCTCCAGAAAGTAACATTATATTTTTTTGAGTCTTCCTAGGTAAGTCAGCTCAGTTAAGTTTGTTGGGGCCGACCTAGTTAGTGAAAAATTCAAGTGGAAGAGAAAGTATAAATAGGAGTGATGTGCTCCTCACTTGGACACACACATTCACTTGTGTAATTCGCATAGGAGAGAGAGAGAGAGAGAGAGAGAGAGATCTGCAAGGAGAAGGAGCACTTGTTTGGGGTTTTTTCTTTGTACTTTTGATCATCTATATCAAGGAATTTTTGTTGGGTTTTCTTCCCCTAGAGGGTTTCCCAGTATAAATCTGTGTTTATCTTGTGATTTTGTTTCTTTCAGTGATCCTGTATATGATATTGTTGTGAAATTGAATTGAATATTGATGTTATCTATCTTAGCATATTTAATCGTAACATGGTTTCAGAGCTAACCTAAATAGGACAGCTTTCACAAGGTGAAACTCTCTCTCTTCTCCCTCGGGCAAGAAATTAGGGTTTCTGTCAAAGTTGGAATTTTTGAAATCTGATTACAAAGAAAAGTGCGCCTCTCAAAAAGTGAAATTTTGATCCCTAGATCGAAATTTTTGAGTGAGTAAATCTCCGGGAAAGTCAAACCCTAGTTTGAATTTGGACCAGAAAAACCAGAAAACTACAGAAACTGCAGATCAAAATTTTGCAAGTCAATTTTGAGAGGTGAAAATTTGGAATCTCCAGAAAGCAAGTGTACCAATCAAGTCGCCTCAGTCAAGCACATCTCCTGGTAAGGCCATTTTGCATTTTGAGAAATTTCATTTTTTGGTGACCTCCTGGATAAGATGTCCCCAAGCACTAAGCTTGAGGTTAAGCTAGAAGGAATAGAGAATTTCTAAGCATGGAAATACAGGATTGGCCTTATTCTTGAATAGAATGACCTTGCCAAATATATTGAGAAAGAAGTTGTAGAACCTGAAGAGGATGAAGCTAAGGAGAAGCACAAGAAGGACTTGATTAGGGAAAAGGGGATCATTGTTGATTCTATCAAAGACCACGTGATTCCTCAATTGTCATCCAAGAAGACCCCAAAGGAATGTATGATTCCCTATCCATAATGTATGAAGAAAGGAACAACAATAGGAAGATGAATTTGAGAACTCAATTGAAGAGTACAAGATGTGCCAAGGAGAATCCATCCAAGAATACTTCACAAGGGTCTCCTAGTTCAAGGAGAAACTAGAATCCATTGGAGACTCCCTTGATGAAGATGAGCTAGTTATGACTGCTCTCAATGGTCTCACTAGACCTTGGGATTCATTCATCCAGACTATGTGTGCCATAAAGGAAAGCATGAAATTTGACATTGTATGGGAAGATTGCATCCAAGCAGAGGCTAGAGTAGCCAATATAGAAGCTCTACTTAAAGAAGATGTTCAATCCCTAGCCACCCATACCAAGAGAGGAAGAAGTCAATCTAACTTCAAGAAGGAAATCCACAAGGAGTATCAACCTCCCAAGAAGTTCCGAAGGACAAGAGGAAACAATCCAAGAAGAAACTACTCCAACTTTCAATGTTTCAATTGTGACAAGCTAGGACACATTGCCAGAAATTGTACATTAAAGAAAGAAGAATACAAGAAGAAGAAGAACAAAAAAATACATCATGCACACTTAACTAGAGATGAATATGAAGAAGAAGAGGAAGAAAGACCTCGAAGGAATCAAGCAAAGGAAGAAGTCGAAGAATATGTCTTGTGATAATGGTGCTTCAAAGCACATGACAGGTCAGAAGAAGAATCTCTCCAATTTAGAAGAAAAGGACTCCCCTCAGAAAGGATCACTAGGAGAATATGAGAAGCAAAATGCAAGCTTGATGATGGAGTAGAGTTCACCATCAGACATTCCAGTAATACCTGCAAGGAGACTAGGATCAAAAGAGATCCTACCAAGCAAACAAATATAAGTATTTGAATTGTCATTTCTATCACATTGTTTAAATGATAGTATCTAGTTGTATACACATTTATTTAGGATGTTTGAAGTGTTATGCATGTGATGGGTAAGTAGCCTATGGTTCTATACAACATTTCATTACTACTTATCTAGAGTGAAACCTCTTTGCTGACATATTGGGAGTAGTGCATTCTCTTGATAATGTCATGGTAGAGATGGAAGGCATCTAGAAAGTTACCATATGAATATGGGATATGGTTGAATGTTGTAGCATTGGCTAAGATAGTATGACTTATGTTTTTATGCATATATTTGGAAACTATGAAATGTTTCTAATCGTGCTATTGAATTTGACTTGTAGGAAGTATCGTACACGATCACCTACAAATGAAGAATGATGAGACTTGTTCCATAGAACAAGTGACAATGGTTCAACTATAAACAAGGCTTATAAGGAAGTCAACCATGACGAGATGTTACTCTAGTAACCAGACTCATGGTGTGATCAAGATATAGAGCAATCATATGTGCAGATTGAAGAAGACTTTCTACGGGATGGAATGATGAGATCAAGGATCACCTAGGGTGATGAGACGTCAACCTTTGCTACAAGGTTGAATATGAGAAACTCATAGATGGGTGCAAGAGAGAACTTGCAACAGAGTTTGAGATATTTGGTTGTCTAGTGTTTGTTCATATTCCAAAAGAGAAAAGAACCAAATTGGATCCTTTTGGAAAGAAAGGAATCTTTGTTGGATATTGTGAGGTCTCCAAGGCCTCCAAGATCTATATATCAGGCTATCATCACATGGATATTAGTAGAGATGTAACATTTGACGAAGAAGCAGCTCTCAAGAGATCCAGAAAGTGCCAGCATGAAGAAGTATATGAATAAGATGTACCTCCCATAAATGTAGAAGTTGCACCCTCCCCTGAATATGAAACACCAGAAGACCATGATATGCTAGAACCTCAAGAACCTCCCACTATGAATATGTCACGAAAGAGAAATCCTTCTTGGGCAAGAGAAACTATACAAGAAGCAGAGAATTATGGAAATCCAGAAGGCTCCACAAGAGTAAGCAAGAAGCCAAAGTCATTTTCCAGTTATGTGGCTTTGACGTGTGATATTGTAGATCAAGAACCTACCATTTATGAAGAAGCTATACAGAAGAAAGAATGGGTAGAAGCAATGACGAAAGAATACCAATCAATAATGAAGAATTATTTTTGGGATATAGTTCCCAAACCATAATGAAAAAGTGTGGTATCTTCCAAGTGGATCTATAAGATAAGGCATGCAGCTGATGGAAGTATTGAGAAATACAAGTAAAGGTTTGTGGCTAGAGGATTCTCTCAGAAAGAGGGAATTGATTATGAAGATACATTTGCGCCAGTAGCAAGGTACACTTCCATTAGAACCATCATGGAACTTGCATCCATGATGAAGTGGAGTTTACACCAGATGGATGTGAAGACAACCTTCCTGAATGGTGTGATTGAGGAAGAAGTGTACATAGAACAGCCACATGGATTTGAAGTTGAATACAGAGAGACTCGTGTATGCAAGTTGAAGAAGGTTCTGTATGGATTGAAGCAATCTCCTAGAGCATGGTATGATAGATAGCTTTTTTTCCGATGAGCTTGGGCTTTACCAAAAGTAAATTTGACCCAAACCTTTACTTTAAGGTTATGGATGATGAACCTGTCATATTATTGCTATATGTGGATTATTTATTTCTGACATGAAATGAGAAACAGATTGTAGAGTGCAAGAAGAATCTCGCTGAAGGATTTGAGATGAAATACCTTGGATTGATGCACTATTTTCTAGGTATGGAAGTATGGCAGAGCCCAGGAGGAATCTTTCTCAACCAGGGAAATTATGATATGGAAATCCTAAAAATATTTGATATGTTGGAATGTAAAACCATAGCCACACCCATGGATACCAACCTAAAGTTGTTAGCTAATGAATCGTCAAAGTTAGTGGATGTGACTCAGTACAGACAAATTATTGGGTCGTTGATGTATCTGACGAATACCAGGACAGATATATGCTTTGTTGTGAACACCCTGAGTCAGTATCTAGTTGAGCCTAGATGTGTTCAACTGGTAGCTACAAAGCATGTGATGAGGTACCTGAAAGGTACAATAGACTTTGGTCTATACTATGTTGAGATCATGACTACAGATTGTATGGTTATACAGATGCAGATTGGGATAAAAGTGTCTCAGATAGGAAAAGCACCTCAGGTGGATGTTATTGTCTGGGATCCACCATGATCTCATGGTTTAGGAGGAAGTAGTCTAGTGTTTCTCTCAGCACAGCTGAAGTAAAATATATAGCAGCTTGTTCTGCTAGTTGTGAAGCCATATGGATTTGAAAATTGATTTCAGGTCTGTTTGACTTGGAGTTGGATACCACGGTGATTCTATGTGACAACCAGAGTTGTATAAAGATGAAGGCGAACCCAATGTTCCATAACAAGTCAAAGCACATAAAAATCCGGTATTTTTACATACGGGATATGGTACAGAAGGGAGGTATAAAGCTCCAGTATGTGAGCACTTATGAGCAAGTTGCTGATGTGTTGACTAAACCTCTGTCTCGAGTGAAGTTTGAGTACTTCCGTGACAAGCTTGATGTGGTTCTAAAGGACCTTCCTCGAAAGGGGGAGCAGTGATGATGATGTTGCAGTGGGATTGTATCATCCCTGGACATTAGTGCTAAAGTGATCTGCATACTTTTGTCTCCGTGATGTGGTTGGGATTGTATCATCCTTGGAAATTATTCCTAAAGTGATCCGAAGACTTTTGTATCCGTGATTTGGTTGGGATTGTATCATCCCTAGACATTAGTCCTAAAGTGATCCGTAGACTTTTGTCTCTGTGATGTGGTTGGGATTGTATCATCCCTAGACATCAGTCCTCAAGTGATCCGTAGAATTTTGTCTCCGTTATTTGGTTGGGATTATATCATCCCTGGACATTAGTCCTAAAGTGATCCACAGACTTTTGTGTCCGTGATGTGGTTGGGATTGTATCATCCCTGGAAATTAGTCCTAAAGTGATCCACATACTTTTTTCTTCGTGATGTGGTTGGGATTGTATCATCCTTGGACATTAGTCCTAAAGTGATCCTCAGACTATTTCCTCAGTGATGTGGTTAGGATTGCATCATCCTTGGACTTATGTCCTAAAGTGAGAGGGATTGATTATCCCATAATTGGATCATGTGTGTTGCAAGTTATGTTGCTGCAGATGTTGTTATTGTTGATCAAGAGATCAAGTGTTGTTGTAGACGATCGAGTGATTGAGTGATGCAAATTATGTTTTTGTTAATAAATAGATCAAGTGTTGCTATAGATGATAGAGTTATCGAGTGCTGTAGAGGATGAAGATCAAAGATGAAGACTCAATGCTATAGAAGATGATGCTCCAGTACTGGAGATGTTGAAGATGTTCCAGTAATTGTTCTAGTTGTTGATGTTGCTGAAGGAAACTTCCGATGATTTATAGATGTATCACCTTGATGTTGTGATGATGCTCTCTCTCCTTGCTCCTACAGTTGATGTTGTTGTTGTTAGTAGAATACCCTTCTCATTAAGTGGGAGTGCTGAAATATTGTAACTTCGAAGAATATTCTATTTTATTTTATTATTGTAATTTATTCAGAGATGTTTTATTCCTCCGTCGGGATGTTATTGTTGTATTTGGTCATCATAGAGTCATGAGGTAAAACCTCCCTTGTAAGTCGGGTTGATAGAACCCTCCATAAAGTAATATTATATTGTTTTGAGTCTTCCTAGGTAAGTCATCCCAATTAAGTTTGTTGGGGCCGACCTAGTTAGTGAAAAATTCAAGCGGAATATAAAGTATAAATAGGAGTGATGTGCTCCTCATTTGGACACACACACTCACTTGTGAAATTCGCATAGGAGAGAGAGAGGGAGATATATGCAAGGAGAAGGAGCACTTGTTTTGGGTTTTGTCTTTGTACTTTTGATCATCTATATTGAGGAAGTTTTGTTGGGTTTTCTTCCCCTAGAGGATTTCACAGGATAAATCGGTGTCTATATTGTGATTGTTTTTCTTTCAGTGATCCTGTATATGCTATTGTTGTGAAATTGATTTGAATACTGATGTTATCTATCTTAGCATATTGAATCTTAACAGTAACTGGGGTGGAATATTCTTGAAATGATTACATCGTTAACTGTAGAAATCATCTGATGGTTCACACAAACGAACTTTGACACTTTTGATTTGGTTATTAGTGACTCTTTAATGATGAAAAGACAACTAATATGGTGCAACGTGGCAATATCAACAGATGAACTAACACTGGTGGCCCCCCTGACCACAATGGTGATAAATAAGTAGAAAACAATTGGACTGAAGGTAACGACTAGAACTAATAAAATCACAACATTGAAAAAAAAATGTAACTCCTAACTACCTCACTCTCGATGACAAGCGTGGCATCTTCTGAAACCACTAAGCATAAACATGTGGCTTCATGTTTTCGTTGTTAACCCAACCTGGATGTAGAATCCCATTGAGTTCTACTAGCTTAATGGATCCTGAATCTTTAATATTCGCAACAATGAAAGGTCTTGAAGCTTGCTTGGATGCATCATGAACTTATTGTCATAGAAAAAAACTTGGTCACCTTGATGAAATTGTTTATGCTTGATGTGTCTATCATGCTAGGATTTATGTCATTCTGTTTCAATTGTTGCATGATAGTTAGCTAAGAACCAAAATCCTTCTAGTTCCATCAATTCCGCGAGATGTTCCGCACCTGAGTCATCATTTATCATGTGTGTCATGTGTGTGATGTAGAGACTCAGAACCACAAATTCTACTGGGATCACTGTTTCTCTACCATATACCAATTGGAAGGGATTTTTCTTATGGAGTTTATTTGTAGTGGTCTTGTATTCCCATAGTACAATTGGAATCCTAGCATCCCAATTGTCCCATTTTGCGCAACATACTTTCGTCAGTCTAGTAACCATAATTTTGTTAAAATCTTATATTGTGACATTTACTTGTGGGTGATATGGACTTATTTTCTATTGTTGAAACAAGATTTCCTTTGTTAATGCATAGTGGTATTCAAAAAGTGCATACCTTGGTTGCTTGTGAGGTTTATGGAACACCCAAACAGAGTGATTATATTTTCAAAAATGAATTGAGCTACCATTTCTGTGGAGCAATCTCCGACTAGTGTTGCTTCAACCCATTTTTTTAGGTATGCAATTGCGATAATGATGTAGTGAGCTTTAGAATGTTTCTTTGGTGGGTTGATAGGTCCTACAAAATCAATTGTCCATTTTTTAAATAGTTTCAAATCCCGTACTAGTCGGAGTGGAAGTTCATCTCATTGAGATGGCCTACCAACTCACTGGAAGACATTGCATTTTCTAGCATATTCTTTTGCATATTTGAATACTATGGGCCACCACAGTTCAACTTGAAGTATTTTTCTTCCTACATATTTTTCGCTAACATGGCCACCCATAACACCTGCATGGCATTCCATAAAATACTTTGTCACTCATGATCCAATATCCATCTATGTAAAATTCCATCGGTTCCCAACTTATAGAGTGGCCCTACAATCGGCGTCTGATATTATGCAGCTCGCACGACTAAATGGTGTTTCTGTTTGGTAGATTAATTATCGATTGCCTTCCCAGTTGCAAGGAATAATGCAATATCTTCTAAAGGATCGAGAATAGCTTCGCCCCTGAAAATTGTTGCATCTGGTCACTGGTCATCAATAGGTCCTTCAACTTCCCCATAGATGAACAAGTCCATAATTGTGTTTCCCTAGTTTGACTATGAATTCAAAAACATATTCTTAGAATAAGAGTAACCATCTACAGATACGGCCTTTTAAAACAAGATTGTTCACTAAGTACTTGAGATTTGAATGGTCTGCGAAAAAATTAAAGTGTCCTCCTATTAAATGATGGAGGAATTTATTCAAAGCGTAGATCATTGCTAATCCTTCCCTCTCTATGGTTGTGTAGTTATGTTTAGCAAGCAATAAATTTCTGTTAGCAAAATATAATGGATGATCCATCTCGCCTTCTCCCAACTAGGCTAATACAGGGCTAAGGGAAATAAGTGATGCATCAAAATGTACATGGAATTATTCCTACCAGTCAGGGAATGCTAAGATCGAAGTATTGACCATTTTTTCTTTCAATTTTGTGAAAGCCTTTTCACAATCTTCAATCCACTTCAAAAATTCAAATTTCTTCAACAATTTTTCTAGTGGAGCAGTAATGGAAGCATAGTTGCGGATAAATATTCGGTAGTAGCATGTATGTTCCAAGGTGGATCGTAATTGGCTTATTGATGTTGGTTCTTGTAGATTCACAATTATCGTTATCTTTGTAGGGTATACCAGAAACCCATCGTAGCATACAATGTGTCCAAACAAATTACCGAAAGGAACACAAAAAGTGCATTTCCACAAGTTCAAATATATATGCATTTGCCGGCAGCGTTCTAGCATCATTCGGAGTAATGCAACATGGTATTTAAGAAATCCATAAACTATCTAATTTTCCAAATAAACTTCTAAAAGTCTATGAAGAAACTCCTTGAAGGTTGCAATTACAATTCTAACCTAGTGGTAGCCCGAGAATCCATCTATGAAGGAGTATGCCCCATTCCCTACCACTTGATCAAATACTTCATCATTGAAGCGTGTCGGGAATGGATCATGGACACATACATTCAAACTGTGGTAATCTACACATACCCTGATATTGTTCATATATTCCTTGATTTGGATTACTATGGGGTTGATCTAGTCTGATTCATATACTAGAAAATCAGGCCAACACTTAACATGCAATCAATTTCCTTTTTCACCTTTTGTTTCACTTGGGCATTCAGTCTATAGGGCCCCAATGTTTTACAGGTTTAACATCCAATTTTAGTGCAATCTTCATTTCTCCTAGATATCCTTGGATCCCCTTTAGTTCTATAATTTATTGTGGAAACAAGTCTTCATATTCCGCCAACAGTGATGTTATCTCAAATATAGTATCTTCATCCCAATAGTCTCCTACAGTCGCCATTTTTGGGTTATATTTTGTACCAATATTACTTATGTGCAATTTCAGGGGTTGTCTATGCAGTGCTCTAGTTTCTTCGGGTTTCATCTATTGTACTTATCGATATCCCTCAGACTTTTTGAATCTTAAATGTTGTAATTGTTCTAATTCATTTGGGTTTGAGCTCACATGTTCTATCTTTTCGCAAAAGAGGAGAGATGCCAATTCCAAAATTGCAAGTATCAGGTCTGGAATTTCTTGGTGGGCGTGACATACATTGGAGTTTCCCACATTCTTCAATTGATCCGTGAATAATGCCCCTCTAATTGTTGATATGGATTATGTTATTGAATCATTGGTTGTGAACTATAACATCCCCCTCACCCAATATGACCAACGAGAGGGGACATTAACTAGATTCGGGCTTCCAAATTTCTCCTGATATTCAATTACGAATGTATAACATATAAAATATGTGTGCAGATGCATAATAAAAATAAAATACAATGCGAAATTAAACTCTATCCACACATATAACATGCATTTATCAGCATAATTATAACATGGAGTAAATAAAACCATTTCAGATTCAAATGCATGAGAATACTTATCTTTATCCAACACAGATCCAAGCAAATGGCTATGTAAGAGAAATTTTACACCCAACTGTACGTACTATGTCTAGCATATACTCTTTATGCTGAGAGGCGACCCCCAAGCTGGGCTATGAGGCCACCAGGGCAGAGGAAACACCTACAGGCTTCTCCCTCTCATCCCACAACCCATTCTTCTCTCTATACTTAGCCAAATGCTCATGTAGAGATCTACAGGGATCTCACTCAGCCCTCATATCTTTGGCTCCAACAATACCTGCCCCACAAAACACCCTTCTAGCTTAGGCATCCCCTTCATCAATCCACAGTTCTCTTGAGCGATCCCTTTTGTTGGGTGCTTCCAGTGTCTAAATAGAAGGAGGCCAAATTGGTGTTTGCTTGGGGAGAACCATGTATAGCCTCAATTTGTGGCTTCTCAAGCACATATGAGCAGCATAAATCAATGGGTAAGGGTTCCTAGCCTGCCCAGCCTCTCTGCTCACCTATAGAAATCACTTTTCCCTTCCAAATCTGTAGTCCTCCCTCTAAATTCAAATTTTTGGGTCATAGACAATTGGGTAAAAGGTCATGAACATCAATGGAGAGCTCTGCATAGTCTATATCTACATGCAATAATGAGATAATGAGGGTTGACTCCAAGGGATATAAGAAAATGGTGAAAATACTACTGAGATAGCTTCTAACTGAAGAAGAAAGGAATCTTGGCAGTTGCAGACTGAATTTTGTCATGACAAAACTGACATAAAAGTGCAATTAGCCCCATGCTTCAATAATTGCATGAGGTGACTTTTCCCACCAACCTCACACGTGCATTCAATAATTGGAAAATAGTCAAAAAGTAGATAATTGGCTTATTCAAGGCACATGACAAAATTTGGATGAGTTCTAAGGTTGAGACTTGGAAGCAAGGATTTAGTCTCCCATAGACCACCTCTCCTCTTCCCCTCTATTTCTCTTTACACAACCATCTTGTACCATTTTATTATTTATGCACATAATATTTACATATATTTTGAATCAGCATGACAAGCCAACCATATGGTCCAAATAAAAATATATACACCATACCTGCCTATTTATTCACTAGTCAGGCCTTGGCCTTGAGCTCCACACTTGGAATTTATACTAGCATATTTACATCATTTACATCATTTTGCTTAAATACATTCCAAGTCAAAACTAGGGGAATTACATGAACAATGAGAAATCTTAGGAAAATTGTGCGCACATCTTCCAACACCTTGTTTGTCGTTTTATTTCCTTGTGCAAGTACCAAGCCTTAGGAATAGGTTCGAGCTCGTGAAAAAACGGATGGACCCAAATTTCTAGCAAAAATCCATCTACTTCCCACTCGTTTTCACGCTTATCAATGTGAGCATAGCGATTTGTCTCCCCCATGTGATTTTTTCTACTATGTTAGTGTGTTTAAGGGTTTAAACCTGATCATTAATGCTAACTGGTTTGTGCTCCAATCCGAGATATCATCCTTGTGTGTCTCCCACCATCTTGTTGGAGTCCCTTGAAGAGTTGTGTCCATAACATCCATGCAATTTTATTCTGTAACTGAAGAATTCATTTTTCTAATGAATTTTTCTAGTCCATTGGTGGATTTTTCATTTCTACCCCAATCCATTGGACTAATCATATCATTGCACAATATCGGAAAGAGAGTTCATGTCATCCATTCTGCCAATTATCCCAATCTTCTTCAAAACCATTGTCCTAAGAATGAATGCTTCTCCAGCATATTCTCATGCATGGGATCGGTGTATCTAGGCCATTGGTGTGGGTTTAGAGGTTGTATAACCTTCATACCATCATCTTCAAAATTCATTGTCATGTTCTTTAAATCAATCACTCCATAATACTCATAGGCCCAATATATGCCTAACAATGTTGGGTAAGGATCATTCCATCCATAATCTCAATTAATTTGAAATCTATGACATATTTGACATCTTTCAACATTCTCCCATCGACCAATCGGGAAGATGTGGTATTGGTTCGCCATTCTCAGCTAAATGGGGGAGTAAGAAAGGGAAGGACGGTCCATTGCTTCCTAGAAATGTTTTGGGAGTATATTCACAATGAACCCCAAATCTAACATCACATTATTGATATCATAACCATGGATTTGTGCCTCTGTCCAGAATTCTCTACCAGTTCTCTTTCTTCTTTGCTTTTACACTAGTTGAATTGTTCTTTCAGGTAGCGGTGCGCATATTTCTTCATCAGCTTCCACAACACCATGTATTTCATAAAGCATCTTTCATAATTTACAGATATCACTTGTATCTTCCAATATGTATTTCAACAGAGAAAACCAAAAACAAATTGAGTCTCTTACCTTGTTAGTGTGTGTTCCTCTTCCTTCATTCATCGCGTCATCCCTTCTGTATTGGTGGGATGGTCTTGCCTCGTTCTTGGCTAGTGGAGTTGGTATTTTTTTAAACATGCCGACAACATCACGGTATATTTATTTATATTGATTGTAC
Source organism: Larix kaempferi (assembly GCA_027924585.1). Taxonomy (NCBI): domain Eukaryota; kingdom Viridiplantae; phylum Streptophyta; class Pinopsida; order Pinales; family Pinaceae; genus Larix; species Larix kaempferi. The sequence continues at coordinate 1,065,930 of BSBM01000458.1, read as the reverse complement.
TTGGACATACTTAGTCGTTCTTGGGGTTACTTTTCTTATCACTACTTAATTTTGTCTTTGTCGATCTGTCCCGCTTCTAGCCCTTCCCTGAGTACAAGGCCCACTAAGCTATGATCTTCCTGTGGCTCAAAGTTAATAAATTTATCAAGTCTTCTTGTGTGATCTTCTCATTTTGAGATTAGTATTGGACATTCTTTGATAATATTCCAGAGGTCACTACTCGCTCTAGAAATCCCAATCCCAACTCGGCCTCAATTCACTGCAAGCCTCATGCATAACAAACCCATTTCTCAAATCCAGAGAAGAAATAATGAAAGCAATATACTTAAAGAACAAGGCACATGGAATATACTTATCAACAACAACTGAAGCAATCACACGATGGACAACAATATATCCTGGAAACACCAATGGGTAAAACCAGTTGCTATGGGATTTCCTTAATCTCGAGCTAGAGCATATAATAAGAGAATTACAATCAGAAATATATATGGGTAAAGAAACCCGAATGGACAATCCCTAGATCTGCATGAAACTGCAACTGATTCTCTGGGGATATGAACCAACTACTATGTACTGATTGATCTCTGATATCAGCTTCAACCAATCTATGGAAGAAGATCTCTAACTATATTTGCTCTGATTTTCTCAACCAAGGAATAAATGTTGTAACCTCCCAGTCTAAAGTGCACCTCCTCTGCATGGGAAGTGCACCCCTCCTCCTCTGCTCTGAATTCGTCCCTCTCTGGATCTCTGTCAATATCTAATGATATATAATCTAGTGCTCATCAATCTCTAAAGAAGAACCTCTCTTCTTCTTTCAACCCTCATGGCCTCAAGAAGAATGTCCCCACAAACAAGCACACCCCCTCTGCATGAAACTGTGCCCCTCCTCTTGTGAATTCGTCCAAGCTCAGTCTTTGAGCTTCCTCTACACAAATAGTCTCACTACACACTAAATGGTTACTCAATGCCTCAGATCAAGCAAGCACAGATCATTCTCGGATCCACTCACATTAGGAAAATTTTGAGGTAAAAAATGGACCTCAAAACAAAAAATGTACTATCAAAATCAACTTTTGAAAAACCAATTAGATTCTAGAGAATGACATCATCCTTTATAATTGAGGTGGCATTACTTGAGTTAAAGTTTCTTACTTATGAAATTCTAAATGGTGGATAAAAATATATAATTAACCATACTCATAATGGAAAAAGTACTCATCTATAACTTTTAAATATAACATATGTAATTAATACTTTTAAAATAACTTCACTCTTAAGTACTTTCTCTTTTCATTTTAATTGAAAACCAAATTTGAATTCAAAAATGAAATCATGACTTGTCCTTTAAAAATATTAAAATGTTACTTTATTTTATTATATTTTAACGTAAATATTATTTTATTATATTATAACGTAAAAATAATAATGTTAGTATTATTCTACTCACTATATTACAATGTTCTTGTTCGTTAATTAATCCATTAACGTGAATATTAAAATGTGACTTTATTATTTTATTACTTGAATAACATAATGTTATTATGTTACTACTCTACTCATTGTATTATTATATTATAGTATTATAACAAACAACATATGAATGTCATATTATAGAGTTAAAACATGAAAAGTAAAATGGATTTATTGTAAATTTTATATGATGATGATGATAAATGTAATATCATATTATAATAAAAATATATAATACGTTATTGTAAGGTTATAACATGATATATATAAATGAAATTAGTGTAATTTTTGTTAATATTTGAAATGTTATAACATGATATATATAAATGAAATTAGTGTAATGTTTATAAAATGTGATGTAATTGTAATATTATATTATAATAAATATAATTTATTATATTATATATTATGTTGTATTATAATAAATATAAGATATGGTATATTAGATTTAATTAATAAATATAAATTAAAAAAATTTAATATGTTTTAAAAAATAATTATTAATATAAATTATTTTCTACATGATTTATTTATAAAAGTTTAATTTATGTTTGTAATTCAATTTTTTATTTTTATTTTTTATTTTTTTTATGAATACTTTATTTATTATATTTATGTAACCAAAAGTATTGATGTTTCTAGTCATATCAAAGTGATTTTTTTTATTAATTTATTTGTACACATATTTTCACTTTAACTTAACCAGATTTGCATGAATTATAGTGCAAGAGGTGAGTTGTAAATATACGTTCCCCACAAAATGAAAAAATCACAATATTTTATTATATTTCTTATGAGGCCCATTTTAGACCTCAAAATTCCCCTAATGGTCTCTCCCTCTGCAGATGCACCTCTTCTCTCAAGAATGTGCCCTCTGCATGCACAAGTGTGCCCTCACTCTGAATCTCCTCACTTTCTGAAGAAAATACCGAGTAACCCTTTCCAGTGACCCCTAGCCTCCTTGTATCCACTCACTCACTGATTATGGTTTCCAAAACCCTAATATGAGTGCATGCAAAAATCTATCTTTTGCATGATTTTTTAAATAAATGCATGCGTAAGGCAAATCACCATGAAAGGTCTGCATGCATCCACCGTTGGATTCATGACACTTGGTAGGGTGAATCTCACTCTCTACCCCATCCTGATGCCTATACTGAAAATGTACCTCCATGCTAGTCCTTTGAACATGAGAGACATCCCTAGATACACCACTATCTCTAACATTCTTCAATAGTGTGGGTGTTTGTATGACAATATGTGCACCAAGGTCTCTTAGGTAAAGGGAATTCTCAGGCGAGGTGTTCAATCTCATTGAAATTGTAACATCGAATAAAGCATGTGCGACCTCCTCCTTATCCCACTCCAAAAACTCCTCCATGTCCTCCGACACCTCCTCTATCTAGGGGTTGGTATGCTACTCGATATATGGAGCGGTCTAATCTTTTTGTTAATGCATCCAATGTTCTACACTTCTATGTTTTAATGTATAGTATATGCACATAATTCACAGTATATCGTATTTGGGATGGAAGAGTACTTTTTTAGAAACAGACAGAGTCTCGATGGATGGTCATATGCTTTGCAAATCTCACAATAATCATTTGGAGAAGCACTTGGTGGATATAGGTACGTTGGTTGTCATGTCGAATGAAATGTGTTCACTGCAAAAAATTGCGCAACGGTTGCACCTGGTCAATCATTAAATGGTCCTCTGTAATACCCTTTGGTTTAGCCCATGGACATATGTTTTGTTATTATTTTTGTTTTGGTGTGGCACGAGGTACTGGGCCTAGGGTTTATACATTATTATTATTATGATGGGCATTATTAATTAATTAATAAAATAAAACAACTTGATCGACCGATGCCACAAAAGAGAGTATGAGGAACCATGATCTTACGAGCAAGGGGTTGTGGGAAAAGTGTTAACTTTTGTTTTTACCTAGGTGTATGTGATACACCCTTATTGTGGACTTGGTGGACCCTCTTGATTTATGCACCCTCATGTGTTATGCTACCCCTTGGTTTTTATTTTATTTCAGGATTAATTTTATTTGGAGTTAGAGTTTTTACCTGACCTAGTGCGCCCCCTTATGAAAATTTGTAACTCCCACCTTGATGAGCATTCTTCCTCTCCCCTCTAATACGCCCTCTTGAGAAGTGTAACTCCCATTTTGCTAATTTGAGAATTTAACTCCTCCCTTGTGTCTCCCTCTCTCCCCCAATTCGAATTGCTCTTGGGAAATGGTATTTGGGTGGATGGGAGCTAGTCTCTCTTGTTGGTTATGCATGCTCTTGGATCTTGTTTTTTCTATGCTACTGGTGTGATTGGTTTTGGTTGCTCTTGACATGATTTTTTGTTGGTTGGTGCGCCCGTATTGAGCCTATGCCCAAGTTGAGTTACTCTGGAATTGTCATTGTTTTGTCCTGGAATTGCCTCTAGATATCCTGGATTGGAAGTGATGGGGAATCCACTTACCATTGGATTTGAGGTTGGACTGATATATTTCTGAATCTTTTGTCCTAGAGCCACTAAAATTTCCCTGGAGTGGAAGTCGAGGAAGACTTTCCATTAGGTTGTGGTTGGGATGATTTCTCATGAAAATTTTGTCCTCGAATTGCCACTAGAGATCCTGGATTGGAAGTGATGTGGAATCCACTTTCCATTGGATTGTGGTTAGAACAATGCTAGATGGGTTTTGTGGTTGAGTGCACTCTTTCTTCTGGCATCATGGTTTTGGTTCGGTGGTGACCATTGCAAAGTGAGTTTTGGCTTGCATTGTGTCTACAGCTGGGTGGAACGTGGCACAGTCAATTTCGGTTGCGTATTTTGTAAGATAAGTACTTTATTTCATGTTTATTTGAATTACTTGGCTCTGATCTGATTCTTACATGTTTCACATGAAATGTGTGAGAAAATACGTGAGCTAATGATGGAAGAAATCTCTCATAGATTTTAGTTATGTGAGCTAATATATATACCCTACTAGTTTTTGGGAAAAATAGGTAATTAGTTTTTGGTATTTTGTGAGAAAGTGCTTGAGAAAAATGTTTATTTGGAACCTCTTCTACAGATCTTATAATTGTGCCTCTGATATTTATATTATGTGTACTTTTATTTTGCAATATCTTAGGAATGATTGGAAACACCTCTCTATAGTGTTTTTAGCCTCTATTTGAAAACTAGTTCACCAGTTGGGTTGTTTTATGTAGTTTCGAGACTTGACATGTGAAATGTTTAAGAAAATTCTTGAGTGAGATAACTGATAAGAACTTATAATTACACTTGAAATTTATGAATAAATGTGTGGAATAGTTCCTAGATAGTTCTATATTTGCTTATCGAAATCCTAGTTTTGTTTCCATTCACTAAGTCCTTAAAAAGAATTGTTTTAAATGGATTTATGACTTTGCATGAGAAGTGTTTGAAGAAATGTTTACATGAGTTATAACTATGATAAGACTGATAATACATGGTATTTAGAGTTGGAATGGATTCCGAATGACTGTACAAATTGTTTTTGCATTTATCTTACTTGATTCATCAATTTCTAGCCAATTTGGAGAAATAGATTTAGTTAGTTTGATGAATTAATAAGAGGACTGTTTATGAGAGGAAATCTACAACCATTTGGATATAGTGGACCTCAAATATGATTTCCATGAACTACAATATTCAATACTTTCTTATTGTTTTGCATTTGGAAACTAGAAACGGAAACTAGCTTCAAATCGGTGGAAATTGGTAACTAATTTGTAGATTGAATCTATGTTTTCATAATTTTTGGAATGCACAGCCATATGCTCTGTTTTTTGTACTTTAATTTTGATGTATAATTTTTTTTTTCCAGATATTTAACCTCGCCTCTATGTGCTCTTGAACTTGGTACAATTGATTGGATTAAAATCCTAGCAATGTTTATTAACTAGTTGCACTGATTTAGCTTGAAAGAATCATCGTTTATGTGAAAGGATCTGGCATGAAAATGCAACTTTATTTGGTTGTGCGTGCATGCTTAAATATATGTATAATGGATTTAGGTTCACTTTTTGGTTCATTTGCATCGTTTTGTGTTGAATTCATGCAAGACCAGTTGTTTGTGTTGAATACTAGTTAACTAGTCTTGTGGAGTCATTTTTGTAATTGTTTTGTTTAATTAATTAGAAAATGATATTTAGGACTTATTTACATGATATTAGGTGTTAATTAGCCATTGATATTGATAAATTATGATTATGTGATAAACAAATGAATTTATGTTAATTGTCTTCAATTATGCGATAAGTGTCGCTAAGTGTCGCAATTAGTACACTAATTACTAGTTAATCATGATTAAGCAAAAATTACCTTTTTAGGTGCAAGTAACCTGTGTTATGACTTGGGATGGATTCATAATGATGTTAGATAGTGTTTTATAATCTTTCCAAACCTTGGTTCAATATGCTTGATCAGTTATGAATTTTCTTTTAATTTATTTCGAATTATCGATATTTTGTCATAATTAAATTGTAGAAAATGAAAATTAAATATTTATAAAATTATTCTGTTGTGCTAAAATATTCTAATATCCTAAGACCCTTTTATATCCCCATGGTAAATTGCAGGTGGTATCAGAGCTATGGTTCCAACTCTGTGATTGTTAGGCCTATTACAAACTCATAATTTTATGTTTATGTGCATTGGAAATTTATAAATGTTCTTTGTGAAAGAATTTTAACCTCCCCGATGTTAATGGAAGAATAAGAAGCCTCACTTCAGAGATCAATTTGTGGTATGCTTTAGAATTATTGAATATTTCATATTTATTGTTCAATAGATTGATTGGTAAGTACTATGTAGTGTGTATCTAAGAATCGAGTTGATTGATTGGTTGGTACATGTTTATCTTGCATTGCCTCTTTTATTGTTCAATGATTTGATTGGTTGATGCTTGTGCATTGCCTCTTTTACTGCTTTAGTGATTTGAGTGGTCGATGCTTATGCATTGTCTCTTTTATTGTTCAGTGACTTGATTGGTTGATGCTTGTGCATTGTCTCTTTCGTTGTTCAATGACTTGATTGGTCAATGCTTGTTCATCGTGCATTGCCTCTTTTACTACTCATTGAATTGTTAATATTGAAATGATTCATGTGGTATGATTTATTTACTGGTACATTATGATTATTAATTGATAAGTAAATAATTGTCATTATAATAGCTTGTACTATGTACCATTGCCAATATTAATTTAATGATAAGTTATTAAGATGATATAGTTTTAATATTATTAAATATTAATGTGATTTATTAAGTGACATTTATAACCTATATGGATTTTGGATTTTCTATTGATGGTATGCTTTTACATGGGGGCTTCACTAGAAGGAAATATAATATCACGTTCATTCATATTACGGTATTAAATATTCATGAAAACCTAAAAATTATATTGCTTATATATTAAGGGGCAAACGGTTTTTTTAATTTAATGTAACAATACAAAAATACTTTGGGGTCTTTTTTATATGGACAGGCTGACAAATATCCGCCAAAAGGAGATGGCAGGATCACAGCCGGATGATAAATCGAGTTGAGGCAAGGCTCGGGCTTACCAGTACATAGGGAAATCGTGTATTGAGGCATGATTGAGGCCAGAGGTTTCGTGGTGAAGTGGGTTTCCAGTCGAGAGATAGTGGTCATTGACATCCAATTGTTACCAATAGCACTCAGCCAGTTGTTACTAATAGCCTTGGGAGGCTCTAAGCCTCCAGGGTCTGTTATAGGCCCTCGATAGTCCTTGGGGACTTGAATACCCAACCACTCGTGCCTATTACATGCCTTGGGAGGTTTAGTCAGCCTCCTAGATCTTGTTACAAGCCCTGGGGGCTTGGATACCTAACCCACAACAGGCTTAGTCAGCGATTGGAGAACTGCAACATGCAATCTAAATGTTGTACTATGTGCATTGGCTCTAGTGACATATAAGAAGTATTATGTTAGTATATATGTTATAATGCGTACATAATATGATAGCATTGGATTAAGTAATTATACCGTTGTAATTGTATGGATATTATGGTATAACATAATAATTTTATGTGTGCATAGGATATATAGGTTATATGAATGATATGTTGTGTATATGGTTAATAATAATATGATATATGATTGAAGAATTATAATATGTATGTAAACAAAATGGCCATATGTATAGAAATAATACATAGTAATAGTAAGTATGGTGTATGGTATGAATGTATGATGGTGTGTTGTATGGCTAGTAATTATTTTATCGCAAAATATTAGAAGATTTTGGTGGCAGGATGTTTGGTTGTTTGAGGTGACTATGTATTTACTTTGGTCGATAGTATAAGTAGTGTACTACATGTAAATATTTAGTATCGTAATGTATGGTTAGTATATGAGTATTACATGAGATTTCCGTCAAAGTATGTATAACATTGCTATTGATGGAATATGTATGCAGGCAAGATGTATGATTGTGTATGTGTTGAGTGTTTACATGAGTGTAGTATTAGTAGTGTTTGTGTGATGATGTTGGTTGTATGCATGTATTATTAATATATGGATATTATATATATCATGTACTAATAATTATATATATTTGAAATGATTGCTATGATCGTTGTATGATGTTTGAATGGTTGATTATGTTGTTTGATACTATTAGTTGTTAATGATTGATGTTGGTTGATTAATGGTTTATATATGTACAATATTGTCATTATTGTATGTATGGATATTATTGATTGTTCTTGGTTGTTATGGTTGTTGTGTGTATGATTGATGAACGATGGTTGATGTTGAGTGGATGATGTATGGATGATATTGTTATTCATATGGTTTCTACTGGTTGTTATTGTCGTCATTGGTTGATATTGGTATGATTGATATGCTTGGGTGATGTTATTGAGAAACTAATAGATGTTTATCAGATGTGGGATAGATGCGATTGTTAAATATTAATGTAATTTGATTAATGTATTATGACTGATGTATCCTAGTTTGATTGATGTATTATGATTGACATATTCTGATTGATGTATCATGAATTTCATTGATGTATTGTGATTGAAGTATTATGGTTGATGTATTTCGCTTCTGGTTGATGTATTCTGATTGATGTGTTCATGTTGATGTACTCTAGTTGATGTATTCTGATTGATGTGTTCAGGTTGATGTACTCTGGTTGATGTATTATGATTGATGTATTTTGCTTCTGGTTTATGTATTTTGCTTCTAGTTGATGTGTTCCGGTTGATTGCACCAAGAGGCGCTCTACAACCCAGTATGAGGGAGATCTTGTAACATGTGTCGAGTGTTTGTCGTGTTTGTCGAGTGTTTTTTGAGTAACAAAATAATACAAAGTAAACAAAAAAATAATAATACAAAGTAAAAAGTAATAAATATTATGTCGGCCATAAACAAAAAAAAATACAAAATAAAAAAGTAAATATGAGACTTAAACTAGAGACTTTAGAGCTTAGGATTAGGTGGTAAATATTATATCAGCCATAAACAAAAAAGAATAATACAAAGTAAAAAGTAAATATGAGACTTAAACTAGAGACTTTACTTTTTACTTTTAATACAAAGTAAAAAGTAAATATGAGACTTTAGAGTGTTTGTCGAGCAACAAAATGATACAAAGTAAACAAAAAAGAATAATTCAAAGTAAAAAGTAATAAATATTGCACTCAAGGAGCTATTCAAGAAGAGGTTTGCACCTCAAGAGATTTGATCCCTCTCGGTGCTTGATAGAACCTAGGATTTGGATCTATGATGGTGTATTCTCATTGATGTATTCTGGTTTATGTACTATGATTGATGTTTGTATGGTCATTTGATGCATGTATGGTTGTCATTGGTTGATATTGGTGTGTGATTGGTATATGATCGACATATGATTGATATATGGTTGAGATATTATGAATTGATGTATTATGGACCGACGTCTGTATGACTAATGTATGATTGATATTGGTTGATGTTACTAGTTGATACTAATTACTATTAGTTGATGTATAATGGTTTTTTTAATGTTCTCTAAAGAATACTTATGTTTGTGTGGACATGAAAAGTAGTATATTTAACTACTAGTCGTTATGGCCCTTTTTGGTTTCTTAGTTAGATTGGAATTGTTGTATATAAGTCTGCTTACTTGTTACATTAAGTGCATAAAATGTTCAAGTGATCTTTGCGATCTCTACTAGAAAAATATATTTGTGATATTTATCTTTGCGATCTTCATTAGAAAGGTATCTTTGTGATATTTGTTGAAATGTATTTTGGTGGTATCTTTGTGACATTTCATGTGTAAGTATTTGGTAATATCCTGGTGGTATTTCATATATCTTGTTGAAAAGTATGTATTAACTGTGTGACCGATTAAAGCATGATTCGGGTACCTTTGTTGAAGATGTGCTTCATGTCTCCTTATATATCCAATACGAATACAAATATCCTTGTTAGAAAAATATCATTGTGATCATTGCTTAAAGTATCTTGTTAGGGTATCCTTGTGGTATATCAAATACCTTTGTTGAAAGGCATCTTTGTAAAGCATCATGGTAAATATCATGCATCGTTGTAGGGAAAGTACTTTGGTGATAAATCATGTAAAAGCATCTTGGTAATGCATATCATGTGATTGACCGATTGCAATGCATTTCATATATCTTAGATGCATTTCTTGTATATGTAGGTAAAGTATATGCATCTCATGTGATTGATTGAATGGAATGCATTTCATGAAGAAAGAGTGCACACTTGATGCACTTCATGAGATTGAATGGTATACTTGATGCACTTCATGAAATTGATTGATACACCTGATGTGTTTCATATGATTGAAATTGATTAGAATAAAATTCAGGTAGATGCATTTCAAGTATTTTGTTGAAGAATTATCTATATCCCATGTACCTTGTATATACTAATGTATTTTGTTTAATTTATTTAATGTATTTTGTTTCATATATCTTGAAGATGTATTTTATGTATCTAGATGAACAACATATATATATGTTTGTGTGTGTGTGTGTGTGTGTTTGTTGCTAACCGTGTGTTGTTGGAATGTGAAGAAAGTATCATTGATGAAGAATATCATGTATCATATATTTTGTATGCCTAATGTTAATCATATGGGTGATTGAAATATGATTTTCAGGTGGATGTATCCTTGTTGAAGCTTGAAGGTTGTGTAAAGAAGTTTGGAGACCTTGTCATGGGGATTGAAGATCGGCACTTGCTTCCTTGAGTACACTCTACAAGTCCCGGTTCTCCCATGGGCAATGGAGACGGACAGGAAAGTAGGTGTAGTGGAAATTATTGTGATTAGAAAGATGTTATCTTTCTAAGGCATGCATGAGCATGTCTGTGAGATTTTGAAAGATGTTATCTTTCTTAGGCATGTATGGGCATGTCTCTTATCCTTTTGTAGAGGCAAGTAGGTAATGTGCATCGAGGATGATGCATGGTGTAAGGGGAGGGGGATGTAATACCCTCTGGTTTAGCCCATGTACATATGTTGTGGTTATTATTTGTGTTGTGGTGTGGCACGAGGTGTCGGGACTAAGGTTTGCACATTATTATTATTATGTTGAACATTATTAATTAATTAATAAAATAAAACAATTAGATCGACCAATGCCACAAAAGAGAGTATGAGGAACCATGATGTTACGAGCAAGGGGTTGTGGGAAAATTGTTACCTTGTGTTTTGACCTATGTGGATGTGATACACCCTTCTTGTGGACTTGGTGGACCCTATTGATTTATGCACCCTCATGTGTTATGCTACCACTTGGTTTTTATTCTATTTTGGGATTAATTTTATTTGGAGTTAGAGTTTTTCTCTCACCTAGTGCACCCATCATGAAAATTTGTATCTTCCACTTTGATGAGGACTCTTCCTCACCCCTCTAATGTGCCCTCTTGAAAATTGTAACTCCCATTTTGTTAATTTGGGAATGTAACTCCTCTCTTGTGTTTCCCTCTTTCCCCTAATTCGAATTTGTCTTTGGAAATGGGATTTGGGTGGATGGGAGCTAATCTCTCTTGTTGGTTATGCATGCTCTTGGATCTTGATTTTGCTATGGTACTGGTGTGATTGGTTTTGGTTTCTCTTGACATGAGTTTTTGTTGGTTGGTGTGCCTTTGCTGAGCCTGTGCCCAAGTTGAGTTACTCCGGAATTGCCATTGTTTTGTCTTGGAATTGCCACTGGAGATCCTAGATTGGAAGTGATGTGGAATCCACTCGCCATTGGATTTGAGGTTGCATTGATATATTTCTGAATATTTTTTTCTGGAGCCACTAAATTTCCCTGGAGTGGAAGTCAAGGAATACTTTCCATTGGGTTGTGGTTGTTTTGATTTCTCCTTAAAATCGTCTTGGAATTGCCACTAGAGATCCAGGATTGGAAGTGATGTGGAATCCACTTGCCATTGGATTGTTGTTGGACCAATGTTAGATGGGTTTTGTGGTTGAGTGCACTATTGCTTGTGGCATCATGGTTGCGGATCGGGGGTGACCATTGCAAAGTGAATTTTGACTTGCATTGTGTCTACGGCTGGGTGGAACGTGGCAAAGTCGATTTCGGTTGCGTATTTTGCAAGATAAGTACTTTATTTCATGTTTATTTGAATTACTTGGATCTGATATGATTCTTATATGCTTTCACATGAAATGTATGAGAAAATATATGAGCTAATTATGGAAGAAATCTCTCATAGATTTTAGTTACATTATGATACTAGTTTTTGGGAAAAATAGCTAACTAGTTTTTTGTATTTTGTGAGCAAGTGCTTGAGAAAAATGTTTATTTGGCACCTCTTCTACAGAAATGATAATTGTGCCTCTGATATTTATATTATGTGTACTTTTATTTCGCAATAGCTTAAGAATGATTGGAAACACCTCTCTATAGTGTTTCTAGCCTCTATTTGAAAACTAGTTCACCGGTTGGGTTGTTTTATGTAGTTTCAAGACTTGGCATGTGAAATGTTTGAGAAAATGCCTGAATGAGATAATTGATCTTAGATCTGATAATTATTCTTGAAATACATGAAGAAATGTGTGGAAGAATTCTTAGATAGTTCTATATTTGCTTATCGAAATCCTAGTTTTGTTTCCATTTGTTGGTTGCTTCGAAAGAATTGTTTTAAATGGATTTATGAATTTGCATGAGAAGTGTTTGACGAAATGTTTGCATGAGTTATACCTCTAATAATACTAATAATACATGGTATTTAGAGTTGGAATGGCTTCTGAATGACTTCAAATTTTCTATGCATGTATCTTACTTGATTCCTCAATTTCTAGCCAATTTGGAGAAGTAGATTATCTAGTTTGATGAATTAATAAGAGGATTGTTTATGAGCGGAAAGCTACAACCATTTGCCTATAGTGGATCTCTGGTATGATTTCCATGAGTTACAGTAGTCAATACTTTCTTATTGTTTTGCATTTGGAAACTAGAAACGGAAAGTAGCTTCAAATCAATGTAAATTGGCAACTAGTTTGTAGATTGAATCTATGTTTTCGTCATTTTGGAATGTAAAACCATATGCTCAGCTTTTGGTACTTTAATTTTGTTGTAGAATGTTATTTCCCAGACCTTTACCCTCGCCCCTTTGTGCTCTATAACTTAGTACAATTGATTGCGTTAAATTCATAGTAGTGTTTATTAACTAGTTGCACTGATTTAGCTTGAAAGAATCATCGTTTATGTGAAAGGATCTGACCTGCAAATGCAACTTTATTTGGTTGTATGTGAATTCTTAAATATATGTATAATGGTTGTAGGTTCATTGGCATGGTTGTGTGTTGAATTCGTGCAAGACTAGTTGTTTTTGTTAAATACTAGTTAACTAATCTTATGGAGTCATTTTCGTAATTGTTTTGTTTAATTAATTGGAAATGATAATTAGGCCTTATTTACATGATATTAGGTGTTAATTAGCCATTGGTCTTGATAAATTATGATTAGGTGATAAACAAATGAAGTTATGTTAAGTGTCGTCAATTATGCGCCAAGTGTCGTTAATTGTCGCAATTAGTGCACTAATTACTAGTTAATCATGATTAAGTGAAAATAACATTTTTAGGTACAAGTAACGTGTTATGGCTTGGGATGGATGCATAATGATGTTATATAATTTTTTATAAGCTTTCCCAACATTGGTTCAATTTGCTTGATCAGTTATGAATTTTATTTTAATTTATTTGGAATTATCAATATTTTGTCATAATTAAATTGTAGAAAATGAAAATTAAATATTTATAAAACTATTTTGTTGTGCTAAAATATTCTAATTAGCCCTAGAGAGATAATAATATGTACCTAAGACCCTTTGATAGCCCCGGGGGACTCCTGGAAGAATTTGTCCTCCCCTCATTCTAGGGCATCCTGATACATGATGTCCTTCCGTCATACATCCTGTACACTAGGCCTATGGTCAACTTGGTTTTGGTATAGTCAACTCTTGAAGTCTTTTAGTTAATTCCACAAGCTTGTTATGTACCTATGATAAATCTCTAGTGTATTATGAGGTCCCTGCTACCATAGTGGTCGGATAATTAGTCGTTGTTTCAATCTTCATAGCCTACTCCAAGGCACTAATGGGTGAACTCACCACCTATTGTGATAACGAAGTTCTTGTCAAAGATAGAAATCCTTGAATAAACGATTCCTTATGGTGGGAATCATGCACAAGAAATGAAAGTTTCACTAACACATCTTTGAACTATTGCACATAGTCTCAAGCAAATTCTATCGGTACTTGTCAAATTTCTCTTAGTTCTGCAATGCCTTTTTGTTCAAATTTAGGTTGCGAAAACTCATCTAGAAATAGTTGTTTTATATCTTCTAGGTTCAAGGTTGGTGCATTTGGATCCTAACGTTCAATCAATTTCTCATACCATTATAAATCTCTTCTACGTAATATTGTCTAGTATTTGACTAATTTAGATGTCGTCGGAGTCCCTCTAGCATTCCATATGGCCTCGTAACGAAACCAATGTTGTTTCGCACAAGATTCTCTCCCCTTTTCCCCAAAACTCTGAGCATTTTAAAGGCGGTCATTAGGAAAAGCTTTCCTAGATTCCTGGGTGCTTTCTTGGGTTTTCTGCTTTAGGTTGTTTTTCCTACTTTTAGTAAAGATCTGGAAACTTCTACTTTCCTTGATTTTTTGTTTCCTTCTTGCTTTCCAGTGCTTTTATGCTTTTCATCTTCTTTCATGTGTTTCATTTCTTTTTCCAGAATCCTTGAGTGGAAAAATATCATATGGGTCCCTTCACCTTCCTAAATGCTCTCATGATCCAAATTAATCAAATATTGCATTAATAATAATTCTCATAAATAATTATTCATGAGAGAATGGCCCTTAGCTTATTTTCCTAATGTTACTTGGCCCAATATTATTTTGGCCATGCAAGCAATTCAAATTGAATGTGCATATTTTAACATTGGGGAAAATATTTCTTCATGTGGCCCACCTTGATTCCCATTTGGACTTTGAAGCATATCAACTAATCATCTTTCACATTGGTTAGGAATTTGCACTTTCCTCTTAGATTTCCCACTTGTGAAGCTTACCCACCTTTGGATTATTTTCACCAATAATTTCGACCACATGCTTAATTGATGAGTCAACCTTGGCCCACCATCTCCTTCATGCACCTACCTTGTCCCATCCATCTACTTCATGCACCATCCCAGTCAACCTTTGGGCATTAGGATTAACAATTATTTGACCCTTAGCTACATTTTTGACAACTATCATGAACATAGATGAGTGACTTAGGCCATTGTGGTTCTTAGCAAAATTTGGGAACATTACAAGTCCTCCCCTCCCAAGATTGCTTGTCCTCAAACAAAATTAATCAACTCCACGAAATTTTGAATCCAACCAATGACTTCTCACATCAAGATATGTTGTTGTTGAATAGTCTAGCATTGGAATTCAAAATCTCAAGCTAAGCACAAAGTGAATCCACCATGCTCCTGTTGAGCCACTCTGATTGTAACTACCTTCCCCAGGAA
Source organism: Larix kaempferi (assembly GCA_027924585.1). Classification (NCBI taxonomy): domain Eukaryota; kingdom Viridiplantae; phylum Streptophyta; class Pinopsida; order Pinales; family Pinaceae; genus Larix; species Larix kaempferi. Next base: position 1,050,404 of record BSBM01000458.1, on the reverse strand, counting down.
TAACTATATGTCTATAATTTTTTGTTCAACCCAGCTGCAATAACTGAGAAGAATCCCAGAGTCCCAAATGAACCTAATGAATGCAAGGTGTTTATAACAATCACCCTTGCACTGCATAGTCTCCACATAAGGAATCTTGTGAAGACTCCCAACCCGACAAACAAAAAGATAGCATGTCCATCCATCATAAGGTTTCCTAGCTAGGAAACTGAACCATAACTCACCATAGATGGACTCTTGGAAATCATGGTTGTCTTACTCTCCAATGCCAACAACTAAACTGCTACACCAAGCAATGCCAGGATCCCATTGCTTGTGTTGTACTCTTCCAAAGATCACTGCCACTAGTAGGAGTCACTCCTAGCTATGCCAGGGTCCCATGGTTTATGCAGCATTCCACTTGATATCTTGGTCATCTAGAACAACTTGGCATTCCAAAGGATGTCATGATTCAATAACTAGGTTGGAATCCCATCACTTCCAATGCTTCTGAAAACTCTTGCCATGTACTTGCACACCCAATCCTCATGTTTGTGCGTGCTGGAGGTATCTAATGGCTATAAAATATATCTTTGTTGTTGCTCACATTCCAAGGCAATGTCAATTATAACAAAAATTTCATTGCAGAAACAAAGGAAGCCTTTACCTCCAAGAGTCTTTATTTTAATGATGCCTCTATCCACCCAATCAACAGGATGAATAAGAACTTTTGTTTGCTGATCCATATGGAATGTGATCAACCACCTCCTCCAAAGCGAAGTCTTTCTCCTATATAGACATCTCATGAGGTTTATCATTCAAGGCTTGAATGTCAGGCAGCCTTCTACTAATGCAAGCAAGACGGGTGCATCCTAGATCCTTCATTTCGGTGATGTATTCATCTACCCAATCCATGAATAGATGATCACCTTTGCTTGATAATTCAAATGGCATGGTATCAACTACTATATCTCCCATAGCTAAGACCTCCCCATTGTCCTCTTGAAGCAAGACAGGTGTTGGTCCAACCTCTTCTGCATCTTTGCTCTTCACAGACACCTGCAATTCTGAATTTTCATCATGTTGAATGCTCACATGAGGTTCCTCCTTCAAGTCCAATATGTCTCCTACCATGTGCACTTGATATTTAGCCATGCAGGAGCGAGGATGTGACATGCTCATCTCCATATGAAGCTGGTCCATCTGCAATCTTGAATCTTGAAGGGCCTCGTGTGCATTTTTCAAAGAATCACTAGTGGCTTCCAATTCATTAGTGATTTTTTATGTTTCTTCTTCTTCCTTCTCGAGTGAACGTTGGTACATGTCTGCAGCCCGGAGAAGTTGATTTCTATCTAAGAGTAGGTTCAAGTAACTCTCTTTCATCTTGGACATTGCTTCTCTAAGTGCTTCGAAATCTTCCATGAATTATTATTTCTCCCAATCTTCTCCTGAAGCTCTCCAACAACAGCTAGTCACCAAGACATTGGTGTCAACAAAGTGCTTCATGGCTGCCATGAGCTTCTCTTGATTTTCCCTTAGTGATCCACTCAAATGATGTCGCTCACAAGGAAGATCCTCCACCAAGTGTGCTTCATCTAATGGTTGACATACAAGATCAACTTGCTTGTGGCATGAGTCCACATCACGTGTTTCATTCTTAGCATGCACATCAACATTAGAAACTCTTATAACATCATTTACATTGTATGAAGTGCAAGGAATATCATGGGGTTGCAATGAAATCTGATCTTTACAAGCATCAAAATTTACATCATCCCTTTGAGGCACATTCTCATCTTCTCCAAGTTGGTGGTTTGCACTAGCATGCTCTTCTTCTTTCAATGGTTTGTTGCTCTTCAATGATTTCTCATCTACATCCTTGGGCCAAAATCCATAGCTAAGATAGATATAATCCTTGAAGGTCATGGCTGCACAAATCTCCTTACCCAATGGTAGACTCTCAGTAGCAGCGGCGCATGTTTTCACATACTTCTATTATCTTTGCAAGATCTTTCTTAACCATTGGAGGGTAAGACCTTATGTCTTCTATGTGTGTAATGTCACATGTGAAATCATCCTCCTCATGTGAAACGGACAAGCCTCCATCTATGTAAATAACTTCTTCATCTTCATACTACTCCCAATCTTCATCACCAACTAGGACAAGCTTCATAGCTGCAAACTCAAAGATGTGATCTGCAATCTCACTTTAACTGAGAGTTTATGGTCCACTAGTGCAGAGGACCATGCTTTGATACCATTGTAATATCCCCAATATGATTATCAAATTTCTCTAAGTTGGACACAGGGAGACATGTTTCGACTGGATGTCCAACTCCTCTCTCACTAGCTAAGATTTCTCTCAACTAGCTACAATGGACAGAAGGGACACATCTCCCAACTGGTTGCAATGGGAACATCAGCCAAGCAATGAAAAGCTCAAAGCTTATCAAGATCACAAGGATCACAAAACAAAATGGCCAAAAGATGGGAATGGGTGCGCTCATCCTCTTTTTGTAAACATCAAGTAGATCCATCTAAAATTTTCTCATGAAAATTTTAATAAAATAATAATTAATATTATTTACATGATAGAATAGAAGTTCGGCTCCCTTTCCAATTCGAAATTAGGAAAAATTTTCCTAGATTCCTTGGTGATTTCTTGAGGCTTTTCTGCTTTAGGCTGCTTTTAGTAAAAATCTAGAAACTTCTACTTTCCTTGATTTTCTGCTACCTTCCTTATTTTCAGTGCTTTCCTACTTTTCATCTTATTTCCTACTTTTCATTGCTTTTTCTAGATTCCTTGAGTGGAAACATCTCATATGGGTCCCTTCACCTTCCTAAATGCCCTCCTTATCCAAATTAACCAAATATTGCATTAATAACAATTATCATAAATAATTATTCATGAGAGAATGGCCCTTAGCTTATTTTCCTAATGTTACTTGGCCCAATATTATTTTGGCCTTGCAAAAAATTTGAATTGGATGTGCATACTTCAACATTGCGGAAAATATTTCTTCATGTGGCTCACCTTGATTCTCATTTGGACTTTGCGGCATAACAACTAATCCTCTTTCACATTGGTTAGGATTTTGCACCTTCTTCTTAGATTTCCCACTTGTGAAGTTTACCAACCTTTGGATTATTTTCACCAATAATTTCGACCACATGCTTAATTGATGAGTCAACCTTGGCCCACCATCTCCTTCATGTGCCTACCGTGTCCAATTAGCTCCAATTTTGCATTATTTCTAAGTTTGGACATTAGGCTTAATAATTATTTGACCCTTAGCTCCATTTTTTACAACTACCATGAACATGGCTAAGTGACTTAGGTCATTGTGGTCCTTAACAAAATTTGGGGATATTACCAAGAGGAGCGAGGTGCTCTATGTCAAAGAAATGTAACTTCGGAAGATATTATATTTGTATTTGTTTATTATATTATTATTCCTCCTTCGAGAAATGTCATTGATATAGTTGGTCATGTAAGATTCATTGAAAGAGTTAATGTAAACCCTCATTTGTAAGTCGGTTCAATAATACCCTTAAGAAACATATTAAATACAGTATTGAGTCTCCGTAAGTGAAGTCGGCACAATTAGTTAGGTGAAGTCGACCCAGTTATAGTAAAAGCTCACCAAACATAAGAATATAAATAGAGAGGTCGAATTCCTCATTTGAACCATTCACTCACTCAAGCAAGTGCACGAGAAAGAGAAAAAAGAAGTTCAATGGTGAAGAAAAGTTGTTATTGTGTCTTGGGGTTTTTTACACTGTCTTGGTGAATTCTATATTGAGGAAGTTTTGCGGGGTTTTCTCCCTTGTGGTTTCCTCGAGGAAAATATTGTGTTCTTTGTGATGTTGTGCTTGTCTTTCTTTCAGCGATCCTATTGTTGCAAATGATTTAAGGTTATCATGCTAAACAAGTAAAACTTAACATGGTATCAAAGCAGGCCTGAAAGAAAACATTGTGCAGACGCTGCAACTACAAAAACTAGGGTTTATGTTTCTGGGAGCTCTCTCCACAGATCAACAAAAAAGGAGGGTGCATTTAACTCGCCTCACTAGGGCACATCTTTCTGTCGAAGCATAATTCAATTCTGAGAATTTTCATTTTTGGCCCACCACTACAGCTCGGAGATCTAGGGCATCAAGTTTTTGGAGGATCTGTTCACATATTTGGAAAAAGGAGTGCATTACTCAACTCGCCTTAGAGAGGCGCGTCTATTCCTCCATTCAACTTTTCAAGATCTCAAAGTTGAAAAATAAGGGTTTCTCTGCCAAACCCTAAGTCAAGCTAGAAGCAGTTTTTAGAAAGGCAACATTATTGGTAAGTACTATCTCTCTTCTATTTTCCATTTGAGCTTCTCATAGTATCAAAATGACAATCAACACCAAGCTTGGTGAGAAGCTTGAGGGAGCTGAGAATTTCAGAGCATGGAAATATAGAGTCATGCTCATTCTTGAAGAACATGACCTACAAGGTTTCATAAAAGAAGAAGTTGAAAAACCAAAAGGAGATGAGGCCAAAGAAAAATACAAGGAGGATATGATCAAGGCCAAGAGGATCATAGCTGACTCTATCAAAGATCACTTGATTTCTCAAGTGTCTTCAAGGAAGACTCCAAAGGGAATGCTTGATGCATTGTCCAGTCTATTTGAAGGAAGGAACATCAACAGAAAGATGACCTTGAGAAAGGCAACTCAAGGGTGTGAAGTATCAGAAATCAGAGACCATGCAGTCATACTTCACTAGGGTATCCCAGATTAAAGAACAATTAGAAACTATTGGTGACATGGTGGAAGAAGCAGAAGTTGTGATGACCACCTTGAATGGTCTCCCAAGGGAATGGGAATCTTTCATTCGTGGCTTATGCTCTAGAAAGAAGTTGATCAAGTTCAGAAAATTATGGGAAGAATGTGTACAAGAAGAAGAAAGAATAGCAGTCATAGAAGAAAATTTAAAGGAAAATGAAGACCAAGCCTTGGTAGCTCATACCAAAGGAAGAACAAAAGGAGGGATCATGAACATTCTCCTAGAACAACTCAGATTTCAAAGGAACACAAGGACTAAGAAAGACTTCTCATCCTTTGAATGTGTTACTTGTCACAAGATGGGACACATTGCAAGAAACTGTCCCCTTAAAGCTGAACAATTCAAGAAGAGAAACAAAGATTCCATGCCCATGCAGTCGAAGATGATGAACATGATGATGAAAAGAAGGCCAAAGAAGATGGAGATTCCAGTGAAAAATGTCTTAATTTCAGCCCTTACTGGTTCAGTTTCTCATGGAAGTGACACTTGGCTTGTGGACAGTGGAGCCTCCAAGCATATGACATGTTACAAAGATTTTCTCTGACATCTTGTGCAGAAATATTCTCTGCACAAAGTGAAGCTTGGAGACGATTACCAATACCCTATCAAAGGGATGGGAGAAGCCTTTTACAAATTAGAATATGGAAAGTCCATGAAGATGAAGGAATTCCTATATGTCCTAGGTTTGAAAAAGAATCTCCTCTCTATCTCAGCTTTAGATGAGAAAGGTCTCAAAGTTCCTTTTGTAGATGGTGAAGTCCTCATATGGCCGAAAGGGAAGACAATAGATGATGCAATTGTGATTGGATTTGAAGGAGGACTCTACAAATTGAAGGGACATGCAAATTCAGCCTTAATAGATGGTACCATGAGTCCTTGTGAGTTGTGGCATAGAAGACTCACTCATGTACATTACAAAGCATTACCAATAGTAGGCAAAGTGGTGACAGGATTACCAGAAATCCAGGTTGACCATGGAGTGTTCAAAGGATGTGCACAAGGAAAGAATACAAAGAATCCATTTCCAAGCAGTTGTAGTAAGGCGAAAGGCATCTTGGATATTATTCATTCAGACATTTGTGGACCAATGTCAACTACTCCTCTAAGCGGGTATGTTTATTATGTTTCTTTTATTGATGATTATTCCTGCAAAACGTGGATTTATTTCTTAAAGAATAAAGATGAAGTATTTGGAAAGTTCAAGGAGTTTAAGGCTCTTGTGGAAAACCTCTCTGAAAAGAGGACCAAGACCTTAAGGTTAGATAATGGAGGAGAATTCACATCAAGTGAATTCAAAGATTTATGTAAAGAAGTTGGGATTAAGAGGGAGCTTACCATTCCCTATAATCCCCAACAAAATGGTGTGGCTGATAGAATTTATAGATCTAAAAGCCATGATCCATGATCCATGATCAAGATCTTCCTATGCACTTATGGGCCGAAACAGCTAGAACCACAGTCTATGTGCAGAACAAAATATCTCACAGTGCTCTTGGAAACAAGACTCCATAAGAGATGTTTACTGGTGAGAAGAAGTCAGTCACCTACAAATATTTGGTTGTCCAATATTCATACATATTCCCAAGGAGAAGAGATCAAAGTTGGACCCTTCAAGAAAAAAGGGGATATTTGTGGGTTACAGTGAGCAATCAAAGGCTTATCAAATCTACATCCTAGGATATCGTCATATTGAACTCAACAGAGATGTTACATTTCATGAGGATGCAACTTTTAGCAAGCCTAGAAAGAATCATGAGAATGAGGAGGAGCATTAAGCTCCTATGGTTACAGAAACTAACAACACACCAGTCGAAAATGTTGAAGAAGAGCATGTAAAAGAGGATCATGACATGACAGAACCTCAAAGCCCTAAGGAGTCACCTCATGAGATGATTTCACGAAAAAGAAGACCAGCTTGTGCACGAGAAAGAATTCAAGATGCGGAAAATTATGGTGCTCCAGAAGGTACATGCAGAGAAAGCAAGAAACCAAGGCACTCCAGTTATGTAGCCTTGATGTGTAACCTTGTTGATGAAGAACCTACATGTTCTGAAGAAGCAACAAAGAAGAAGAAAAGGTTGGATGCCATGATTGAAGAATACTAGACCATCATAAAGAATCATGTTTGGAATGTGGCACCGAAACTGAGAGACAAGTCAGTAGTATCTTCAAAGTGGATTTTCAAAACAAAGCATTCAGCAGATGGGAGTATTGAAAAATACAACGCAAGATTCGTAGCTCAAGGTATCTCTCAAAAAGAAAGAATTGATTATGATGATACTTTTGCTCCTATGGCTAGATACACTTCAATCAGAACCGTCCTTGCTTTGGCAACTAGGATGAAATGGAAGTTACACTAGATGGACGTAAAGACAACTTTTATGAATGGTAAGATAGAAGAGGAAGTGTACATCGAGCAACCGAAAGGTTTTGAAATAGATGGCAGGAAAACACATGTGTAGATTGAAGAAGGCATTGTATGGGTTAAAACAAGTACCCAGAGCGTGGTATGGAAGAATTGATGGTTTCCTGATGAGCTTGGACTTTATCAAGAGTAAAGCAAATGTCAACCTTTATTATAAGGTTGTGGATGATGAACCCATGATATTATTATTGTATGTGGATGATCTATTCTTGACAAGTGAAGATAAGCCCATCAGTGAATGTAAGAAGAAGCTTGCTTCCGAATTTAAGATGAAAGACCTCAGTATGATGCATTGAGGTGTGGTAGTTTCCAGACGAGATTTTCCTAAATCGAGGAAAGTATATTGTTGAGATCCTAACGAGATTTGGGATGATGGATTGTAAGGCTATGACTATGCCGATGATGACAGACTTGAAGCTCTTAAATGATGCTTCATCAAAGACAGTGGATGTTAAATTGTACAAACAGATCATTGGCTTGTTGATGTATTTAACAAATACAAGACCAGATATATGTTTTGTTGTGAACACCTTGACTTAGTATATGGTAGAGCCTAGACATGTTCACTTGGTTGCAGCAAAACATGTGATGAGGTACCTAAAGGGTACATTGGATTATGGTCTCAGATATGTATCAGATAGTGAGATCAGATTGCACGGTTATACAGATTTAGATTGGGAAAGAAGTGTCGAAGACATAAAAAGCACTTCAGTATGTTGTTTCAGTTTGGGATCAGGCATGATCTCGTGGCTCAGTAGAAAGCAGACCAGTGTTTCTCTCAATATGGCAAAAGCTTAATACATTGTAGCATGTTCAGCTTGTAGCGAAGCAGTTTGACTTTGCAAGATGTTGGCAGGATTGTTTGATACCGAGATAGATGTGACTGATATCTTTTTTTGATAATCAGATTTGTATCAAGATGTCAGAAAACCCAATGTTCCATGATAAATCGAAGCATATCGAAATCAAGTATCACTACATCCGGGATATGGTGCAGAAGGGAGTTGTAAAGCTCAAGTATCTTTCTACATAGGAACAAGTTGTTGATGTGTTGACTAAGCCTCTATCTCAAATAAAGTTTGAATAATTCAAGACAAGCTTGGTATGGTCTGAAAGGATCTCCATCAAAAGAGGTAGTGATGATGATGATGATGATGTGGTTTCCTGGAGCTATTGTTATTGGACAATCTACTCGAGCGGACGCGAGCCATATCTCCCTAGTTCAATGTGAATCTAGAAGAAATAGGAACAGAACATAAGCTACTTTCCTAGATCATATTAAAGATCAAGTAATTAGATGTCTTTCTCTTCGTTATTGCTCCTAGCCCCGCAATCGTCAGATCCATAGCTGCAAGACCTGTCAAAGCATGTGGAGACAAAACAAGCAGTAAAACATATCTAAACACTAACTGATCTAAGTAAATAGTTAAGGATGTAAACTATAAACATCATCAACACAACGACATTTATGGAAAGAGTTTATATTGTTGTATAAAGAGTGAGAAATACAAAGTAGAGAGATGATTACAACCCAAGCCTTAACGCTGCAATCCTCCTCCAACAAGCCAAGCCAAATCCACCAAAGGAAATATAAGTCTTCCAAGAGATGGATAGGGATCACCTAGGCTAATTCTAGCAGCATGTAAGTGCTACAGACTTCCTCCCTTGGGAATGGAGAGGAGCTTTGTATTTATAGGACCAAGTGGATAGAGTGGGTTGAGGATCAAGGGGAGAGGACTAAGGGATCCTCCCATGTAGTTAGGGAACCATAGGACAACTCACCTAGGAGTCAGGGATAGGGATCCACCTCATCCAAGTTCTAGAAATCACTCGAAAGCCTCCTTTATCCAAATTAACCAACCTCGGCGCAAGCTGCATGAGGGAAACTTGCGCCTAAGAGGGGAAGCACGAGCTGCACAAAGGGAACCTGAGCCACCGGCGCAATCTGCTGGAGTGCATCCTGCGCCTGACCTAGTTGGGCGCATCTTGCTCAAAGACAACCTGCGTCGGCCCAACTAGACATTGTGGACAAGGACATCAACTTGCTCTACATGACTTCTTGATCAGGGAAACTTCAGGGATCAAGGCATTGAGTTAACATGGGACTCTTGATGATGAGATTTAGGTGTAACACTATAGTGTGGCAACTCAGTCTAGGATGATATGTCAATCTGACAAGGCCTGTTTAATCCCGAAAGGGATTGATATGTCAGCCTGGCAAGGCCTGTTTGATCCTAGGGGGATTGGTATGTCTGACTAGGCTTGTTTGGTTCGAAAGGATTAGCAAGTCAGACAAGGCATATTTGGTCCCCAGGTAGATTGGTATGTTTGACTAGGCTTGTTTGGTCTGAAAGGATTAGCAATTCAGACAAGCCCTGTTTGATCTACCAAAGTGCCCACTATAGAGCAGTTCCATATGTACATTAATGTTGTTCCAGCATTCATATGTTGATGATGACGATGATGATGATGATGATGTCCCAGCAGTTCTGTGTTGATGATGACGATGATGATGTTGATGATGTCCCAACAGTTCCTTGTTGATGATGACTATGATGTTGATGATGTCCCAGCAGTTATGTGTTGATGATGATGTTGATGATGATATTCTAGCAGTTCCATATTGATGATGATGATGATGATGATGATGCTCCAGATATATGATGTTGTTTCAAAACTTTCTATGACATACAGAGATTCACCAGTGAGTTGTACAGTTGTTAATGTTGATGTTTGTAGAATACCTTCCTAGTTAAGAGAGAGTGTTAAAGAAATGTAACTTGAGAAGATATTCTAATTGTATTTGTTTATTATATTATTATTCCTCCTTTTAGAGATGTCATTGATGTAGTTGGTCATGTAAGAGTCATTGAAAGAGTCAATGTAAACCCTCCTTTGTAAGTCAGGTCAATAGTACCCTTAAGAAACATATTAAATACATTATTGAGTCTCCCTAAGTGAAGTTGGCCCAGTTAGTTAGGTGAAGTCATCCCAATTAGGGTAAAAGGTCACCCAACAGAAGAATATAAATAGAGAGGTCAAATTCCTCATTTGAACCATTCACTCACTCAAGCAAGTGTGCAAGAGAGAGAAAGAAGTTCGATGGTGAAAAGAAGTTGTTATTTTGTCTTGGGGTTTTTTACACTGTCTTGGTGAATTCTATAATGAGGAAGTTTTGCGGGGTTTTCTCCCTTGTGGTTTCCCCAAGGAAAATATTGTGTTCTTTGTGTTGTTGTGCCTGCCTTTCTTCCAATGATCCTATTGTTGCAAATGATTTAAGGTTATCATGCTAAACAAGTAAAAACTTAACACTTTATAGCTCAATATGGGGGAGTTGTTTCATGTAAGATAACATAACGTAAGGTAACGTTACATTACCAAAAATAAAACGTAGTTAAAAAAATCATGACGGCTCATAAAATAAAGAATTATGAAAAGTAAATAAAAAAATCCATGTCATCCTATAAAATAAAAAATTAAAACTACCCGAACCTATCAAGCAAGAGAGGAATCAAATTTCTTGAGTTTAAAATTTTAAAAAAAAAAAAAATCCACCTCAAGGAATTTGATCTTTCTCGATGCTTGATAGATCCGGGTTTAAGATGGATCTATGTTGGTTACTATATTCCCCATCCATTGACTGTAATTTCTACCTTCCCCGACGTAGTAGCATCACCTCAACCATTCCCTTAGGGGACGAGGGTTTTACTCCTCCATTCTAATCCGGATCGGTGGCAGAAATCTAAATTCCATCATCCAAGTTTTGATCCATAGTGGAACTTCCTTAAGTAATATATCTTTGGCTCCCCTTTTTATCTCTTCTTTGGCTTCGGATACAAATTAATTGTTTTCAACTATAAATTCCATAATCTAACTAGTAAGGGTGTTTTCTACCCATAAATCAACAGTTCTAGTTAGAGGCGAATCTAGACAGTTCAATTCTATCGGGTCCCTTCGCGTCCACTAGACAAGCCTCTTCTGTCTTTTGTGATATTTAGGAGCTTCCATGAGTCTTCATAGCAAATTTGTGAGTGCTATCAAGAATTCATCCCACAAAAATTCGTATTGATCTAGCGGCGGTCCCCCATAGAGGATGTACTATATGAGACTTGATGTTACCCACCCTCGTTGCTCAGCTTCCTGTATTATAAATTCCTCGAACTTTTTATCCCACCAATATTGAATCTAACTTGTCAACACTTGCGTATCCATACATTTAACAATGTCCTGTTAAAAACCAAGTCTCAATATCGAAACCATTTGTTGGCACAAAATCAGAGACCGAGTTATTGTGCAGAGGCCAACAAAGGGAACTGTTGTAGTCTAGTGTGCTAGCATTTTCAATCCCCCGAAGGAGAAGGATTTGTTGGCACAAAATCATAGACCGAGTTCTTGTGCAGAAGCCAACAAAGGGAATTGTTGTAGTCTAGTGTGCTAGCATTTTCAATCCCCCGGAGGAGAAGGTCTCACCTAAAGCACAACCAAGACCAATGTGTGATAAGGAGCGTTAGTTGTAAGGATAAGAGAGTTGACATTCTTCCTACCACAACAATACTCATCTCTATATTATCACAACAGAGTTCGATTAATTATGACATGCATATGCAAAATAGAAACATGAACTATTCATTTAGACAATATACAGAATACAGCTGGACCATACACAAAAAAATAAGGGGGGTGAAAATTCATTCGATTCTATTATGAATAACGTCTGTTACATATCAGATCTACGCTATGTGACCTTAGATCATCCGCGGAATTACCCATCACATTATCACATAGAATAGAGCACCCATACCCAATTACATCGTCAAAACCCAGAAACATAAGACAAAGATATTACAACTACTCTCGGTCTCGATCTGGTCCAATCTTCACTTTTGTCTTTCTTTGTTTCTTGTCTTTCGCTACTTCATTTCTATCCTCTTATTCCGCTTGCCTCACTTCTTTATATAGTCGTCGGGCGGGTCCAAAACCATTGCGACCCTTAGGGGCTTCCGCAACTCCCTCTTTACCCCATGCTTTCTGCCTTTAGGGGCCATTCCAAAAACATAGGAGCCATCATATCACCTCCCTTGGGATCCTTCTTCATGTCTACTTCCGAAGAGACATGTCGCCTCTTACTAGATCACACCGACCCCTTTCCTGACAGATGCTGGAAAGGCGTATTATAGTGTTCTGCAATATAAACATAATAGTGACAACACCGACATCTATAAGGCCCCCCCTCAATCCAATCTTTGAATATGAGTGTGACTTCCATGTGATCTCTAAATCCTCCGCTAATCCATCTCAAACATCCAACCTTACCAATATTCTTACAACTGGCATTTCCCCATAATCAAGGAAGGATAGATCCACACTAAGAAAATCGTTGTGGGTATTGCCAATGTACCTAAATATGTCAATCGACCAGAAATCTAAAGGAATCCTAGGGAGTCTCACCCAAACCGGCGCTAAGTCGAAATGTTCCCTACTGGCATCAAAGAAGGGCGTCCATATTTTTTAGAAAGAGCAAGGATGAGTCAATGCTCCATGTGTCAAATATTTCCCATTCGACATCCTTGTGTTCGAAATAATGAAAGAGAACCATACTCGTGCTAAAACCATCACATAAGGAGGGTATCCTAGATGTGCTGACCAATTCTTATCTACCCACGTCCTCAATGACTTCACGCTAAACCTTGTCCCCAAGCTCTGCCAATAATTGCCACATCAGCTATCTTTGTCACTTTAGACGATATGTCTTCTCCTAATCCCTTTATACTTTACAAGGAGAATTTTAACAACATATATTACATGAAGCTTAAAATGGAAAAACACATTTTTAACAAAACCTCAACAATTTTGAGCTTTGTTATTCAGTTACCTAAAGGTGCACTATCTACCACACTAGCCTCTAGGTAAGAACATCCGAGTGTGTGGCTGTGCATTGTGCCCAGAGAGAGAAGTCCTAAATAAAGATCCATTTCAGGTATAGAATGATACACATGGTGTCATGTACAATAACTATACAAAGTGATGACATTCACAAAACACATGGATGTATTGCTTCAAAATAAAGCATGAATGGCATCTTATATCAACCATGCAGATTTACAGATTTATTACAAAAACAATTTCATACTTGAATTATGGAGAAAATTTATAATTAACCTCCATTGTTGGAAATGATATCTCCTGACGTATTGACGTATTAAGATGATTGCTCACACAGACGCTTCAAGTATAGCATGCTTAACCAGAAAGCAAGCCCAATTCTATTCAGTTATCTTAAGTAATCATCTCCATACCTAAATAAAGGAAGAAACAAATAGATGCACTCGTTTAACCAAAATCTTCTAATAAAAGGTGAAGCAGAAAAACATTCACTTTACATCCTTCGTATTTCTCAACTGAAGAATAGCTTTAATATTTTCAGAGTTTTCTCCAGCTAGGGTCCCAATTTAATCTGCTGACGAGTGCATTTTTACAACATCAAAGTTATTGTGGAGGCGGTTGTCTTGGATGCCCATAATTTGGGTTTTGTGTAAGGTTGGGAGCATTGCCATAGTTTTGCTGCCCATGTAGTGGATTCTGAGTCAGACTAGCAATATTGGGGAAATTTGAAGGATGGCTGGAAAGGCCAGAAAAATTTGAGGGCCCACCATGTGGTAGGTTGGGAACATTAGAAAGATTTGACTGCCCACCAAATTGTGGGTTGGGATAGCTAGAGAAATTTGACTGCCCGCCATGCTGTTGGGGCAGAACCAGATTTGTGGAACTTTGAGATCCTCCAGATACTCCCACATTATATCCTGCAACAACCATTTTCGAAGCTGGTCATATTTTGATCTAAATTAAATGAAAAGCATCTTATGCTGATAACTAATACTCACAATCACTTAATTTGACAAATTCCTTGCCTAGCTTATTGATCAATATGGAGGGAAGACATTATATCCAAGTAACCAGAGTTTGTACACTAAGCGGCAATAACAAAGCCAAAATAGATAACAAGAATATATTTGTCAGTTCGGAAGAACTTATTTAATTTAATCAGCCAAAATCGATTTTACAAATGCTCCCATTAAAGACCTTGGAATAAAAGATCTTCCAAATAGCATCTAGATTGTTATACCAATCTCAATTTCCAAATCTTTAGTATTTCCAAAATCTTCATTTGATTTCTTGGGTGCCTATTCTTTGCTTTGTTGAATTTAGCTGATGAACCATATTGACCAGTTGGAATCTGGTGGTTTAAGTTTTAATTCAGTCCAGCTCTTTAATCTTTTGACCCTAAAATAGATTCCTTGTATTTTCTTCGTGTGTTTTGCATGGATAGCATTTCTTTGACCCTTTCAATCCTAACACTCTCTTCTGCCTTCTAGAAGTACTTTGTCATAAGCGACTATCCATATGATTTGACTTAGGCCACGGTTATTTTTCCCACTGTTGAATGGTATTCTTTATTTATAGGTTTTGAACATTAATAGACTTTGTTTTAATTGAAGGTTCTGAACTCTGCATGTTCCCGTCTATAGACCAATATAGCTTTTGGTACTCCACTCATAATTGATGTTTGAAACATGCAAGGGTTTTCTGTATAAGTTGGAGCATTTTTATCAAATCATTAATGACATGTAGTAGTTCCTCTGGCCAGTCATTCCTTTGGCGTGTTTCATTTCTTATTAGATATGAAATATTTTATATTTTTAAATTTCTCTTCAAAGCCATAGGTCAGTCTTGGAGATATTTTTCTTGTGCTTCGAACAGACCCTCCATTTGCTGAAACATTAATTAAGCACAAAATCATTGTTTTCTCTTTGATTAGTTATGATGTTTTAAAGAATGAGATTGGCCTTTCTTTAGCTTCTATATCTCTGTTTAAAATTCATCTAGTGTGATCCTTTACAATAATTTTCTTATGTTTTTTCTCCTCTTCTTTAGAGTTCGTTGTGCTCTTCACACCTAATGAAATGATCAGTATCACTAGGCCATTTTTTCCTAGGCCTACTTAATCTTCAGGCTGATACTTTGGATTCGTTGGCATAAAAAATTCCTAAACGTGCCTCATAAATATTTTAGGTCACCATAATACTAATACTACTTGTACGTATAAAGAGTGCATTAAAAATTTAAAAGCATGGGTTTTATGAGAATTTCTCTTCCTAGGAGGGAGAGCCATTTATTGCTTCAATTTAAGACTGTTTCCCGAATTTCTCTTGCATGCAATCCCCAACTCAATTGGTGATAGTTGAAGAAAATCTTCTTATTGCCCCTTTACCCTCATATTCTTATAATTGATTCTTCTATAATCTATATCTTTGTATACATTATTATTGGATGAAGGTTTCATCTTTGTTTATTTCTGCTTCTAACACTCCTAGGTAAAAGTCTATCCTTATGAGTTATTCTATGAGCTATAGTTTCCCTTGGCATGTCTCACCTAAAGACTAGCATAGGCCCATCTTAAACCCAGATCTATTAAGCACCAAGAGCAATAAAAAAAGACTTTGTGCAAAACTCATGCTGCTTAGGGTTGGATGGATCTAAAATAGTTTATTTATCTTTTAAAAGTTATGGTAATTAGCTTTAAAAAGTCCACCTTTTTTGTTATTGTCCTTCTTTTGACATTAACTTTGGATGTGAGCATTTTAAATCATTAGTGTGACATGTGTGACAGACGTGACACATCTCCTCCACTTAAAGCTGTAAGAATGCTTTGCCTCTCTCGGTACAATGATAGTATCATCAACAAATTGTTAGTGAATTATGCTCAATGTTTTTGGTTATTTGGATAGCTTTTAGGCTTTAGCACACCTTGTGAATTGATTTTTCTGTAGATATCGCTAAGTCCATCTCCTGCCACTATGTAAGGGGTGTCCTGTCTTAGTGCACTTTCAAATTTCACCAATTGCTTTGTTGTTAGAATGATCAGGATTGCGTTATATGTCACTAAGAACATAGAGTTATATGTCCCGTGAAGGGTTTCTTTATTAAAACCTAGCTTATTCAATTCTGTCAATATGGGCACCCAATCTTTAGTCTATCATGAGCTTTGCTCATGTCAATTTTGATGTTCAGCGCCATCCTTACAATTTAAATTAAGTAAAGAATTTCTTGGACTGCAACAAGTCTATCTAAAATGCTTCATCCTTGAATGAAACATTCTATTCTACAATTATGACTCACTTTAGGAGTAATTTTAATCTTTTTGCCAGGACTTGTTTTTTTTAAATAATTTCATCTGTAAGATTGCATAATGCAGTAGATCTCAGAATCTCAGATCTTTTATATCCTCTGGAATCCCTTTAAGTTTTTGAGTATGAGGTTTAGGAACGTTGAATTTACCCTCACCATAAACAAAGTAGCATTCTCAAAAGTATTATAATAGTTACCAATGTTAGACTTTCAGGTTACTCCAAAAGCGTTTACACCATGTTTGGGGTGCTTCATGAGATTTGGGGTACATGGCGTATGTTCAGACCCTAAATGGTCCGAGATGGATTGTAGCATGAGGGATGGTTCGTGATGGATATGTACACTTGTTCAGAAGCTGCCAAAGCTCAGATGATCACTGGCTAGGTGTTCTTCCCTAGGGTATTGGAGATCTTTTGCATGAATGGTGGATGCCCTACATGATGACCACATGGAGGATTCACCTGGTGGGAGAGTATCCTATGGGATATGAGTGCTGTGCATTGTGGAGGAGGGCTACAAGCCCTAGATAGCATGTGGCATCTTGGTTCCCTGTTCAGAGGATTGGAAATGGCTTGGAGGCACCTAGGGCTTCAACAGTGTTCTTGTGGGGATAGTTGCCCCAATGGAGTACTTGGCTTTGGAGGGAAAATGGAGTCCATGGATGCTTAGGATGGAGTGGTGTGGGCTTTCCTTGCATAGCTACATCACCGCAGGTCACTATTGTGCATGACAACATCATTGGAGTTTGATACTTGTACTCTAGAAGTGGAGTGCTTCACTTGTGTGTGGCTTACTTATGTTTAGTAGGCTTGCTTGTAAAACTTAGGCTAACCTGTGTTATATTTGTTGGCCTCCCTCACCTTATATATATTATAAATAGAGGAAGGAGAGAGTCTTTCCAAAGAACACATCACATCACACATTCATTTCTACCTCTTCTT
Source organism: Larix kaempferi (assembly GCA_027924585.1). Taxonomy (NCBI): domain Eukaryota; kingdom Viridiplantae; phylum Streptophyta; class Pinopsida; order Pinales; family Pinaceae; genus Larix; species Larix kaempferi. The sequence goes on along the minus strand of BSBM01000458.1, from coordinate 1,033,051 downwards.
TCAAGTGCTCTCTTAGTGATGTGCTATGTTTCATGAGGAAACCCTAGTGGAGCATATGAGGAGGTGGACGATTTCTCTCTCTTGAGGTTATTAGTACATTTGATCTCTCTCTTGGGTGCTAGGGTTTCTTGGTCTCTTGGAGCATCTTGGATTCTAGGGTTAGGGTTTCATCCCTTGGAGGCAAGAGACCCTTGGATGTATTTGGGGAAGAAGAGGGGGAAGACACAAGGTTACCCAAACTATGGGTGCGATCGGAATCGGATAAAGAATCAAATACGAATTCGGCACTCGTCCCAACATTAGGAATCGGGGATTCATAACCCTAACCCTAATATATCTATATATATTAAAATTTATAATGTATAAATTTATAAAAAAAAATAAAATCATATACATCATAGATTCATGAATCATCATCAATGATCAATGATATTGATCATACATGTAACATTTACATCATACATTCATCATATTGTCATTCTGATACATTTTGATTTAACATCATAGACTCAATTTCATACATGTAATTTTCAGATTGCATTTCATAGTACATACAGTAACAGTAAGTTGTAGCATCATACATCATACATTCATAGAATCATACATGTAATTTTCAGATTTGAAATCAATTTGAATTTCATATAGGTAACATCATACATCAATGAACCATTGAACATAAATGCATGCAGCATCATAAATTCATACATGTAATTTTCAGATTTGAAATGAAATTCATAACATAATGAAAATGACAAATGCAACACGTTATAATTATATAATGTCAACATGCCACATGGCAATGGTAAATATTAAAGAGTCAAGAGTCAAGGCTAAAGTTCCTCAAAATAACAAAAATTAAGCTTATCTAGAAAGCTCTACAAGTCTAAAATGAAAAACAATAAAACAATAAAACAATAAACTATAAATATGAAAATCTAGAGTGAGATAAACTAATCTGATAGATAGTCATCTCCCTGCACATACTCCAATGGAACAACACCTAATTCCCCAGACTGATGATATGAAGCAGCACTGGAAGAGGATGCCATACGACTACCACTCTATCCACCAACAACAAAAGAACAAGAACCTAGCACACTCGAGCTAGACCTACGCATGGGTGCCTCATGTAAATCCCCAATAACAAAAGGATCTGCAAAACTAGCCAAAGAGAGGTTGGCCATCAAGTAGTCAGGGGCATCCAAATCTGCATCCTCGGGATTCAAATCCCATAGCTTCGAAGGACCCTCGCTATAATCTGGCTTTGATGGAGAGATGAGGTAGAGATTTGAGTGAATGTACACAAGATCTTCTGCCTTTGTTGATTGAAGCATGTTTCTCTTAACCGAATGGATGAACCCGTAAGTGCTCCAATTTCTCTCTGCTGCTGAAGAACTGCAAACCTGTGAAAGACTCTAGATGGAAGGGTTTATAACTCTAGATTTTGGGCACCATAATATCCCACAATGCAGGAGGTGTCATAGTTCCTCTATCAGCTAGTGCATTTACATTGCCAAATGCACCACTCCCTGTGATGAATGAAGTAAATTGGTTCTTTAGCTCTGCAAGCTCCATCGAATCATAGCAAATCTTTGAAATAGATGCTCTCTTTATTTGGGCCCTTCCTCTTACCCTCAAATTTATCCAAGTATGCCTCATCTTAGTAGTTTGGATTTAAGGCAGAGGCTAAATCATGTAGAGGGGTATTGTATTTGTTCCATCTACTAATGATGATGTCCTTTATGGTGCCAAACAAAAGAGGGTCCTTCTCTTCAAGAAGTTGTTGAATTCTTTCCAACATACAGTCAGTTCCCTCATAAATGTCACGCAACGTAGGCACATCCGAATCACAAAGTTTCAGCAAATCAACAAGTGGCTCCATTATAAAAACAAAAAACTCAACTTGAATCCACCAAGCCTCATTAAGAATCATACCTCTAACCCGCATTGCTTTTTCATTGTTGCTTTGTTTCCATGTTTACCACCATTGACTAACAACCATAGAGGACAAAGCATCCCTCATGTCTACTAACTACCTGATCATTGCATAATGTGATGCAAAACTGGTTTCTCCAACCTTACGAAGTTGGAGTCTAGCAAATTCCTTGTACATAGCCTGTGCATGTTGGTGGTTAGTGATAAAAATCCATAGTTGCACAAGTACCGCTCCGAGATTTTGGCAACCCGTACCCGGCATTTCCCTGCTCCTGGGAGCTTGAGAGCTGGTACGAAACGTCCCCTTTTTGTTGGGAACTTCTCTAGGAGCTTGGGAGCTTTTTGGGAACTTGCTTTAGCCGCTCCCTTTTTATTGGGAGCTTGTAGAAGCTCCCTGTCTGTTTAGGAGCTTCCAAAAGCTCGTAAACAGACAGGGCGCTTCTACAAGCTCCCAACCATGTGGAACCCAAAATCATAAGAAAAGTGTCAAAAACCAATTGAATGATTGTTGTTTATTGTGCCAAGAAATCACCAATAATAAAAATTCCAATTGAATCTATCAATAACGCCATTTTTTAAATTTTCAAGGTTATATAAATTAAGAGGGCTCACACCTCTTAAATGTTTAGATCCATTCACACTCAAAATATAAGTTGCTAGTGTACTTACGTGAATAAACATGGATCTTTCTACAATACTAAGATATTGAACAACTTTAATTCATGTCTCAAATGTTTATAGCTAGCTTACGTTATTCATAATGATTTATGTAGCAATTTAGGATCATAAACCACCTCAAACTCAAAATACTGAAGACTTTGAAAGTTTGTTACTTGAACTTGAAACAATCAAGTTCATTCACATCAGAAGTAAGTAGTAGTTACCATCAAAAAAATGCAAAGGCACCCAAATACTAAGCACTCTTAGGAGCAATAATAGAGATGGAGTTGAAACAAGGAATTAGAAAAGATTGAACCTTATGATTTATGAAGTTATTTGTGCTTCGTACACACACACACACACAAACATATATGCAATTTTCCTTTACAAACTCGTACATTGGGATAAAGTTGAAGGTCAAATTTACAAAACATACCATGGCACTAGAGTCATGCATAGTTAGGGTTTACTTCAGGTCACACAAACCCAATTTTTGTATAATGTGAACCTAGATGAGTGAGCAAATTTAAAATGATTGAATTTCATGACACTACTAGAGGCTTAAGAGGCTAAAATAGTTTAAGCTATGAAATTAATCAATTATATTTTTTAACTCTTTAATTTTTTGTAATATATTTTTAAAAATTAGTATATATTATTGCCGCTCCCAACCCGACGTTTCCCGCAAATTTGGGCAAAGCTTCTAGCCATACCGGATACTCGTACCCACGTACCCAACGTACCCGCATTCCAGAAACTTATGCAACATAGTTAAAAAATATGAACCTCTCTTGCTTCTTCACATATTTTTTTCATCCATTCAACTTCAGCAACAATGGATTTAAAAACAAGATTTAAACTATAGACCACACAGGGTGTCCAAAAAATATGGCCATACATTCCCTCAATAATTGCCCCAACTGCTTTGCATGAACATGCATTATCTGTGATAACTTGCACAATATTTGAAGGCCCCACTCGATTGCTTCTGAAATTTTTTCAGCAATCCATTCAACAATCTTCTCCTCCCTTGAAGCATCTATTCTCCTCAAAAAGGAGACATTACAATAATGTTTACCAATGGCCTATTGGCCATATCAGTCCAACCATCACAGATAATAGAGACACCATTGCTACTCCAAGAGGACGAACCAATTCCAGTATTTTCTCTACTAGCAAGCATACACAACAATTTTTTTGTTGTGTATGCTTAATAGCATACCCAACAAAAAAATTATTGTGTATGCTAACACTTAAGCATACACAGCAAAAAAATTGTTGTGTATGCTTAATTTGTTAGCATACACAGGAAGTTTTGTTGATGTGTATGCTAAGTAACAAGCATACACAACATGAGCAAACACACTGAGTGACTACACACACAGCAAAGTTCAAACACACTGCACAATGAAATGAAATGAAAACAATAATCCAATTACCTGTTATCCCGTCTTGTTGATTCCCTTTGCTCCTTGATGATGGAGAAACCATTCAACCGACTCAAGCTCAATCTCAATGAAAATGCCAAATGAATGAGGCCCAAGGATAACATGTAGACTTTAGGAGCCTCGGTGGGGCCTAGGTAAACTTCCCACATCCTCTAGCCACATAGTTTTTTTATTTTATTTGTGTCCTTTTTCATAGTTTCAGAGGAATCAATTCCCATTAGATGAACCGTATCTCAACTTTCGAGATACGGTTCCTCCAATGGGAACCAATTCAAAGTCGAGATATGGTTCCTCCAATGGGAACCGATTCCCCTCCAATAGGATACTAAATCCGCGTGAAGGAAGCGAATCTCAGGTTAGGGGAAACGGATCTAAAAACAGATACGGATTCTACACAAAAATGTACCAAATCTTTAAGAATCGAATCTGGATCCCCAATTCTCTTGGAAATAGTGCAACTTCGGAAGTTATTCTCATTGTTATTGTACCTCCTATGGGAGAAGATATCAATGTATTTGATCATGTAAATCCCTTGAAAGAATCAATGCAAACCTTGGGATGAAATCACAAAGAAAAGATTCATTAAATGTAATTTTTTGTATTTCCCCAGGACAAGTCGGGCAGTGGGTAAACTGCCCCAAAATAGTGGGCAGTCTACCCCAAACAATGGGCAAAACTACCCCAGTCAGGTCGGCCCAGTTAGGGGAAGTTAGGTCAGCCCAATAAGGGAAAAAGTCACCTTTTAAATGTGCATAAATAGAGAATTCGACCTCTCATTTGGTCATTCACTCAAGACAAGTTCGCACTAGTCAAGAAAAGTTCGCTACTGCGGCTAGGAGACTGATTTTTGGGGGTTCTCCGCCATTGGAAAAGCTTCTCTCTTGTTTTCTTGGGTTTGCGCTACTACTATTTGGATGTACATCATTCTCTATTGGAAGGTCTGAGCTCGGGAGAGACAAATAACTTTGTCTATGGTTGGGAGATGATTGTTCTTATCATCATGGTTAAACAAGCTCAACTCTCATTTTGTTTATGTGCTTTGCCATTCTTTTAGTGATCCTGGTTTTGTTGCTATAAACATTAACATGGTTTAAGAGCAGTGCTAAAAGAGACAAGTGCCAGAAACTAGGGCATCTCGAATTTAGGGTTTCCAACCACATAATTGATCTGAAAAGACCTCTACTCAATTCGCCCTGGGAAGGCGCAGTTATCTATGTAGGAAGATTTTCATTTAGAAAAATTTCAAATCTAACCTAATTTATATTGGGGACAAGAAATTAGGGTTTCACATTATGGGGCCTTCCACTCTCAATTTGGCATGAAAAGTGCACTGGTAATTTTTCCCTAGGGAAGGCACATCTTTTGGTGAAGGAAAATTCCAGTTCTGAGAAGTTTCATTTTTTGACCTAATTTTGCAGCTTCTGTAGTTACTGCAGAAATTAGGGTTTCATGTTTTGTGTTGTCTGATCCACAGATTTGGCTCCATCCTACCTTCTCTCAACTTGCCTTGATAGGGCGCATCTATCTGTGGAGTCAGTTTTGCAAGAATCCAAAGTTCATTTTTGACCCTCTCCTGCTAGGGTTTCTGAAACAAGTTTCAGTTTTTCAGTCTTCAATCAAGATGGTTGTTGGACTTGAGTAGAAGATAGATTAGAGGGAGTCTCAAACTTCCAATCCCGGAAAAGCAAAATGCTCATGCTCCTAAATGAACATGATCTCAAGGATCATATACTTAGAAATATTCCAAAGCCAGAGGGAGCCAGAGAGAAATCAAGATTCAAGAAGGATGAAGCCACAACTATGAGGATATTGATGGACTCAGTAAAAGATCATCTTGTACCTCTCATTGCAAGCCAGGATTCAGCCAAGAAGATGTATGATGCCTTGAAGAATCTATATGAGAATGAAAATCCTAGCAAAATTTTATCTCTAAAAGATCAACTTCGTCAAGTGAAGTTTACAAAATGAAAAGATCAGTTTCTTCTTATTTCTTGAAGATTGCCCAAACCAGAGATCAACTAGCAATTGTTGATGAAAGTGTCGCTGACAAAGATCTTGTGTTGACATCTATGAATGGACTTCCTCCAAAATGGAAGCCATTTGTGAAAGGGACATGTGCTCGTGGTCAGACTTCAGTTACGTAGTTTTGATCAGTTTTAGTCAGAAGGAAAAAGAAGAAGAACTAGTTCTTGCAGCCAAAATTGGAAGGAAGAGAGGAAAGTGGAACAAGGACAAGAAAGGGATCTTGTCAGTCCAAAATCCAAAGATCAAGAAAGATAAATCCAAGCTTCAATGTTATAAATGTGGCAAGTTAGGTCACTTTGCCGCAGAATGTTGGAAGAAAGGAAAAGGAAAGCATGATGCCCCTACAGCCATGAAGAGAAAGCAGTATGCCCACACGGGTGTGGCTCATTGGTGTTTCGCTTGATACGAAGTCACATGTTGTAAAGAGAGGTCACAAGTTCAAATCACGCCCGGGCTTACCCGTGTCCCATGCTTCCGAGCGGTGTGGGGCACCTAGGGGTATAGTGGTAGCGGGATTAGATCCCTGGACCCTGTGTCACACAAGTACCAGCCCAGTCTCCAGTTGCCAATTACCCTAGTTAAAAAAAAAAAGAGAAAGCAGCATGTCTCAATTGTTGATGTTGACGAAGTGTCTTCACAGGAAAGGCCAAAGAATGTAGAAGAATTCTTCCTTTGATGGAAGACTTGAATCTATACATGAATACTTCGGGGAATTTTTTAAAGTTCAGAACTTGAAGGTCAAAGTGTTCTTGAGGATTTCAGTGATCACTGGAAGAAGTCAGAGATCAAGTGGGAGTCCACAAAACAATTAAAAGATAAGTATTTAATGTTTTTTTTAAGTCTTTGTCATATGATTATGAAATTGTGCATTAGAATTATGCATCTATATATGATTGACAAAGTTGTAGGCTCATGTAGTGCATATCATGCATATGATGAGAAAGACCATTTGCTATAACCTACAAGAGAAGGATGATGAGACTTGTTCCGAAGAACAAGTGATGATTACCGATGCACATTCAGTAATATGTGGACCCATAACCCACAGGTCCAAAGGATCTCATATGGAGATTGAGGATTGAGAGCAAGAGGTGTTATCACATATATAGTAGCCGGGCTACCATACATTATTTTTCTGATGCCAGTACACTATTCAACCAGTTCCCTTACATTTGAGATGCTGAGATGAGCATCTATATTGGATCACTATCAGATTTTGGACAACAGTTGTATTCCCCATGCCATGACTGAGTCTCAGGACACTCAGAGAGATGACCGATGTAGCCATTATACCATTTGTACAGAGCAGTCAGTAGTGCCCAGAACAGCAGTAGCAGTTTCAGAGGTCAGGTGATGGTTTAGATGATGAGCATTCAGGTATATGACTCAGCAGGTATATCATTGTGTTATGGTTATATTGCTTTTATACTTATTCTTATAGCATGTCTTAGCACTTAGTGTCATGATCTGGCGATCATATAGATATGTGGACCTGGTTGATCTTATTATATATACTATATTGTCCCTACTCAGACTTAGAAGTTCACTATTCATACTCATTGGTCTTACCCTCCTTAGGGAGAATAGAGGTGATCATTCCACCATACCTTGGCTTGCTAGTGTTGGCTCCATTATTCATTGTCTTCATCCATCCATTGCCTACCTTTTAGTTTATCACCTTGACTTACTACTTGACTAGTGGCATGGAGGACTTTTCCCCACTGTAGCCTCTGTATTGGATGAGCTTCCCTGTTTACTGTGTCTCGGCTCTGAGTTGGTGACAAAACTTACCTTTGGTGAGTTGGATTGTAGGCCTAAATCATTCTGGTCAGTTGTATCGATGTTTGGCATTGGCTCAAACTCCCCCTCGTCACTTGAGATGTTGTTGGCTAAAACTGAAAGCTCATGTACTATTTATGGAAACTGATAAATTCGCCCATGGAAACTAAAAAGGGCAAGAGCGATGAACTGTTGAAAAATACTCCTCGAAGAGTATAAGAAAGGTCCAAAAAACAATGATTCTTAAAAGCTATATCTAAACAATTGCTGACCTTATACATGTATAAGAAACATGCCCTGGATGCAAGCTGCAACTAGTTGTGCTTAACAGCACACCTGAGATCCGAAGGGTTATGTAGGCCAAAAAGGCCATGAAATGAAATTGAATGATCCTAATGAACCTGGATCAACTTGATGTAGACATGATGCCTAAGTTGAATAAGCACTCTCTAAATAACTTATCCATTTGTGAGACACCGCCATTCCCTGTGTTGTTACTCATTCAGTATATACTATGGTGTGTGTTCCCTTTCCCATTGCCAAAGTGTCACAAAGTTAAGTCGGTCAAGTCATCCCTTAGCCTAACCAACTATTTTAGCCTTCACCCTTCACTAGCAAATTGATCACAGCTATGAAGTGAGCATGGTCTTGAAAGTCTAGTCTGAGTAATAATAATAATTAATGACATTATATATTTGATTTAGATCGCCAGTAATGATTACTTTGTGTTATAATTGTTATTTGAATAAGTTGTAGAGCATGCATTAACCTTTGACACTTTGCAGCAGCTTCCGATGATGGTCTGAGTTATATTTGGTCATGTTGACTTGGTCAAACCTAGTTTGACCAAGGTCAACCATATGACATGAGATGGTTGGACCTTGTGATGATATGGATAGATGATATATGGTCTATGTACATGTATATGATGATTCTATGCAGCAGCTACAGGGTTATGATGATGATTCATGGTTTACAGCAGTATTTGATCATTTACAGATTATTATTATTTGACCTATTCCGGTATATTGGATATATATTTTGATCATGCAGAGACTCATATGGTGTATGAGTACACATCTTGGATGGATTTGGACCTTCCGAGTCCAATGAGACAGTTTGTTTTCAGTTCCGGGCACTTACAGTGATGATTGAGCCTAAGTAGGCTATCCTAGTGCAGTTTTGGTCTGTCGGAGACCCTGTCAGAGCAGATGTGTTTTTATCCGGTTGACCTAGGGCGTTGTGCTTGGAGGGGGTGGTCCAGCCACTTGTTTTTACCATATTACCCCCCTTCCGGACACAATGGTGCCCTCACCTTGACAGCGCAGGCACTCCAGGAGGCAGTTTGGGGCAATTTCACGCTTCTCGAGGCATTTCAGGATTGGTAGAAATGGCTATTGAGGAATTCGATTTGGGCTACTGAGGCAATGTTTTGGCATGGGATGATCATTGATGATGGATTGATGTCTTCCACACCTCCTCCAGCAGTTTCAGCTTCATCAGGGCCCGCATCCATCACTTATGGCACTTTCTGATGATTTCTGAGGTCTTTTGAGGCCTAAGATTTGACCATAGAGGCACGATTTGGTATATTGATGACTATTTTATTATTATTGTGCTATGGGGATTGACCAAGGGTGGCTAAAATTACCCCTTGGACCCACCATAAGCTTCTTATTATATTTGTCATCATGATTTGGTGGGATTCCCCTCTTCTAGGGCGATTTTGTCCACTTATGTTATATTTTATGCGTGATCCATGTATTTTATTGTTGAGCTCATCTCAACCATTGATTAGACATTTGTATCTTTTAATCTTAGCCACTCATTCAAAAAGTGGTTAGGATTTTGATGCCTCTCCTTCCTATTTAAAGGAGAGAGCTTCTTATTGTAAGGGGCCTTTGGCTCTTGGATTATTGGTATAGAAAAACTTTCTTGTGGAAATTCTTGTGGTCTCCTTTGCATCTGGTGTTCTTAGATGGTGATTGGAAAGTCTATTGCAACCTAGCATTTGGAATTTGTGGTAAGATCTATCTATTTTGGAAATCATTGTCTTGTCTACAGGAGGGCGACTTCAACAAGGGCGATTTTGCAAGGCTTCTTCAAATCGACTTTCTTGGCATTTGCTTGTATCAAGGGGTTATCATTAGTATCATTGTGATCTATGCTATCTTTCTGTTACTTCTCTTGTGGCATTAGTCTTATCTCTTGATTACATCAAATCTGATATTGTTGACGTTTGTTGTGCAGGAGGGAAGGCGCATTGGCTTCTTGGACTAAATCGATTGCATAGAAAACTACCTCAAAGCTTCTCAAATTGATTGGGTTTGCATAGATCATCATCATCAAGGCATCTACAAGGTTACCCAGGTAAGATCCACAGGTTTGTTTCTCTTATCTTGATCCAATCCATTGACATAGCTCATAAATTGATAAAACCCTTATTTCTTCAAACCCTCATTTTTTACATTTTTTCAGATCTACTAAGATCTAGTGGCTTCTTGGGTAAGATATTTAAAACCCACCTCTATAGTATCCACGGCATCCCGGATCTATAGTTTGGTGAGGATTGGCCTCCATTTGACCCTCTTCCCAAGGCATTTAGCCTCTGCAAGCAAGGGCGCACTTCCTAATTTGGTGGGTTGACCTAGATCTATTACGTGGGTAGTTGAGATCCCACTTGTTTCATGATCTACACATCCAATAACCTACCCCCAGATTGTCACTTTTCTGATTTCTACCTTGTGGACCCTATTCCACATTTTAAGGGATTTAATCCCCATTTTGGACCACTTGGTATCTTTAAACTTAGATCTAGTAAGATCTAGCCATTGGATTGCCATGAAATTGTAGATCCATACTCTCACTTGCTTAAACTACTTGGATCTAAAATTTGGATGCCATTGGGCTTGTCTTCAGTCATTTATCCCACTTTTTAGCCTCTTTGGGTAAAGTCGCACCACCTTGGAGAAGTGAGTTGGTCCACTTCTAGGACATGGGTATATGAGATTTTTGTGGATTTGGAACGGGCATAATTCAAAACCTAGGTCTAGTAGGTCATCTTGTCAAATCTTGCCTTGGGGATAGCATTCCTTGTTTCAAGGGATTGTGGTCCACTTAGGTCAAAACATTAAATCTCTAGATCTAGACCTATTCATCCATCAAGTCTTTAATTGCCCACTTGCCTCATGGAATAGGAATCCTTAACCACAAGTTAACCTTACTTTGACTCCATTATCCCAATTCCCAAGGCACTGGTTTCTCTCCAAGTCAATTCGACTTTCCTAGATTGTTGGATTAACTGGTGGTTTGACCTTTGTGTGGTGAACTAAACCCTTTGATGTCATCATGTATCATGATCAGGCTTGTCACTTGTACTAGTTAGCCCCAATTCAACCCATGAACTCCCCTGCATTGGACACGGTTCCCAAGGCAGTGGATTTTCTCACATTGAACTAGTATTTTAATCCTGGATCCTATTTCACAAATCATAAGTCACTCTCACATCAATAATGTACCAAAGCTATACTCATTGAACCCCTCACTTGTCTTGTGACTTCATCGTAAGGTCTAGGATAAACCATGCACCTTACTTCACTTAGAATTAACTTGATTTGGTGTCTTGGTTTTGATCTCTCCTGTCGGGAGTAGGTCGGGTCTCCCCTTTTGTTGTCTGGGCTAGATAACATAAAGTGAAGGTTGCCTCGACTGGCGTGACAACCATATATTGGAGGTCGAGGTGATCATGGTTGCACCTTTTGAGTTGCCCTTCCCTATTGCCATCCATGAGTGGATACATCCATAGGGGTAACTACAGTTTAGGTGATACAGAGTTGCAGAGGGAGTCTGCAGCACAGAGGGAATAGATTATGATGAGACACTTGCTCCAGTCGCCATGCATGTTATTATCAGGTTGAAGAAAGCTCTTTATGGGCTTAAGCAGGCACCCCGGGCCTGGTACTCCAAGATCGACAGTTACCTGACAAAGCTAGGCTTCATCAGAAGTGAAGCAGAACAGGACTTTTAGTATAAGGTCGATGATGGTCGTCCCTTGATCTTGGTACTTTGTGTTGATGATCTCTTTCTTACAGCGGATGACAGTATGATTTCCAGGTGCAAGAGGGATATGATTCGTGAATTTGAAATGAGAGGGGGTTGATGCATTATTTCTTGGGCTTAGAGGTGTGGCAAGGACCTGATGAGATCTTCCTTAGACAAGGGAAGTATATCATTGAGATCTTGCGCAGATTTGGTATGATGGACTGTAAGTCCATGGATACACCTATGGAAGCAAATATGAAGAAGTTAGTTGCTTCTGCCATATCTTCAAATTTAGTAGATCCCACCATGTACCATCAGTTGATTGGCTCCTTGTTGTATGTGGTTAATACCAGGCTAGATATTTGCTATGCCGTAAACACGTTGAGTTAGCACATGATCGAGACAAGACAAGTACATTGGGTAGCAGTTATGCATGTGCTGAGATATCTTTGCGGTACTATTGGTTACGGATTGAGATATGCCTCAAAAAATGGAGTGAAACTAGTAGGATTCATAGATTTAGATTGGGCTAGTAGTGCAGTTGATAGAAGGAGCAACTTTGGGTATTGTTTTAGCTTGAGATCAGCTATGGTTTCTTGAATCAGCAAGAAACAGACTTTTGTGGCACTCAGTACAGCCGAGGTAGAGTACATCACAACCAGTGCAGCTAGTAAGGAAGTAGTATGGCTTCGAAAGCTATTTGCAGATTTGTATGGTCATGAGCTTGATGTGACAGCGATATTCTGTGACAAAAGGGAGCAGTGAAGCTCCAGTATATCTCTACAGATGAGCAGATTGTAGATATCCTTACCAAGCCCTTGTCCAGAATGAAGGCTTGGAGTGGTGTAGATTCCCTTCCTCGGGAAGGGAGATTGATGACCAGTGTGGTTGTTGATGAGGCACAAGCCAAGAATTGTGCCTGACTCCTTTATGGAGTGTGTCCCTGTGTGGGATGGTTCCTTTGTGGAGTGTGTCCCTGTGTGAGATGGTTCTTTTGTGGAACGGACTCCTTTGTGGAGTGTGTCCCTTTGTGGGATGGTTCCTTTGTGGAGCGTTCTCCTGTGTGGAGAGTGCTCCTGTGTGGAGTGTGGGACCAGAGGGGTGAACTGGCTACAATTATCACCGCCTTCCAGTTGTAATGACTAGTAAATTGGAAGAAGTGTCTTCCTGGGGAGTGTAGCCTCCTTTCGATTTGAGATCGATAGAGTGCTTGGAAGAAGTGTCTTCCTGGGGAGTGTAGCCTCTTTTCAATTTGAGATCGATAAATTGCTTGGAAGAAGTGTCTTCCTGGGGAGTGTAGCCTCCTTTCAATTTCAGATCGATAAAGTGCTTGGAAGAAGTGTCTTCCTGGGGAGTGCAGCCTCCTTTTGATTTGAGATTGATAAAGTGCATGAGGAAGTAATCCTTTGTGGTCTAGAATGACCAAGTTGATCATGTAGATCAGATATATTCTTTGAAAAGATGATATGGTCCCTTTGTGGGATGGTTCCTTTGTGGAACGTGCTCCTTTGTGGAGTGTGTCCCTTTGTGGGATAGTTCCTTTGTGGAACGTGCTCCTTTGTGGAGTGTGTCCCTTTATGGGAAGGCTCCTTTGTGGAACGTGCTTCTTTGTGGATGGTTCCTTTGTGGAACGTGCTCCTTTGTGGAGTGTGTCCCTTTGTGGGATAGTTCCTTTGTGGAACGTGCTCCTTTGTAGACTGTATCCCTTTGTGGGATGGTTCCTTTGTGGAACGTGCTTCTTTGTGGATGGTTCCTTTGCAGAGTTGATCGACTCTCTGATGGACTGTGCAGAGTTGTTGATTTGAGGCACGAGTGACTCCCCTATGGATAGGGCAGAGTCGTCGAGCTAGTGCATTTTCTCCAATGGACTGGATTAAGCAGATGCATGAAGATTGATTTGTTGACACTTCTCGACGGACTAAGATTGTGTTGGAAGACCTTCCTTATGATATAGAGAGGTTAGAGATAACCGTGATGTACAGATAATATCCAGATGTGTTTCAGTATGACAATATTGATGATACCTCCCTGGCTAAGAGGGAGTGTTGAAGTAGTAACTGCGTGAGGTATCACCTCATAGGTCGACCCAAGAAAGAATAAAATTAGAATACAGTGTCTGAAGAATACCTTCCTTGTTGAGAGGGAGTGTTGGAAATAGTGCAACTTCAGAAGTTATTCTTATTGTTATTGTACCTTCTACGGGAGAAGATATCAAAGTATTTGATCATGTAAAACCCTTGAAAGAATCAATGCAAACCTTGGGATGAAATCACAAAGAAAAGATTCATTAAATGTAATTTTTTGTATTTCTCCAGGACAAGTCGGGCAGTGGGTAAACTGCCCCAAAACAGTGGCAGTCTGCCCCAAACTTTCAGCAGAACTACCCCAGTCAGGTCGGCCCAGTTAGGGAAAGTTAGGTCGGTTGAATAAGGGAAAAAGTCACCTTTTAAATGTGCATAAATGTGCAGATGGGAGCTTACAATATATGGATGGAAACATTTTTAAGAGGGCTATCTCATGGTGGTAAAAGATCAGGTCAGCTCTCTAGGGTGTTAGAGTAATCAAGTCATTTTTCTGGGTCATTTTTCAGCAATTTGGTACCCTATCTTTAGGAGGATGGATCTCACTCATCCTAGCTTTGTTTGGGAAGTGCCATATATGGTTGGAAAGCTCTTTCTAAGGCCTTTCCAAAGGTACAAAATGCTCGGCCAGATTCCTAATAGCTTGAAAGATCATCTTTCAGGCTGTTTTTTCTGGTTTCTGGGTCGTTTTTCAACAGTCTGATACCCTGTCTTCCAGAGGGTATATCTCACTCATCCTAGATCGGTTTAGGAAGTGCTATATATAGTTGGAAAGATATTTATGATACCTTTCCAAAGGTATAGAACGCTCAACAAGATTCCAAGGGATTTGAGAATGCTAGGGCCATCGTTCAGGCCATTTTTTCACTTGAGCTATTTCCAGCACTTGCTTTGACCCTATTGGCACATGCTTGGACCAATGGCACTAATTCTGAGAGGGTTGATTTGTTAGAGGGATCTAAGGGGTCAAACCTTAGATACCTTTCCAAAGGTATAGAACGCTCAACAAGATTCCAAGGGGTTTGAGAATGTTAGGGCCATCGTTCAGGCCATTTTTTCACTTGAGCTATTTCCAGCACTTGCTTTGACCCTATTGGCACATGCTTGGACCAATGGCACTAATTCTGAGAGGGGTGATTTGTTAGAGGGATCTAAGGGGTCAAACCTTAGATCTAACCTATTTTAATCATTGTTTGACCTAGATCTAGTGGTGCATCCACTCTCTTGGGCCTTATGTTTCTTGGACATTGTACATGTGGAATTGACCACCTCATATTTTGGATATTGTTAGTTTGTTAGGGTTTTAGTGGAGGTTACTCATTGTTTACTCCACACTAGGTTGGATCTAGGAATTTATTATTATTCTATTGTAAAGGAAGTTGAATTGTTCTTCTATATTAAGAGAACCTCTTCCTCATTTGAAGTCGTGATTCGATTTTGAGAGCTCACTCTCTTTTGGAGCCTAATTGACATGTCTTTATGGAGAATTTTGAAGTGAAAGGTTTTTTTCTCTTGGGTTTTCTTGATGGTTGAATATTGAGGTAACATGTATCTTTTGGCATTGTAAGATCATTAACCTAGTTCACTAAGAAAGTAATCTTTTTCAAGTGGATTAAACGGGGAACTATTTCTTTGTTTATTTTGTATTTTAGTCTTGTGGCTTGTCTTGTGATTTGGCTATATTTGGAGGGGTTACCAATCAAGATTGCATAGGCTAGGGTACAAGCTAGGGTTACAAATTGAAGGTGTGTGCTAAGGCCACCCTTCCTTGGTAAATTTTGCATAAAGCTTAAGATTTTTGGGGTAGGAATTTGTTTTTCTTTGTAGAGGTTCCAGTCAAACAGTTTCAAACAAGGTCCAAGGGGGAACCATCCCAAGACTCCATAAGCCCTAGGGATTGGCACTAGTCTTCATAACCCTTCCATCACTTATACTACAAAGAAGACTTCAAGTTTTACTAAGGCTAACTCTTCGAAATAACCTTGTGACCTCATTTCCAAATCACCTTGTGACCTCAAGTTGGAGAAGAGCCAACCAAAAGTGCAGAGAGGTGGTTACCGAGGTGACAAAGGGTAACACCTCTAGGTTATAGTTGGGCTAGCCTGTTCTTTGGGGCTTTAATCACACATGCTAGTTCAAGCTGTAACAGGTTGGTAACTCATTGGAATGAGTGGTGTCCTTTCCCATTGAATTGCCATGAATTTTGGGGATACTAGAAGTGAACAATTGTGATTGTTCCACTGCTGTCTTACACATTAATCTATAGCATTTCTAATGGCTGAAAATTCTAGGGTTAAGATCCAAGGAACCTTCCTGAAAAAAAGTGAGTTATCAGATTTGTATTAATTGCCCAATGTAAATGAAATTTCAACATAGTATCAAATCAGTTGCAGTTGAGATCACTCTCGAGTAAGAGGGAGTTGTATTTCAACTAGCGATTGCCTAGGACAGGTACTTGACCTAGTTAAGGTCATTGGTGTGAATTTTGAAATGCTAGGTTGCTTGAGATAAGCACCTTCACCCTTGGAAGGGTTATTTTGTCTACTTCATATTTTGTTGATTTTCGCACTTCAAATTTTTTCAGGATCTATAAGGTTACTTCCTTTTCATATCCAACACCCATTCTATGTTTGTTGTTCCTAAATTCCTCCCAAGTTCTGATGATGCGCTTGGAAAGATTAAGCTAAACATGTTAATGATAAACTTCATCTTTATCTGAAACTACTTCTGAAATAGTTTCACTAAGCTGATCATCTGCTAATTGTTGATAGGAATTATTATCAAATTGAAAAAGAGAGTTGTTATGAACAAAAACTAGTTCAGAATGTTGATTCCTTTGTTGTATTTCATGTTGGAGCTATGATTGAGTTTAAAGAAGTTCCACTTTGGCTTGCAAATCTTGCAAACAACTTAGAACAGATTTGAGAGTTGCTTTGTTGATTGTGATTGTATTGTCAACAACAATGAGTATTAGTGTTCAGTGACTATAATAATTGTTTAGTTTGAGCAATTTGAAAAACTAGTCGAGACCTCAAAGGGCTTCCTGCATCTCCACCCTGTAATAAAAAGACTCAACAATTGAAAATCAAGCTCAAAAAATGAAGGATGTCAGTTTCTACCAAGAATGCCCGATGCAATTCAACTTAATTTCAAAAAATACAAGTGAAGTTACAAAATAACTATTTGCAAGTTACAATTTAATGTTGATTCTGGAGTTGAAATGATCTTCAGATTTGAGTGCTTTACGATGCTTCAAGTCCTCTAGCATTATGATGCTTAATTGAGTGCCAATAGAGCAATGTCACAAGACCGCAAATCTTATTTGGTTGAGATAGACCTCTATATTGTGAAAATGAATGATGCACTTTATTACGTGCATTCCTGGATCTTGAAATATGTTTCCAATTGTCTCTGTTATGTTTTTCTTGTGCCAACACAACACTCTAATCTCTACTTTCAAATCTCAACAATAAACATACTCTACTTTGAAAATTTCAAAACCCAACAGATAGACAACCTTATACTTGTCAATATGCCCTTACTTATTGCATTTCAATGAGGACAAAAGTTAAAATGCATTGATCCATGATTGTTATTGCCACCCCATCCATATGAAAGACTAAACATGTATAGTTGCGTCCACAAATAGAAATTTTAGCTAAAAGTAAATGTTGGCTTGTACTTGGGCTGTAGGAATATTATTACTCATGATTAGGCAAATATGTGAGTTTGTGCCCATTCTCAATTCCATCAAGCAATTAAATTACACAAGCAACATTAATTCAAGAACAACCTGTTGTCTCCTTACAACATGTCGAGCTTCCCATTCACTATATTATAATTCTAACATGTAAAGATAAGCAATAAAAATATATTCACTAGCTTGTAACAGATATTTGTGGAACACAAATCCGTGGAGAGGCATCTTGAATAGGAATTTTAAGGTTTTACTCAAATTCATGTTCTTGCCTAGAGGATCAAAGGTTATGGGAGAGCGTGAGGCACGTAAACCCCCTCTACACATTGTTCTCAAGCGACTCACACCCACCACTAGTTATTGGATGTTGGAGGGTCAATTCATGTGCTCCAAGGATTGTGAATCGATTGAAAGGTACCCATTTCCCATAGTCGTATGCGTACTATTTCTCCTAATCATTCAACGATCAAGAAGGAAGTGAGAGATAATTGCCAACATTAGCCAATGGTTATCAATTCCCCACCATTGATTTCCTATGGTTCTTAGATGAGCGTCCTGAGTTAATTGACTATGGTGGCCTTCCCCTACAACTGAATACACACGTCCTTTCAACTTTACTCCTCAAATTCTACAATTTAACAAATAAGGCCCGTGATTCATTCAGTTTGGCATGCCTAATCTTC
The DNA here is from genome assembly GCA_027924585.1 of Larix kaempferi. NCBI lineage: Eukaryota > Viridiplantae > Streptophyta > Pinopsida > Pinales > Pinaceae > Larix > Larix kaempferi. The sequence goes on along the minus strand of BSBM01000458.1, from coordinate 1,014,702 downwards.
TCCTTCCTTTACGGCTATCATTCTCTAAGATGCATTTGACTGGTGGTGTTTCATTTACAACTTTAGAAATACAGTGATGCTTGTTGACAAGGACCAACAATTGGAATTTTGTCGCTGTGGAAAATTAACTACATAAGCCAATGCTCAATATGATTCACAACAAAATGGCAAAGGCAACAAAAAGACCCAGGATCATGGAATTATCAAAATAACCAAAGCTCTCATAGATAGCATGCTATGGAAAACTACCATAGCTTCCTTTAGGCCCTAAGAACTATAGGGATTTAATACCACTGTTAGGCTAAGCCTAAATGAACTTAAGCATGAATTGCATTTCATTAATATGAATCATATATAAATACATTAAGAAATAACCTTTGGTTTCATCTTGCAAGAGGTCTCTTGGACTCTATGATGGCTTTTCCTATTCGCCTATGACTATTCATATTACTAATGTGAATAGTAATAATTATACAATATAATATACCATAACCCCAAGGATTAGGTTTCCAACAAAACACTCCTACACCCTAGGGAAGAATGCCAAGTAAGTACCCAACAAAGGTCAAGCAACCACTAAGCAAGTTGTCTCCAATGTGCAAATCCATCACGGACCATCTCCCATGTGCTTATCCATCACAAACCACCCGGGTGTTGTGCATACACCATGTACCCCAAAACATTGTGCAAACACTTTGAGTAACCCAAAAAGATAACACAAAGGTGGAATTTTACCTTGAAGCTTGTTACCCCTCAATTTGCACAAGGATGATTATGGGGATTGAAGACAACAATGCACCAAAAGACTCACAATTTCAAGGCTTCTTCAAGAAATCTTCTACTTCTTTTAGTCATCTTTTGTATCAAATTGTGCATGGTCTTGTTGAAGAATTTTATAAATGAGATGGCATGTGTATTTCTTGCATGTAAAAGGGACAATACATAATAGCCAGATTATGATGGATGCACTAAGGTGAATGTCTCATAGATAGAACTGGATCCTTATGGTCTAGATCTATCGAAGTTTATTCACTTGGAAAAATCCTCCAAGGCCACGAGCATGTTCTTAGTATAACTTCCCTAGTCGGTCCCTTCTTAGACCTTAATCTATTATATTGTTATGCATCTTATAATGTATCGCCATGGACATGTATGTAGAGTCAATTAGGGTCCCGTGGGGTGATTATCTTTTGCATTATTGTAAAGTATAATATGATGGAATGTATTTACTATGTGGAATGCCCTCCTCAAAAACTAGTGGGCACATTCCATTTAGACACATTAAAACCCTGAAACTATGCTAGACTTGCCTCCTGGAGACATTATCTCCTCTTTTTTGGATTCTAGATACAAGATTCCCTATTTTTGGGGATTTCTTGGTTTAGGGGGGGGGCACATCTCTAGGAGACATAATCCCCTAATTTTGGGAGCCAAAATCCATGATTTTGGGATCTTTGTTGGGGGATTCCTCTTTCTATGGGGGGCACACCTCTTGGCCATATAATCCCTTGATTTGGGGATGATTTGCCCCTTAATGTGGCCTATTCTATGGGGGGCGCACCTCTAGTCTTCTTGAGTTTTAACCAATGGCACCCAAGAGCTATTGCACTTGTCTATCCTCTCCTAGATGTGGCGCACTCTTTCATGCATGAGTTCCACTTGGATAGGCACCCTTCTTTCTTTACTAGGATATATAAGGAGTGTGACCCTCTTCTTTTAGTTGTTGGTTGTTGCTAGCTCGTTGGTCTCTTGCAATCTTTCTCTCCAGAGAGCTTCATTGGAATATCAATCAAGAGGCTTTGGATATCATATCAAGAACCACTTGTTTATGAGTGGCTTGTCTATTGCTTCATGCATCTAAGTTGGAGGTAACAATTACAGTAGCATTGTCATTGCTTTCTGTTACCAACTAAGTTGTACTCAGTTGGACTTTCAAGTGGGCCACCGAAGTATGAACAAATTATTTATTCACGATCACAATTCAGAAGTCCATGCAGGCCTTCTATGGCCCTTTTTTTATTTTTTCCGCATGTTCATACCCCCTTGGGGGAATTATAATAAAATGCCATAGCATGATGAATTTATGTAGCAGACTTGGCTTTCCTAGTACTTAGACATCAATCCAACTAGTCCAGAGTGTTTTTTCCTTGTTAATTATAGGTTGTTCTTCAGCGAATTATAATTTTCAAGTTTTTCACTCAATCCTCCAAAGCTAGAGTAGTCGTCTTGGTGGTTAGGCCTTAGGAGGTTATTAAAGTCTAAGTGTCAAAGTATATTACCATGTTGGGCATTATTTTAGATTCATATGAACATATGCTAAGTCCCCCCTAGGTTTTTTCAATATTCCGTCAATAAAAAAAAATTCATAAAATGGTCAAATTTTTAATGTTTTAATTTTTTAAATCTAAGTGTCATAAAAGTGGTGTTTGGAAGGGGAATTTGCAACAGGGGTGCTCATTTTCTAACTTGGAGCACACATTTAACCCCTAAACCCACTTTTCAGAGAAAAATCATGATTATTTATCATCAAAAGTGATTTTCTCTCGAAATGGCCAAAAAGACATAATAATTGGCCAAAAAAGACAAAATAAAGTCCAAATCGGCATCCCTATTTCTATGGAAACATGCCAGAGACAAATAGGCAAAGGTGGCGAGTTAATTCCCATTGGAGGGCAAGTTCACTCCTCTTTGGATTTGGTTGTTGAGCTAATGGTTTAGAGGTGGTGCATTCTCTGAGGAAGGAAGGGCGCATCATTGGATGAGGGCGCAATAACGAAGAGGGTGCACCTAACTCTTTAGAGGTGGCGCATTCCTCTTAACTTCAACTCTCTCTCAACTCCTAAAAACACTCAAAGCATTCCTCTTCATCCTCGGTTCGATACCAGTCAGCTCTCAGTCAAGAAGTGTGTAGTGTCCTTTTTAATGAATTTGTAAAAACTAGGAAAATTTGCAAATTTTGGCCAATTCGACCCTTAGACTAGTATTGACCCAAATGCCTCCAAATGGCTCCAAATGCTTCCGAATTGGTTATGAATGTGTTTGGAAGGTATTAAGACATAAAAAAGAGGCTGATGGATGCTTGGACACTCTCAAAATACTTCTGCAACATTCAATTACAATCAGGGAAAGATGGGGAAATTTACTATTCAAATCGAGGTTCAAATCCCCCAAGGGTAGTGGTCAAAGATGGATCTCCAAATGTTGTACGACCTTCCCAAATCTCAGAACAAAGACATGGTATTTTTAAAGGACTTCAATGGGCTCCCAAATACATCATCAGTCAGTTTCTAAAGGCTTCTACAACTCCCATAAATCAAAGGTTTGTGGACATGTCTTCACATAGGGGGAAATGCTAGTTAACTTCACCACTTGTTATGAAATTTGAGATTTATGTTCCAAGGGCTTATGCAATGTATATGAAACTTATTCCAAACATTAATGTCTCTCCATACATCATAAAAATCACAGAGATGAACTGATACAAGTCGAAATAAAGCAACTTCAAGTTTTCATAACAAGATGTAAGGAAAATGGCACCATTTATGCATTGTTTGGTATTTTTACATAGTTCCACTTGGTATTTCGACCTGAGAGTCTTCTGAGCATTAAAAACAGAGTATATATATCAGAATACAAAGAAATGAGGCCACAAGATCTCCCCCAAAGAGAACAGCATCTCACCAAGTGTGCCCTTCCTCCAAGAGCCAAAATATGACGAGAAAAGTGAGAAAGGTGTGGAAGCAAGTTGAGGATGAGAATGTCACAAGCTGCCCTGTAGCTTCAACCTGCAACAAATGACTCCATTGTAGTTCCAAATGAAAGGTCTGAATGGACTCTCCAATTGCCAATTCGGATGGGAATCTTTCACCCTCGAAATTGGTACTAAGGCAAGTAGAGTAAATACTCCACAAGCATAGACAAGCTATGCTCTCCAATATGCAAAATGATAAATGATCAAAAGCCACTCTCCTTCTTTGTTCTTGTCTTTTATAAACTTCTCAAGTCCTCCATGGGTCGAATTCCTTCCAAAAGCCTCATGCCAACTCAAGTTGGGAAGAGATTCCAATGTGTGCCACTTGTCCAACAATTCCTAGTCTCCATCTTCCCTCAATTCGAATGGGTGTCTCTTTGGCTGCCCTAACTCCCTTGTGCGCCTTCTTAGAGGCTATTTTTAGCCCTGACATGTCATATATGTCAAATGTCAGCATTCAGGTCTGATTTGTGTGATAAGTGTCATAGCATCTTCATCATTGTTGTCATAGAAGCTAGGGAATCTAGCCCAAGTGTCTCAATATCTCTCATATGCCTCTTCCTCTTCCATGGGAGTTACTCTTCCACTCCAATTCGACCTTCATTGAGTCATGCCAAGTATATTGAACTTCCAACTCCCCAAGATCATTAAAATCCACCTTGTATTCGAATGGGTGAGAATAGAATGCCATGTGGCATGAAGAATCTAGCTTTGTGTAGGTCCCACACCACCAATCTGTCTCCATGACGAAGTGCCACCTTATTTTCCTATCATAAATATTTATTTAACCCCTTTTAATATATTTATTTCAATCTAATGTCCATTTGGGGTTTTATAGTCTCCTTATTCCAAATCTAATGTTTCCACCCCAACCTAGGAAACTAGTAGATTGGTTGAATTTTCTCTTTTGAGATTTATTTGAATGGGGACATTACAAAGTGTGCCCCTCTCTTGGGATTTGAGCCCCCCCTTTGGTCATATTTTCTATTTAAGCGAGGTCACTCTCCATTATTCATCATCAAAAGGTGGAACCTCTGCTTGTATAACTTTGTAATTTTTTGAGTTTTGGCATTTAATAAAAGGCTTTGGAGGCTAGACTGGTGTGACTATCTTGTGTGTGGATGCTTGATGCTCTATGAGCTTATGAGGTAACTGGTACATTTTGCATGCTTGTTTATTGTTGGGGTTAACTTGACCTTTGAAGGGAATTATATTCAAGTAGGATAAGAGCAAGATTTGTTAATTTACTTCTTATTCTTATTTTTATGAAAGTTCTTGGAAACATGTGTAATTTCTTGTCTGAATACATGTGTTTCTGAGTTTCTTTTATGGTTAACACTGGTACTTTTAAGCCCCTTGTGCAAGTATTGTGAAGAGCTGCAGGTTATCCAAGTTGGAGGATAAGTTGAACGTGTTGGCATCTTCCTTCCTCAAGCAAATCTTGAGAAGAGCGTAGTCCCTCCTAGCTACACTACGAAAAAGACTCCACTCGCCCAATTTCTAGCCTAACTTTGGTTCTTTCTTTCTGATGCAAAAAACTCTAAATCTTCCTTGGTTAATCTTCCTTGGTTACCAGTTCGAATATCTTTTCAGATCTGTAATTAGAATTCATAGTATAAGCAGATCTGGTTTCTCTTATGCTAGATTTTAGTGGTCTATAAAGTCTTCATTTCAAATCAAGATCTAGTATAAGCAAGTGCTCTTTTTTGCAATTTTATTCTAGCAGACCTAAAGGCTTAAGAGAGTAAAGCTATTTTGAGTTTAAAGTCATATTTAGAAAGTTTGAAGTGCATTCCTTTGTTGCCCCAAAAGGGCAAGCAAGATCCCAAAGGCACTTGCTTTTTAGCTTGTTGTCCTTTGGTTATTTTGTAAAAGTTTTAGTATAGTTTAACTTACAATTTTTTAGATTTTAGTAGTGTTGTCCAAAGATACTTCCAAAGTGTCTTTGGGCATCTTTTAGAACTAATAAGCTCACTGATTTTTATTTCTTCTTACCAAGTAAGCAGAAATGCTGCCCAATTTTCGGAAGATCCAAGCCATTTGAAGCACCTGGAATTCCTCTTTTTCATTTAGAATTAATTGTAAACCTTGTAAGCCTTCTGGATCCTAAATTATAAAGGACCAGAGGCATCCCAAAAAAAGATTGTAACAAGAAAATAATAAAAAGAGCAAGTGGGCTACCCGCCGCCCACACCTCATCGCCCTTGGGGGGATCTGTATCGTCTTTTGTGTGGTTTGCATTTCATTGTTTTTTGTTTTAGTTTTGCTTTAGATGTTAATTGTAATTTAGATCACATTTTCACACACACCTTTCACTTAATTATTTTGCTTTCAATAATTTGTTGTGTTTGCAAAGTAACGAACCCACTACGCTTCCCGAAGTACGGTGCTACTAAAAAGGCTTGCCTGAGTAGGTGGTATTCAGAAAAGAGATTCATAGTTTAGATTAATCAAATAACATTTCAAAGTTTTGCAAAGTGGTTTAATTCTTGTAACAAACTTCGGCTCAAAATCCCCGTATGCTCTTGTGAACACTACAGGCCTTTGGATGGATCGATGGGACAATTAGAAAGGGATTAGAGTGACTAGTCTTAACAGAACAATCCACCTAAAATTCATCTTTAACTTAGGAGGTCACTTAGAACTTACTATAGTGTTAGGAGGCTGCCCAAAGCAGACTTTATGTCTCACCTCGTTGGACACTTGGTATAGTTGCTATTGCGCTCAGTTCACGGAGATAATTTCTCAGTGGGCCAAACCAAGAACGAACCCACTACTAACCATCACCTAATAATAATAAAATTTACCAAGAGCACAGCAAAACCCTTTACTTTCAACATTTCATGATTTACTTTGGTGCTAGTCTATATTTGTTTTTTATCTTGCTTTAAAGTTGTCATTTTGCGCAAAAATGATGATGTATCTTATATGTTGTGAAGTTTAGTTTATCTTGCTATTGTGTTTAAAACACCTAGACTATTTTTTGCTTTTTTCGTAGATTAAAAGCCTCAGTTTATTTTTCATAAAGAGCACCCCCCTTGGCTTCACTAGGAGTTGGCCTAGATGAAGGAGTCAAGATCAAGTGACAGTACTTGACTCTGGCTTGCCCCCAAGGACGCACCCAGTGGCTTGAAGATTTCTGCAATGTAACCCGAGTTGCATATTAGGTGGCAACACTTTCCCTTTTTGCTTGGCCATTAAAAGGGTATTACTAGAGAGGAATGGTATACTGATTGTTATCATAATTTTCTTTGTTATCTTACTAGAAAGATAGTCATTTTTTTGCATACTTGCCTTAATTCAAATTGCGCAATACAAAAGTCTTCCTTGTAAAGTGCACCCCTACAGGAAAGGAAATATAGATCCAGTCTCTCTCGCTTTGTGATCTTGTGTGGGTTTCTCCATCACATCGAGAAGATCAAGGTTATCCCAGAGAGATCTTCTTCTCTTGGTGATTGTTATAAAGCAAGGCCCTCTTCGTGATTCCTTGTTCACTCCATACTCCTAATTTCTTTGGCATTAGTCTCTCTCAAACATCCATCCATAAGAAAATCAAAATTATTTTTTTTCTTTTCTAAGTGAAATCTACAAGTATAAAAGAGAAGCTCATCTAGATTTCATTTCCTAGATCTACTTGTTTATAATTATTAAATACCCTTTAAGGTAGATTTAAATTTAAGGTAAAAATCTGAAGTTTCAATTCGTAGATAATATCTTTATACTTCAGATTTCCTTTGCAAATTGCGGATTTGAAGCAAGCAGCCTAACATGTTAAAGATAATTCACTTATGGAGTTAGATTTTGTAGCTCAGATAGGTACTTCTACATTGGCTAAGGTGTCTAGCATGTAGACAGAGAAGTGACTCTCTAGAGAAATGTACTTTGTAATACTTTATGTAGAAGGTCAATTGTATTGAGTGGTATTCTCTCAAGCTGGCTTTGGCTTTACAGCTGAGGGTTTGGGCACTGTTTACAGTGAGTGAGTCAAGAGTCCAAGCGTAGGGTGGATTCAGGGGCACCCTAGCATTAGGAAGCTACAGGAGGTGGTTTGAGGCTGTTAGGGGTTGTATTGACTCAGATCCTGTGCGTTATATCTGGGAACCTGAAATTGTAAGTGCTGTTAGAAATCTGCATAAAAGAACAAACTGTTCGCTGGTTTTCCCCAGGGATTGGGGTATCCAGGGTAAATCCAAAGTGTCAAATGTGTTGATGATTTCCTATTGAATTTCCATTGTGCATCATTTGTGAAGTAAATCAGTGTATTGCTATTTCTGATTAAGCTTTATGTGTTGAATTAAGACTGGGTATAAAAATCAGTGAATAAATATCAATCAGATCTGGCTTACTGAAAAGTTAACATAAGGGCTGTTTAGTGCTTTTATAGACTCTGAAAAAATTGGTTTAATTAATGCTGTTATACACATGACAGTTTCAGATTTAAAATTCCTTAATCAAGCCTTCATGCTCATCTATATCTCGAAAAGAAACAATGGTTTTTAAACTAAACACAAGTTGTTTTTACCGCTCCTCCCAGAGTAGCTTTCTGTCTTTCCTTCTAAGTCTCAAATTGCATCTCTTCAAAGTTGAATGCTGCTGTTATATATCTTGTTAAAATCAGAATTGCAGGTCCCCTTTCATTAGTCCTGAGGCATATCTATATCTCAAGATCCAATAGCAGTTTTTACCACTAATGAAAAGTGGTTTTTACCACTCTTTCCTTCTAGAGTTTTCGTTCTTTTCTCATAACAGTTATAAAGTAGTATATGTCTTTGAGTAGTTTTGGGCATTAAGCCAAGCATCTCGATTCATAGTCTAAAATCACTAATGAAAAGTTATTTTAACTACTCTTCCTTGAGCACTAACCATCTAGTCTAAATAGCATCGGTATTTTATTCATATCATTTCTTACTTTGCAATTAGACTATCGTAGGTGGTTAATCATCTTACTGATACTTCTTTACCTAGAAATATCTCATTAAAGCATTATTTTATCAGTTAAATTCAAGTAGTTTATCAGTGCTATCATTTATCTTGAGTTTATTTTCCGTTCAAAGCGCTTAGATTATATTTCATATTATATTGCACTTGAAGTCACAATTAACTCATTTGTTTGATAAGGAGTCATTTTCATTTAATTAGGAATGATAACCATACTGCAAAAGTGGAGCACCAAAACTCCACCACTAATCACTCCAAAAAGGCCCAGGCATACCAATATTCATTTTAAACAACTCGGAATCTTGAATAAATGCAAGCAACTCCATGATCTGAGGAGCGATCAAAAGCAAGGAGCCCAAACTCTTGGGCTTCATGCACCTCTTGTGGTACACTCACCTTTAGGCTTTAATTTTGGTCTTGGACCTCATCTTAATTAAATTATGGTTTCTTGGGTGTCTTTTACTTAAATCATAGATTGTTTTTTAAATATAACTGCTCCAACTATAGTATTTGTGATATAACATCCAGCATTATCAGATATGGTTAGTTCAGACCAGTTAGGCCGAAAACCAATTCTATTTCCCAAAATACCAATCTAGGACTGGTTCAAGTAAATTTCCTTAAAATCCACTCTTGAGTTAAAGTATGCAAGTTTATTTTTTATTAAACCCCAAATATTACTTTTAACCACAAATGGATTTCTTCACAATGCAGCGGAAAATAAATATTAAGAGAAATATAACATCAATCACATCAATAGAGACACCAATATTTTTGGGTATGAAAACCCCCGGAAAAACCCAAGATGGGAAAACCGGTGCAGCAGTCTGAGAAGATGTTTTATTAGCAACATACAGAACAATACAATCCAGAAAATCAATTTTTACCCAACCTGGGAAAATCGTACAACCAAACCTCACTGAGAAAACCCCACAAAATTGCACAGCTCTCCTGTGTCACTGTAAGGCCCTTTGCATCAGCGTACGGCCTGATCCGTACGGCCTTGCGTCACCCGTATGGCCCTCTACGTCTATTGTACGGCCGATTGCCTACGTCACTGAGTACGGCCTCTGCGAACTTGTACGGCCTCCTCCGATTTTCCCAAGTCGCTCTGCCAACCTTTGGATAGAAGTTCATCAATCTCACTCTCTGTAAAATTCTCCTGCAAACTGTCTTTCTCACTCTCTGGCTGAAAGCTATGAGCAAGAAATCTCTCTGTACGTATGTGTGTGTGTCCTCTCCACCAAAACAATCTTCTTTTTAACTCAATGGCCAAGCGAAAACCCTAACTTCTCACTATGGATCAATGGATGAGATCCTCAGGTGAGATCAATGGCCAAGATTAGATTAGCCATCACTTAAATTATTTTCACTTTAACTTTATAAAAGTGACTCCATTAAGTCAATTAATACTTAGATCACTTAATGCACTTTTCCTATGTCAAAACTTTGGAAAAGACATTAATACATTTGGCTTCCTGTTTTATGTCTTCTAGCATGCAAGGACACATGCAATGATAGAAGACCTTCCTTGTTGCCACTTTCTAACAGTTCAAACCAATGTTGCAAATATCATGTCGGGGAAAATATCGCCGAGGGTCTGGAAAGAAACTTGTCGAAAATATCGGGGAAAATATCGGGAATTATTGGAAAATATTGGCAAAAATAAACTTAGACCTGGAGTGTTATGAAAATATCGGACAAATCAGCAACACAAAAAAACTCGGGAGAAATCGGAAATATCAAGAGAAATCAGAGAAACTTGCAACACTGGTTCAAGCCAGTTCTTTTTCAGACAATAAGTTACAGGTTCTGATCTTAACTGGTCCATCCAAAACCAGTCCGACCCACAGCCCACTGCCCAGTGAAACACATAAAACAAAAAGAAAAGAAAAAAATCATAAAAAAGGGTGCCTCCCTCCTGAACCCTAATCCAACACTATATAACGATGAACCCACCCACCCCCCTTACTTGCCTGAATGCCTTACACTCTTCTCATTTCGGAGCTATGGCAAAGGGAGTTAATTTGGAGCAAGCTTGGAGTTATTTGGCACTGTTTCAGGGATGCTTTTGGTGGATAGAAAATCTCCATAAACAATCTATATATCATTTACAAGCTTGGAGGAGATTTGAAACTGGATCATGGTGCCCATTCAAAGGTATGAGAAAAATATTTTACATCCTCGTTTTTCTCTATAAATTGCTAATTTCTGTTTTAAAAAAATAAGGATATTAATCCCATTGCTTTGGACGATATTAATCCATCCTTGGAATGGATCAGAGTTTGCAGATGATGACTTGGACTAGATGGGATTTTGGAGCTACTTGAGCACAAAAGGTTCAAAGCACTAGTGAAGCAATTGGAGGATTGAGATAAGCAGATGAGGCAGAGGGTGTTGATGAGGATCCCAGTGTTGGGGATCCTAGTGAAGCACTTGGAGGATTGAGATAAGCAGATGAGGCAGAGGGTGGTGATGAGGATCCCAGTGTTGGGGATAATGATATAATTTGCTCTAGTGATTTGTTGTAGTATGATCTTTTTGAACTCTGGGGGCATTTAGATCCCAATGTTCATGTATTTGTGTTCAAAGATGTATTGTGTAACGTGTTCAGTGCGATTTTGCTATAGTCACCCTTGCATGCTATATACATGAGCAAAGTTTGCATATGTAGTGTCTAATGGTTTCGATTTACATTGATGTACATTAATATACAGTTTTGTATTTATAATTTAAACTTTTAAGTGTTTTTTATAAAACCAGTTCTGGTCCTGTTCGAGATATTAGCTTTTCCAGTTCCAGCCCAATTCAGGTTCTGATGACTTTGATAATATCCACCCACTTAAATAATTCTTGAGAATCACATTTATCCAATTTCTTGCCCTAGGCAACTGCAAAATAGTTGGCCCGTCAAAAATTGTCCAGAAACAGAAAGCATTAGCAAACTAAGTCCATAGCTATAAGGTACATATAAAACCATTTAGGTGCATAAGTATTTGCATAATTCTTTACAACATACATGGAGAACCAAGGGGTACCAATATACAGAAACTATCGTAAGCATCAATTGTGGGTGTTGGAATAAAAAAAACAGAATTCACTAGGGGTCTGAGCATTCAAATTTTGCAATCAAATTTTCAACCAATTATCCAAATCAGAAATCTGAGTCACATATTCACATATTAAATTCGAATTTCATAATAACTTTTCAAATGCATGTGTTGGCACTTGGCATATTTTCCCATACCAATCCTGCCTATGATATTTTGGGGCATATTGTTTAGCATTTTCATTTTCCCACTCTACATGCCAATTCCCATACCTCAAATACATTGCAACTACGACTAAGATAAAAATTCGAGGTAAGTATCTCCAACTTAAAATTTCTCTAAGACTCCAAGCAATTATATTTGGCACTTGCCATTCCAAGACATTTTTAAATCATTTTGTTCCTAGATTTAACATCTCCAATCTCTTAGAATATGTTAGTAATTTTGTTAAGCAATAACAAGGTAAATTTAAAAATGAAGGATTGATCGGTAGCACATAAACAAGAAGTTGATGTGCTTTTATGTTCATTATCTTCAGTTTTTCTATGTTTCTAATTAGGTCTCCTAACATTTTTTTACTATAATCATATTGGGAAAATATGAAAACACTAATCAAACTTGTCACCAAATTCTTTCATTGTTTTACTTTTTCTTCTTTTTATAATGGGATAGAGATAAAAATTACAGAAAAAGAATGACTGTCTAAAGGATCTGTCTGAAACTTGGTTTTTTACGTGTCAGGTGCAAGAGCAATGATAGGTGTGTTGAGCTCCCAAATTACATGCGTGTCAATGTGTCCTGACACCTAACAATTATGGAAAAATTGTTTTGGCAAACATACTCCTGGGTCATGCTGAATCAAACATAAGAGAGTATTAAAAGACATAAATAATAGACTCACCTGTTTCAGGAAACACTTGTTGAGAAAGACTGCGAGAATATCCAGAATGTACATTAAACTGGACAATTGGGAAAGCATTCTTATTAGTACTTACAATGAAACAAAAAATGAATCAAGATCATATCAACTTAAACATAAGCTTAGATTAAACAATGCAAACCTTAAGGACAAATGATCAAGAGTATATCAACTTAAACATAAGCTTAGCAAGCAACAATTCAAACCTTAAGTGAAATAGTAATAGCTTAAATTTATATTATACTTTTCCAAAATAATGTATTCACATATTGCTGTTTTTATTGAAACTAAATTATTGACATAGAACCCCATATGCCAATTTAGCACCATTTAGTGTAGAAACTGTGTGTGTTATCAACTTATCACACCAACCAAAGCAAAGTAGAAATGGAATAGGTATAGAAATGATGTGAAATAATGTGTAGTATGCTCCACAAACCATTACGGTAAAATGTTATCGACCCACAATATACATCCAACCATCATGTCATTGAAAGCTGACATTAAATGCAGTATGTATTTTGTGACACATACTGACAGAAAATATAAATATGAAATTGAGTAACTGAAAGATCATTCATTGATTCTAGTATGTATTTTTTGCTTTAAAGCTAATTGAATCGCCAGTGAGTTGGTAGGGCTAATGAAAAGCTGGCATCAATGAGCACCAAGATACATCTGACCTGGAACTATTGCATGACCCAACTAGGTTGGTTAAAAAGTGGATATCTATATACAACACTCTATCCCGATATCTGAGACAACTCTATAAGGGCTCTCTCAGGGGCATGGAATGCCTACGAGGGTCTCACGAATCTGGCATCTAATATGTTGTTGTATGTAATCACTTGGGTAGTGCCAAGTTGAGGGGTGAGGCTGGAGTGAGTAAGATCAGATTCCAAGAACCTCCCACATGAGAAGGTGGAGAGGGACTTCTGGGACACTCCTTGAAAAGGTAGTAATACCAAGCCTGAATCTCATCGTAAATGGTGTTAAGATTCAAAATGCTAAGATAGATAACATCAGTATTCAATTCAATTTCACAACAATAGCATATACAGGATCACTGAAAGAATAACAAACACAGCATAAACACAAGAGACACAAATTTATCCTGGGAAACCCTCATGGGGTAGAAAACCCAGCAAAACTGCCTCAATATAGATGACCAAAAAGTACAAAGATGAAATCCCCAAGCAAAAGCCCCTTCTCCTTCACAAATATATCTCTCTCTCTCTCCTAATGCGCAATCCACTAGTGAGTGTGTGTCAAATGAGGAGCACACCTCCTCTATTTATACTTTATCTCTCACTTGACATTTTACCTAGCTAGGTCGGCCTCATAACTAAATGACCAATTACAAACCAGGCCGACTTGTCTAGGGGACTTAAACACCCCATTACAACTGACTCTAGGGGAACTAATGCCCCAAATTACATGGGAGGTTTTACCTCAATGACTTTACATTATTAAATACAATAATGACATCCTAACGGAGCAATAAAACATCTCCGAATAAATTACAATAATAAAATACAATAGAATATTCTTCGAAGTTACAATACTTCAACAAATGGGGCAATAGAAGATGATGTGCTCCTCTATCTCAATCTCCTGGAGATGGCAGATATGGCAAAGCTGGCAAATCCTATCTGCTCATGTGATATGATGATCGGCCTAGACCCAAAGCCAATGCAAAGTCAAACTAACTAAAAACTACCCAATGGAATCCTTAGAGTGTGCATCTAATGACAAATTGGGTAAGGCGGTCAAATGATGAGGTTGTCCCTCGGCCCCATGAAGTGCTCTACATAGAAGGCATGTTGGAGCACAATTGCCGTTAGACCACGACCCATAGGCGTTAAGTTCCGCTACAATCGCCAAATTTAAGATCCACGAGAGGGGCTTAATACATGTCACGAAACTCTCGGGGAGCATTAGAGGCAAATGCCAACAATCTCCTCCCCAGCTTTACCCGAGTGAGTTTCGAACTCAAGACGCTCTGATACCATTTGTTGGAGCACGATTGTAGTTAGACCAAAACCAGCAAACGTTAATCTACATTACAATCGCCAAAGTTAAGATCCACAAGTGGGGGTTAACACATGTCACGAAACTCATGGAGAGCAAGGTCATCTAGGGATTAAACAACCCTTAGGGCAATCCAAGTAACCTGAATATACTTGTAAAAGTCCTCTAGATTAATCCTATTCAACTAATGACTAGTCTACATGATTTGACCAAGGGCATCAAGGCAATATTTGAATAGTGGAAGCAATCCATTGAGATACCAACTAATTGAAATAGACATGTGACCTCCACAAACCAGCAACAGACCGACCCATGAGAATTTATCAGGGCAATAGCCTTTGAGGAGTAGCATGAAAGGTAAAGAATATCGATCCCTACCAATGGTAAAGTCGACAAAGCTCCAAACATGATGGATGAAATAAATCAATCCAAAAATGGTCTCAATCTAGAAAGGTTAGGCTACAAAATCCACCTAAATAATGTGCTAGAGGACTTTCCCCTTGCTCCTGATAATGCGGCAAAAGCATGACAACCTGAACTCTCTCCGTCGTACCCTAGTCTGACACTAACAGACTAGGTTCCCAAACCTCAAAGCAATACAAAAATATGATCCTAATAACATTTTCGATGAGGTCCATCTTGGCCGATATGTCTTAAAAATAATTTTGAATAAATAGGAAAACAAGTGGGGAGAACATAGTAAGAATTATAATAAAAATCCTACTTTCCATAGATGATGTAATCTTAACATCCATAAAATCACCCAACCTATAGGAACACTTATTGGATTCAAGACCTTTGTGTGAAGGTGGGGATGGATGAGAAAATAGGGAAACCATATCATACCCAAAAATGAGCATCTAGAGAGAACACGACACTATGAAAACTTAGTGCTAGGGCCTGATGAGGATCTAAAGTTGGATACATATAGAAGTAAGAGGCTTCAAGGAGGATGCAAGGCAAGCTTCTTGCTCCAAAACAAATGTAGGGAAGAATGGGTTTAAGATTGAGGTATGTTATGCTCCCTCCTAAACTTTCTTCATCATAGCCTAGTCTATCTCTGATAGATTTGGTCCCCAAAACTCTGAGCCATACAAAACTATGGGCCTAATAACATTGTCCATGACATTCATCTTGGACAATATGTCCTAAAAATGGTTATGAATAAATAGTAAGAATTACAATAAGGATCCTAGTTTTTATAGATGATGTGATCATAACATCCATAACATTACCCAACATATATGAACACTTACTAGCATATATGATTTTTACCTCTCAAACCCTCACTTCTTGAGATAAAAGTCCTAAAGCTCAAGTGAGACCTTGGAGGAACTAGGAGGGATGCCAATGCCAACTAACAAACTGTCTTCACACTTTAGGTTGTTGTTGTAAATGTAACTTCGGAAGATATTCATTTGTATTTTATATTGATATTATTATTGTATTTTATTGTACCTCCATCGAATATGTTTTTCCTCAGACGGGGATGTCATTATTATGTTTAGTCATGCAAGGTCATTGAGATAAAACCTCCATTGTAAGTCGAGGCAATAGCACCCCAAAGAATAAATGTAAAAGGTATTATTGAGTCTCCCTAGGACAGGTTGGCCCAGTCAAGTTAGTCAAGCCGACCTAATTAAGAAAAAGGTCACCCAGACATAAAGTATAAATAGAGAGCTTGCTCTCTCATTTGGACACACCTCTCACTCACTCAAGTTCGCATAAGCAAGAGAGAGAAGACAAGTTCACTGAGGAGAAAGAAGAGAGAGTTGCAGAAGACTTCCTATTTTTGGGTTTTCCAATTTGTGATATTGTATTAGTGACTAATCTATCTTTGAGGAAGTTGCGGAGTTTTCTCCTTTATGGTTTCCCCGAGGAAAACTATTGTGTCTATTGTGTTTTGTTGTGCTTGTTATTCTTTCAGTTAAAGATCCTAGTTAATTTGAATTAAAGTGCAAACTCTAACATGGTATCAGAGCTAACCTGAAAAGAAGGCATTGTGCAGCAATGGGAAACTAGGGCTTCCTAGTTCAAGGTCTTATTTCCACAGATCATCTAAAAAGAGGACTAGGCTAACATTCCCTAGGAGGGCACATCTTTTGGAGGCAGTAGAATCAAATTCCGAGAATTTTCATTTTTGGCCCTGTCACTACTGTCAGGAGGAAAACTAGGGTATCAAGTTTTTAGGGCTTTTCTCCATCAATTTGGAAAAAGGAGTACATTGGACAACTCGCATTGAGGAGGCACATCTTCCTGTCTAATCAAAAGTTCAAAATTCCAACTTTGGAAAGTTAGGGTTTCTCTAACAAACCTTAGGCCAGCCAGCTACAGAACCAGATTGGGCATCTCAAATTGGTAAGACCTAAATCTCTGTTATTTCCATTTGAGGTTCTCATTTCAAAATGACTACCACACCAAGCTTGACGATAAGCTTGAGGGAGTTGATAACTTCCAAGCATGTAAGTATAGGATTGCTCTTGTCCTTGAAGAAAATGATTTGGACAAATATGTTAGTGAGGAGGTTCCAGCACCAGAGGGAGATGAGGCTAAGGCTATCCACAAGAAGAACTTGGTCAAGGCCAAGAGAATTATTGCAAACTCCATTAAAGATCATCTCATCCCCCATGTGTCATCCTTGAAGACACCCAAGGAGATGTTTGATGCTTTGACGAAATTATTCGAAGGGAAGAACATCAATCGAAAGATGACGTTAAGGAACCAGCTCAAGAATGTGAAGATCCTAAACTCAGAGACCATGCAATCCTACTTCACAAGGATCTCTCAAATCAAGGAACAACTTGAAGTAGTTGAAGAAAAGGTAGAAGGAGAGATCGTTATGACCACCTTGAATGGTCACCCAAGATCACGGGATTCATTCCTTCAAGGAATATGTGCCAGAAAGAAGTTGATCACCTTCAACAGACTATGGGAAGAATGCACCAAAGAAGAAGCTCGGCTAATAGCAAGAGAAGAAAAGGTGGGAGCAAACAATGATGATCAAGCTCTCACAGTTCATGCTAGAAGAAATCACAACAAGAGGGAGGACCACCATCACAACAAGAGGGAGAACCACCATCATGGAAGACAAAGGAGATCCAGAAGAGATCTATCTAGTGTTAGATGTTACACATGTGATGAGAAGGGACACTACTCCAGAGATTGTCCCAGAAACAAAGGTTCCTCCAACAAGAAGACTAACAAGAAGAGACATGATGCTCACACGGCTAAAGACGATGAACCAGCAAGAAAAAGAACCAGAGAAGAAAGAAACGATTCTTCAAGCGATGAAGAATATGTCCTAAACTCAGCACTCACAGGCACCATCACACACGGGAGCAATGATTGGCTTGTAGATAGTGGAGCATCCAAGCACATGACGGGATACAAAGAATGTTTCATTAATCTATCTGAGCATGAGTCACCTCACAAGGTGAAACTTGGGAATGATTATCAATATCCCATCAAAGGAAGTGGAGAGGCTTCCTACAAGCTAGACTCCGGCAAATCTTTGAAGATGAAAGATGTCCTATATGTTCCAGGACTAAAGAAGAATCTTCTCTCCATCTCAGCACTAGATGCTAAAGGAATGAGGGTTGCATTTGTCGATGGCCAAGTCCTAATGTGGACTAAAGGAAAGACAATAGACGATGCAACAATAATTGGAGAGCAAGTGGGAGGCTTGTACAAATTGAAGGGGCAACTTGAACAAGCATTGGTTCATGATTCCATGGAACCAAGTGAACTATGGCACAGAAGACTTGCACATGTGCACTATAGAGCACTACCTATTGCAAGCAAAGCAGTTTCAGGACTACCAGAAATCCAGACAAAACATGAAGGCATTTGCAAGGGATGTGCACAAGGAAAGAATGTAAAGAAGGCATTTCCCAGCAGTGAAAGCAGAGCAAAAGGAATATTGGAGATAATCCACTCAGATGTATGCGGTCCCATGTCATCCAGCTCACTAAGCGGGTATGTATATTATGTTTCTTTTATAGCCGACTTTTCCCATAAGACTTGGATTTATTTCTTGAAAAGTAAAGATGAGGTATTTAGCAAGTTCAAGGAATTTAAAGCCTTGATCGAGAATCACACTGAGAAAAAGATCAAGACCCTTCGATCGAATAATGGCGGAGAATTCACTTCGAAAGAATTCAAGAACCTATGCAGAGAATCTGGGATTAAGAGGGAGTTGAGCACTCCTTACAATCCTCAATAGAATGGTGTTGCGGAATGAAAGAACAGAACGATAATGGAAGCAGCAAAAGCAATGCTACATGACCAAGATCTTCCCATGCACTTATGGGCAAAAGCAGCAAGAACAATTGTGTATGTACAGAACCGTACACCTCATCGAGTATTAAACAACAAGACTCCCGAAGAAGCTTTCTCAGGTGAGAAAACCAAAGTCAGCCATCTCAGGATATTTGGCTAGCCAGTGTACATACACATCCGGAAGGAAAAGAGATCCAAGCTAGATCCTTCAGGAAAAAAGAGAATATTCGTGGGATACAGTGACACTTCAAAAGCCTACCGAATATACTTCCTACGATTCAAGAAGATCGACATCAGCAAAGACGTAACATTTGACGAAGACTCGGCATATAACAAATCAAGAAAACTACCTATTGAAGAGATTGAAGAACCTGAAGAAACCAGAGTTAGAGACGCAGCGATGGAAGAAACGATTCTAGAAGAGCATGAAGACCGCAACATGGAAAAACCACAAGAACCTGTAGATCCACCTCGTGAGAAGAACTCCCACAAGAGAAGACCAACATGGGTACGAGAAGCAATACAAGATGTAGAGAAGTATGGCGCTCCAGAGGGGATGCACAGAGAAAGCAAGAGACTCAGACCATACTCCAGCTATGTGGCCCTGCTATGCGACCTCATTGATAAAGAACCTTCCAACTATGAAGAAGCAACAGAGAAGAAAGAATGGAAGGATGCCATGATCGAGGAGTACCAGGCAATTATGAAGAATGTTGTCTGGGAGATAGTTCCGAGAACAAAAGGGAAGTCTATTGTGACTTCGAAGTGGATCTACAAGATCAAGCATGCTGCAAACGGTAGCATTGAAAAATACAAGGCAAGGTTTGTGGCATGTGGCTTCTCCCAGAAGGAAGGCATAGACTATGAGGAGACATTTGCATCTGTAGCAAGATACGCTTCCATCAAATGTATACTTGCATTGGCTGCAGTAATGAAATGGAAGATACATCAGATGGATGTCAAGACAACATTCGTGAATGGTGTAGTTGAAGAGGAAGTGTACGTGGAGCAGCCACTGGGATTTGAGACACATGACAGACAGACTCATGTGTGCAAGTTAAAGAAAGCCTCGTACGGATTGAAGCAGGCACCCAGGACGTGATACAACAGGATGGGCAACTTCCTGATGAGCTTAGGCTTTACCAAGAGTAAAGCAGATTCCAACCTTTACTTCAAGGTTGAAGGTGGAAGACCAGTGATACTTCTGTTATATGTAGATGACCTGTTTTTGACAAGTGAGAATGAGCTCATTGCAAACATAAAGAGGAGGCTTGCCGCAGAGTTCGAGAAGAAGGACCTGGGTATGATGCATTATTTCTTAGGCATGGAGGTGTGGCAGAGTGCGGATGGAATCTTCCTTGGTCAAGGAAAGTATGCAATAGAGATATTGAAGAGATTCAGAATGATGGACTACAAGGCAATGGCCACACCAATGACATCGAACTTGAAGCTACTATGTGATGCTTCATCAGAGACAGTTGATGCCACGATGTATCGACAGATGATTGGTTCGTTGATGTACCTGACGAACACGAGACCAGACTTATGCTTTATTGTTAACATCCTAAGCGAGTTCCTGACGGATCCGAGACATGTTCACTTGATTGCTGGAAAGCATATATTGAGGTACCTAAAGGGTACAGTTGACTATGGGCTCAAGTATGAGGTGAATCAGAAGATTAACCTGCATGGTTATGTTGATTCAGATTGGATAGGCAGTGCCACAGATAGGATTAGCACTTCATTATGTTGCTTCAGTATGGGATCTAGTATGATCTCCTGGTTTAGTAGGAAGTAGTCATGCATGGCACTGAGTACAGCTGAAGCAGAGTATGTTGCAGCCTGTTTGGCCAGTTGTGAGGCAGTATGGCTTCGGAAGCTACTGTCAGATTTGTTTGATCTCCAGTTAGAGGCGACTTGTATCTTCTGTGACAACCAGAGTTGTGTGAAGTTGTCCGAGAACCCAGTGTTCCATGACAAGTCGAAGCATATTGAGATCAAGTACCACTATATCTAGGATATGGTGCAAAGAGGAGCAGTGAAGCTCCAATATGTGGTGACAGACGAGTAGATAGCCGATGTGTTGACCAAGTCGTTAGCTAGAGTGAAGTTCGAGTACTTCAGAGAGAAGCTTGGTGTTATCCAGATCGAGGTTCGTCAAAAGAGGGAGTGATGAGACCGGAAGAGGTAGATGCACTAGAGCTAGTTCTCGCATGGTGGAAGACGCAGGTGGTCCTTGGGACGTAATGCACCTAGGGTGCTCTGGGCTGTACTCCCATGCCCGAGAAGATGTAGAGTTGGTTCTCGCATGGTGGAAGACACAGGTTGTCCTTGGGATGTAATGCACTTGGTGTGCTCTTGCTTGTACT
The DNA here is from genome assembly GCA_027924585.1 of Larix kaempferi. Taxonomy (NCBI): domain Eukaryota; kingdom Viridiplantae; phylum Streptophyta; class Pinopsida; order Pinales; family Pinaceae; genus Larix; species Larix kaempferi. Next base: position 993,366 of record BSBM01000458.1, on the reverse strand, counting down.
CCCATGTTGGAGACGTTGAGAGGTCCAACGGTCACAAAGACACTTTGTGTGCGCCTAGGCAGGATCTCACATGGTGGAAGATGCAGGTTGTCCTTGGGACGTAATGCACCTGGGGTGCTCCTGGCTGTGCTCCCATGCTGGTAGACGCAGGTTGATCGTTGAGAGACGTAATGCACTTGGGGTGCTCCTGGGCTGTACCCACTGGGTGGGAGATGCAAGTGGTTTGCTGGACATGAGGTGTGCATCTGGGTCGTGCTCCTTGTGATGATGAAATGATCTGGATACAATGAGATGATAGTAGAAGATGCAGGTGATTGTTGTGGCAATGTAATATGTGGTCCTGGGCTATACCTACTTGATGGCTTGCTCATAGAGATGATGAAGACCTACATGAGAGCTAGGCCTACATCCAGCATGAAAAAAAGCTGGCTCTGTAGAACTTCTTATGACGAATAGATTCAAGAGATGTCACTAATCAATAATCGACAAAATGAGGATTACGACAGCAGCGACGATGATGATCTAGTGTTGATGATGATGTTCCAGCATTGATGATGATCCAACGATGATGACGTTGTCCAGAATATGTGTCCAAAATGATGATGACTGTGGCGAGAGAATACCTTCCTAGTTAAGAGGGAGTGTTGATGTAAATGTAACTTCGGAAGATATTCATTTGTATTTTATATTGATATTATTATTGTATTTTATTGTACCTCCGTCGTAGATGTTTTTCCTCCATTCGGGGATGTCATTATTATGTTTAGTCATGCAAGGTCATTGAGATAAAACCTCCATTGTAAGTTGGGGCAATAAAACCCCAAAGAATAAATATAAAAGGTATTATTGAGTCTCCATAGGACAGGTCGACCTAGTCAAGTTAGTCAAGCTGACCTAATTAGGAAAAAGGTCACCCAAACATAAAGTATAAATAGAGAGCTTGATCTCTCATTTGGACACACCTCTCACTCACTCAAGTTTGCATAAGCAAGAGAGAGAAGACAAGTTCACTGAGGAGAAAGAAGAGAGAGTTGCAGAAGACTTCCTATTTTTGGGTTTTCCATTTTGTGATATTGTATTACTGACGAATCTATCTTTGAGGAAATTGCGGGGTTTTCTCCTTTATGGTTTCTCTGAGGAAAACTATTGTGTCTATTGTGTTTTGTTGTGCTTGTTATTCTTTCAATTAAAGATCCTAGTTAATTTGAATTAAAGAGCAAACTCTAACATAGGTTGGCTCTCCTCCGGTAGAAGGGAGGCTTCCCTTGAATCAGATTACTAGAACTTAGGCAATGATGTTCAAGGTGAAACGAAGAGTTAGCTCTAGTAAAACAATTTGGATGTATTTTAGGAAATAGGATGATGAGTGGATCGAAGACTATTGTCTTTCTATTGGGCATATGGGATCAAATCAAGGCTCATGGGAGGCTATTCTATTGAGAAAAAACTAAAGGAGGGTAATTGATGTTGAAGTGTACAAGCAACCAAATCCTTTTCCTTATTGTCCCAAATTGCATAAATATGAAGACTATCTCTACAAAGAATGAAATCTATGTACACATCACCACGCTCAGAGAAATATGCTTCCGTAAATGGCATGCCAATGATACACAAATGAACAAGGAAAGATATCATCCAACTCAATACTCCCCAAGGTTATGTCAAGAAATATCCAGCAAGAAAGATAACATTCAGATCTAGAAGATTTTCTCATCCATAAGGCACTTTACTTAATCCTCAAAAAGAAAGGGATTTCTCCCCAAATCCACCATCATAAATAGAGAGAGAAAACCCTTATATAGGTTTGAGATCTATCTCCTCAACGATCAAACATTCTCAACAACCTCCCTACCAAAAATAGAAATGTGTTGTTGAGATCCACTTTCTTCTCCAAGAAGAAACAATAGAATATGCTAGATACATCCTTATCTCCACGAAGAACAATATAATATTACAAACAACTCCTATGGCAAGTCTACAATGAATAAAATAGTGAATTGATTCTGCTAAATAACTTCTCCCAGGGAGGTTGACCATGTGAATAACCTCCAACAACCTCCATAGAGTGCAACAATCACCCAATACATGAATCAACCCACTCAAAGATGAAGAGGATCTCAATAAATGATAATCAAAGATCCCCAAAGCAAAGATGCCTCCTCAATTGTCACGTACAACCTCCATAAGTGGACAACTTCCTCATTCAATGTATCAAGAGACCAAGACATGCCATAAAGGGGTGCGTCTCTCCCAATATTTTATTCACACGATGGCTTCAATAAACAAATCCATGCGAGCATGTGGTCAAAGAAACCAACTTAGGGAAAAGTCATGTATATTAAGGGGATGGCTCCTCCAAAGTCATTGGCCAGCTCAATCCAGATCACTATAATAGTCAACATGGCTCATGGCTTGGAGAAATACATTGTGTCGTCATATGTGGTACCACCTGTTACCGGACAAACTAGCAGGGCTAGTGTCCAATAGACAATGCAAGGAGAGTGTGACCCAATGTCACCCCAATCACACTTCCACGACTTCTTAGGAGTATCATGACCTCCAAGGGGAGAGCCCTTTTTGCTATATTTGTAAAACACTTAGGCAACCAAACTAGATTTTCTATGTAAATGTATTAGTGCCCAATGTGTTTTATGGAGTCAAATGAAGAATGAAGAAAACATAATATGAGACATAAATGGTGCAAATGTTATCAAAGCAAAGTAACCATGTCAATGTCAATAGCAAAGCATTATCCATCCAACATTTATCATACGCAATGTAATTACTCTATTTAGGAAAAGAAGGAAATGTATTGCTGCCATAATTAAAGTAAATCTCACAGTAAGTTTGACAGTAATAAGTAAATTGTGGCAGTGCTCTCTAGCAGTAGACAATCAAGTAATGATCCAACAATTATGGTATCCAAAAAGTGGTTAGCATCATGCAATGTGTACCAAATCAATGACCAATGAACATTTATAGATCAAGTTTGATTTTTCAATTCTGTAGCACACCAACAGTAACACTTCCATATGTGTATCCAATGCAATGCTATGATTGTACACAGTGCTCATGCAAAGTATTTAACCATTGATCATCTAACACTTAGGATATTCAACACAAGTGCTTTGCATCTTAAGGTATCAACCAAATCAACTCAGATTAGAACACTTTAACCTCAAATATCAGGTCTGATATTACAGTCCTGTAGCATTCATAAGGTAGTCAAATTCAGTCCTTTGTGTCCCCTTTAAACAGTAATTAGATGTCCTTTTTTACCAACTGTTTAATGTGGTTTTTTCTGTGTATTTATATGATAGTTTTAGTGCAGCAAAGTGTGGACAGTCTGTTGCTGTTGCAGACAAAGATGGAGCGGGGCAGAGGGCTATAAAGGGACCAAAAGGAGATGGTAAGGTCTTGAATGGGCAACCACAGAAGGAGAAAGGAGACCGAGGCGGAAAAGAAGAAGCCCCAAGGCTGTAAGGTGGAAAAAGGAGCAGGTCGTGGGTGTAAAGAAGGAGAATTAGGGCTATTAGGGAGGAATAAGGGTAGAATTAGGGTTCAGAGTAGGTTAGGGTTTAGATTTTTAGGATTATGGCAGATTTTAGGGTTTTTTAGAATTTTTTTATATTTTTAGGGCTGCCACAATTTCGCCCTAGGATTTTTAGGGCCTAAAATGGCAGGCCAAATTTGTAGGAGGGAGGGTCGAAATTTTAGAGTGGCCAAAAATTGGAAAAAAAAATTATTATTTTTTAGGGTTTCAGACATAAAATTGCAGACCTAATTTTAACCCTAATTCTACCATGAAAATGCAAGCAAATTTGACAAATTTTGATAAAACAAGGGTTTCATGGATGTAACCCTAAACCCTAGGCCTAGAGGAGAGGTGACCAGCCTCCCTCTTGGAGTAATCTTCTCTTTGCCTCCTAAACTAGGGCTTGCTACAACAAACTCTGGGTTTCGTGATAGGAACCTAATCTAGGGAAAAATTAGAGATCCAAGGCCAAACTAAGGAAAACCTCCTCTAGGTAGCGTTTTCCACCATGCAAAGAAAATAGAAGGACGACAACAAGGCCTTAATCAAAAAAAGTGCAGCTCAATGGCCGCCATTCAATCATTAAGAAGCAAGAATTTACCTACCTTCACCAAGCAAGGCTAAAACTAGACTTACTTGAGCTTTGTGTTGTTCCAACAATTCCTAGCATCCACCGTGCATGAGCAAAACCCTAGAAAGCATCCAAATTTCATCCACAAGGCAAAGAAGAGAAAACTCCAAGAGGTGCGCATCACTTTCCAAAAGACTATCTTGGGTAAAAGAGCAACATAATGTAATTTATCCCTTGAGTTATGATTTACAAATGAAGTGAGGAGTTTTATTTATAGTGTTCTCAACTCACTATTACAAAATAACCAAGCCGACAGGCCAAATATAATGTCAATGTAAAAATATAACATGAAATAATATAAAATAGTCTAAAAGATGGCTGAAAGGTGGCTACCTACGGTATTTTTCCACTACGTGACCAAAAATTGCTAAAAATAGGTAAAACTGAACAAAAGGATTCACTCCGAAAGGTGGAAAGAGCAGGGGGAATCGTATGCCCCATCTAACCCCAACAATGCTGAAAAACCCTCAATGCCCCCCCTCTCCAAGCTTGTGGGCCTGGTAACCAAGGATGACATCACTGAAAATGCACCAAGGATATAGAGTACCCTGCTGGAAAGGGGCCAGGATGGGTGCAGAGGGTGACCGGAAGAGGAGGCAAGTGCCTCGGAGCTGAAATACTGTCACCGATGTAGAAAACAAGTAGGGGGTCATGTGACCCAATGACCTACCCCTAGGAGCCCCGAACAGCAACCTCAAGGATACAAGCCCCTGCATGAGGCAATCAACAATGCCACTAAGCCATAGTACTCCTAAAGGAAGGATCAAAGGGTCCGGCCATAACCACCTCTCAAAAAGTGTTGATAATACCCCCATCATGGCCTTGAAGAAAAATACAACCCCTCTCCTTGGGCAGACATCTGAACGTGAGCAGGTACTGGTACCACGTAACATCACCAACATGGAATAACTATAAAATTGTCAACCTCCATCAACTCAAGTGTATGGGAGGCAATCCAAATAATTTATTTATATAAACCAAGGAATTGGCCTACCACACAATATAATAATATAACTTGTCTCTGTTGGTGTTTATTATGTGTTAAATAATTCCAATATTTAAATTGTCAAACCGAGGAGGGAGCTTATGAGATGCAATCACTATATGTGCAGGATTGAAGGCTTGAACTAACCTAAGCTGACTAAAGATGCAAATGTGCTAACATGCAACTATAAGATTTTTAAACTACTTACATGACTTTCATAATTCAAATGCAAGAATTTATTCTATCTATGAAAACAGGAAACTGATTACCAAATGAAGCAAGTAGAAAACTTAATAAAGATGTTTAACTGAATTGTATTTGATTTGGAAAGTAGAAAACTTGATAAAGATATTTATTATAGATGCAAGTAGAAAATTTGATAAAGATATTAATTTCTGATCCAAATCTTATGTTATGAACATCTTCATTATATAACTGAACAGAAACTAGTGTTATGATTAACAAACTGAAACAACTTAAAGAATGGAATTATTAAACTATGACTTGAAAACAAACTATCTAAAAAATGAATTGATAAATTCTAAAACAGTAGCTAATTATCAAAACAGAACTACAGATCTGACTTTGGAAGAAGGATGAGAAGAGGATAAGGAGAAAGTAAAGAAGAAGGAAAGAATGACAGAACTTAATTAGAAACTTTAAATAACAAGAAGCGAGATTGAATTACATCTAAAACTATTAAGGAGGAACAGGAAGAATGATGAGTGGAAGGCAGAAGAAATTGGATATTGAAAGAGGCCTAAAACAATGCAGAAAACACACAGGTCCGAATGATGATCCGAACGCCTGTCTGAATGACGGTCCGAATGACAGTCCGAATGGAGGAAAATGAGTTAAATTAAGGAAAAGAAGAGTTTTGAATTATTTAATTACCAACTGGCTTATGCAAGTGATCCTACTGTGCAAAAGAAGCAGTGTAGAGATTATTGAGAAGCTAAGTTAACAAGAAGCTATCTATTCTAGTCATTATCTGAGTAGAGGAATGATTTCTATGAGATATAGGAAGAAGGTTGAAATGGAAGAAGAAAGAGTTAACCTACAGCAGGTAGGAAGAAGAACTAACAGAGGGGAAGAAGGGAGAGAAAGGAATGCTGACTATGGAAGAATTTGGAAGCAATATCTAACTAAAAATGATGGAAGAAGGACTGAAAGCAAACTACAAATTATTAAGCTGTTGGTCGACCATTCTAATCCTGGAAAATAAACTGTGTTAGCAGCACAATACAAATTACAGAAATATAGAAATGACAAATACAAAAAAACGAAACTATTTACAGGTACAAGAAAATAAACTAGCTATTTGCAGAAAAGAAAATGCAAAAAAAGATAACAAAACCTTTGGTTGATGAGAGGCCCTTCCCAGCAATCAGAGGTGAAACTAAATTACTTAGTTACTATCAACAGAACAATTACGAAACTGGAACTCCCATTAATTGATAAAAAGTTACTGCTACAGTCTATATGGTACTCTGCGCTATCTCTGTATATATCTGGCTCTGCCTTTCTCCACAGGAGACGCCTTTATATAAGTTTACAATGGGAGAGAGGGTCGACGAAGTTGACCTCTCTAAAAATAGTGGTCTTTAATGTCATACAACAGCTGCAAGGTGGCTCACGACAGCACACAAGCCAATTGCCTACTTCCACGGCGTCGACCCTACCCAATATGAACAACTACGTGTTCATTTCCTTCAACCATGGGCAGAGTGTCAACTGGCGAGTTGGATGAACGGAGGAGAGGACTGTTGGAGCGTCAACGTGGACAGAGCGAAGGCAAATGAGGATTCTCTAGAACATTGGCGTGAGCAAGTGACGTGATACCAGGCTGAATGCGCAGGAAAATTGGAGTTGAAGCGTGGACATGGAGAAGAGGTGTGTTGTTGAGCTCACCAGGCATGGGGACGAATCTTCCAGAACCCAAGCTCATCAACCATCAGCACCACGTGGCTAACAGAACCCATGTGCTTGTTTTTATTTTTAACGGCCAGAGATATGCCAACCGTGGATTTCGGGGGCTGAACGCGGGGTTGAACGACGAGCGAACGTGTTCGAACTTGACACATAAGCACGCGGTTTGAATGAAGGGTCATTTGAGAAACGCAGCCTGCAAATTAAAACATAAATACCAATTATGCCCATAAAATGTCACTTTAACATAAATAAATCATGATATAACAAAATGTAAACAAGATTTGCGTAATAGGTAAATATATGCATACCTAGACTGTTTGATGGGCTAAATGGCAAAGAAAACAACTTAATATAGCAAAAATAATGAAAATAACACTATTCAGAGTAGATTTGTTGATAAAAAATGGTGACAAAAATGGACATCAACAATCTCCACATGTTTGCCATAGTATGGGTTCAGGTAGCACTCCATCAAAGGCTGACATGCTTCATGAGAAAAAGGAGACAAACCCATCCACATACAATAATATGTGTGCCAATATAACCCCAAGAAATAATAAAGCAAGTGAACAAAGGGTAATGCACCAAGTGCTCTCACATGTGACCCAAACCATAGGAAATACATCAATAAGTGCTAGGGTGCTGAACAAATAAGCTCAAATATCATACCGTCAGAGTCTAACCATGTTCCAAGCAATGATCAACCATTCACAAAATCATGTCTCATCCCACATCATCATCGTCCAACCCCTTGGGGGGGCTGCTAGAACCCCATACATAAGCAAAGGTGTAGCAATCTAGACATGATGAGCAATATACCAAGAACACCACCAATATGCTAAGATGAATCACATGAGATAGCAAGCATTACCAAATATCACCTAGCATGCTGATCCAAGATATGCAACCATGAGGAAAGAACCAATAAATGGAACCCTAACAATCCATCACAAAGGAGAAACGACTCTCCTCCAATCCGAAGTATCTGAGCAACCGAATGAAGCATCATCTCCAAGTCAAGCCAAATCTCATGAAGCTATCATCTTGTAAATCCTTGTAATGTGAGATAAAAATCACATGTGTAATCCTCATGCCAGGTAACAAAGACCTTTTGTGTGCAGGTGGGGATGGATGTGAAGAAAAGGAAACTAATGTGGCCGTAACTTAAATTAAGAAGAAACAAGATCAGACTGAAAAATGAGCATGTAGAGATAACTCAAAACTATGAATACTAGTGGTAGAGTTCAAAAGAGACATCAAGGAGGATGGAAGGCAAGCTTCTTGCTCCAAAACACATGCAGGGAAGCATTGGTTTACGATTGGGGTATGTTATGCTCCCTCTTCCAAGCACTCATAATATCATTACTTCGATACAAGTGTGAGGAATGGATACTGTTACCCCTCATATTGCATGAGGATTGCATGTGTGATTTTTTATCACACAATTCAGAGATTTGCAGGTGGTGCTTCCATTCTGTTAGGCTGCATGATTACTTTGGGTGGGAAAGATTCATCTTTCTCTTGTGATGGATTGTAATAGCTTGCTTCTCATTTCATGGTAGCACATCTTTGGTGGTTGGATCACCATGTTAGTGGTGATACTGGCTACTTTGTGCGACTTATATAAGCATCATGGTATTCAAGCTCCACTTTGCACATGCATGGTGATCCAGCCCCTCGTTGGATGAGGAGACATGGTTCTTGCATGGAGAGTCCTAGTACATTGGGGTTTGATTTATATTCGGATCACCTCTTGGCATGGTTAACAACCCATCCTTGTAAAGTGCCCAGTATGATCCATCTTTCAAAAAACCTGTGATGGCTTGTTTTAATTGTGCATCCCTGAGAGCACTTTCAGTAGTAAATTGATAATCAGCAAATTAAAAGCCAGTCCAGCACATATGCAACCAGCAAACATTAACCTATGCCATTAGATCTGAATTGAGTCTGTTGGGTTTCAGTGGAAGCTACAGGAAAAGACACAGTAAAGGATGGTATTAACTGCCCCTGTTCATAATGCATTTGATGATGAATAAATAAAGTTCCAGCATGTTGATTTTAGGCACTATAATGAGTTCAACTAACATTGCATTCTTCTGTAGGGCACACTTGAGAAAAAATGTCATCTTACTGCTTGTTCACTATTCAAACTGGCCATAATGCACATCCATCAAGAAGGAATAATTTATTGTATTTGTGATCAAAGTTGTTGAGTGGCACAGCTTCATAGGATGCAGATTACATGAGTAATTTACAATGTTACAAGAATCATGGGTGTGATCAGAATCGGCTGAAGGATCCGGTGCAGCTGTGGCATTCATCTTAAAAATAGGAATCAGGGATTCAAAAACTTAACCCTAATGTTTTTTACAAATATATATTTAAAATTAAAATTTTATATTGACAATTTAAAAACAAAGAAACAAAATCTAAAATGATTCATAAGATCATTGATTCTCAAATGATTCAACCATTCATAACATTATAGTAAAAACCTAGTTTAACAACTCCAAATATGTGAAAGTGATCTCAATCTTCCTACATTCATAGTAACTACTATATGATATGCTTTTCAAAAATCTGGCGAATCCGTATCCTCGTAACTTAGGTTATTACAGCTACACTCGGCATTATTAGAGGGCCCACTCACCTTGTTGACATGGCAATTATACTATTTTATTGGAGCTGGTTATCTCCATTGTCAAGATCAAGATCTCCCAATGCATCTTTGGGCAGAAGCAGCAAGAACAGCGATGTATGTACAAAACCGTACACCTCATCGTGTATTGAACAACAAGACTCCTGTTATCACATCTATGTTAGCTGGAGCTACCATACTGCAAACCAAGGTTACTTGGGAGCGGGGAGCAGGGAGCGGGGAGCGGGAGCGAAGCGAAAAGCGAAAATTTCAAAAGCTCCCGTTTTGGGAGCGTTCCGGGAACATTTTTTATATTGTATATATTTTGATATATTTTGATGTATTTATATCTAAAAAACATGTAGGATGTTGAATTAGCTATAGAAAACATGGATTAAACCATATAACATCAATCATATAGTAGTTATAACTTATAACATTATCATCAAATGATCAACCATAACTACTTTTATATGAGCTTGGCAATGAAGGGAGGTACCATGACATTGTCATCAAATGATCAACCTAGTATAGGAGCTTTTAGTATTGGAGAGGTAGGGAGCACATCGGGAGCGCCTTGGGAGCGTGCTCCCAAAACTGGGAGCGTTTTGGGAGCGAGCTCCCAAAACTGGGAGCGTTTTGGGAGAGAGCTTCCGAAGGAAGCGAGCTTCGGGAGCGGGAGCGAGGGGGTGGGGATAGCTCCCACGCAACATAGCTGCAAACTGTGCGGCCGAGGACCACAGAGTACTTTTTTTTCCAGATCAGAGATCCAATGCCTTCAGAGGAGGCATACAGTCTTGTTCAGATTGCCCCGAGCAGATGTGTCAGAGGGTACAGATGGTTGTACAGTGGTACAGACATGTTACTTAGCATTTACCACAGGGTCACCCTTCCATGCCAGGCTTTGATATGAGCCCATTGAGACAGTTGCCTAGTCTTGTTTTGATTGAGACTATCACAGAGTATTGTTGGTTTACTATTTGTGCCCGGATTCAACAGAGATCCAATTCAGAGACAGCCTAAGCAGCAGGTATATGGTACGGCAGGTATTGCATTTGATGTATATTGCTCATGATTGCTGCTTCGACTTGTTTATACATGATAGTACACTAACTCTACATATGATGGTTGATTTGGTGATCTAGTTTTATGATATGTGATTGGGCCCTTGGTGATGTCAGTCCACCCCTTCCTAGTAGGCTCCTGTTATATGCACACCAGGTTACACCCCTACTCTTGGTATAGACTTGGTCATTTAGTCCCTAGGTAGCTGACTTTGGATCCACCTTCACCTTCTCCATCCATCCGACTCATACATGATATACTTTCCCGACTTGGATTCCGATTTGTGACATTGAGGATCCCTTTCCCCACTAATCTCTGAGTATGCCATGATTCCTTGTCTATTGTGCCTCGGCTCTTTAGTGTGTGAGATGCACTCTCAAACCTGGGATTTGCTCCTGTCGGTTGCCCCCGATGTTGCAATGCAGTTAGGATTGTGTAGCCTCACCGGGTGTTCCCCATTGGTCATTAAAGCATGTATTGCTCACCCCCATTACTTTGCAGTATGAGCACCATGATTATATCTATTGAGATATGTATGTAGCCCAAAAAGGGCCTTGATGTAAATTGAAGAAATGAAGAAATGTAAAGCAAGCCAAAAGGCTTTTTGTAAATGTACATCTAGCCAAAAAGGGCTAAGTATGAAACTCATTGTAAAATCCATGCTATGTGTTTGTAAACACACATGGACACAGGTCAGCCATACATGTCAGCATTTGTAGTGGTTATTCCTCACCTAGTCCTGCGAGGCAAGGAGGTGAGAGGGAGCAAGGGACAAGCTCAAGATTGTCCCCTACAGTCTCAAGTTATTGTTTGCCAGACACCCAGTTTGGCGGCTCTAGAAAAGAACCTCACAGAGTCTTCGGGCACGGATGTGAGTTGTGAGATGTCTAGTGGCGGTTTCCCTGCACTATACCCATTTGTGAGGCACCGCCCTTCCTCGTGTTCTGTCATGGTATACTTATCTCAGTGGACCCCGCTTTCCCGAGTTATCCAAAAGGTTACATGATCCTCATCCTTGTCATTCCTCATCCTTCGCCATGTATTCCATATCACCCAAAGTCAGCTAGGTGGTCAAGTCTATAGGTTGTGCATAACAGTTGAGTCTTTTGGATGTGGTGGGCCCACCTCACCTAGGGCCTTATATTTTCCGGAATTTAATGCAGTTTTTTATCACCATATTATTATCATGATGTTTAGTAATGTACTAACTTGTATAAGGAAGCCTTTCACTCCATGATTGCATACAAGTTTTCAGCTAGCACCATTATTGACCAGATTTGACTTGGTCAAACTAGGTTGACTAGGCCAAAAATGGGCCCGAAAAAATGTTGCAACTGGAATTTCGATTTTGGTCAATTATTATCTACAGGGGACCCATATGAGCCTCCAAGTGACAGAATGCAAAAAGATCGAGGCGTTTGTGATATTTTTCATTATTATTGGTCATTAATGACCTATTTTAATTAAAAATCATAGATTTTGGGCAAATAACGCCTAAGTGATGGATCGGGGTCGTTCAAGTGGTCATTCCTACTATTTTTGGGGTCCATGATCACATTGCAGCAGACGGTTCGACAATCGAGGCACTCTAGGTGGGTCAAAAGCCCAAATTTCATCTTCAGCAATAAAAACCAGCAATAAAATACATGGAAAATCAGAAATTGACAAAGGCAACTATAGCAAAGGGTAAAAATCAATGGTTGGCAAACAAAGGGGTGGTTCCTAAGGTAAATTGGTAATGTTTAACATGGCATTTGTACATCGTGGGTCCCTCCATTGGGCCAGCTCACTACATGGGTCGAATTTCCCCATTGGGGGCGTTTTTCCTCCTTGGCATTTTCGATTTGATGATGATGTGTATTGTGGGACCTTGGTATAGTGAGTTGGGGGGATAAAACATCCTATAGACACCCCCCAACATCACCTTATGTATTGTAGGGGCCCCACAAGGGGACCCCCTCTCCACATGTGCGCTCTCCTTGGGCAATTCGCACCCCCATGAGGAGGCATCTCTTCCATTCGTTTTGTTCATTGGGGATTAAATCCCAGCCCTCTATTTTGGGGGGAAAGTTGTTGTGAGAGTGGTCTCTCTCTATAAGAGAAGGCACTCACCCATTGTACCATCTCTCTTGGCATTTTTGGAGTTGAATAGAAGAGAAATGTTGCTGCTCTTGCTTGGTGCTTGTGTGATACTCTCTTGGTATTGTTGATTGCCATACTATCTTGATGCACTAGTTGTAGTTTGTGGATGTTTCCAGCATTGTATTTCTCACCATTGTTTGCAGCAAGCTCAAAGTCTTGGAGGAGGGCGCACCATTTGGCTACCACTGCTGCTCCATTCTCCGGATTGGTAACACAAGGGAAGTGTTTTTGCTATTTCAGCCAAGCATTTTCTCTCATCTTTTATTTGTATTGCTATAGATTTTCACTTGCTTATCATACTAATTTGATTTTTGTCCACTGGTGTTGACAGGCAAGGAGGACGAGTTGGTGGGGAGAGAGCAAGTTGATTTCAGCTGGGGACTTCTACAACCGCTTCTATTTGATCTTCAGGACGTACAAACCTCATCAACATCAGAGATATCCGCTGGTTTCAAGTAGGTGTCTCATCCTCCTCTCTTGTATTTCTGTTTCCATTTTGTTGAAGAGAGTAAATTTACGCTAAAACCTTAGAAATCAAAATATTAAAAATCAACCGTTAGAATTAGTTTTCCTTGTAAACCCACTAATGATATATGCTTAAACCTCTATATCTCAAGTTTCATTTAATTCTGACCCCGTTTACCCTTAGAACTAGGCACTGGTCTCCCACTGATTTTGCCCTCCTTGGGCATTTTAGCCAGTCACACTATTGGGTCATTTTCCGGGTTGTGGGTATTCTTGATTTGAGTCCAGAACGTAATTTTATCATAAGGAATCAAGTTTCATCGGTTGGAAGTGATTAAAAACGTTAATTTCTCGTTGCCCTAGGTCCATCTGATTTACTGTTTAACCATTTCCTTGGGTAGTTTTGCTTCAGCAATTCACTTCCATTTTATGGTAACTCCCTAGACCATTTCAGCCATTAAATCACTAAGCTAATCTTATTTCCTAATCATACTTGATTGCTGGTCACTCATTACATCATTCCTATTTCACCACTTGTGTCCATCAATTGGCTGATTTTAGACTTAGGAGTTCACTGACACTCATTCCTTGTTTTCATCTCTTATTCTTTTGGGTTTGGGTGTATTTTTTGTCTCTCAACCATCACTGGTTGAGCAGGGTCTCCCCCTCGACTTGGCTAAGTGCCTCGTCGAAAGTGACAATAGCCTTGTCCGGTGTGACTTCCGTTCATTGAGCGGAGGACTTGGCCATTGCTGGTTACACCTTCCTAGCTGTCCATCCTCTACCATCCCTATTGGGACACCTCACTTCAACAGCTAGAGTTTGTGTGATAACAACTCCAAAAGAAGCTTTCTCAGGAGAGAAACCAGAAGTCAGCCATCTCAAAATATTTGGTTGTCCTAGCAATGCTCCATGATCAAGATCTCCCAATGCATCTTTGGGCAGAAGCAGCAAGAACAGCGGTGTATGTACAAAACCATACACCTCATCGTGTATTGAACAACAAGACTCCAAAAGCAGCTTTCTTAGGAGAGAAACCAGAAGTCAGCCATCTCAGAATATTTGGTTGTCATGTGTACATAGGCATCCCAAAAGAAAAGAGAACAAAACTAGATCCTTCAAGAAAGAAGGGGACATTCGTTGGATACAGTGACACATCAAAAGCTTACTGAATATAATTCCTAGGATTCAAGAAGATCAAAATCAGCAGAGACGTAACTTTTGATGAAGACTCAGTCTACAACAAGTCAAGAAAATTACCCACCGAAGAACCTGAAGTCGCCAGAACCAGAGACATAGTTATGGAAGAGACGATCCAAGAAGATCACGAAGACCATGAGATAACTGAACCACAAGAACCTGTAGATACACTTCGTGAGAAGAACTCCCACAAGAGAAGACCAGCATGGGCACATGAAGCAAACAAGATGCAGAGAAGTATGGTCCTCCAAATGGGACACTTAAAGAAAGCAAGAAACCCAGACCATACTCCAGCTATGTGGCGCTACTATGTGACATCATTGATAAAGAACCTTCCAACTAAGAGGAAGCAGCAGAAATGAAGGAATGGAAGGATGCCATGATCGAAGAGTACTAGTAGATTATGATGAATGATGTCTAGGAGATAGTTCCAAGACCAGTTGGGAAGTCTGTTGTGACTTCAAAATGGATCTACAAGACCAAGCATGGTGCAGATGGCAACATCAAAAAACACAAGGCAAGATTTGTGGCACATGGCTTCTCCCATAAAGAAGGCATAGACTACGAGAAGACATTTGCACCTCTAGCAAGATATACTTCCATCAAATCTATACTTTCCTTCGCCGCAGTAATGAAATGGAAGGTACACTAGATGGACAATAAGACAGCGTTCTTGAATGGTGTAGTCGAAGAGGAAGTGTATGTGGAGCAGCCACTGGAATTCAAGACACATGACAGACATACCCATGTGTGCAAGATAAAGAAAGCCTTGTATGGTTTGAAACAGGCACCCAGAACATGGTACGACAGGATGGACAGTTTTCTTATGAGCTTAGGCTTTACCAAGAGTAAAGCAGATTCCAACCTCTACTTCAAGGTTGAGGCCGAAAGTCCAGTAATATTACTACTATATGTAGATGACCTGTTCGTAACAAGGGAGGATGAGCTCATTGCAAAACAAAAAGAAAGCTTGCCGCAGAGTTCGAGATGACGGACCTAGGAATGATGCACTACTTCTTAGGTATGGAGGTGTGGCAGCATCCAGATGGGATTTTCCTTGGTCAAGGAAAGTATGCAGTGGAGATTCTGAAGAGGTTCAGAATGATGGACTGCAAGGCAATGGCCACACCAATGGCATCAAACTTGAAGCTACTGTGTGATGCTTCTTCAGACACAGTTGATGCCACAATGTACAAGAAGATGATTGGTTCGTTAATGTACTTAACGAACACAAGACCAGACATATATTTTGCTGTGAACACCCTGAGTCAGTTCCTGACAGATTCGAGACATGTTCAACTGATTGCTACAAAACATATATCGAGGTTCCTGAAGGGTACAATTGAATATAGGCTCAAATATGCGAAGAATCAAAAGATTAACCTGCATGGTTATGTTGATTCAAATTGGGCAGGCAGTGCGACAGACAGGAAGAGCACTTCAGGATGTTGCTTCAGCTTGGGATCCGGTATGATCTCCTGGTTCAGCAGGAAGCAGTCATTTGTGGCACTGAGTACAGCCGAAGCAGACTATGTTGCAGCCTGTTCGGCTAGTTGTGAGGCAGTATGGCTTTGGAAGCTAATGTCAGATTTGATTGATCTCGAGCTAGAGGCGAATTGTATCTTTTGTGACAACCAGAGTTGTGTGAAGTTGTCTAAGAACCCGATGTTCCATGACTAGTCGAAGCATATCGAGATCAAGTACCACTATATCTAGGACATGGTGCGGAGAGGAGTAGTGAAGCTCCAGTATGTGGCGACAGGCAAGCAAACAGTCGATGCGTTGACCAAGCCGTTAGCAAAAGTAAAGTTCGAGTACTTCAGAGAGAAGCTTGGTGTTATCCAGATCGAAGTTCCTCAAAAGAGGGAGTGATGTGACATTGTCGAAAGACACAGGTGCACCAAGGCTGTATCTTACATGTTGGAAAACGCAGGTGGTCCAAAAGGACGTAATGCATTTGGGATGCCTGGGCTGTATCCACATGTTTGAAGATGCTGGTAGTCCATGGGTCATAAAGCATCTGGGATGCGCCTAGGCTATATCTTATAAGGTGGAAGATGCAGGTGGTCCGAAAGGACGTAATGCATCTGGGATGCTCCTAGGATGTATCCACATGTTTGAAGACGCAGGTTGACCGAGAGAGTCGTAATACATTTGGGTTGTATCCACGGGGTGGAAGACGCAGATGTTCCTGGGTTGTATACACTGGGTGGAAGACGCAGCTTCCCTCTTTCTTCTCCAGCGAACTTGTCTTCTCTCTCACTTGGTGCGAACTTGCTTGAGTGAGTGTGATATCCAAATGAAGGAGGGTTCCTCCCTATTTATACTTTAAGTGTGATTGACCTAATTCCTCAATGGGGCCAACTTCCCTAACTGATTGGGCCGACCTGTCCTAGGGAGACTCAAAAATACATTTTACATTTATCTTTTGGGGAGCTATTGCCCCCACTTACAATGGAGGTTTTACCTGGGTCGACCTATCCTAGGGAGACTCAAAAATACATTTTACATTTATCTTTTGGGGAGCTATTGCCCCGACTTACAATGGAGGTTTTACCTCGATATTCTTACATTACCAAATGCAATAATGACATCCTCGAACGGAGGAAAAAACATCTCCGACGAAGGTACAATAAAAGTACAATAATAATATAATAATAATGAACAAAACAATATCTTCGGAAGTTACATTTACAACAACACTCCCTCTTAACTAGGAAGGTATTCTCTCGACACAATCATCATCACAAACTCTGGACAACGACATCATCACTGGATCATCATCATCGTTGTTGCTGCAATTCTCATCTCGTTGATCATTGACTAGTGACATCTCTCGAATCTACCCGTCATGAGAAGTTCTACAAAGCCATCCCTTTTTCATGTTGGATGTAGGCCTAGCTCTCATCTATGTCTTCATCTCTACAAGCAAGCTATCAAGTAGGTACAGCCCAGGACCACATATTACATTGCCACAGCAATCACCTGCGTCTCCTACTGTCATCTCATCATATCCGGATCATCTAATCATCTCATGCGGAGAGCATCCCAGGTGCATATATCATGTCCACCAAACAACCTACGTCTTCCACCCAGTGGATACGGCCCAAGAACATCTGTGTCTTCCTCCCAATGGATACAGCCCAAATGTATTACGTCTCTCTCTCAATCAACCTGCATCTTCCACCTAGTGGATACAGCTCAGGGACATCTGCATCTTCCACCCCGTGGATACAGCCCAGATGTATTATGACTCTCTCGGTCAACCTGTGTCTTCAAACATGTGGATACAGCCCAGGAGCATCCCAGATGCATTACGTCCTTTCGGATCACCTACGTCTTCCACCATGTAAGATACAGCCCATGCGCATCCCAGATGCTTTATGATCCGTGGACCACCAGCGTCTTCAAACATGTGGATACAGCCCAAGAGCATCCCAGATGCATTACGTCCTTTCGAACAACCTGCGTCTTCCACCATGCAAGATACAGCCCTGGTGCACCTGCGTCTTCTGGCCATGTCACATCACTCCCTCTTTCGAGGAACTTCGATCTTGATATCACCAAGCTTCTCTCTGAAGTACTCAAACTTCCCTCTTGCTAACGACTTGGTCAACACATCGGCTATATGCTCGTCTATCACCACATACTGGAGCTTCACTGCTCCTCTCTGCACCATATCCCGGATATAGTGGTACTTGATCTCAATATGCTTCGACTTGTCATGGAACACCGGGTTCTCGGACAACTTCACACAACTCTGGTTGTCACAAAAGATACAAGTCGCCTCTAGCTTGAGATCAAACAAATCTGACAGTAGCTTTCGAAGCCATACTGCCTCACAACTAGTCGAATAGGTTGCAACATACTCTGCTTCGACTGTACTCAGTG
Organism: Larix kaempferi; assembly: GCA_027924585.1. Taxonomy (NCBI): domain Eukaryota; kingdom Viridiplantae; phylum Streptophyta; class Pinopsida; order Pinales; family Pinaceae; genus Larix; species Larix kaempferi. Next base: position 974,882 of record BSBM01000458.1, on the reverse strand, counting down.
CCACACATGACTGCTTCCTGCTGAACCAAGAGATCATGCCGGATCCCAAACTAAAGCAGCATCCTGAAGTGCTCTTCATGTCTGTGGTACTGCCTTCCCAATCCGAATCAACATAACCATGCAAGTTACTTCTGATTCATCTCATATTTGAGCCCATACTCAATTGTACCCTTCAAGTACCTCAATATATGTTTTGCAGCTTTCAGGTGAACATGCCTTGGATCTGTCAGGAACTGGCTCAAGGTGTTCACAACAAAACCTATGGCTGGTCTCGTGTTCGTTAAGTACATTAACGAACCAATCATCTGCCTGTACATCATGGCATCAAATGTCTCTAAAGAAGCATCACACAATAGCTTCAAGTTCGATGCCATTGGTGTGGCCATTGCCTTGCAGTCCATCATTCCGAACCTCTTCAGAATCTCCACTACATACTTTTCTTGACCAAGGAAAATCTCATCTGGACTCTGCCACACCTCCATACCTAAGAAGTAGTGCATCATTCCCAGGTCCTTCATCTCGAACTCTAGAGCAGGCCTTCTTTTTGTGTCTACAATGAGCTCATCCTCCCCTGTTACAAAAGGTCATCTACATACAGTAGTAATATCACTAGTCTTCCGCCCTCATCTACATATAGATCTGCTGGAAGTGTATCTTGCTACAAGTGCAAATGTCTCCTCGTAGTCTATGCCGTCTTTCTGGGAGAAGCCACGTGCCACAAATCTTGCCTTGTGTTCTTCGATGCTACCATCTGCAGCATGCTTGATCTTGTAGATCCATTTCGAGGTCACAACAGACTTCCCTACTGGTCTTGGAACTATCTCCCAGAAATCATCCTTCATAATTGACTGGTACTCTTCGATGATGGCATCCTTCCATTCCTTCTTTTATGTTGCTTCCTCGTAGTTGGAAGGTTCTTTATCAATGATGTCACATAGTAGGGCCACATAGTTGGAGTATGGTCTGGGTCTCTTGCTTTCTCTAAGTGTCCCATCTGAAGCATCATACTTCTATGCATCTTGTATTGTTTCACGTGCCCATGTTGGTCTTCTCTTGTGGGATTTCTCCTCACGAGGTGGATCTATAGGTTCTTGTGGTTTTGTTATGTCGTGGTCTTCATGATTTTCTTGGATTGTCTCCTCCATAACTATGTCTCTGGTTCTGGGAACTTCGGGTTCTTCAATTTCTTCAGTGGGTATTTTCCTTGATTTGTTGTAGGTTGAATCTTCATCAAAAGTTACGTCTTTGCAGATTTTGATCTTATTGAATCCTGGGAAGTATATTCGATAAGATTTTGATGTGTCACTATATCCCACGAATATCCCCTTCTTTCCTGAAGGATCTAGTTTTGTTCTCGTTTCTTTCAGGATGTGTATGTACACATGGCAGCCAAATATTCTAAGATGGCTGACTTCTGGTTTCTCTCCTAAGAAAGCTTCTTCTAGAGTTTTGTTGTTCAATACACGATGAGGTGTACGGTTTTGTACATACACTGTTGTTCTTGCTGCTTCTGCCCACAAGTGCATTGGGAGGTCTTGATCATGGAGCATTGCCTTTGTTGCTTCCATTATTGTTCTGTTCTTACATTCTGCAACACCATTTTGTTGAGGATTGTAAGGAGTGCTCAACTCCCTCTTAATCCCGGATTCCCTGCAAAGATCCTTGAATTCTTCTGAGCTGAATTCTTCGCCAATGTCTGATCGTAAAGTCTTGATCTTCCTCTCAGTGTGATTTTCAACCAAGGCTTTGAATTCCTTGAATTTGCTAAGTACATCATCTTTGCCTTTCAAGAAATATATCCATGTCTTACGAGAAAAGTCATCGATGAAAGAAACATAGTATACATACCTGCTTAATGAGCTGGAGGACATGGGGCCAAACACATCTGAGTGGATTATCTCCAAGATTCCTTTTGCCTTGCTTTCACTACTAGGAAATGTCTTCTTCATATTCTTTCCTTGTGCACATCCCTTGCAAATGCCTTCATGCTTTGTTTGGATTTCTTGTAGACCTGAAACTGCTTTGCTTGCAATTGGTAGTGCTCTATAGTTCACATGTGCAAGCCTTCTGTGCCATAATTCGCTTGGTTCCATGGAGTCATGGACCAACACTTGTTCTGGTTGCCCTTTCAACTTGTACAAGCCTCCCTCTTGTTCTCCAATTATTGTTGCATCATTTATTGTCTTTCCTTTTGGCCACATTAGAACTTGTCCATCAACAAATGCAACCCGCATTCCTTTAGCATCTAATGTTGAGATGGAGAGAAGGTTTTTCTTCAAACCTGGTACATAGAGAACATCTTTCATCTTTATTGATTTGCCCGAATCTAGCTTGTAGGAGGCTTCACCACTTCCTTTGATGGGATATTGATAATCATCCCCAAGTTTCACCTTGTGGGGTGACTCATGTTCTGATAGGTTGATGAAGGATTCTTTGTAACCCATCATATGCTTGGATGCTCCACTATCCACAAGCCAATCATTGCTTCCATGGGTGATGGTACCTGTAAGTGCTGAGATTAAAAAATATTCTTCATCACTTGAAGAATCATCCCTTTCTTCTCTAGTTCTCTTCCTTACTGGCTCATCATCTTCAGTGGTGTGAGCATGATGCCTCTTCTTGTTGGTTCTCCTGGGGGATCCTTGGTTTCTGGGACAATTTCTTGAATAGTGTGCTTTCTCATCACATGTGAAACATCTGATACTGGAGAGGTCTCTTCTAGGTCCATGATTTCTATTGAGCCTTTTGGACCTTTTGTGATGATGGTCCTCCCTCTTGTTTTGATTTTTCTTAGTATGAACAATTAGAGCTTGGTCATCATTAGCTCCCATCTTCTCTTCTCTTGCTACTAGTCGAGCTTCTTCATGGATGCATTCTTCCCATTATCTGTTGAATGTGATTAGCTTCTTCCTAGCACATATTCCTTGAATAAATGAGTCCCATAATCTTGGAAGACCATTCAAGGTAGTCATCACAATCTCTCCTTCTTCAACATTGTCTTCAATTGCTTCAAGTTGTTCCTAATTTGAGAAACCTGTTATCACACCATAGTAGCAGGGCTACTATTCTTGCTTAGCAGATATCTGCACATTCCAAAGCTTAGATTATTCAGAGCTTGGCTATGATGACTTTATATTTTGAGATCAGTCATGATCAGAGCAGTGTATTATTCAGACTTATGTTAGACCTTGTCTCAAGGCTGAGCCTTGAGAGTTCAGATTTGATGACCGATGTGACCCTTTATTCCATACAGTTTCAGTTCAATGCCTAGAGATGTATTACAGCAGTGTTTCAGATGATATATGATGATTATTCTTATGATGATGTATGACCTATGGATTCCTGATCATTGACAGTGGATTATTATCTTGTTGTTTTAGTCATGTTCACAGCATTGGCTTGGTATATAATTCATGATGTGGCAAACTTTACAAAATGCACTATCTTGATAATAAATTAAAATGGACATTTTACTTGCACATTTAGGTTATTTGGAAAAACTCACTGGTTAACTACCTTGCATAGATATGGTCTTTCTTGACACCAGTTGTCTGCTAGCTTAGGCTCCACTTTCACTTGACTCCATCCATCCATGACTTTCCTATTTGGCTTTACCCTTGACTTGTCTTACTTGACTTTCTGATATTGAGGACGTCCCTTTTTACTACCTCTGTGTTTGGACCGCATCCCTGTTTGTTTAGTGTCTCGGCTCTGAGTTGGTGATAGAACTTGTCTTTGGTAAGTTGGATTGTAGGCCTAAATCATTTCGGTCGATTGTCCCGATGTTTAGCACTGGCACGAACTCCCCCCAGTCACTTGAGATGTTGTTGGCTAAAACTGAAAGCTCATGTACTACTTATGGAAACTTATGTAAATTCGCCCATGGAAACTAAAAAGGGCAAGAGCGATGAACTACTAAAAATACTCCTCCAAGAGTATAAGAAAAGTTTAAAAAGCAATGGTTCTTAAATTCTATATTTAAACAAATGCTGACCTTATATATGTATAAACATGCCCTGGATGCAAGCTGCAATTAGTTGTGCTTATCAACACACCTGAGATCCGAAGGGTTCGTAGGCCAACAAAGGCCATGAAATGAAATGAATGGATCCTAATGAAACTGGATCATCTTTTATAAAAGTAGACATGATGCCTAAGTTGAATAAGCACTCTCTAAACAACTTACCCATTTGTGAGACACAGCCATTCCCCGTGTTTATTTTGTCCAGCACAGAGTTTGTAGCTTCCCCTTTCTCCTAGTCCAAAGTGTCTTTTAGTTGAGTTTAAACAAGTCACCCCCTTTGCCCAACCTTGTTCCTAGACTTCATCCTTAGCTAGCAGTTAGACCATGTCCAATGGGTGAGTTTGTCATTTAAGCTATTGTGCAAGTAAATATAAATAACAACGGAATGAACAAATATGATTAATGCCACTAAATGATGTTATGCTTTAAGTTAAGCTGTGAGTATGATTAGAGGAACATGTCTTAGTCTATTGATATGATTTATCCTTGGTTGTATATTGACCTAGTCAAACCCAGTTTGACTATGGTCATTTCTTGGGAACCATGATGATGTGGGCCATGTATGCTTAGTGATGATGATTGATGGTCTCACATACTCTTGATGATGATGCTATATGATGGACATATGATTCAAATGATGATTGATGATGTTCAGCAGGTTTTATTACTACTTCAGATCATCAGATTATGCACTGTCCATATATGGTGGACCCTACAGCTAACCCATCAGGGCAACCCATGATGTATGAGTACACATTCTTAGTAGATTTGGGTCTTTTGGATCCAATGAGACACTTATCATTCAGTTCCGGGCACTTCTGACAGTGATAGATGCAGTTTTCCACTTGTTAACGAGATTTGGGGCTGATTTCCCAGCCTGACCAGCAAGGGCCATGAGAGGCTAGTTCACCTAGGGCGCTGTATGAGGAGGGGGTGGTCCAGCCAATTGATATTACCATTTACCCCCCCTTCTGGAGAACCTGGTGGGCTCAGTTTGACAGCACAGATGCCCTAGGAGGCAGTTTCAGCACTTTCATAGTTAGAGGCAGGATAAAAATGGAATAAAAGGGTCACTGAGGAATTCGATTTGGGAAATTGACGCAAGGTTTTGGCACTTGGTCTTCACAGAGGTCTTCCAAGGTGAACCCCCCATCTTCCAACCAGTTTTCATCAGTCAGTGGGGTCTACAGAGGCCACAGGAGGCCTTTTACTGCATGTCTCTCACAGATTTTGAGGACAGATTTGATCATTTGTATTTATTTTGGACATATTATATTATTTTATTGTGCCATGGAGATGAGCTAGCAAGGATTAATGCCTCCTAGCCCCACCATGAACTCCATGTGTCATGTCCTAGTCATATGAGGTGGGCCAATGTACTTTTGCCCCCTCTAGAGGATGACGTCACCCTCCATGAGCACTTTTTAGTTATGACATCATCACTATTTTGAGTGATCCATGTGTTATCTTGTTATGATTTATCTTAGCCATTGATTATGTATTGAGATCTTTTAATCTCAACCACTCATTTCATAAAGTGGTTTTGAGATCTAGGGTTTTGGTCTTTATTATCCTATATAAGAAGGAGACCCCCTATTGTATAGCTCACCTTTGGAGCTCTGGAATATTGGAATAGAACACTTCTTTGTGGAGCATATTTCTCTTGTCTTTTGGATTCTCTTGCATCTTGAGTATACAGTACCTCTTCTATGTATCATTGTGGATTTTGGAGCTACATCTTGTTTTCTTGCAGGGAGGCCAAATTGGTGGAGAGGAGGACGATTTAAAGAGGGTTATTGTTGGAGGGATCCACATATTCTCTCTTGGGTTGATCTTGGTGACAGGGAGTATCATTATTGTATCTTTGTGACATAGTTGATGCTTTCTTTTACATCTTTCCATCATTTTCATAATTATCTTAGTTGGCTTGTTTCACTTGATCTTGTCTTGTAGGAGGAAGGCGATTTGGCATCTTGGAGGAGGACGTTTTTGCTTGGAGCTCTTGGATCTCACTCTTGAATATACACATAGGAGAATGCTATCAATTTGCAAGGTGGCCATAAGCAATTGAGGTAAGTTCTACAAGGTATGTGCTTAGATCCATGCATTCTTCTTCATTGATCACAAACCCTTAAAATTCAAAACCCTCATTTTTGTTTTTCTTAGATCTACTTGGATCTAGCTTGGCTTTTGGAAATATATTGAAAACCCACCTCTATAGTATCCATGGCAATTCGGATCTATAGTTTGGTGGTGATTGGGTTCCATTTGACACACTTTCCAAGGCACCTAGCCCTCTTGAAGGCAATTCGCACCCCTTGGGAGAAGCTAGTTTGGTTGGTTCTAAGACATGGGTAGGTGAGATCCCACTTGATTCATGATCCTCATACTTGATAACCTACCCCTAGTGCTTCACTTCATTGATTTTTGCCTTGTGGGCCCCATTCCTCATTTTGAGGGTTGTGCCCCACTTGGGTCAATTTGATGATGCATGTTCAATCTCAGATCTATGGAGATCTTGCCATTGGATGCCTTTGATTTTCAAGATCCACATTAATAATTGCACAAACAACCCGGATCTAAACTTTGGTAGCTTTTGGACTTGATTTGACACATTTTTCCATGCATTTAGCCCTCCTTGGGCAAAATCGCACTTCTTGGGGGTTTGAGTTGACCCACTTAGAGAAACTGGGTGTTTGAGATCCCACTTGTTTTGGAAAGAGCATACCTTGAAACCTACATCTAGTGTATCACTTTGTGAAGTTTTGCCTTGGGGGTATCATTCCTCATTTTGGGGATTGTTGTCCACTTGGGTCACTTAGTGAAACAGTAGATATAGTAAGATCTAACCATCACATCCACTTGATCTTGAAAAGCCTCCTTGGTTTGCATCTTAGGTGTCTCGATCTACATTTTGACTCCATTTGCCCATCCATTTCAAGGCACTAGTCCACCTAAGGCAAATCGCACTTCTTGGGATTTGTGTAAATTGCTAGATCTCATATGTGGGTATCTATTATTTCATCTTAGATCCATAGATCTACTCTTTGCATACCCCTTGGTACCATTTGCATCCTTAACTTCACCTTGTGGGTCCCATTTGAACCACTTTTCATATCCCAAGGAAGTGGGTCCCACTTGTGTATTTCATGGTACTAGATCTTGTCATTTGATCTCATTATGTGGCCTAAATCATTCATTGGTTGAAACACTAGTCATCCCTTAAGCCTCTTTCAACCATACTTAAACTTCTAGGTCCACTTAACCTTGCATTGGTTTCCGTAACTCATCTTTCACACTTCCCTAGAAACCTTTGTTTGGACCCAATCTCTTTTGATTGGCTATAGGGTCTCCCCCTTGGTCTTGATTCATCTTGATCTAAAGTGAAGAGTGCCTCGATTGACGTGACTCCCAGCTTGCATTGGGAACCGTGGCATCTCTTCGGTCACCTCTTTAGTTGTCCGTCTCCTCTACCATCCCGGATGGGATACCATTAGGGGCAACTACAAGTTGTGTGATAACAAGACCCTTGTGAAGTTAGATTGCATAGTCTTTGAGTGTTGGATCTTCACATTCTTGAGTTGGTTCCTTTGAGTCATCTTCTGATTGATGTTCTTCCCTTTGTATATCTCCGTCAAAGCATCAAGCATCTCCTTGGGAGTCTTCAAGGATGATACATGAGCGATGAGGTGATCTTTGATGGAATCTGCAATAATCCTTTTGGCCTTGACCATGTTCTTCTTGTGGATTGCCTTTGCATCTTCTCCCTCTGGTTCTGGAACCTCCTCATTGACATACTTGTCCAAGTCATTCTCTTATAGGACAAGAGAAATTCTATACTTCCATGCTCGGAAGTTGTCAGCTCCTTCAAGCTTATCCTCAAGCTTGGTATGATTTGTCATTTTGATATGAGAACCTCAAATAGAAATAGCACGGAATTAGATCTTACCAATTTGAGATGCCCAACCTGGTACTGGAGCTGGCTGACCTAAGGTTTGACAGAGAAACCCTAATTTTCCAAACTGGAATTTTAAACTTCTACTTGGACAGAAAGATGTGCCTCCTCAAGGCGAGTTGTCCAGTGTACTCTTTCTTCCGGATTGGTGGATGGAAGCTCCAAAGATTTGATGCCCTAGTTTCTCCCGACCCTAGTGACAGGGTCAAAAATGAAACTTCTTCAAACTGGATTCTGCTTCCTCCAAAAGATGCGCCCCTAGCCCTCTTTTCTTGATGAACTGTGGAGAGAAGACCTTGAAATAGGAAGCCCTAGTTTTTTCGTTGCTACACGGTGCCTTGTTTCAAAGTGCCTTTGATACCATGTTAGAGTTTGCACTTTAATTCAATTATGTTAGATCTTTAAACTGAAAGATAGACAAGCACAGCAATACACAAAAGACACAAGAAATTTCCTCGGGGAAACCATAAAGGAGAAAACCCCACAACTTCCTCAGTAATAGATTCATCACTAGTACAATATCAAAAAAGATAGAAAACCCAAAGATAAGATGTTATCTGCAGCTTCCCTCTTTCTTCTCCAGTGAACTTGTCTTCTCTCTCACTTGGTGCGAACTTGCTTGAGTGAGTGTGATATCCAAATGCGAGAGGGTTCCTCCCTATTTATACTTTAAGTGTGATTGACCTAATTCCTCAATGGGGCCGACTTCCCTAACTGATTGGGCCGACCTGTCCTAGGGAGACTCAAAAAGACATTTTACATTTATCCTTTGGGGAGCTATTTCCCTGACTTACAATGGAGGTTTACCTCGATATTCTTACATGACCAAATGCAATAATGACATCCTTGAATGAAGGAAAAAACATCTCCGACGAATGTACAATAAAAGTAAATAATAATAAACAAAAGAATATCTTCCGAAGTTACATTTATAACAACATTGGCTTGTTGTTCTTCCCTTAGACATTGGAGTTCTCTTGCTTGATTGGTGGACGCTCTTCATGATGACCACATGGAGGAACCACTTGCTTGGAGAGCAACCCACTTGGAATGAGGAGTGTTTTGCATCATGGAGGAGGGATTCAAGCCTTAGATGGCATGTGGTAGCTTGGGTTCTTATTCAGAGCATTGGAGAAGGCTCGGGGATGCCTAGGGCTTCGACAACGTTCTTGCAAGGGGTCACTAACGCTGTGCAGTACATTGCTTGGGAGGATTGATGGAGTCCATGGAGGCATGTGGACTCACCTTGTGTAGCTACATCATCTTGGAGCCCTTATTGTGTACAACATCACCTTAAAGCATGACACATGTACTTTAGAGTGGACATCTCACTTTTGTTTCTAACCTATGAAGAAAAGAAGATTAAGGTTTGGCGATAAACCGTAGGGTGGATTTGTGGAGAAGAAGAATATAAGAGGATGTCTTGCCCTATAGGATGGTGTTGGAGAGATTCTTGTAGATAGGATCTTTTAGGTTGAACTAGTGTTTGATGATTTACCCTAGCCAGGGCTTTTGAATAGTTGGAGTTTTTGTACTAGCCTTGAGAGAAGGCTATTGTATGTACTTGTACTTCATCTTGAACTTAGGAAGTTTCCAGCTGTCCATATCGTGTGCAATTTTCATATTTGAATTTCAGCTATATATGTTCTTTATGCATTTCTATTTACAGTTGTTATGTCTTGCTGATTTGACATAAGTTTCAAATTGTTAAGTGTATCAACATCAAATAAAGAAGACAATGGGTTGAGTTTACCAGTGAAACAGGAATCGTCAATCAAACGCGATTAATCGCAAGTCTGACTCGGCTTGGCAACTAAACGAGCAGACTTGAGCTGGACAAGTCAAACTTGTGTCGATGACAGGTTTGGATCATTCACCAATCAACGTAGAAGATATAGATCTGCATACTACACATGCAGTAGATTGGGGCCAATTGGAGGCTCCTCTTTGTTAGTTTTTATAGCTCAGCAGGTGCTTCTATGTTGGGGGTGTCTAGCAACATAGAAGGAGCCGAGGTGATTCCTAGACATATATTGTAAAGGTGGATTTATAACACCTCATGGAAATGGTTTTGGTGTCCCATGGTATTGGAGGTCCCATGATATTGGATCCATAGTATTTGAGAACCCATGGTATTTGCATGAGTCTGAGATTATAAAAGGAACCTTAGAGTATGAGTTCATTATCACAGTTACAAGAGACGGGTTTCCTCTTGTAGTGAGCAGTCAAGATCTAAGTTTGAGATCATAGTTTTTCCAGGGGAGAGTTACTTCTTTGTTGTCTATTGCATCCAAGGGTGGATCTAGAATTTGTCTATCCGAGGAGTTTTGGTCCAAATCCGGAGGGTTTATCCAGAGGACTGTTGTAGTGCTGTTGTAAACAAATCCTACAAGAAGAAGACAAACATTTGTTGGCTTTCCCCAAAAGACTGGGGTTTCCCGGGTAAATCCGTGTGTATCTTGTGTGGATGCTATTTGTTTCTGCTGTGCATTTATATGGTTGTTTAGACAATGTATTTTCGGCTTTAATGTTCAGTTCTACAATAGTTATTAGCTAAGTCGTAACTGAAGAAAACATTAAAGAAGCCGTAAATCAAGGGTTTAAACATAAAAATTTCACTCTTTTTAGCCTTGGAGAACCTTGAGAGTCAAGCAGGCCAAGGAGTGAGAGAAATTGCTTCTGGTTCTTAGTTTTTTACTGATTAGTATGCAGTATTTTGTAAAATTCTAGAAGCAGATGCTTCTAGTTCTATGTACTTTGGATCATGTTTGGACTCATAACATACTTATTCATTCATGACATTTTGGACATCTATTGAAATTATGCATTGTTTGGACATGGCTTTATTGAAGATCAATGAAAAATGTTTTTTTTAATTCAATATATGTGTGTATGTTTATTTTCTGTATTCACCAATTTTTTACCAAGATTTTCCCAATTTATTACAGATCCGATTAAAAGTCTTCGCTCTTTTGCCTCACCGATTTATTGCCAATTCCGAGTCTGGTAACATTGGAGTTTACTGCTGTTATATTGCTGTAAAAGTACATTTTGAGATCTGGTTATTGGCTGATAAGTTGCCTTAGAAGGGGTATAGCAACTTTGTATTGGAACTTGAAACACTAAATCAGTATAGGATCGTGAAAGTGTCAGGTATGAACTAAAATCATTATACAGGCTTAGACAATGATTTTATGCAATTTCTAAGATACGGGATGAATGCCCAAGAACAGCCGCAGCTTCAGAAAACTTTAAAACATTGAAGAAAAACTCCAGAGAATCTTGACTTAGTCAATCCAACATAGAAATACATGCCAATTCTATTTGAAATGCTTAAATTATATTCGATGAAAGGACTGCTCTATATGACACTGCATATATGCCTTAACCAATGAAGCCATGAGAGGGACTGATATGAGAAAATGGGTTGGAGATCAAAGATGAAGTAAGCTTAAGTTAAAATCACGATGTACCTTATCAGTACGTAGATTGTCAAGACAATCAAAAATAAACCAGCAGATGGTGTAGTATTTACTATTTTCTCTCCAGTCACATAGGGGTGGAAATTGACAGATTCGATACAGTGTGCATGGTGACCATGTAACATTTGTATACAGAAAACATAGAGCAATATTTCTCATTAATAAAGATATAAAAATTATGCATCTAGTGTATGTGGAGTTTACTATTAAATGTCAATGTTGAATACATCAAGTCATCAAAAGATTTGTTTTCGGAACAAGCATATATTGTCCCAGCCTAATGAGGTCATTTACTCACTTTAATCTTTCATTTACAAACCTTTCTTGTTAAAAAATTGAATTATGTTACCTACGTTAACATGACCAATAAGGAATTACAAGATTAGACCAAATTTATACAGCTAAGCAATCATCTAAGTCTCTTTCTCTAACATCCATCACCCTCCCTAGGCCCCAGAAAGAAAGATACCATTTGGGAAGCTGAAAAGTTCTGGTTTCCACCGTATAAATTTGCAGGATTGGCAGTTGCAGACAAATGATGCTTCGACTGACTTCCTTGGGCAGAAATATTCTGGGTAATGTCATGCTGCTGTGCTTGCAGAAATTGCCTGTTTGCAAAACTCTGATATGACGATCTGTCCTGCTTGGTATCAAAAAATAACATTAATTATGGAATATTCATCTATCACAGAATGCATTAATCGAAGTAACTGTGTTGATCCACTGCAGAATTATCAACTATGTTCCCTGCAGTTACAAAATGTTGATGTGAACAACCTGCTGATGTTTTGCTTGAAGTTGATTTTGTTGCTCCTGCGATGGAGGAATATGGCTCTGTTTATAAAACAAATCAAGACACCAGAATCACTAACTACTCCAATAATATTTTATCAATAAATAAACATTGCAGTTTTTTTAAGACAAGTTCATGAACACTAATAGAAAGAAGAAAGAAATTATATTTGCGTCTCCTAATGACCAAAATGGGACAATGGGACATTAAAATACAGAAAATAAAATAGGGGTGCCTAGGATATCGCCATCCTAAATGAGGAAAAAGATAGATAAAAAAGATAAGTTGCTTGGATTCAAATAAGGAACAGATATGGATACAGTATCTGAAACAGATACAAAAAATTTATAGAAAATCAGGATACAATACCACTAGTATACATCAAATATATACATACTATATAATATATATATATTATAATAATAATAATCTAACTTATAGTCACAGCCTAGCTAAATGCCAAATTGACATATGAGAGCTCCTTGTTTGAGGGACAAATGGGGCCCTCCATACAGCAATTTGACATCTTAATATACAGAGGTGTACATGTCCTAACACCCTCCAGATTTGCACCTGTGACCTCCAAGGAGAAAACACATGTTTTTAACCATTAGGCCTACTCAAATTGTAACCAAGAGACATAAAAAATATGAATTTCAAATTTAGAAATTATTACAATTTTTTCTTGCACCCTAAGTGGTAAAGCCCTAACTCACTAGGTGGGAGAAGAGACGAAATAAGAGGGAGGCCAATGTCACCTCACTAATCCCTCTTCTACCTTTAAGCCTGCAATATTTGCAACCAAGGCAGGCTTCCCTAGAGATGATAGTCTTTTGAATAGTGGAGGAAATGAGGTAATTAAAAAGACTATTCACGGATCTGGTTTGATGATGCAATTGAGATGTAATTTCCAAATTTAAAAGAGAATGAACAGCAGCCTTATGAACAGAATTTTTGTGTATCTAAATCTGAAATTAAATAATGATGACTTTTTGGTACTATTTCAGATTTTACAAATTTATTACAGCAGTCCAATAACAGATTTAAAGGAAGAACAGGGGCTGGAATCAAATCTGACTTAGCTTTATGTAATTATGAAATAATTTTCAGATTCAATTTTATTAAATTTTCAGCCAAACAGCAAGAGAAATGAATGGAGAACAAGAATGAAATTTACAGATCTGAAATGTATTTTAATTATTTCAAATCTAGCACACAAAAAAAAAAATCAAGGTATGATTTTTGGTGGTTGGAAGGTAGACTAGTGTCTAGGTACATTGGGCATATGGGGTCACAATGAAGCAATTCACTATCATGGGAATCGTATCATAACAAAAGAAATCCAACCTTTATGATCAAACAACCAATTCATTTGCTGAAAATTAATACAGGATGCAACAAGTGGTGTAGTTTATCATTTCCAAATTCCTACACATAGACCAATCTAAATGGAGAGATCAAACTGAAATATAATTCCGGCTCTCTTCATTACAAATAAATGCTAGAAAATGGATGCCTTTTTGGTTTATGATGTTGAAAGCAAAAACAAAATTAATTTTACTACTCAACAATTCCAACATAGAGTAAATTTAGCAGTTTAGATTGATCCTCCAATGAAGTGATCTTACACAATGCAATGGTCCACAATAACTGTTATCACACAACTTGTAGTTGCCCCTAGTGGTGTCCCATCCGGGACGGTAGAGGAGATAGGCAACTAAAGAGGTGACCCAAGAGATGCCACGGTTCCCAATGCAAGATGGGAGTCACGTCAACCGAGGCACTCTTCGCTTTAGGTCAAGGTGAAACAAGACCTAGGGGGAGACCCTATAACCAATCACAGTTGATTGGACCCAAACAAAGGTTTCTAAGGATAAGTAAATGAAGAGTTACGGAAACCAATGCAAGGTTGAGTGGACCTAGATGTTAAAGTACGGTTGAATGTGGTTTGGGAGATTGTTAGTGTTTCAATCGATGTATGATTTAGGCCACATAGTTAGGTATAATGACAAGGTATAGTACCATGTGCTACACAAGTGGGTCCTATTTTCTTGGGATATGTGAAATGGCTTAAAATGGACCCACAAGGTGAAGTTAAGGGATGCAATTGGTACTAGATGATGTGTAATGAGTAGATCTATAGATCTAAGTTGAATTTAGGATTACCCATGTACCGGATCTAGGGTTTGACACAATTCCCAAGGAGTGCGACTTGCTTTGAGGAGGACTAGTGCCTTGTTGGATGGGCTAATGGAGTCAAAAGGTATGTCAAAGTGTAGATCGGGACACCTAGGAGCCAAGTCAAGTGGCCTAATTGAGATAGAATGGTTGGATCTTGCTAGATCTAGGTTTTCATGAAATGACCCTAAGTGGACCACAATCCCTTGAAACAAGGAATGCTACCCCCAAGGCAGATCGTCACAAAATAATACTCTAGACCTAGGTTTCAAGGTATGGCCGTTCCAAATCCACAAAAATCTCAACCACCCACTTCCTCAAAGTGGGCAAACTCACTCACCCAAGGGAGTGCGACCTTGCTCAAGGAGGGCTAAAAGGTGGGTTAAGTGGACCAAATCAAGTCCAATGGCCACCAAACTGTAGATCCAAGTAGCTTATGCACCGATCTATGTGGATCTAGAAAATCAAGTCAATCCAAGGGTTAGATCTTACTAGATCTGAGTTTTAAGGTGCCAAGAAATTAAAAAGCGGGTTTTAATCCCTTAAAACGTGGAATGATGCCCACAAGGTAGAAATCACCAAAGTAACAGTCTAGGGGTAGGTTATCAAGTGTGTAGATTGCAAATCAAGTGGGATCTCACCTACCCATGTGCTAGATCTAGCCAAAACAAGCCTCTTCAAAGAAGTGCGATTTGGTGCAAGAGGGCTTTTTGCCTTGAAAAGTGTGTCAATTTTAACCCAATCACCACCAAACTATAGATCCCACTAGGGGTGGATGCTATAGAGGTGGGTTCTTAATATCTCTTCAAAAGCAAGGCTAGATCTAAGTAGATCTAAGAAAAACAAAAAATTAGGGTTTTAATCAATTAGGGTTTTTATGATCTAGAAATCATGGATGATTCAAGGAAGAAGAAGATCATACCTTTGGAGCATACCTAGATGAAGAGATGAATGCTAGTTGAGACGAGGATTACTTTTGCCAAAGATCAAATGGAGAATTGTTGAAGCCCTCTTGCTAAATCGATTTTTCCAAGCCACATATGAGTCCCTCTAACTTGTCAAAACCAAGGAGCAAAGCATCAATCAGTTTAACATGTTGAAGGTAGATACAAGCAAGAGAGAGATAAGCAAAGAATAGTGGGCACAAAGACAAAACTACTCCCTGTTTAACCAAAACGTCTTCCTCCAAGCTTGAAGGGCAAGCCTCCCCACCAATTCGCACTTGTCAAAAACGTCCTCTTAACTTGTAAAAAGATATGGCAAATATGCAAGATAGCTACAATAGATCCTCCAGTGCAATGGACAAAAGCATTTACAATCGAAACAACCAACATCCACTCCAATCCAAGCATGTACTCCAAAAGATAGAAATTTTATTCCACGAGCCAAGAGCCAAAAATCTCTAGATGATTTTACAATGAGAGGCTCCCTCCTTAAATAGGATGGGGAGAGAGTACAATCCTAACCACTTATTACATGAGTGGCTAAGATTAAAAGATCAAAAGATCTAATCAACGGCTAATAATAAATCATAACAATACATCACATGGATCACCCAATATAATGATGACGTCCCCACTAAATGGTACAAAAGGAGGATGACGTCATCCACTAGAGGGGTAAAGGTACAAAAATCCACCTCATAATGACTAGGACATGACAAAATAAGCACATGGTGGGGCTAGGAGGCATCAATCCTTACTAGCTCATCCCCAAGGCACAATAAAATAATAAAATATGTCCAAGATAATATAAATGATCAAATCTGTGACAGACAAGCAGTAAAAGACCTCCTGTGATCGATGTGGGCATACCCACATGGTGAAAACTGGCTGGAAGATAGTGAGATCACCCTAGAAGACCTCTGTGAAAACCAAATGCCAAAACCTTGCCTCAATTGCCCAAATCGAATTCCTCAGTGACCACTTTATCCCATTTTTTAACTGCCTCGATAAGTGTGAAAGTGCCAAAACTGCCTCCTAGGGCATCTGCGCTGTCCATCTGAGCCCACCAGGGTCTCCAGAAGGGGTGGTAAATGGTAAAAACAAGTGGTTGGACCACCCCCTCCACATACAGCGCCCTAGGTGAACTGGCCTCTCATGGCCCCTGCTGCTCAGGCTGGGAAATCAGCCCCAAATCTGGTCAACAAGTGTAAAACTGCATCAATCACTATCAGAAGTGCCCGGAACTAAAAGATAAGTGTCTCATTGGATCCAGAAGACCCAAATCCACTAGGAATGTGTACTCATACACCCTGGGTTGCCCTATTGGGCCAGCTGTAGGGTCCACCATATATGGGCAATGCATAATCTGCTGATCTGAAGTAATAATAAAACCTACTAAACTGCATCAATCATCATCTGCATCATATGTCCATCATATGATCTCAACATAAAGTATGTGGGACCATGAATCATCATCAATAAGCATATATATATGGCCCACCACATCATCACGGATCCCAAGAATATACAACCAAGGATAAATCACATCAGTAGACTAAGACATGCTTCTCTAATCATTCTCACAGCCAAGCTCAAAGTATAACATCCATTCAGTGGCATTAATCAAGTTAGCATATTCCTTTGTTATATAAAATTACTTGCACAATAGTTCAAATGACAAACTCACCCATTGGACATGGTCAAACTGCTAGTGAAGGATGAAGGCTAGGAACAAGGTTGGGCCAAGGGGTTGACTTGTCTAACTTAACTCAAAAATACTTTGGACTGGGAGAAGGGGAAAAGCTACAAACTCTGTGCTGGACAAAATAACACGGGGGATGGCTGTGCCTCACAAATGGATAAGTTGTTCAGAGAGTGCTTATTCAACTTAGGCATCATGTCTACATCAAGTTGATCCAGGTTCATTAGGATCATTCAATTTTATTTCATGGCCTTTTTGGCCTACATAACCCTTCGGATCTCAGGTGTGCTGATAAGCACAACTAGTTGCAGCTTGCATCCAGGGCATGTTTTCAAATACATATAAGGTCAGCAATTGTTTAGATATAACTTTTAAGAACCATTGCTTTTTGGACCTTTCTTATACTCTTCGCGGAGTATTTTTAGCTGTTCATCGCTCTTACCCTTTTTTTAGTTTCCATGGGCGAATTTATAAGTTTCCATAGGTAGAACATGAGCTTTCAGTTTTAGCCAACAACATCTCAAGTGACTAGGGGGAGTTCGAACCAATGCCAAACATCGGGACAACCGACCAGAATGATTTAGGCCTACAATCCAACTCACCAAAGGCAAGTTTTGTCACCAACTCAGAGCCGAGACACTGAATATACAGGGATGCGGTCCAAACACGGAGGTAGAAAAATGGGGAAGTCCTCAGTATCAGAAAGTCAAATGAGACAGGTGAAGGTTTAAAGTCAAATAGGAAAGTCATGTATGGATGGAGTCAAGTGAGTATGGAGCCTACACTAGCAGACAACTGGTGTCAAAGAAGACCATATCTATGTAAGGTGGAAAACCAGTGGGTTTTGTTAAATGACCTAAATGTGCAAGCAATTGTCCATTTTATGATTTATAGTTCATTTTAAACAGTTTGCCACATCAAGAATAATATACCAAGCAGATGCTGTAAACATGACTAAATCAACAAGATAATAATCCACAGTCAGTGATAACATATCCATAGATCATACAACATCATCATAGTAATAATCATCATACACCATCTGAAACACTGCTGCAATACATCTCTAAGCACTGAACTGAAACTGTATGGGATAAAGGGTCACATCGGTCATCAAATATGAACTCTCAAGGCTCAGCCTTGACATAAGTCTGAATAATATACTGCTCTGATCGTGAGTGATCTAAAATATATATAGCCATGCTCTGAATAATGGAAGCTCTGGAATGTGCAGATATCTGCTGAACAAGGATAGTAGCCCTGCTACTATAGTGTGATAACAATAACTTCAGCATAAAGATCCACAAGCAAATGCTCCAATAATATTATTCAATAGCAGTAGCACCAATATATTACAAAGTTTTTTGCACCATTATCTACCATTAAAAATGGAAGAGCCTTGCTTAAATACAGTTCTAGGCCCTGAACATCCCTGAATAAAATAATAATATATTGTCTAAAACCCTAGATCTATTCTAGAAATGCATAAACTATTACTATTCCTCTAACCTCCTATGTAGTCTTTCTGAACAATAAATAATATAGCAAGTGATTATTCAACATGCATAATGATCCTTCATTTCTAGCCATGCACCTCCCTTCTAAGTGGACAAAAGGACTCTAGGAACCAACGCCCTTCTTGTCTTCTAGTGGAGACCATATCAAATGTGGTCAACAAATAGTAAATAAAACAACCACCTTGAACGCCCTCCAAGATAAATGATAAAATATCATTTTTAGTTGTTAAATATCATTTTTTAGTTGTTAGTCTCTTGGTGCACCCTCCTACGAACAATAGAGAGTGGGTCCAAGCTCCAATGCCCTTCCTTGATTTGACCAAGAAAAATCTACCAAAGTGATGACAAGGCAATGATCTTCCTTTTAGATAAAAAAGTCCTCCAAGAAAGTGGAGTAAATAATTATTTTCTCGTCCTCAAAAGTGGTGTGCCCTCTACAAGAAGACCCACATGTGTGGCATGTAGTCAACCATCTTCCCCAGCGTTCTCTTCATGGGAAATCTTTCAAGGTCTGCAAGTGGACAAATTAGGTTCCAACAACTATATTTCTTGAAGTAAGGAGTCAAAGGGTGACCTCTTGCATGAAATTGTGTGCCAAACATCAATATTCTTCATGAACTCTTAGTGTGCCCTCCAATACTATGATGAAGAGGTGAATAATCAATAATAAAATGCCATGAAGCAAGGCGCTCTTACACAATTGCGTATCACCCTCATTAACACATCCAAAGGGGGAAATGACCCTCAAACAGGCCCCGAAAGGTTCTGGGCCCCAAATTTGCAAAATGAGACATGCCCATAAAATGGGCTCTACAAGCCAATTCACCCAATCTTCTGACCCCGAAAGCTCCAAGTAAGTGACAAATTATACATTGATACATTTCGGATCACACCTCACCATTTTGGGAGGCTTTTGATACCCAAAAGCTTTTATTAAATGAGGTGAGGAAATTTTTCCTCTACCTTATCCTTGGGGTACCATTTAGCATTGCCTGGAAGTTGTCCTTTCAACCCCCCCTGCCAGAGTTCATACTGTCCCAGCCTGGTAGTTCTGGACTTCTTCTGCAAAACTATGTCTTTTGCTAACTCTATCTGAGCTTCTGGTGCTAAGTGTAATATACCAACTGATATTTATGTCTGTTTATGGAGTTTTTGTTGCTTGCTAGTAGTCTTTATGGCTCAATACTTGAAGTAAATATGAATGCATGTACTGAACTATGCTTGCATGAGCATGCATGCAGATGCATGGGTTTTCCAACCCCTAAATAACCCAAATAATCATAAATGCTATAAAGTAGGAATAGAAGAGATGCATGTACATACCAATAGCTAAAGTAGTGGATGTAGATCAATATGAAGCCACCATGCAGAATATTTGTCAGTAATCCAGCAATATATGGAGTGCTCTGCCTCCAAGAATGTGCCCTTGTAATTAATGCGCCCTTCCAATCCTCTGAATGAGTGAATAAGGGTGGGACTACTGTGAGGACTCCGGATGTGGTGTACTAGGGTTATGCTCCCCCTTTGATCAATGTGGAAGGAGCATGCAGACCAAGCACTAGCTCCCAAGCCTAAAGCGTGACCCTCCTCAAGAAAAGTCGCCCATGCAGGAGAAGGCAACCTCTGAATAATGGTGATGCTGATAACTAGCTCCTGGATCCGAATAGGAAGCCCGTCTTCCAGGATTAGGGTAATAGTGGTGCTCTCAGAAGGATGAAGCCAGCATGCAGACAAAAGGATCCCTGTGTGATGAGATATGAAGATATCTCACTTGTACAATTCGCCCATGCAAAGATAGCTAGTTCTCTTTATCTATATATAGCTTGAAACCTGTAGAATGTTGAAGAATGATACCTGATGATATTAGTAATGTTGAATCTGGATGATCCAACCCTGATAGTGACTAGGGCAGATAGATTTTGCTGCCAAAATACACTGAATGGTTGAGTGGTGTGCCCTCAACCCTAAATGGCTCACCAAACTCTCTAAATCGACTTCTCAAATCAATAATCATATATGCAGGCCTTACTCACTCACTTTACCTTTCTTTTATAACTTTCATTTGGCCTAACCTAACTTTTGCATGACTGGGTCGCTTTATCTTATAATTTCCAGTTGACTTGCATGCAACGCTTCCTGTGTGCATGGAAGCTCAATAAAGGTGTTTCAGTGCATGCAACATGAAATATGGCCCACATGCCATGCATGCAGGTGGCCCTTATTTATCTACTGATGATCTAATAACCCTAATTAAGACATTCTTATGGTGTAAATGGCATCAATCCTCGGTCAATTCCCTAAATGTCAGTGCCCGCTCAAACCTATGGGAATCAGATAGGTTAGCAGGATGGTCCTCAGTGCTTAAGCAGAAGAGGACATTACACTAAGCCCTCTACAGAAGGTAAGACCTACTAAGGTTCCTGATCCAACATGGAAGGTTCATAGAGTATCAAATTTTCTACATTCAATATGGAGTAAATGCGCATGTATGGGGGTAGACTGAGTCTATAGGCATTATCTCCCACCTTCTCCAATACCTCAGAAGGGCCATACAACAGAGCCTTGATCTTCTTACCAGGACTATGTAGTCTTTCCTTGTTCAAGTGTAACCATACTCTGTCTCCCACCTTGAATGTTTTCTCAACCCTATGTTGGTCATGTCTTGCCTTGTACTTTTCCTATGACTTCTCCAGTGCCTCCTGTACTTGCAATGGATCTGCCTAATATTATCAATGAACTTTTCAGCTCTTACTACTTCACCTGTGGCATCTTCCCTCACTCCCCCTTGTTGTCCATAAACAACATCTAGAGGTGAAGGTAGCAAGTATCCAAAACAAGTTTCAAAAGGGGGCTTCACAATGGAAGTGTGGACTGTTCTGTTATAAGAGTGTTGTATGTAGATCACATTTTCATCTCAAGTATTTGGATGCTTCTGATTGTAACCCCTCAAAAGTTGTACCAAATTCCTGTTGACTACTTCCGTCTGTCCATCTATCTGTGGATGGAATGTTGTAGATCTATTCAACTTAGTGTCCATCGTTTCCCAAAGTGTAGTCCAAAATGTACTGAGAAATCTATTATCCTTGTCTGAGATGATGCTTCTTGGTATCCCAAAGTGCACCCAGACCTGTTCAAAGAATATGTTTGTTGCTTCTCGTCCTTTGATAGTCTTTTTACAAGGCATAAGAATGCATATCTTGTTGAATCTGTCAATAACCACAAATAAATAGTCATGTCCCTTCCTAGTGGTTGGAAGACCACCCACAAATTCACAGAAATGCTCTCCCATGGTCTCGTAGGAATAGGTAAGGGATGGTATAGACCTTGCTTCCTATTGTTGGGCTTGCTTGTACAACAAAGTATGCATACTCTAATAAATCGAGCAACATCTTCTTGCATTTTAGGCCAATAAACATATCTCTGTAAGTTTGCAACTATCTTCCCTACACCAAAATGCCCTGCAACTTTGGAGGTGTGTGCCTCTATGATAAGATGCGATCTCTCGCCTTTAGGAACACAAAGCTTGTCCAATTGTAGAGTAACTCATCCTGGAGATGATAGTCACCCTTCTTGTCACCATCTTCTACATGGAAATGGAATTGAAGTTGTTGAAATACCTCCTTGAAGTCCTCATCTTTTGTGTATTGCTGCTTGTATGCATCATGGGTAAAAGGTTCCATGTGCATAGGAGTCCCCAAAGCTGTAATTTGGTTGTAGGTGGTCTTGAGAGCATGCCTGCCAGCTTGTTTGCACTTCCCTTCTTATACTTGATGATTAGATGGAATTGTTGTAAGAATCTCATCCACTTATAATGTCTGATATGTTGTAGCTTACTCCGGGCCTACAAATACTGCAATGACTCATGATCAGTGTGAATGATGGTGTCCTTGCCCATCAGATAGTGCTTCCACTTCTTAATAGCTTGAACTACGGCATAGAGTTCCTTATCGTAGGTAGGGTAGTTTAGGACTTTCCCATGAAACATTCCAGAATGATAACATATCGGCCTCCCTCCTTGCATCAAAATTGCTCCCATTGCATACCCACTTGCATCTATCTCAAATTCGAAAGGCTTCTGCAAATTAGGCAACGCGAGAGCCGATGCCTGACTAGTCTTTCGCTTGAGCTCTTCAAAGGATTTCTGTTGATTTTTCCCCCACTGGAACCCCTTGATGTTGGTTGCTAGGGCATTGAGAGGTGTAACCATAGTCGAAAACGGAGCTATGAACTCCCACAAGTATTGTATTTCCCTCATAAAGCTCCTAACTTTAGTGACATTTGTAAGAGTAGGCTACTTAGTGATGGCCTCCATCTTTGCAGGATCAATCTTAAGTTCTCCTCCATCAATCACATACACCAATGACTGCAGGGCGAACTCACATTTAGCCAACAACTGGTGCCTTTTTAGAGTCTAACACCTACTTGAGATGTGAGATGTGCTCTTCCCATGTAGCACTATAAAACAATATGTCATCTAGATATACTATAACAAATGAATTTAAGAAAGGGCGTAATACACCACTCCTCAAAAGCATAAATCTAGTCAATGCATTGCATAAACCAAATGGCAGCATTACTAATCATTCATATAGAACTTGCCTAGTTTTGAAGGTGGTCTTCCAGGTGTCTTCTTCCTTCACTCGCACCTGGTGGTATTCCAATTTGAGATCCAACTTGGTGAAGTACATGGCATGCCGCAACTAGTCCAACAGATCAATGATCCTAGGTAGAGGATACTAATTCTTGAGCGTGATATCGTTCAATGCTCAGTAGTTGATGCCCATTCTCCAACTCCCATCCTTCTTGGGTACTATGATGATAGGTGACCTACAAGGTGAGGTGCTTGGTCACAGATCACGCCTTGCTCCAACAGCTGCTTCTTCACTTCATATGCTTCTATGACAGAATGTTTGTACAGTCAGAATACGGCAATAGTTGTATCTCGTGCTTCACATCCCTCTTAAGAGGTATCCCCTTACGCTCATTTTATCACATTTAAAGTAGTTGAGAGCTACTATCATTTCCAGAGCAGTTGTCACAGACCAAAGCCAATCCTTTACATTGAGATGAGCTTTCATGCCACATGATGATCATCGGTTGGTACATACAGAGGAGGCTAGACTACTTGGAGCATCAGTATTAGAGTTACCTTGTGATTTTCAAGTCCTCTTCATGACATCCTGAGGGATACTAGTTCATGCCTTGGTTCACTTTAGCAGAGCAGCTAGCTTTCGATTGTTTCTTCCTTGCCATCCATTTGTCAAAGTGATTCAAATGCAAGTGATTGAGCAGGTATATGGCATGAGGTTTGCATTCATTTTCTTTCTTACTTGTATTAGTAGATATGACTAGGTATATATAGTGTTGACATTAGTGATCTTTTATTTAAATGATTTAGTAGACTCATGACTGAAGAGGTTAAATGGCCTTAGTGTTAAGTCCTTGGTATATGCTCATAAGTAGGGTTAGCCTTTATACAACTTAGATCATTTTTCAATACTACTGGCACCATTGTCACGTGTCCTCTGTCCATCCGTAATTCCATTCTTGAAAAAAATCCCTTGACTTGGATAAGACTTGTGAACTTGAAGACATTCCCCCTTTGTGACATATATCTCTAGATAGGTCTCCATGTTTATTTGTGTCTCGGCTCTAAAGTGTGGGACTATGCTCTCAGGCTTGTCGAACTCTTTCTGGTCCGTTACCCCAGATGTCTGAGTGCAATTTAGGATTGTATATGTCACCGGAAGTATCTCTAACTCAAAGCAAGTATTCCTCATCTTATGAAATCAAAAGCATCGACTCACATAAATGTTATATCTAAAAGGATGCAAAGGCCAAAATGTCAGGCCATGAAACAAAAAAGCCAAAATGTATTTTTAAATACAAAGATATGAAATGAAAGGCTATCAAATCAAAAAGCCTGAATTAAGTCAAGACTTGTGATGAACAGCAAGTGAATTATGAAGGCTTGCAATGAAAGGCAAGCAATGTTATAAAGGATGCTTCTTAGAGTCTAGAGGAGCCTTCTAAACACTTTACCCATCTATGAGACACATCCTTCCCCTAGTGTATGCCTATCCAACACATGTCACGTTGGTTTCCTCGATTCCCATGATCTCTTAAAGTGCATTAAGTTTACCCAATAAGTCAAACCTTCACTTGGCCAAGCCTTGCTTTATTCCACCTCAACCAGGGTAGTGCAAAATCATCTATTTTGTATTGGAGTGAATGTGAAAATGAGCATATCATTGGGACTTCACTTTTTCTATGCAACTAACTCAGTGAAAAGTCTTGTTTATGTGATTATTGAGTTGATCACCATTGTTAAACATTGCTAATGCATCTAAGAAGCACGGTCTGAACTCTCTCTGTCTGGGCCCAATCTGTCTATACCAAGCTTGACCCCGGATCTCGAAAGCATAGAGAACCGTGGGTATAATAATCGCCTCCATGAGATAGAGTTTGGACGAGATGTCCTAAAATTGATTCTAGAAGCACTGTCTCTCAATGAGTGCTACGGAACTGTATCCTCTGCTAAGCTGACGCTAGAGGGCCTGTCACATACCAAAAGGAGGCTCCGTGAACTGTACTCCCAGATAGATGTAAGATGTGGTGATCTCGATCTCTTCCCCCCATAAGTAAAAATGTAGGTCTGTAAGAGAACCCTTCGATGCATTGAATACCATAACCTTGGCTTTACTTACGTTGACCATCAATTGTCGAAGGTCACAAAAGCTGGCCAAGGCATCAATATGTCTATGTAGGCCCTCAAAAGTAGAGGCCAAAAACACCAAGTCATCTGCAAAAAGGAGAAGGGAGATCAATACCTAATGTAGAAGGCAACCATCACACTCTTAGATGTGTTCATGGAGGAAGGATTCTAGCTCATCAATTTAGATCCCGAAGAGGGTCGACGAGAGGGGACACCCTTGTTTTACCCCAATGGTACTTTGAATGAAGTCAGAAAGGCCATGTTCCATCCTGAGGCATCCCACAACTTACTCGTACAATCTCATGATGGCTACCAAGGGAGTCTCAGATATGCCAATGTCACGGAATCTCTGGAATAATGCCTCCCTCGGCACTGTGTCAAATGCTTTCCGAAAGTCTACAAAGCAACCGTAAAATTTTGAAGAGCGATGACGGGCCTCTTCAATAATGGCTTAAAGTGTGAAGATGTGATCAATCATCTGGTAGTCCAAGTGAAAACCGGCTTGTCCTCTATCCCTAAGATGTAGAATCTCTAGATCCTAAAAAAGCCACTAATGTAGGACTATGGCGTAAAGCTTTGAGAACGCATGGCCCACCATGATAGTTCGGTAATTGCTTGGATCAATGATACTCCTCGATTTGTGGATTGGATGACTAATGTGTCTTGCCCAAGCAGGGGGAAATCCACAACAAGCCACATGGTTAAATAAATCAACAATATATAGGACTGAAGAGATTGGACGCCATGTTTCAAGAATTTGGCCTGAAGACCTTCCTCGTCAGCTGCTTTGTTTGTACTCATATAGCTCTGACAACTCTCCTAATGTCCCTCTCAGAGAAGAGGTGGCACGAGGAGGGGGGAGAGGGGATGCAGGTTGGGGGTTGTCCAAGGATGTCATAAAGGGAGGTTGTGTGGGAGAACATGGCCTAGGATTCAAGGTCAGTTGAGATGGCGTGGTGTCTAGGAAAGAGGGCTCGCCAGAAAGCTTTGGGGGAGTGACAAAGGGATACACAAAGCTCATGTCTCCTCTGGGAGAGAAATGTTCGTTTTTTATGACAAAGGGGTCTACGGTAGGCTTTGCGGAGGCTAGGTGAGGATGAGAAGTCGTGTGTAAGGGTGAAATGGGGTTGTTTATGGAGGCATTTGCATTCATTATCAAATAAGTAATTCATGGGGCAGGAACCCGAGGTGGGCTTCTGGGTGTGTTGACGAGTAGAATGGGGTTAAGAGTCAACGGTCGATTTCTCGAGGACCGTTGAGAGAGTCTCATATTTGGCTGTGGTTGTTTCTAAGGACCTGAAGTGGAAAATGGGGAGAGTAACTCCTTAAGGCGGTTGGTGTAGGAGTCGACATAATATCTATCAAAAATGAAGGTGGTGCGGGGGGGGGTGGGGTCAATTGATGGGTGGGGGGAGAGGGGGTGGCTATAGAGAGGGAGAAGGTGAGGAGGGCATGGTCTACTCTAGGAAGGCGAGATACTAAGAAGTGCTAAATATGTGGGAGGAGATCCTAGTTGGCCATGACATAATCAACCACATTGGCCCCCCCATTGTAGGGGAAGCATGGAACTTACAAGCAGCAACTTTAAGAGAAATTTTGGTTTATAAATTTAAGGCTTCAGCTTATTCTGATTTCACGTTTTGGAACAATACATCATGTTATTTCATAAGCCTGCACTTAGCTCAAGGTTAAGACATTAGAGAGCTCTATTCAGAATTACAGGAAACAATTACAGATGTTTCAATAATCACTAATCATCTACCCATGGTATTGAAGACAATCTCTATTGATGTCAATAACTTAATTGCAAGGATGTTTATTACATAGTTGATAACATCGGCATCGGCAAAAAAATTGACACGGGTCCAGAATACAACTGTTATCACATAAACTATAGTTGATTGGTAGTAGGTGTCCCAACAGGGATGGTAGAGGTGAACAGCTAGGAAGGTGTAACCTGCAATAGCCAGGTCTTCCGTTCAAGGAACGGAAGTCACACCGGACAAGGCTACTGTCACTTTAGACAAGGCACTTGGCCAAGTCAAGGGGGAGACCCCGCTCAACCAATGAGGGTTGAGAGACAACAAACAGATACCCAAACCCAAAACGATAAGACAAAGACAAACAAGAGATGGATATCCTAAATGTCTGAGAGCCTTTTCCAACCAATAGATAGAAATTGGGGGAATGGATGGAGTGCTTAACTACACAATTTATGATCTGACTCTATCATAGAAAGAGGTTAATTAGAGATATTTAATGGCTGGAAATGCAATCAGACATGAAAAACAAGCTAGAAATGAAAGATGAAACTCTGCCCTAGGGGGGAGTGTACCCAGATTTGACTAAGGATCTAGGGAAAAAATAAAATCAACGATTAAGTACAAAATCTAGCAAATTTTTGTTGGTATTATACAGTTTTCAATCACAACAAACCAAATGAGAAACACCCACAACCCCAAATCGACCCAATCACACAGAAAATCGAAAATGCCCAAGGAGGGCGAAATTGTCAAATTGACCAGTGCTGTTTCAGAGGGTAAATGGAGTCGAAAAGGAATAAGATTTTAGAGATGAGGTTCTTTTATCAAAAGATTTGTGGGTTTTAAAAAGAAATAAATTCCTACGGTTGATTTTTGAGATTTTAATTTTTAAGGGTTTTAGTGGATTTTTGCAACTTAACACACAGAAATGGGACTGAAAGCTATGAGACCAGCAAGAGAAGCGTACCTGGGATGAAAGAGTGTGGCTGAAATGGCTTGAAAACTGGTTCCAATTCAGTAGTGGAGCGACCAGCGAGTTCCCTTGAGCGTTTGAGCGACTAAATGACCAATTTTGCCCTAGATACCTGCCACAAACGAGAGAAAATGAACATGTGCAGCAAATAAACAAGTAGAACAGAAAATAAATGGCTGAAAATGAAGAAGATTGACTAGCTAACCGCAATAGACAACTCCCTTGTGATTATTTTGATGAGAAAACGCTAGGGTGGAGTTCCCACTCCAAGTGTAGCGCCTCCCTCTAAATGGCCACCTTCCCTGCGATTCGAGTTAGTCATACATGGGCAGAAAATTCAATGAAATCACTCCACAAAGCTATGGAAATCAGCTAAAAGTCAAGACCATCAACATCCACACAAGTTCTCTCAAGAAAACCGAGAGCAGAATGTCTCTATATCTCTCAAATGTCAAATGTACAATGTGCCAAGAGGCTCTACAATGGAGTGAATGCCTTCTCTTATAGAGAAAGGTCACTCTCAAAACAAGTTTCTCCCCAAAATAGAGGGCTAGGATCACTCCCCCATCAAACAAATCGAATGGTGGAGAGCTCTCCTAGTGGGGGTGCAAATTGCCCAAGGATAGCGCACAAGTGGAGGAGAGGGGCCCATTGTGGGGCCATACAATAGATGGAACAACGTTGGGGGGTGTCTATATGGGGTTTTATCCCCCCAACACAATACACATGGTCCCACATACAACATAACCATGAAAATCGAATTGCCCAAGTGGAGAAAAACGCCCCCCATGGGCAATTCGTCCAACCTAGAGAGCTGGGCAAGAGAGGGCCCCACAATACATAAACACCATGTCAAACATTACCATTTTACCTTAGGAATCACCCTTTTATTTGCCAGCCATTGATTTTCACCCTTTGCTATAGTTGCCTTTGTCAATTTTTTATTTTCCATGTATTTTATTGTTGGTTTATACTGCTGAAGATGTAATTTGGGCTTTTGACCCATCTAAAGTGCCCGGATTGCCGAACCATCTACTGCAATGTGATCGTGGACCCCAAAAATAGTAGGAATGATCACTCGAACGACCCCGATCCATCAGCTAGGCATTATTTGCCCAAAATCCATTATTTTTAATTAAAACAGGTCATTAATGACCAATAATAATTAAAAATCTCACAAACGCCTCGATCGTTTTGCATTCTATCACTTGGAAGCTCATATGGGTCCCCTGTAGATAATAATTGACCAAAATCGAAATTCCGGTCGCAACATTTTTTCGGGCCCATTTTTGGCCTGGTCAACCTAATTTGACCAAGTCAAATCTAGTCAACAATGGTGTTAGCTGAATACCTACATGCAATCATGAAGCGAAAGGCTTCCTTATACAAGTTAGTACATTACTAAACAACATGATAATAATATGGTGATCAAAAACTGCATTAAATCTCGAAAAATACAAGGCCCCAGGTGAGGTGGGCCCACCACATCCAAAAAGACTCAACTGCTATGCACAACCTATAGACTTGACCACCTAGCTGACTTTGGGTGATGTGGAATACATGGCGAAGGATAAGGGATGACAAGGATGAGGATCATGTGACCTTTCGGATAACTCGGGAAAGCGGGGGTCCACTGAAATAAGTATACCATGACAAAACACGGGGAAGGGCGATGCCTCACAAATGGGTATAGTGCAGGGAAACCGCCACTAGTCATCTAATAAGTATCTCACAACTCACATCCGTGCACGAAGAATATGAGGTTCTTTTCTAGAACCGCCAAACTGGGTGTCCGGCAAACCATAACTTGAGACTCTAGGGGACAATCTTGAGCTTGTCCCTTGCTCCCTCTCACCTCCTTGCCCCGCAGGACTAGGTGAGGAAATAACCACTAAAAATGCTTACATGTATGGCTGACCTGTGTCTATGTGTGTTTATAAACACATTGCATGGATTTTACAATGAGTTTCATACTTAGCCCTTTTTTGGCTAGATTTACATTTATATTTACAAAAAGCCTTTTTGGCTTGCTTTACATTTCTTCATTTCTTCAATTTACATAAGGCCCTTTTGGGCTACATAAATATCTCAATAGATATAATCATGGTGCTCATACTGCAAAGTAATGGGGGTGAGCAATACATGCTTCGATGACCAATGGGGAACACCCGGTGAGGCTACACAATCCTAACTGCATTGCAACATTGGGGGCAACCGACAGGAGCAAATCCCAGGTTTGAGAGTGCATCTCACACACCAAAGAGCCGAGGCACAATAGACAGGGAATCATGGCATACTCAGAGATCAGTGGGGAAAGGGATCCTCCGGGTCACAAATCGGAATCCAAGTCGGGAAATAATATCATGCATGAGTCGGATGGATGGAGAAGGTGAAGGTGGATCCAAAGTCAGCTGCCTAGGGGGACTAAATGACCAAGCCTATACCAAGGGTAGGGGTGTAACCCAGAGTGCATATAACAGGAGCCTACTAGGAGGGGGTGGACTGACATCACCAAGGGCCCAATCACATATCATAAAAATAGCTAGATCACCAAATCAATCATCATATGTAGAGTTAGTGTACTATCATGTATAAACAAGTCTAAGCAACAATCATGAGCAATATACATCAAATGCAATACCTGCCGCACCATATACTTGCTGTTGAGGCTATCTCTGAACTGGATCTCTGCTGAATCCGGGCACAAATAGCAAACTAACAATGCTCTGTGATAGTCTCAATCAAAACAAGACTAGGCAACTGTCTCAATGGGCTCATATCAAACCCTGGCATGGAAGGGTGACCCTGTGGTAAATGCTAAGTAGCATGTCTGTATCACTGTACAACCAACTGTCCCCTCTGATACATCTGCTCGGGGCAATCTGAACAAAACTGTGTGCCTCCTCTGAAGGCATCGGATCCCTGATCTGGAAAAAAAAGTACTGTGCGGTCCTCAGCCGCACAGTCTGCAGTATGGTAGCTCCAGCTAACATAGATGTGATAACAACAACTTCTCGGCAACATTGGCAAAAAAATCGGGAAGAACCAGCAAACCACAACAAACATTAAAAAATACAAAATATATTTTTTTTTCAAAAATTTTAACATATAAAGCAACAATAACATCACATAAACACATTGGCACATAGATATGGAGAAAGCACTGATATATATGATGTAGTGGATGCCAAATAAAAAATGATATATCAAAGTCGATAATGAACACTAAACCCTGATAGTTGTCCAATCAAGAACTCAAAAGTAGACAACCAATACAAACGACATCACATACCATAAATGTATCTCATCATCATGAGGTAAATGTACAATCATACAATGAAAAAAAATAGGCAAGCAACCATGCATAAATCTATAGAAAAAATAGCATTAACATGGTGGAATTTAAATACATACTTAAGAGTGGAAGATTCGACACCCGTTGGCAAATGAGATTGAATCCTTGCTCCACTAAAAAATCCTTGATGGTGATGATAATGGTTGTTTAGCTATCTACACAATGAGTGATGACAACCACAAGCCCTCCTCCTTCCTTCTCCAAAAGCCGAAAGAACAAATGACCCAAAAAAATTCAAAAATCATGCTTTATGCCCACGGATTCGCTAGCCTAGCAATTTTTACTATCATGACGAAAAAAATGCAATTTTTTCTAAAACTCACAATGTCCGATTTCAATTTTTATAAAAAATCATGATTTTTTCTTGGCGAAAAATTGGCAATGTCATCAACTATGGTTTATTATACTTGTGCCAGAATTGATAGAATTTCATATAGCCATTGAAATCCAGATGCATTACCAGAGTATAGTTGCCAAACCATATTTTTCAGAAGATGTGTGGCTAGATGCATTACCAGATGTATAGTTGCCAAACCATATTAGCATTGTTGTAAGGCCCCAAGGGCCCAACATATTGTAGCCTTTTTCTAAGTTTTCAAATTGAAATAACAAATATGGCTTTTAGATGAGGTCATTTCAGTCCAATGTTTTTGTCACTCTTCGCAAGAAGAGGTATGTATGCAATTGTCTGCTAAAGGTTACCTCCTGATTAAGTATGCCAAAGAGTAACTACCAGAATGAGATATGTATGCAACTCTTAGCTAAAGGTTTTCTGCCAAGGATGCTCAAGAACTAGATACTACAGATTACTCTGATTAGTAGTACTGAGGAAGAGGATATGATTCACAATTGTATATACCCTTCTGCTTTTGATTTCTATTTTTGTAAATATTTATATAACTATGTTAATATAAGACGTATTTTTCCAAAAAAAAATGCCATTGGTTGGTTGATCAAGTTCGGAATGCATTATGGACATGGTAGAATCCTAGTGGACTCCATTCTAGTCACAAAGACAATCTAGCTGGTGGAAAAGGTACCCAATATACCAGGAAGATTCAGCGAATTTTGTTGCAAACTTATAACCATCATGAACACGAATTTTGCATTTTAGCTAGAGGAGAAGGGGGCAAAGTTGAGTTTTGCATATTTGCTTCCAGCGCATTCTAGTGTAAATATACCCAAGCCAGGTTTCTCAAAAAGGGATTTTCTTAATTCAATGTTTCAACTTTCAATGTATACACTAGTCTTACGTGGAGATTTGGTTTAGAAATTACAAGCAACAATTTAAAGAGAAATTTTGGTTTATAAATTTAAGGCTTTAGCTTATTCTGATTTCACATTTTGGAAGAATACATCATGTGATTTCATAAGCCTGCAGTTATCTCAAGGTTAAAACATAAGGAAGCTCTATTCAGAATTACAGGAAATGATGACAGATGTTTCGACAATCACTATTCATCTACCCATGGTATTGAAGACAATCTCGGCTGATGTTGATTGCAAGGATGTTTACTATACTTGTGCCAGATTTGATCGAATTTCATACAGCCATTGTAATCTAGATGCATTACCAGAGTATAGTTGCCAAACCATATTTTTCAGAAGAGGCATGCTTAATGTATCAATATTATTTTGTAACATTAACATTGGTGTAATGCCCCAACATACTGTAGCCTTTTCTAAGTTTTCAAAAAATAAATATGGCTTTCATAATGAGATCAGTTCAGTCCAATCTTTTTGTCACTCTTGGTGAGAAGGTATGTATGAAATTGTCTGCTAAAGGTTACCTCCTGTTAACCATGCCAAAGATTTGAATGCTTTAGCATATTCTGAATCTATTGATTCCCTAGCAGTGTTGAGGATATGAGGTATCATTGTATCAACTTTAAACCCCCTCCATTTTTGTTTTCCCTATTTTGCCAGCTTTCTTGTAAATTTTCTCTTGTAATATAAGACATATTTTTCCAAAAAAGAAGAGAAGAAAAAAAAAAATTATTATATATATATACACACACACACACATTTGTTGTGCTCCATAGCCTATTACCTTGGAAAGACTTTGCTCCATGGAAAAATAAGGAATTCTGCCGGCAGATAAATCCCTCTTACCTGTATATTTGCATGTGTTGGTTGTGTCCTTATCTGCTGTGATGGATAAGATTGTGGTTGTTGTGGTATGTGTGACACTTTGGCCCTCGGCTGTTGCTGGGGTGAAGGAACATTCATCATACTAGGGCCAGACCTTGGCGAATTGGCATACTGCATGGGCGATGCAGTTTTATTCTCAGTAGATATTCCCCCAGTCCCTGCCATAGGTGATGGAGCAGATCTTCCTATAGGTTGTGTTGCTGAAGCCTGTAACAACTACTGCAAGGTAAGATACACTTCAACCGCAGAACAATAATAGTGCACTTGGATGTACACACCCAAAAATGAAAACTATTCTTATAGAGCATACTATGTGTTCATAATTCCATATTCCAATGTTGTCAAATAAATACACGCTATGTAATGAAAAGACTAGTTGTAACATATTTGCTAATAATAATCATTATTATTAGTAGTAGTAGTAGTATATACAAGCCAATGTAAAAGAAAGAATAGACGTACAAAGGAATTATATTAACATCCAAAAAGACCAAAACTGGACCATAGGATAGGATGTGCTATCAGGTACAGCCAATGTTACCAGACTTGGCTCACGGAAAAACTTGGCAAGGCAAAAGAGTCGAGAGTTGGCTCAGCCCAGGAAAAACTTGGTAAGTGCAAAAATATAAAGAAATACCTAAGTTGCCAGGATATGTGGGTCCGGGGACGGGAACCACACTTCTTGAAACAGCGAACTTGGGTTCGTAAGAGATATACATGTACAATTTTATATATATGAAAATATTATTAAAAAGAATTAAAAGTTATAAAACATAATTGGAATTTCAGTGAATCAACAATCTTAATAATATCATTTTCTGCAACTAACAAAAACACGTGCATAATACATACATAAATGATATGATATATTATCAAATGAATTATGTCATTCATGATTCAGAATCTGAAAATTATCATACAACAATGATTCAATGAACAATCATAGTCATACAATAATAAGAAAACAATAAACTTGATCCTTATCATTTGAAATTGACATTAAAAGGTCTCCAGTCTTAAACCAAGTAAATACTACATTCAGATAATTGCCCTTGCATCTATGGTCAAGATATCTGAAGAAACTAATGAGGGTCTGAATCCCCATGAAAAGGCAATGGAACCTCCCTCTAATCTCGTAGCAGATGGGGCAACAGAAAATTAAGTGCTCCTTTGTCTCGACCTTCTGAAGATGGCATAATTGGTAGATCCTATCGAAATGGTCAATCTGGTCGTCTGTCTCTACCCAAATTCTGTGAGAACCCACTCTGAGTTGGTCGAGGGGAATTCAAAGAGCATGTAACCAATGGTGGAGGCACAACATATTTGTTATTTGCCAAAAAATTATCATCAAAAATCAACCAATTCACCACCACATGTTACCCTTCATATTGTATGAGGGTACTCCAGCTGATGACTATGATGACTTCATTCAAATTATGAATCTCGACATGACATAATCAGTTGCACATAGCTTAGGGTCCCTTGGGATGATTTTCATTTCATATGAAGTAAACTATTGTTTGATGGGAAGTATATACTATGTGGAACACCCCCCTCCTTAAAAAATGGTGGGTGCACTCCATTTACATTTAAGTCACCGGATTCAATGATTTTGAAGGTTAAAATTTGAAATTCTATGAATTTCATGTAGTGTCGAGTTTAATCATTGAAGTTCATCGAATCTCATGACAAACTTCAAATCGAATTCGAATTTGAATTCGGGGTAAAATAAATTCATTTGAAATCATTTAAATTCGTCTTTAAATTGGAGGGAATTCGTGTTTACAAAATCCAAAAGCCCTAGCTCATAGCCCAAGGATTTAAGGAGAATGTCGCATGCATTCCAATTTTGTTGACTAACTATGCATTGCCACCCACGTTTCAATTCTGTTGCTAACTGAAGTCTAGAGTCTGAAGGTCGAAGCCATCATCATCGCCCGCCAATGCATGTTAATTTTCTATCTCCAAGCTTATAATCCGATCTACTACTTTCAATACAATTCTTAGATGCATACACATAAATAAATCTCAAATTTGATTGTATAAGCAGCAATATATAATCTCATCAACTTGTCAAACATGCGCAGCGGAGCTAGAAACCAAACACATAAAGTTTAACACAATGATTTACCCTAGAATCCCCAATGGGGAATGTTATCACATCCATAGTAGCCGGGCTACCATGATTCAAGAGCAGTTTCCTGTATATTTTTTAGCCAGGCCTTTACACATTTTTTATGAGATTAGCCTATGATGAGCAGTACCTTTGGTGATCACTCATGTATCAGAGCAGCGCTAGATCAAATATGATGAACCTAATGCCATGAATGAGCCTCATGACCTCAGATTTGATGACTGAGATGACCATTCTTTTTCCATACAGAACAGTGTGATAGTGCCCAGAGCTTTACAGCAACAATGTTCCAGTGACAATTGATGATCCAGATGGTAGATACAGGTATATGGCCCAGCAGGTATATGGTTGTGCATTGGATATGTTTGCCTTGCTCTTTTGCTTATCGTAGTAGCTTAACTAGGTATTTAGTGGTCATGATCTGGCGATATATATATATATATGTTGCACAAGTTTCTTGAACGCGGGTACATTGGGTACGTGGGTACGAGTATCCGGTACGGCTAGAAGCTTTGCCCAAATTTGCAGGAAACGTGGGGTTGGGAGCGGCAATAATATATATTAATTTTTTAAAATATATTACAAAAAATTAAAGAGTTAAAAAAACATAATTGATTAATTTCATACCTTAAACTGTTTTAGCCTCTTAAGCCTCTAGTAGTGTCATGAAATTCAATCATTTTAAATCTGCTCACTCCTCTAGGTCCACATTATACAAAAATTGGGTTTGTGTAACCTGAAGTAAACCCTAAGTATGCATGACTCTAGTTCCATGGTATGTTTTGTAAATTTGACCTGCAACTTTATCCCAATGTACGAATTTGTAAAGGAAAATTGCATATATGTGTGTGTGTGTGTGTGTGTACGAAGCACAAATAACTTCATAAATCATAAGATTCAATCTTTTCTAATTCCTTGTTTCAACTCCATCTCTATTATTGCTCCTAAGAGTGCTTAGTATTTGGGTGCCTTTGCATTTTTTTGATGGTAACTACTACTTCTTATGTGAATGAAGGCATGATTGTTTCAAGTTCAAGTAACAAACTTTCAAAGTCTTCAGCATTTTGAGTTTGATGTGGTTTATGATCCTAAATTGCTATATCAATCAATATGAATAATGTAAGCTAGCTATAAACATTTGAGGCATGAATTACAGTTGTTCAATATCTTAGTATTGTAGAAAAATCCATGTTTATTCACTTAAGTACACTGGCAGCTTATATTGTGAGTGTGAATGGATCTAAACATTTAAGACGTGTGAGCCCTCTTTATTTATATAACCTTGAAAATTTTAAAAATGGAATTATTGATAGATTCAATTGGATTTTTTATTATTGGTGATTTCTTGGAACAATAAACAGCAATCATTCAATTGATTTTCGACACTTTTCTTATGATTTTGGGCTCCGCATGGTTGGGAGCTTGTAGAAGCTCCCTGTCTGTTTAGGAGCTTCTGGAAGCTCCTAAACACAAAGGGAGCTTCTACAAGCTCCCAAAAAAATGGAGCAGCTAAAGCAAGTTCCCAAAAAGCTCCTAAGTTCCCAAAGAAACTCCCATAAAAAAGGGGACGTTTCGTACCAGCTCCCAAGCTCCCAGGAGCGGGGAAACGTCGGGTACGGGTTGCCAAAATCTCGGGAGCGATACCTGTGCAACTATGATATATATATGGACATGGTTGTTTTTTTATTATCTAGAGTCTAAAGTGATCTAATTACTCATAATAAGAAGTTCTTGTTTATACTCGTTGGTTTTACCCTCTTAAATAGTATGGGCGTGGTCATTCCCACCATTTATGGCTTGCTAGTTATGGCATCACCTTTCACTTTCCCCATCCATCCGTTCTCTTACATATTTGGTTTTACCTTGACTTACACCTCAGCCTGTGATATGGAGGACCTCCCCACTTTTGCCTCTATGTTGGATAGTTTCCCTGTTGTTTTGTGTCTCGGCTCTGAGTTGTGCAACACAACTTACCGAAGCCTTGATCCTTCTAGGCCAGGAGAACCCGCTAGTGTTGGTTCCTTAGCTTAGGTGAATTGGATTTGATGCCTTGACCTCTCTAGTCGGTTGCCCCCAATGTTTGGTCCTAATTGTGGATGATCCCCCTAGTTGCCTGAGCTGTGTTGGCTAGAGTTGAAGCAAAATGTACTACCATCATTACATGCATGTGTGAACTATTATTATATCTTTTGTGCAAGCCCATGGAAATAAATTAAAACCATGCTTCTCAACACAATGAAAAAGGGCTATGAAATGAAATGAAAAAATACCCTGGATAAAAGCTGCAATTAGTTGTGCTTCTAAGCGCATGAAAAATCCAAAGGGTCATAAGGCCTAAAAAGCAATGGTTAAATATATGCTAAATCCAAAGACTGTTGGCCATGATAAAAATGTAAACATTAATTCCTCACGGAGTCTACGGGTAGGGATGTGATATGGAGTAAGGGACAGCTAATTCTAAGTGTCCCCTAGAACCTCAAGTTACGATTAACTGTGCACCTAGTCACGGTGGTTCTAGAAAAGTCCTCACGGAGCTGGTTCCAGCTTGGATGTGAGTTGTAGACATTTACTAAAGGTTCAATAAACACCTCTCAAATCAATTCATTCCATTTGTGAGACACTGCCATCACCTTATGTGTATACTATCTGACATATGCTTAAGTGACTCTTCCTTTGCCCTTTATCCAAAGTGTCACAGTGTTGAATTTGTAAAGTCATTGCCTTATCCTAGCCTTTGCATTTTCCACCTTCACCCATTCCTAGCAAAATGGTCACGTCTATGAAATGAGTATATTCTTGAGGGTCTGTTCTGAGTAATTGATTGTTTTAATTCTGGACTTATATTTGATGTGTTAATTGCTTAATCGCCAGTGAAATGTTACTTTATACTTTAGCCTTGCTATTAGAATAATTAAAAGAGCATATATTATCCATTTGCACTTGCAGGCTTGCAGCATCAAGCATTTTTAGCCTGGGTCATTATTTTGGTCAATCTTGACCTAGTCAACCCAGTTTGACCAAGTCAAACGTAGGATGTGAGATGAGTTGGACCGATAATGTTTGAGATTGATTATTTGTGGTCCTATGATGCCCACTTGATGGTTCCATGCAGCAGACATAGGTTTCATATGATGGTTTGGTGGATTTTTATTATTATTTATTATTTAAAGACCATTATTTTTTATTTGCCTGGGCATGGTTGAGCCTAGATATCATTATCCAGGTGGTCTCAGGGTGTATGAGTACTCACCTCTAGTACATTTGAACCTTCTGAGTCCATTGGCACACTCAAATATCAATTATAGGCACTTTCAGATGAGATTACAATTAGATTATCACTTTATTGCATATTTGCCATTATAAAATGGCCTAACAGCATAGTTGGAGATTTATTTGGTTCTCCTAGGGCGCTACAGAGGGAGTATGGGGTCCAGCCACTTGTTATTACCATATTACCATACCCCTGGACATTTTGATACAATCAGATTTGTGTTCGGGACACCAGACAGAGAACTACAAGCATTTTATTACTTTACAGGTGATTTTATGAAGATAAAAAAAATGGAATAAAATGATCACTTAGGAAATCGATTTGGGCAATTGAGGCAAGGAATTGGCATGAGGTTTGTTTAGAGGAGTGCAGACCCATGTCCACACCCATGATCACCAACTAGAAGAAGGTCCATGCTTCTAAGGGAGAGTTGGTGGATCCTACTTTGTACTGTGAGCTTATAGGTTCGTTTATGTATTTGGTCAACACCAGACCAGATTTGAGTTTTGCGGTGAACACTCTCAGTTAGTTCATGGTAGAGCCCAAGAGAGTGCATTGGATTGCCGCAAAACACATTTTGAGATATCTTACAGGGACAGTAGATTATGGTCTGGACTATAGGAGGTCAGATGGAGTGGGCTTGGTTGGTTTCACGGATTCAGATTGGGCAGGCAATGCTTCGGACCGAAAGAGCACTTTCGGTTGTTGTTTCAGTTTGGGCTCGGCAGTTGTGTCGTGGTTCAATCGGAAGCAAAAGTCCGTTGCTTTGAGTTCTGTAGAGGCTGAGTACATGGCAACTAATCAGGCTAGTTGCGAAGCTTTGTGGCTTCGCATGTTGATGGTAGACTTATTTGGTCAAGAGCCGAGGCATACAGTTATACATTGTGATAATCAGAGTTGCATCAAGCTCTCTGAGAATCCAGTATTTCATGACAGGTCAAAGCATATTGAGATCAGATATCACTTCATCAGGGACTATGTTCTGAGAGGAGTTGTTGAGTTGCAGTACATTTCTACTGATGAGCAAGTTGCAGATATCCTAACAAAGTCTTTGGGTAGAGGGAAGCATGTTTACTTCAGAGACAAGTTGGTAGTGGTGAAGAACACCTTCCTCAATAAGAGGGAGTGTTGAAAATTCACCAAGTGTTGTTCACCTTGTGTTGCCTTGGGGTGGACAAGAACACTTTAAAAGTGATCCCTAGTCAATGACTCAATTTTTAATAAAGTGTGAAGTACTTTAGTTTTATAAAGTCACTTTATTAAATTTTAAGTCATGATTTATTTCCTAAGTTCATTTAAGTGATTATTTCAAGTTCGTGATAAATTAAAAGGTCCTCACATAATTAAATCATACATGTGCACTAAATATCATTTAATGGTTATTTTAATGAGCATTTATTGAGAGCCTTTGATCTAATCTAATCTTAGCCATTGGATGAAGAGGAGGAAGTTGCCATGAACAAAAAGGCTAGGGAAAGGAAAACCTAATTCATTAATTCATTTTCAAGAGAGTATTTTTGGAGGTGAAGAGGAAGAGGTCGAACTCAAGAGGAGAGAAGTAAAACCCTTGCACAAAAATCGAGGAGATCAACTGAGCACGTTTTCCAAGGAGAAGGGCACACTTTCCTAGACAAATCCATACAGCAAAGAGGAATTCCGTACTGCATTTATTGCACCGTACCAGCACAGAAATTGAGAAAGATGGCACAGTTTTGAGGCAGAAAAATGGCACAGATTTCGAGGCTGTTGTACAGTAATTAATGCCGTCCATACAGCAGCATTAAATGAGCACAGATATTAAGAAAAAGCAGTCCGTACAACCACACGTGTGAGGCTGTACAGCATGTTTTTAAGGAGGCCGTACAGGAATCCATACAGCAGATCTGTCAGTGAGGTTTTGGCACAGTTTTCGAGAAGAAAATAAAGGAGATAAGTACTGCTGTATTTTTGTATAATTTGTCTGAAGAAATAAAATATCTCTCTCCCATCAGGTTTTCCCTTAGGGGTTTTGTCCTAGACCATTTTGGTCAAAAATTCTGAGTTAAAATTTTTTGTGCATGGCTGTTATAATTTTCTGAGTAAGAAAAGATAGGCTGAAAGTTAATTTTCTGAGTTAATTAAGTTGAAAGAATATCATGTGTTTCAAGCAAAAACAATTTTTATATAAGAAATATATGCATGTTGGGGTTTGGGCATTAAAGTTTAAACTACATGCAGAGAAGTTGGAAAACTTGAAACCAGGTTGGGGTTCTAAAACTTTCATCCAAAAATATCACTAGGGTACATCCAGAATAAAGAAATCAACATCTATGAATTATAGAAAAAAGTAATCAGATTTTGATTAATGTAAATATGCAATATTTTAGAATGAATACACTAACCTATACTCCTTTTGGACCTTCAACCTTGCTGCTTTCTAAATCGGGGTACATCAGTGAAAAATTGGATGATCCCACCTTCACAGTGTCCTCAAATAATTAGTCCTTCAAGAACAAAGCATTATCCTCTTGACCGAAGCAATTGATGCCCTTTGGAAAATATGGTATTATGGACAGAATATGGAAGAGACAACTATGTTTGTCAATGGATGATTTCAGCAAAATGTCCAACCATCTATAACAATGGAACATCCACCTAGACTCCAAAGGTGCCATCACCTTCTCGAGACTTGCTTTCTCCTTGTTAGCCAACACAAGTCAAGGCTTCACATAACCCTGTGCCTTATATCCTATTGGTCAATCATTAATGACACGAACCATTTGTTCAAAAATAGGGTGAGCAGGTTGCATTGAAAGGGATGTCACATGCATGAAAAAATCTTGTTATTGTAAAATCAACACCTTCCCCACCCTTCACATCAAACGCATCATAAAGGCCACCCAATTTAGGTTTCTTACATATAATTGAATTGTTCAATGATGATTTTGAGAGAACATGCTCATCACCAAAAGCTTCATCATCATATGGCATTTCTTCCTTTCCAAATCCATCATTGTCACTAGGGTGTGGCCATGAGGTTGCCCTCTTGGGTACCAAAACATCAACCTTTTGTTGCTCCCATTGTGCATTAGGTGTTTAGTAGCATCATTAGGCTCCCCCATAAAATGCTCAATACCCTTTCCTAGAATATTCATAAAATGGGCTTTGACCCGAGTATAGTTGCCTTTCTAATCAAAAGGACGTAGCTTGCATTTGATAAATGTTATCCCCCCTGCACCCTTGGTCAGCTTTCTCCTAGCCACATGTTTCCATTGTGGATAGATGATTTGATGAACCCATAGTGGAGAAATTTGAAAGAAGATTTAAAGAAAAAAGGGACAAATCTGGAAATGTAATTTCAACATTGAAAATTGCTTTAAAATTTTAAATACTGAGAAAATACTGTTGTAATAGAAGACTTGAACCCCAATGGTAGATATCCACTTGACCACTTCAATATCTATTGCTGTCCACATATTTGTGCAGCAAGAAAAAATTGCTTTAAAAGCTGAGAAAATAGCCTTGCAATGGAAGATTTGAACCCCAAAGGCAATTGTCCACTTCACCACTTCACTGTCTATAATTGTCCACAAATTTGCAAGTAAAAAACACCGAAATCCCTACACTTTTGGATTGTTTCTCCCTTTACTGCTGAAAATGAAATGGTAAAAATGACAGATTTTTTTTTGTTTTGGAGTGCATGAAAGTGTTAGGCAAATAAAGAAATGGGGCTTTGGAGGGTCCCACTCGTTCCTTTCTTTTTTTGTCTTTTTTTTCTTTAAACAAATTAGTGTAAATCGCACCCTAAAGAACCCCGACAAACCCAAATATGGGTTCGAGCACCCAATTCTAGGGGTCATCCCCATCAAGGTTACTTGGGAGCGGGAGCGGGAGCGAGAAGCGAAATTTTCAAAAGCTTCCGGTTAGGAAGCGTTCCGGAAGCGTTTTTTATATAATATATATTTTTTATATATTTTGATGCATATATGTCAACAAATGCATGTAGAATGTTAAATTAGTTATGGAAAGGATAAAAACATGAAATAAACAATAATAGCTAATAGTAAATACCATATAACATCATTTCATCAATCATCAATCATTAATCATTTACTAGTGAATTCATCAACCATAGGTCCAGACTCCAGTATCCATGATTCCATAAGTTATAACATCAAGATCCAACCTTAAAGCTTCAAATTTTCAATATATAAACATTTTGTCATCAACTATTAACCGTATTTCTACTATGTTGAATCTTGAGATGCTAGTTTGAGTGGTAACATGACACATGTGGATGGAATGTACCATCAAACCCTCATAAAATCACCCATTGAGAATGCATCATGAAGAAACATGATGAATGTGCCAAATATAAGTGAAGTGCAGTCATCATCATGAAGATCTATCAACCCCCACACACTGAGACATCATCACCAAGACCCCAAGGCACCATACAAAATCTAGGATCAACATTAGGCCATCCAAATTTCCATCAAGACATAAAACCCCTACTGAAATTGTGAAAAACATGCAAAATGGGAGGTAACAAGGGGTAACAGTAAGGGTTTGGTGGTAACGCATTGTATACTCTATTCAACACTTGCAATTTGCCCATTTGAAATCTCAGCAGAATTCACCCATTTAATTACCAAATTGATCATCCTTGGCACCAAATTCTGTTTGATTGAATCACTGGGTGGAACCCACAGCTCAATCCTCCAATTGCTTGATCGCTAGCACGCAGAGAATGCTTGTGCATTGTTTTACTAGGCAACTACAGCACTATTATTAATTTGTTGGCTTCC
Source organism: Larix kaempferi (assembly GCA_027924585.1). Classification (NCBI taxonomy): domain Eukaryota; kingdom Viridiplantae; phylum Streptophyta; class Pinopsida; order Pinales; family Pinaceae; genus Larix; species Larix kaempferi. Next base: position 931,138 of record BSBM01000458.1, on the reverse strand, counting down.
TTTTTAATCCTTAAATTACCAGCCCAATCTGTTTAAATTCTGTGTGATGGCATACCTACAGCATTTGCCCTCAAGCTGTATATAGTTGACTAACTGCTCACAGCCTGTGTGTGGCCTTTTCAAAAATCCCACAGCCATACATCATCCAACCTGCACATTTTCCTTATACCTACAGCCATCCCCTATGATTGGTTGAAGCTAAAAGACTCCCAAACAAATGAATATATACATTTGTATCATGAATAGTGATAGCGATGAGGAGTAGCGTTTGTGTTTTTTTGGAACAGTGCTTGAACACACACACACATATGTATGTATCTTTTGAATGGGAAGAGCAATGGTTGAATGAAGTGCTGTGTTTGTAGAGTTAAAAAACACGGAGTGCATTGTTGTGTTGGCATATAGAATCAGAGTGCCCTTGGATCTATACAGGAAATATCTAGAGGCCACAGTGCTGCATATGCCATATATTATGCTAGTGTAGTGTGTAACTAAGAGCTATCCACATATGCAAGCATGAATGTATATTGAACGGCAGCTGTGTTCATAATGAAGTGATGGGTTTGAATATTGTAGTTAACAAAGCGTGGTATTTGGAGAATCTTGTTTAGCTGGTATGAAAGAATTGTAGCGTGTATTTGTTCAGAGTTTGGCATTGATCTTGGCCTACAAGCAAACAAACCAAGCCTTCAAAACCGGACCTGGACAGAGAATGAGAAGCTTGACTCAGCTTGGCATAGAATTGCAGAGACCTTACAATTTTAATTCCACAGTGGAGATCCATGTTGGCAAGACGGATGGGCCATGACACGTCCAAGGAAGCGTCAGGAAGCGATTTAGGAAGCGTCAGGAAGCGATTTAGGAAGCGTCAGGAAGCGATTTAGGAAGCGGCCGAAAGCGATGGGAAGCGATCTAGGAAGCGATTAGGAAGCGAAGGGAAGCGATCAGGAAGCGACGTTTCCGAACGCTTTATGACAGTGGCAGGAAGCGTTTTAAATTGAGCGGAAGCGAGCTTCCGAAATTCGCTTCCGGACGGAAGCGAAACGGAAGCGCGATTCCGCTTAGCTTCCAGCTAGCTTCGGCCGGAAGCTAGCTTCCGGAGCGGGGGCGAGGGGGGGGGAGCGCTTCCCCGCAACCTAGATCCCCATCTCCTAGTTGGGAAGCACTTAATCGAACCCAGGTGAGTTGGACTCTTCCAGGTTCACCTACCCCACATTTTGATTCCAAAACCTAGGACGAGTGACTTGAAACCACTTTAGGTTCACGCAGCCAATGTCCAAGTGTCGATGCCCGAGTAACTTAAGTAGAAATACACATTTTTTGTTGAAAAAAGAGCTTTTTATTTATACTAAATAAACCTATGTTAATACAATGCAGAATACCAACAAATGTCCAAAATATGATGTGTACAATATCCAATATATAATGAGCCAAAAAATGATCCAAAATGGGTGTTAGCACTTTTTTATTGCTAACATTTTATTTACTAAAAACCACAATAAACTGCATAAAACTTATCACATGGATGCTTCCGCAACTAGACAACAGCAAATAATGGAAACTACAACACATATGAAACACAAACCAACTCAAATCTTCTTTATTACTAATAAAAACATTGATTACCTTAACCTCCCTTTGCCCATGGCAGGCAAGGGAGTTGCAAAACTCACTCCCTTGACTTCTCTTATGCACCCGCAACTCTTAGGAACTCAGAGAGGGGTTTACAAGAAATGCTCAATGAACTCCCAAAACTCTCTATTTATCCCAGGCCTCATGGAGGTAGGCAATAAATTCTCCACTACCTCCATCTACATCAAAATTCACTTTTTTACATTTGGCCATTTACCCTTAACTAATTCATTAATGACCATAATTTGTGAGCATAATAACCCGGTTGCATTCACACACAACCAGGACCCAACAGGGCCCCCACCATTAATTGACTTGCCCTCAAGTCAACCAAGGAAGATAGTTACAACATCTTATCCTCAACTGCAACGGTTGCAACAATCCACACTAGAAGAATCTACTCCCTCTCTCTTCTCATCTTCTCGAGCTTTGACACCAAGGTGTCTTGTAATTGCATATCAAACACCATCACAATAATCCATATGTACCCACAACTAAGCACAACCATCTGCAAGTCCACTAATCAAAGAATCTAGTCATCATCTTGATCCACAACCTCCAAATAACAAATCCTACTATGGAGAAGATAGCATAGCCAATGGAGTCGCGAAACCCGATGTCCACACTCCTGAAAATCCACCAAAGCTGAAACAAGTTCAAAGGGATACAACCAAATAAGGGTACATTAAATCCATGGTGGGTCAGGTCACTAAGAAGGATCACCCCACAACAACTGCAACTTTGTAAAACTCATCTCAACTCAAAGTCTAAGGCTAAGCGCACAAAACTACCATCATTACTTGCGTTGTATAATTGGAAACTATAGTTGAACACACTATACCCACAATGGCACAAATCACTAATGTAAAATCATTCAAGACTAGCAACCAATACTAGTCACCCAATATTGAGATGCATATAAAACTATGACCCAGGAGCTAGGTCTTTGAAAGATAATCTCAAGATGGGGTCAAATGCAACCAAATAATAACAAGCCTCAGCTTAGACTTCTACACACAATAGAAACATTATGTCATCCAATAGCAATATATGGTTGGGATTCTTCCGCACAAGATCAATTTGTAACCCCTCCAAGGCATTACATTTACTTGATATCATCCCTCAACACTTTCATAAATACATAGAGTGCATAATACATGAATAATAAGCATGATCTAAATTAAAGGAGATTTGCACAACTCTTTCCAGGCTTTCCACAACATTCTACAATTTCTTGTGATTACTCCGCAACTAGTTCCCATAACCAAGCCATAACTCCAAGCATATGAACACCGCAACTAAGATCTAGTACGCAACTGAGACAACATGTTGCAACATCCTCAACAAGAGTATATACCTAGTTTCAAATGTCTAGTTATAAGCTACAACTCCACAGATCACAATGCCACTCAAAGGAACTCTTGATCCACAACCCATTTTTTCTCCTCTCATCAAAAGATAACTCCATTTCCTGTTCAAGGTTGAGCCCACGGGTTCAGTGATAACCACACTCTTCACAAGACTTTGATAGAGGGAGCAAACCAGAATAAAAAATAACAAGAACCAGGGATAGATCACTCCTCAACAACGTTAATTTGTTCAAATAATACCATCACCATCAATCCATGCGATGTCATATGTACCCACTATAGCAGGCAATTGTTTATCGGCTCGTCTTCCACCTTTTACCCTGAAAAACGAAAAAGAAAAAACCTTTCAATGGAGCTCTTCGACAAAAACATTAATAACCATCAATCTAGTGAGGAGCAGTCATAGATCGTTTTGGTAGTTGATGTTTCAAACCCATCATTATATCGAACGATCTGTATACATCTCAAGAATGCATAGAGAGAGAGATTTTGCAACTTCCATTGAACCCCAGGATATGTGACTCGTGGGAAGCAATGATAAAAACACCCAAGCCTTCTTTCAATCCATAGGACCAAGAGCGGCCACCGCTTAATAAAGCAAACCAAAGATAAACTACTACATTCCACAACCCATAGAAAAATATCTAGACGGTGCAATGAATACATCACTCATCCATCCACAAGAATGTGGCCATCATCCCCATAGATACCGAAATAATTGCCAGACTTTATGTTCTTTTAGCGGTCTCATCCCCACGATGTTGTTGCCACCCATCCATGGAGGGAAGAACACAGACCGTGTTCCCGACTTGTGCAAATTGTTAGCACTTTGTGATTGCTAACAATTTATTTACTAAAAACTACAATAAATTGCATAAAAACTATCACATGGATGCTTCTGGAAGTAGACAACAACAAATAATGGAAACTACAACACATAAGAAACACAAACCAACTCAGATCTGCTTTAATATTGATAAAAACAATTGATTACATGAGACTCCCTTGCCCATGGTAGGAAAGGGAGTTGCAGAACTCACTCCCTTGACTTTTCTTATGCACCTGCAACTCTAGGAACTCAGAGAGGGGTTTACAACATAAACTCAAGACAAGACATGCTCAATGAACCCCCAAAACCCTCTATTTATCCCAGGCTCGATGGAGGTGGCCAATAAATGCTCCACTACCTCCATCTACATCAAAATTCACTTTTTAAATTTTTCCATTTACCTTTAACTAATTCATTAATGACCATAATTTGTGAGCATAATAACTTGGTTGCATTCACACAACCGGGACTCGACAATGGGAATGAATTCCATAAGCATATATAACTAAGAACTAAGAACTATAACCTATCCCAATCCTAATCTCCAATAGAATATTTATAAGGAACTACTATGTAGCAAACTTCCCTAGCAGCCACAATTGAATCTGACAAAGGGTAAGCTGAAAAAATATTTAAAAATGATCACTAAACATACCTCGAACCTCTATTGGGTCTTTCTTAAGAGTTACATCAGCATTACGAAGACCGAGAACCCTATCAGCTACCACTTTCTTCTTTAGGAAGTCAAAGAAGAACTTGGATCCCTCATTTCTCTCCTGAACCCACTGCAAACAAGCACAAACTTGGGCCTCTCTGACAATATACTCTTCCTCCTTTCGCACCACCATCTCAAGATAGGTTGCATCCTCATGGAAAGTAACATTATGCAAGTCTTCCTCAAAAAGAGTATGCACCTCCTCTCGTTGTCACTTAGCATCCCGTAGCTCTCTTTGGAACTTTCGCATGATCATGTGGCTCCATCCCCTCATAAATTCACAATGGAAACAACAACCACCTCCCACCACAACAACCAAAAATATATCCCCGCTTTGATGGAGAACAACGTTACAAACACTATGCACCAACACACAGAAGTCTGAAGATTCTAGATGAGAAACATTAAGCTTGAACAGAAGCAAAGGTTTGGAGTCCACCACATGCCCTACCAAGATGGAGGTTATAATGGGTAGGTGATTCAAACTTGTAGCTATAATCAACACATCAAGTGGATGCCTATTCCTAGAAAAGGAGATATCTTCCCTCGAGCCATGAATCTGATCCAACCTAGGTCAAACCCTAGCAAAACCCTATCTAAAATTATACCACGTAATCCAAACCCCGTAGTCCAACCCTTTCTTTCCCCAATTTGGGTCAAAAATTTGACGAGACGTTTCACACTTTGGACCAAGCATGCTTCTCCAACCACTAATCACAAAACCAACCCCTCCTCCCTTGTTCCCATCCCCATTCAACCATGTTAAAGTCTTTGCCAACAATCCAATTGGCATCTAGGAAAGCAGTCTCCAACCATGTCCATAGGCGAGTATGTGTAGAGCTGAGGTTTGGAGCATACACCAAACAAAAACCAAGCAAGCTCTCCTCAAATAGAATGGTAATCCACACACAATGATTGCTTGGGTTACTTCCAAAGGCTGTAACAAAACTCTACAAATAAGGAGAAATGGCTAGCACGACACCTCCTCCCTAGTCATGATCTGTAGCCTTGAAGAGGCCATTTCAAACATAGTTGTTGTGACTGCTAAGCTCAAATCCAACTAAATTGACATCTTGCAAAAACAACTATCTCTAGCTTAACTTTTTGAAGAACTCCTCAAACAACCAATTTCCTAATCGAGACCATCATCCCTCTAACATTCCAAGAAAAAATAGAGTTTCATTTAAGGACAACGAATTGTCTGAAATGCTGAAGTTAATATTCATCGCTGTGGATGTTAAGTTTTTACTTGTTTAGCATGATAACCTTAAACCATTTGCAACAACAGGATCACAAAAAGAAAGACAAGCACGGCAACACAAAGAACACAATATTTTCTTCGGGGAAACCACAAGGGAGAAAACCGCGCAAAACTTCCTCAATATAGAATTCACTAAGACACTGTAAAAACCCCAAGACAAAATAACAACTTCTCTTCACCAACAAACTTATTATTTCTCTCTCTTGACCCGACTTACAAAGGAGGGCTTACATTGACTCTTTTAATGACTCTTACATGACCAACTACATCAATGACATCTCTCGAAGGAGGAATAATAATATAATAAACAAATACAATTAGAATATCTTTTGAAGTTACATTTCTTTAACACTCCCTCTTAACTAGGAAGTTATTCTACAGACATCAACATCAACAACTGTACAATTGACTAGTGAATCTCTATATGTCATAGGAAGTTTTGAAACAACATCATATATCTGGAGCATCATCATCATCATCAATATGGAACTGCTAGAACATCAGCAGCAGCACATAACTGTTGGGACATCATCAACATCATCATCATCATCAGCAAGGAACTGATGGGACATCATCATCGTCATCATCAGCACGGAACTGCTAGGACATCATCAACATCATCATCAGCAGCAGCAGCACGTGAATGCTGGAACAACATCATCAACAGCATATGAATGCTGGAACAACATCAATGTACATCTGGTTCTTCAACTTCCTCTTTTATGAAACCTTCTAGGACATGTTCTTCAAGAATGAACATGACTATATTTCCATGCTCTGAAATTCTCAGCTCCCTCAAGCTTCTCATCAAGCTTGGTGTTGTTTGTCATTTTGATAGTATCAAAACCTCAAATGGAAAATAGAAGAGAGATAGTACTTACCAATTAATGTTGCCTTTGTAAAAACTGCTTCTAGCTTGACCTAGGGTTTGACAGAGAAACACTAATTTTTCAACTTTGAGATCTTGAAAAACTAATTGGAGGAATAGATGCACCTCTTTAAGGCAAGTTGAGCAATGTACTCCTTTTCCCAAACCTATGAACAGATCCTCCAAAAACTTGATGCCCTAGATCTCCGAGTTGTAGTGGTGGGCCCAAAAATGAAAATTCTCAAAATTGAATTCTGCTTCAACAGAAAGATGCGCCCTAGTGAGGTGAGTTGAATGCACTCTCTTTTTCAGTTGATCTATGGAGAGATCTCCCGGAAATAGAAACCCTAGTTTTTGCAGTTGCACAATGTTTTCTTTCAGGCCTGCTCTGATACCATGTTGAGTTTTTACTTGTTTAGCATGATAACCTTAAATCATTTGCAACAATAAGATCACTGAAAGAAAGACAAGCACAACAACACAAAGAACACAATATTTTCCTCAGGGAAACCACAAGGGAGAAAACCCCGCAAAACTTCCCCAATATAGAATTCACCAAGACAGTGAAAAAACCCCAAGACAAAATAACAACTTCTCTTCACCAGCGAACTTCTCTCTCTTGCGCACTTACTTGAGTGAGTGATGGTTCAAATGAGGAATTCAACCTCTCATTTATATTCTTTTGTTGGGTGACCTTTTACCCTAACTGGGCCGACTTCACCTACCTAACTAGGCCAACTTCACTTAGGGAGACTCAATAATGTATTTAATATGTTTCTTAAGGGTACTATTCACCCGACTTACAAAGGAGGGTTTACAATGACTCTTTCAACGACTCTTACATGACCAACTACATCAATGACATTTCCTGAAGGAGGAATAATAATACAATTAGAATATCTTTTGAAGTTACATTTCTTTAACAATGGACTCAAAGAATATGTACCCCTCTCAGGCAAGTGGCTAACTATCTCCTCGAAGGACTTCACCGTTGGAGAGGTACTCGCAGTACTACCAAGTGTCTCCAAAGCAACAGGTGACGAAACCCCGTGCGATTATTAGATTTAACTTGACATCCCTCATCAAACTCCATACTCTAAATAGAAACAATACCACGTGTTGAAGTTGTCTACACAGTTTGACCTAGAGGATTAGTGAGAGGACATCCAAAATTGCTCGAATTCTCCTGTTGAATCAAACCTCTAGCACCCTTCAGAACCTCCTAAACCACAACTCAATCCATCCTAGTCTCGCAACTAGGCACCAAAGGAGGAACTGACCCCCAACAAGAACCTAACAGGTGCCCTCCTTGGTGACCTGGGTTCAACCAAATACGGAACCCACATTGCCAACCTAAGCCAACAATGTTGAAGCACTTGCATCACTTGAATATCGAGGGTCTCTTGGAGGGGGCGTTTGTTTGGGACCGTCGTAAATGAGATGATCTCGTGCTTGGCAAGTAAAGCATGCATGAGTCAAATTCAAATGTCGAACCTTTTGCTATCAGATTCCATGTATAGACATCATTGAAATAAACGAGGGTAGCTTCTTCTTCAAATAAACCTCGACATATACTCTCGGATTAGACCAAAAAGAATTACACCTACCTGTTATCACATCCATAGTAACCAGACTACCATGATTGCAGAGCAATTCATTTGTATATTTTTGAGCTTGGCCTTTACACAGTTTTGATGATATCAGCCTATGATGAGCAGTAAATTTTATGATCACTCACATATCATTGCAGCCCCATATCAGACATGCAGTGAACCTTACGCCAAGACTGAGACTCATGACCTTAGATTTGAAGACCGAGGTGACCTTTTATCCCATACAAGAGCAGAGCAGTGCAGTGCCCAGAGTTTCAGCAACAGTGTTTTCAGTGGTTACAAATGTTCAGATAGCAGGTACAGGTATATGGAGTGCATTGGTTCTCATTATCTTGCTCTTTTAGTCATTTTGGTAGCTTGACTTAGTATCTAGTGATCACAATCTGGCAATATATATATATGTATGACATGGATATGGTTATTATTTATTATCAAAATGGTCTTATTACTTAGAACTAGAAGCTCTTGTTTTATACTCATTGGTTTTACCCTCTTAGGAGTGTAGACATGATCATTCCCACCTTTATGGCTTGCTAGCTTAGGCATCACCTTCACTTTCCCCATCCATCCGTTATCTTTCCCTGTTGGTTTTCACCCTAACTTACACCTCAGCCTGTGATAAGGAGTACCTCCCCACTTTTGCCTTTGTGTTGGATAGCATCCCTATTAGTTTGTGTCTCGGCTCTGAGTTGGCAACAGAACTTACCGAAGCCTTGATCCTACTGGGCCAGGAGTACCCGCTGGTGTTGGTTCCCGAGCTTAGGTGAGTTGGATTTGATACCTTGATCACTCTAGTCGGTTACCCCAATGTTTGGTCTTGATTGTAGAGAATCCCCCTAGTTGCTTGAGTTGTGTTGGCTAAAACCTGAAGCAAATTGTACTACCATCATTACATGCATATGGAAACTATTTTATATCTTTTGTGCAAGCCCATGAAAACAAATAAAATTGTGCTTCTTAGCACAATGAAAGAGGGCTATGAAAATTGAAATAAAAAGCACCCTGGATGTGAGTTGCGATTAGTTGTGCTTCTAAGTACATGCAAAATCCCCAAAAGGATCATAAAGGCCTAAAAAGCAGTGGTTAAATATATGCTCAATCTGTTATCACATCTATGTTAGCTGGAGCTACCATACTGCAGACTGTGCGGCCGAGGACCGCACAGTACCTTTTTTTTCCAGATCAGAGATCTGATGCCTTCGGAGGAGGCACACAGTTTTGTTCAGATTGCCTCGAGCAGATATATCAGAGGGGACAGATGGTTGTACAATGGTACAGACATGTTACTTAGCATTTACCACAGGGTCACCCTTCCATGCCAGGCTTTGATATAAGCCCATTGAGACAGTTGCCTAGTCTTGTTTTGATTGAGATTATCACAGAGTATTGCTGGTTTACTATTTGTGCTCGGATTCAGCAGAGATCCAATTCAGAGACAGCCTCAGCAACAGGTATATGGTGCGGCAGGTATTGCATTTGATATATATTGCTCATGATTGTTGCTTAGACTTGTTTATACATGATAGGACACTAACTCTACATATGATCATTGATTTGGTGATCTAGCTATTTTTTTTATGATATGTGCTTGGTGATGTCAGTCCACCCCTTCCTAGTAGGCTCCTGTTATATGCACACCGAGTTACAACCCTACTCTTGGTATAGACTTGGTCATTTAGTCCCCCTTCGCAGCCGACTTTGGATCCACCTTCACCTTCTCCATCCATCCGACTCATACATGATGTACTTTCCCGACTTGGATTCCGATTTATGACTTGGAGGATCCCTTTCCCCACTGATCTTTGAGTATGCCATGATTCCATGTTTACTGTGCCTCGGCTCTTTAGTGTGTGAGATGCACTCTCAAACCTGGGATTTGCTCCTGTCGGTTGCCCCCGATGTTGCAATGCAGTTAGGATTGTGTAGCCTCACCAGGTGTTCCCTATTGGTCATCGAAGCATGTATTGCTCACCCCCATTACTTTGCAGTATGAGCACCATGATTATATCTATTGAGATATGTGTGTAGCCCAAAAGGGCCTTGATGTAAATTGAAGAAATGAAGAAATGTAAAGCAAGCCAAAAAGGCTTTTTGTAAATATAAATGTAAATCTACCCAAAAAAGGGCTAAGTATGAAACTCATTGTAAAATCCATGCAATGTGTTTATAAACACACATGGACACAGGTCAGCCATACATGTCAGCATTTGTAGTGGTTATTTCCTCACCTAGTCCTGCGGGGCAAGGAGGTGAGAGGGAGCAAGGGACAAGCTCAAGATTGTCCCCTAGAGTCTCAAGTTACGGTTTGTCGGACACCCAGTTTGGCGGCTCTAGAAAAGAACCTCACAGAGTCTTCGGGCACGGATGTGAGTTGTGAGATACTTGTTAGATGACCAATGGCAGTTTCCCTGCACTATACACATTTGCGAGGCACCGCCCTTCCCCGTGTTTTGTCATGGTATACTTATCTCAGTGGACCCCACTTTCCCAAGTTATCCAAAAGGTCACATGATCCTCATCCTTGTCATCCCTCATCCTTCGCCATGTATTCCACGTCACCCAAAGTCAGCTAGGTGGTCAAGTCTATAGGTTGTGCATAGCAGTTGAGTCTTTTGGATGTGGTGGGCCCACCTCACCTAGGGCCTTGTATTTTCCAAGATTTAATCCAGTTTTTTATCACCATATTATTGTCATATTGTTTAGTAATGTACTAACTTGTATAAGGAAGCCTTTCACTTCATGATTGCATACAGGTATTTAGCTAGCACCATTGTTGACCACATTTGACTTGGTCAAACTAGGTTGACCAGGCCAAAAATGGGCCCAAAAAATGTTGTGACCGGAATTTCGATTTTGGTCAATTATTATCTACAGGGGACCCATATGAGCTTCCAAGTGACAGAATGCAAAAAGATCGAGGCGTTTGTGAGATTTTTAATTATTATTGGTCATTAATGACCTGTTTTAATTAAAAATCATGGATTTTGGGCAAATAATGCCTAAGTGATGGATCAGGGTCATTCGAGTGGTCATTCCTACTATTTTTGGGGTCCACGATCACATTGCAGCAGATAGTTCGACAATCCGGGGACTTTAGATGGGTCAAAAGCCCAAATTACATCTTCAGCAGTATAAACCAGCAATAAAATACATGGAAAATCAAAAATTGACAAAGGCAACTATAGCAAAGGGTGAAAATCAATGGCTAGCAAATAAAAGGGTGATTCCTAAGGTAAATTGGTAATGTTTTGGCATGGTATTTTTGGTTGTGGGTCCCTCCATTGGGCCAACTCACTAGGTGGGTCGAATTTCCCATGGGGGGCGTTTTTCCTCACTTGGCAAATTCGTTTTTCATGTGTTATGGTATGTGGGACCTCATTGTATTGAGTTGGGGGGATAAAACATCCTATAGACACCCCCCAACATCATCTTATGTATTGTAGGGGCCCCACAAGGGGATCCCCTCTCCAGTTGTGCGCTATCCTTGGGCAATTTGCACCCCCTCCATGAGCTCATCTCCACCCTTGATTTGGTGATTGGGAAAGTCAATCCCAGCCGTAGGTTTTGGGGGGAAATGAAGATAGGTTTTGAGCCATCTCTCTAAGAGAATGAGCTCACTCCATTGTTGCTTCTCTTGGCACATTGTACATTTGACATTTGAGAGATATAGAGACATTCTGCTCCCGGTTTTCTTGAGAGAACTTGTGTGGATGTTGATGTTCTTGACTTTTAGCTGATTTCCATAGCTTTGTGGAGTGATTTCCATAGCCCATGTATGACTAACTCGAATTGCAGGGAAGGTGGCCATTTGGAGGGAGGCACTACACTTGGAGTGGGAACTCCACCCTAGCGTTTTCTTATCAAAATAATCACAAGGGAGTTGTCTATTTTTGTTAGCTAGTCAATCTTCTTCATTTTCAGCCATTTATTTTCTGTTCTACTTGTTTATTTGCTGCACATGCCGATTTTCTCTTGCTTGTGGCAGGTATCCAGGGCAAAATTGGTCATTTAGCCGCTCAAATGCTCAAGGGAACTCGCTGGTCGCTCCACTATTGAATTGGAACCAGTTTTAAAGCCATTTCAGCCACACTCTTTCATCCCAGGTACGCTTCTCTTGCTGGCCTCATAGCTTTCAGTCCCATTTCTGTGTGTTAAGCTGCAAAAATCCACTAAAACCCTTAAAAATTAAAATCTCAAAAATCAACCGTAGGAATTTATTTCTTTTTAAAACCCACAAATCTTTTGATAAAAGAACCTCATCTCTAAAATCTTATTCCTTTTCGACTCCATTTACCCTCTGAAACAGCACTAGTCAATTTGACAATTTCGCCCTCCTTGGGCATTTTCGATTTTCTGTGTGATTGGGTCGATTTGGGGTTGTGGGTGTTTCTCATTTGGTTTGTTGTGATTGAATACTATATAATACCAACAGAAATTTGCTAGATTTCGTACTTAATCACTGATTTTATTTCTGCCCTAGATCCTTAGTCAAATCTGGGTACACTCCCCCCTAGGGCAGAGTTTCATCTTTCATTTGTAGCTTGTTTTTCATGTCTGATTGCATTTCCAGCCATTAAATATCTCTAATTAACCTCTTTCTATCATAGAGTCAGATTAGAAATTGTGTAGCTAAGCACTCCATCCATTCCCCCAATTTCTGTCTATTGGTTGGAAAAGGCTCTCAGACATTTAGGATATCCATCTCTTGTTTGTCTTTGTCTTATCGTTTTGGGTTTGGTATCTGTTTGTTGTCTCTCAACCCTCATCGGTTGAGTGGGATCTCCCCCTTGACTTGGCCAAGTGCCTTGTCTAAAGTGACAGTAACCTTGTTCGGTGTGACTTCCATTCCCTGAACGGAGGACCTGGCTATTGCAGGTTACACCTTCTTAGTTGTTCACCTCTACCATCCCTGTTGGGACACCTACTACCAAACAGCTAGGGTTTGTGTGATAACACAATCCAAAGATTGTTGGGCAAGAAATTAAATGTAATGATTAACTCCTCACGAAGCCTACGGGTTGTGATGTGAGATGGAGTAAGGGACAGCTAATTCTAAGTGTCCCCTAGAACCTCAAGTTACGGTTAGTCGGGCACCCAGCCATGGTGGTTCTAGAAAAGATCCTCATGGAGCTATTTCAGCTTGGATGTGAGTTGTAGACATTTGCCAAAGTTGAATAAGCACTCCTCTAAACAACTTATTCCATTTGTGAGACACTGCTATTCCCTGTGTGTTTATTATCCGACATATGGTTAAGTGTGTATTTCCCTTTTCCCTTATCCAAAGTATCACAGTGTTGAGTCAGTCAAGTCATCCCCTTATCCTAGCCTTGCATTCTTCACCCTCACCCTTTGCTAGCAAAATGTTCATCTCTACAAAATGAGTATATTCCTGAGGTTCTATTGTAAGTAAATGATTATTTAAACTTGGATGTGACATAATTATCTATTAATTGCCGGTCAAATGATGCTTAATACTTTAAGTCTTGCTATGAGAACTATTAACATAGCATGCTTTAACCATTTGCACTTGCAGCATTAGGATTTTCTAGCCTAGGTTATATTTTGATCACTCTTGACCTGGTCAAACCTAGTTTGACCAAGTCAACCTTGGGATCCATGATGAGTTGGACCAGTGATGTTATATGATGATGATTTATGGTTCTATGATGCACCTTTGATGATTCCATACAATGGACACAGGTTTCAAATGATGGTTGATGTATTTTTTTTATGGTTATTATTATTCCCAGACCATTTATTTTATTATTATCTGGGTATGGCTGAGGCTACAAATGATCTTACAGGTTGCCACAAGGTGTATGCGTACTCATGTCTAGTAGATTTGGACCTTTGAGTCCATTGAGACAATCGGTTATCAGTCTCAGGCACTCTCAATGATGATATGTTCAGATTTCCACTTTTGTCCAGCAGTTGCATTGAGCTACCATGTTTCCCTAGGGCACTACAGAGGAGATGGGTGGTCCAGCCACTTGTTATTACCATATTACCCCATCTCGAGACATGATGGTATAGTCAAATTTTGTGCCCAGGCACCAGGCAGTGAGTTACAGGCATTTTGATGATTTTCAGGTGGAATAAAAATGAGATAAAAAGGTCATTAAGGAAATTGATTTGGGCTATTGAGGCAAGGTTTTGGCATGAGGTTTGTTCAGAGGTCATTTGTGATGTATCCCACTCCTTTCGGATCAGCTTGCAGCATTCAGTGGGGTCCACACACTCTCCGGGTTGTGATTTGATGTATTATTCTCTCATTGAGGGGGGCACGATTTGGTCATTTGGTCACTTTAACATGTCATTGAGTCATATCTTATGTTATTGAGTCATGTCTTATGTTATTGTGCCATGGGGTGATGCTAGTGAAGGATTATAACACCTCCTAGCCCCACCATGCGCTCCTTTCACTTGTCCTAGTCATCTTCATGTGGTGCAACCCCCCTAGGGCCTCTTTTAGTGAGTGCACACCCCTCTTAGTGAGTTGATCAATGTTATATTATTCTGGTTCATCGTAGTCGTTGATTATATTGTATCTATCTTTTGATCTCCACCCCTCATTCATAAAGTGGTTTAGGGTTTTGTTCTCTCTCATTCATATTTAAGGAAGAGACCCCCCTATTGTAAAGGCACCTTTTGGGCTCTGGAAATACTGGAATAAAATACTATTTTTGCAGATCTACTTCTTTGGCTTTGATGGATGCTCTTGCATGTTGAATATACAATCTTTTCTTTGTGTTATCATTGTGGATCTTGTTGCTCCAAACGTTTTCTCTACAGGGAGGTCGTGTGGTGGAAGAGGAGGACGACTTGAGGGGACGTTATTGTGGGGAAACCCCATATCTTACCTTTAGATTGTTCTTTGTCTCAGGGAGTATCATTATTGTATCTTCATGACATATTTGATGCTACTTGTTTCATCTTTTATGCTTTATAGTCATTTTCATGCTAGATTGATTCTCATATAGATCGTTTTTGCAGGGGAAGGGCGCACTTGTCACTCCGGAGGGATAGCGATTTCACTTGGAGGAGTTGGATCTCACTCTTGATTGCCTCACTTGGGTAGGATTATCAATTTGCAAGGTAGACGCAAGCTTTAGAGGTAAGATCTACAAGGTACGTATCTATTTTCATGTATTTTACCCATTGGTCACTTCAAACCCTCATTGTTAAAACCCTGGATTTTTAGATCTGATAGATCTGGCGATTATTTGGGCTTAAAACATAAAACCCACCTCTAAATAAATTTAAAAACATCATAGCTAAAGTTTGGTTTCATTCCGACTCCATTTGACCCCCGATCTAAGGCACTGATCACCTCTTGAGGGGGATGCACTTGTGGGTTTTATGCATCTTTCTAGATCTATCACGTGGGTTGTGCTACTTTTGCCTTTAAACATTAGATATACTACTTAGTCAACCTCCTAGTGCCATTTGGACCTTAATTTCCCCTTGTGGACCCCATTTCACTCATTTTCCATATTTTAAGGGTGGGCCCCACTTGGGTTTTCTTGATTTGCATTAGATCTATCTAGATCTATTCACCTAACTTCATAAGTGGCATAATCATTTCATTGATTGAGCATTTGTCATCCCGTAAACCTCCTCAACCAAGCCCTAACTCTATGTGTCCACTTATAACTCTTAGATCTAGATCCATTCACTCTTGATCGTCTCATTTTCAATTTCATATTTCCCTAGGAGGTCTAAAGTAGGTTCGCTAGCCTTCATTGGTTAGCTAGGGTCTCCCCCTTGGTCTTGCTTAAGGCTAGATCTAAAGTGAAGAGTGCCTCGATTAGCGTGACAACCATTTACCTTGGGAACCATGGCATCTCTTGGGTCACCTCTTTAGTTGTCCAACACCTCTACCATCCTGGATAAGATCACTTTTTGGGACAGCTACAAGTTGTGTGATAACACTACCATCTCGGATCAACATCTTGTTGAACCAGTTGGTGAATAGGTCTACAAAAGGCCTCAAGTCTGAAGAAATTTGATAAACAATCACAAAAACTTCTTATTGGACTTTTATCAAACACTTTGATTGCAAATCTGAGTTATGACTTTTCTGAACTATGAATCCATGTATCATACTGTAATGAATTTTCTGATAGTTTAAGCATAAACACCATACAACCTATCTTGTGAACTAAAGATAAATGCAACACAGAAATTTAAGGCCAAGCCCAGGGCAAAACCTCATCAAAGGAAAACCCAGAGAAAGAATGTTATTTATGAAAGATAAACTCATAAATTCAACAACTCAGAATTTCTTCTACAACATCAAAACAATTTCAGAAACCACACTCATCAACAAATCTGCATTGGAAATTGCGCCAAATAATACTCAGTCAACCCACACATGCGAACTGTAAACAGCAGTTTTTCGGGATTCGTGCCAGGTACGGACTGTACGGATTCTGCCCAGCATTAAATGCAGAAAAAAACAGTCTCGAAATTCGTGCCAAACTCGACCTCAACTGTCTCGAAATTTGTGCCAGCAATCTGGCTCGTTTTCTGTGCTTGTACGGTCTGCAATGATGGCTGTACGGTCTAGCTGTGCAGTCCAATGAATGCTACAAGAAATTCTAGGGAAACGTGCCCTCAAGTTGTCTTGATGAACAGCTCTCACAAAACAGAAATCTCCTTCAAGATTTAATTTCTCTCTCTCACTTGTCTTCTTCTCTCTTGATGTCTCTTCTTCTTCTTTCAAAGTGTTTAAATAATCACTTAAACCCCTCATGAACCCTAACTACCTTCAATAACCCTAACTTCCTCAATGAATGGCTAGGATTAAAAGATCTAAAGGGTCATCATTAATTGCACATTTAATTCCTTTTAATAATAAATAAATGCACATTTACATAAGGGACCCACATTACTTAAGTGAAACTCACTTTTAAAATATAAGAGTCACTTTATTATATTTAAAAAGTAACACTAGGAAAGACAACTTTATCCCCCCCATGTGACATCAAAATCATGGGTAAGGACCAACAGAGTTATAAAACTAACAAAGTCAGTAGGAAGCACAAGAAACTCAAGCCACAAATGGTAATGGGCTTGACCTCTATCATCCAGGTTAAAGTCAAATCTCCAAGATTGTACATAAGCCAAGGAACCCACAATATGCCATGTATAGTACTGAAGAACTTGTCGAGCTATTGGTCCAGTGTCTAACAAAAGACAAAGATATTTATATCCCAAACCCCAATATGAATTCAGAGAAACTCCCTCCACCTCCCAATTCAACGCACCATTTGTTAAAGGCCGCCTCATTCAATATGCAACAAAAGAAATACAAGATCATCCCAAGGCATTCTAGATTCTATCTCCCATCTGCATATTCCTTGTTACTGGCCGTGAAACTATTGAAATTATATTCGCCAACATCTGCATTGGATTGTGAGGTACGGAGTGAATTTGAGGAAGGTACCTCACCATTTTCGATCAACAACTTCCCATCAATCTTGATATTGGCCAATTGAACTTCAATGAATTTAACTTCCCCCTCTGCTTGCAAATCTAAAGAGGTCATCACTAAGTGGATCCCTCTATCTACAATTCAGGGTTTTCCACCAACATTTGCAATTCCATATCATCATTTAAACTTACAACCAGATCCTAGTTAGCCACTATAGATCCCATCAGTTTGTTCTATGACAACAGAGGCCATTCTTCATTATGAGCTTTAGGAACCACAGTCAAAGAAAACTTATTAATCAAAGAAATAATTGCATTACAAAACCCCTCCAGATCTTTGCAATCCAATGGAACAAATTCCAAGTGAGAACGTTCCCTGGATTAGGCTCCTCTAATATATCTTTGTCCATTTTTTACTCCTGGAGAACAACCTCTAGATGCATATTTTCTCCTTGATCGGGTTTTGGCATGGACGAGAATGGCCCAACCCCTTTTGGTTGCCACAAATCAATGCCTAGAAGCCCTATCCCTTGCAGAACTATTAGGGACCTACCCTAACCCCCGTACTTGATCAATGTATAAGACCATAAGGCCCATTAGATAGTTAGTGGGTAGTGACTTAATGTAAAAGGGCACTCTTTACTAAATAAAGGGCCCTAGGTGGTTGACCCTCAATAATAGTAGGACCACAAGTAGTTAGGGCTTTAGCTATAGACTAGTAATCTATGTAATGTTTGGTCAAGAGTTGTCTTTGTA
Source organism: Larix kaempferi (assembly GCA_027924585.1). Taxonomy (NCBI): domain Eukaryota; kingdom Viridiplantae; phylum Streptophyta; class Pinopsida; order Pinales; family Pinaceae; genus Larix; species Larix kaempferi. The sequence goes on along the minus strand of BSBM01000458.1, from coordinate 912,659 downwards.
TTGGGAGCTTTGCTCTTAGAGGTTGCCCCCTTGAAGAGGCAAGTTAACTTAGTTGTCTATTTTATCTATTGTCTCTTGTGTTTTTCTATCTTTTCTCTAAATTTATGGGTTTAGGTATATTACAGGAAGTATCAAGCCAACACCACTTTATCTCAGGCGGGCAGAGCTCACTAGGGCTCTCTCGAGCTAATTCTCTGAACATCAAAGAGTCAACTAAGTCTCTAAAACAGAGTCTGGTGATCCCCTGCAAATAGTTCAAGCCCGACGCCCCTCTGTCTCAAACAAACACAAACTCACACAAACAGCTTGGACGTGGAAGCACTTCCCCATTGACATATTATTAATCTAAACATTATAAACTAAATTAATATATTATTGTCATAACTATAATTTATAATAATGAATATGTGAAGCTAGTTTAACATTGTTTACTAAAATTAAATTTAAAAAAAAGAACCTGGAGATAACAATATATACACAAAAGAAAATTGTGGAACACAAATAGGAATGGGAGTTGATAAGAAAAGATGAGATAGTTTATTAATGTCCGCAAATGACCAAGGAATAGGTCAATGAGACCAGAGGGTACAATCAGGAATAGAGAATTTGTTGGCAATAAAACCAAATTAGGACTGTAACCTAAACCTTCAAAATTATTGAGGAAAATTTCAAATGTCATAACACGGTAGAGTAACTCCACTTCCTGCTACCAATAAAACTTTCCAAGCAGAGGGACACATTCAACAAGCTTTTATTTTCTAACGATGAAAATATTTATAATTTAACTCGTCAATGTTTATGTTATTCTAGTGCATTCAGCGATTGAAGACCAAGTGTCATAAAAAATGACTTCAAGAGTTAAAACTTTAAAAGTTTTCCACTAATAAAACAACATAAAAAGAAAAGGCAAGCATAGCCATGGTTCTAAGGAAACAACAATTCAATATTCAACAATTTTCAAATCTTTAACCATGAAATAAGGCATCCACAATATTTATGAAGGTTAAAAGCATATGTGGAGTTCAAAAAGTGTATATATGCAAGAAATGAATCAAACCCATACCCTTACCCTAGTTTCTTGAAAATGGATTTCATTATCAGAATAAGATCTCAAGTAAATATAATCAATTCTAGTGAACAAAGTAGATGATTATGAAAAAGTAACCACCAGGTGTGAAGTTCCAGTATTTGTGACTACAATGGAAGGCGACGCTGACGAAGGGTTTTTCGAATACAATGCACCTGCAGCAAAATACTTGACTTAGAGACTGAATAAAAGAGATTATTATGGAAATAAATAAAAGCAATACATTGATTATAAATAATTATACAGTTGGAAGCATAGCCAGCAGCACAATATTATTATCAAAATCTGAAAGTGCAAACCAAATATATTTGCAGAGTATCCTATTACAGACTACGTTGTTACTGCCTGGGAGGTTTGTAGGAAGTTTGTTCCTTCTAATGTCTGGAGTACCAAAAGGGACATTTTGGGTGCTGATTTGATGGAGGAAGATCGTCTCCAAGCCTTTAACCCTGTGCAGACTGAGAAATCTCCAGGGCAGTCTTCTGTCTGAATTCTTCAAGATTATGTGGCCGGTTGTTGGGAGAGACATGCTACATGTGGCTTGGGAATCAGAAGATGTTCTGGATGGGACGAATATGTGAATTTCAAATACAGGAATTGATGAAATTGATTCATAAAAGTAGACATAGGGATTCCATTGGTGCATGGAGGATGATTACAATCCTTAATACGTCCTAAGTATTTTCTGTGCAAATCAAAAAACTACATTTTAGATTGTTTGTTAAATGCAAACAGTTTTCTTATTAGGGTGCTTTATCCCGGATAATATTCTTATGGCATGATAGAGCATGGAATGGGCTAAGGAGATGGTTCAAGAGATTTTCTTGCTTAAGATTGATTTTAACAAAGCTTATCGTAACCAAATGTCCCAGCAGCCAGCCTATATATCTCCATTTCTTTCGAAACCTCCAAGCGTTCAACAGGAGTCAACACCATCCTTTGAACACATTGGAAAAATCCATCCAAAACCTCAGCATCAAATCTAAAACCATAGAAATAAGAGTACACTGGGTTGAGGTAGAGCACTGCTGCATGAACAGAACAATGGAGAGTATTGTTCCATCAGTCATCAATCACACTCCATATCTGAATTCATCTTGTGAATTCCTCCTTCCCCTTATCCTCAAAGTACTAATGATAGCTTCCTCAAAGTACTAATGATAGCTTCCTTGGCATTATCCATGGCCTCATACAAGTGCACATTACGGGCTTGTTACCATCAGCCAAGTGAAGAACCTTTACCAAAGGTTTGCTAAAGGCAGACAACTCCTACACTCCCATCCAAAACTTTGAGTGTGACCCACTGTCCACAAGTTGGGCTATGGCTTGCCCATCCACTTTAATGTTGTAGACACACGCATTCCACTCATCTGAAATAAACATCCTTTGCAACTCCAACATAGAATTGTGGAGAGACTAAATAGAAATGAAGCCAATGGCAAAGCACATGATTGCAGGATGAACCAACCCCTTGTTCCCTGTGAAGTACCATCTCATAAGCGTAAGAACATATGTATGACTACATATATATTTTGTCACACTCTGAACTGAATCAACGATTTCCTTGATCCAAAAAATTTTGCCCATGTCCTCTAACATCAAATCAATGCAATGGGTGGCACAAGAAGTCCAATACAACGTCCAATACCGCTCCAAAAACAACCTACCAACAACAGGATTAGCAGCATTGTCCATAATAACGTGGCCAACATGCTGCAGACCTATCTCCCAAATGAACCCATCCAACAACTTACATAGTAACTGTGAATCTTTAACATATGCAAATGCATCAACAAATTTGATAAACATTGTCCCCCTAGGACAATTAACCAAGAAATTGAGAATGGACCTGCCCTTCCCATATGATCAACTATCTAACATAATAGGGCATCCAATGATCTCCCGTGATTCCCTAAGCTCAGCAAATCTCTAAGTGCAAGCAATATTTTCCCCCAAAAGGAGAGTCCCTCTCAAGTCATTATAGGAAGGGCCCTTGTACCCCGGGCCAACAATAGAAACGACTTCAAACATGGAATGGTAGAAAGCATTGTTCTTGCAATATTGAAAAGAATGTCACTCTATAGAAACATCTGGCCACAAGCTTGTTAGCATCCTCCTTCTCCCTTGTTTTAATTATTAACTGAATAGAAGGTTGTCTCCCAACCACTGACCTCGACACAAATAAAGGTGAGGATGCCAAGGGCATTGTGTACGGTGTGGTCGAGAATCGGATTTCCCTCAACCCTAAGAAGATTGTGATTCCCATGCTTCTTGTTGCTTTATTTGCAAGCTCGAGCCTCAATTCTTCCCTCTGCTCTATCTTCCTAGCCATACCAAGAATTGATTGTTTGGCAATATGGACAACTTCTAGGGAAGATATCCACTTCATGCCCTGGGATTTTGGTAAGGTGGTATTTCAAGTGGCCGACTCCGCCATAAATTACCGCTCCACATAGATTGTAGTTCAACTTCAATTGATTATGACCCTCAAATGGTTCACCATACTCCCACATTGGGTCAAATAGCTTTGGTATTTTCTAACGCACTAATTAAAGTTATGGCATAAAACAAATGGGGAAATCAACACAAAAGAATGTTGCAATTAAAATATCATAGCTAGATAAGTGTTAAATTTCCCATTAAAAACAAGAAGAAGAGGCATATATAATGTGATTGTTTTTCAAGTTACTCTAAAAGTGTTTACACCATGTTTGGGGATGATTCATGAGATTTGGGGTATATGATGTATGACTAGCCCTTGGATGGTCCGAGATGGATTGTAGCATGAAAGATAGTCTATGATGGATATGCAGAGTTGATATAGCTTACTCGGAGGATTCTTGACCTGGTGCTAGCTTGGCTTTCTTCCATTAGGCATTGGATATCTCTTGGTAGTTTGGTGGACACCCTTCAATGAGGCCTCGTGGACGAGCTACTTACATTGAGAGTGCCCTCATGGGATACGGAGAGTTTTACATCATGGAGGAAGACTTCAAGCCCTAGTTGCCAAGTGACAGCTTGGTTTCCTATTAGGAACATTGGAGATGGCTCACGGACGCTTGGGGCTTCAACAGTGTTCTTGTAGGGGGTGGCAAACCCAATGGAGTATGTTGCTTTGGAGATAGATGGAGTCAGTGGAGGCTCGTGATGGTGTGGACTTGCTTATGTAGCTATATCACCTTGATGTCATTATTGTGCACGACATCACCATTGGAGCATGACAAATGTACATTAGAGAGAACATCTCATTTGTGTTGGCCTACAAGGGCTCATGTAGGTTGCTTGCAAGTGCTTTGCCCCACATAGTATTGTTTTATCCCTTACCTCTCATATAAATAGAGTAAGGAGAGAGTCTTTCTATATCATGTTGATTCACTCACTTGTATTCACATTTGTGATGAGATGTGACTAAGAGAAGGGGGTGCGCACCTCCTCTCTCTCTCTCTCTTAAATCTTCACTTGTTCTTGGTATCTCTCTCTTGAGGTGATAGGGTTTCTAGGTCTTTTGTTTCTTGGAGCATCTTCGAGTTCTAGAGTTAGGGTTTTACCCTTGGAGATTGGAGATTAAGATCTTGAGAGAAAAATCTAGGGTGAATTCGTGAAGAAGAGAAGAGAAGAAGGATGTCTTCTTGCCTTGGAGATTGTGTTGGAGAGATTCTTGCACTTGAATCTTCTTGGTTGAGCTAGGGTTTGTAGATTTACCTTAGATAGGACTTTTGGGATTGTTGGATTTTTGTACTAGACTTCAGAGAAAGCTATGGTATGTAGTTGTACTTCATCTTGAGCTTATATATGAAGTTTCCAACTGTCCATATCTTGTGCCATTTTCAGATTTGAATTTCCAGCTATTCATTCTTTATGATTTGCTAATTACAGTGATTTGTGTCTTGCTGATTTGACATGGGTAAAAATGCAAATTGTTAAATGATTTGGCATTTAAAGGGAGAACATAAGGGACTGCATTTACAGTTGTTATACTACTATATTTACTGTTGTTAAAGTACATTTTCAAATCTTGTTATTGGCTGATAAGTTGCCCTAGAAGGGGCTGAAACATATCTGATTGTGTAGTATCTTTTCTCCTTAAATTGTCTTGAAGTTTGGGGCTGTTAGAAATGAATTATTGTGACCTTTCTAATGTTGTTTTATACACTAATTTTCAAATCCTAAAGGCTGAAGATTTTAGGGCTAAGATTCAAGAAACATTCTTAGCAAAAAGGTGAAATTTCTGAATTGCAATGAAGTGTCATTCCAAGAGATTTCCAACATAATGGACATAACAAACCCTATACTAAATCTTGAAAACAAAGAAAATACAAGCATAATTCTTTTGTACATACCTAGGAATATGGATATGGTAGATCGGAGTAAATCCCTACTCCACAATCATTTGGATGATGGCAATCAAAACAACAGATATCCCCTTGTTTTCTTGATGGAAAATGGTCAAAGTATCCTCCAAGCTCAATCCCCTAACTCGCTTTTGCAAAATGAGGGTTAAAATGTTGAGTATGATCGTCATTGATATCAAAGAAGTTCATTAATGACAAAGGAAAAGTATAGCAATTCGGTGTAAATGGTCGACGCCATATTTAGTCAATGCTTAAGACAGTAGTCGACCTATTGTGGATTGGTGCCGACCTCTTGTATTATGGTTGAGTCCTTATAAATTAAGTCAATAGTTGACCTCTTGTCAACCATTGTCAGTCGAGTCAGAGTCAGAGATGTAGTCGGCAAGTCGGAGTCGTAACGGCGGAGTCGAGTTCAACATTGGAATCGGCAAGTCGGAATCGAAACGGAGGAGTCAAGTTCGACATTGGAATCGGCAAGTCGAAGTCGAAACGACGGAGTCAGAGACGCTGAATTAAGAGTGTATTTTTGAGGTTCCGACTGCCGACATCAGAATCGACCAGTCGGAATCAGAACGGCGGAGTCAAAATCGATGGCGAATATCGACATATTGTAAATCAATGAATAAGAAAGTCAGAGTCGACATGTCAGAGTCAGGATTGCAGAGTCAAAGTGTTTCATAATCGCATTGTTAATATTTGCAGGTTAAAACAGAGAGGTAATTTCTAATTAGTTTTATTTGTAACGGGTCACAATGAAGATTGGTGACTGTTAAGTGAAGAGTCACGATCGAGGGTATATAAACAAGGCTTTAATCCTTCAAATAATGTGTCTCTGTACATTAAATTAGCAAATCAGAAGGTGTACAGAAAACAGAGAACGCATAATCATTTAAAGGGTGGTTGGGAGGCGCAAGGACAGGCTACAAAAGCCTGTAGGAATTCATAGCTTCCTTCTAGTTGTTGATGGTAAAACAGGGTGTCGTTGCATCCTTCAATTGTAGCTGAAAATCTTGGGTGTCGTTGCATCCTTTAGTTGTAGCTAAAAATATTGGGTGTTGTAGCATCCAGCGAGTTGGTGCTTGCAAATACTTGTAAATATAATTTTGCAGTAATAGAAAGTGTTTGTGGTTTTCCCAATTGGCTTTCCACGATAAAATTCCGTGTTCTGTTTCTATTGTTGATTTTGTCTTAAAATTGATAAAAATTGAAGAAATATCTAAATAATGATTCACCCCCCCCCCCTCAGTATTACTTGATTTTCCAACATAAAAGACCAAGAATCTGCTTATAATGCAATATTGACTTGGGCATGACGACAATTTCTAGACTCATGATAATTACAGAAATTATCGAGATAATTTGAATGGATCCTGATAATTTCTAAATATAAAATTATTACGATAAATAGTGCCAATAATATCGGCTCGAGGTAAATATTGATTGGACTTTCATTATTGATATGCTCTCCCAGCTGGGTTTTGGCTCCCAATTTGTGGTAATGGTAAAGATACTATTCTCTAATGCCTCGGCCTTTGTGTTAGTGAATGGATTACCCTCCGATAAAATTGTTTTGCATAAATCCTTTCAGTTGTGATGCCATCTAGCCTCTTACATGTATGTGCTAGCTATCGATCACTTGGTTACCTTTTGGATGATGCCAGAGTGCAAGGGAAGTGAGAGGGATTAGCATATTAGGAAGGGAAGTACTAAATGTTAATACTGGAATTTTCTCTTGCAAATTGCTATGTTAAAAACTATGCATGATCATGAGGATATGCTTCGGTACGATAATTTCAGATCAGATCGAATTTCATCATCAAACTTGTTCAGATTGAAATTAAATACACCATGATCCAATCAAATTTTGCAGGAATTTCAGAGATTTCCATTCCAGGAGGGATATCACACTTTATTCTAAGCGCTGATTGGAGGTCTCTTGCTCCACAAGCAAGTACTGACTGGTTTGGCAGAGTTATCATCAGTAGACTAACAGGTTGACCTTTGACTAGTGGATGTGACCTACATGGTTGTTGTCATGGACTCGTGAGACAACCAGATGCAGCTGTTGAGTTATATGTAAGAAAAGTAGATAAGACTTTGTTAGTTGAGAGTGGTAGTCATGATTGTTAGTTGGCTGCCATGTATGGATCCATCATCAACTATAAGAGGAGGAGGGTAGTAGCCAAAGCAATAGTTACTTTTGAGTCTTCACTCCTTTCTCTTCAGCCATTCATGGTTCGTGTCATTTTCCCTACCATAGAAACACTCACTTTAATCCCAATTTCATTTCTATGGAATTAAGGAAATAAAGTTGCTCGACCAAACAGAGGGAAATGTAGTTAGAGCGAAGGGAGAGGTACATTAAGTGACTCACCCATTGTGGATGAGGAATGTAATTGCAAATATGATTCAGGCACTTTTGTTTCAGGCTTCCTGACTTATCTGAAGAAAGAAGCCCCCTATTATTGTTTAAGCAAAATCTCCAGTATCTTTAGCTTGAAACCTCCTGTTGGTGAATGTTTTTGTTAGATCACTCAATCCACTTAGTTATTTGATGTTGGTTACTTGATCATGTCATCACATGATTGTAACGATTTCAAAATAGTAGGAGTGAAAGAAGTCTTCAACGGCACTAGAACAAATCCCCTCAAGCTCTTGGAGTAGTTTTGTTCTATTAAATCGTGTACTTATGTACAGCCTTGTTAATGAAGAATACTCTCTCGGTGATGTTAAACCCCAATCGTGCTTGCACTATTAAAGAGTTTAGATCCAGCGATATTTCATCAGGTTAGTTCCATTATACATTGATCCAAACATACACATTGATTTGAGTTCCTTCCAAAGCTAGCAGAGTTCCTGACTATTATTTTTAGCAGTTTGCCTTCTTCCAAGAGCCCAATATCCAAGGGCCACACATGACAGTGATATGCATACATTCATGCTCCTTGTAAAAAAGTAAATCCATCTCGCTCTTGACTGTTTATGTACAGCCCAAGAGGGAGTCTTTTGTGTGCTGAATCTGCTGATCGTCTTGGACTTTGGGCAGATTTATTGATTAGATGGCACTATACACCATTGAGGGACACCTCCCTGAGACTGCAAAAGCACTAGTCTGAATGGAGAGGCATCGAGAGGTGACAAGGCTAGGTGGCCTATAATTATTAGGCATGTCTGCTAGTGCAGATTTGCCTGATAACAGGTGACCTATTGATGTTCCAGGGGTTATGTTTGATTGGTTAGGCTTCGTGTATATCACTCATCTATCAATTCTCTCTTTTCTTTCTGACTCCAATGCCCCAACAAACATAAGGCATGAGTCAAAATTTGATTTAAGAGAATAATTAGTCCATTGTTTTAATGTATTTAATAATTTATCTGCTGATGAAAACATTTAAGTTGCAGATCTGCAAGTTTCTGCTACATATATGAAGTACTTTGCAGCAAATTTATGAGGTCTAGGGACTGATTTCACATATTTAATAGTAGATCTAAGTTTAACTAGTTGTTGTAAGGGTTTAATATGCAATTTCTGAGCTTACTTCCATTCTGCAGAGAGTTAGTTTTGTTAGGGACTCCCCATTAGGTCAAAGGAGTAGTGACCTAAAAGTGAGGGAAAACGTGTTTACTACCAGAAAATGCAAGACCCATTTCTGCATTTTTAAGACATTCTTCTCAGCTGTACTGTGATGAGGATTTGAACTTTGGGAGCTTCATACAAGTCGTGAACGTCAACATAGTCTTTTTCATCAGGCTTGGTATAGATAGAGACCTACATGTTTGTCTTTTTCTTTCACATGTTATGGTGCTCATGTGTTTTGAGGCATGTTCTACTTCTATGGTTGAGTTGACATATTTGGAGGCAGTGTTGCACATGGCAGTAATTCACCTTCTGTGGTGCCTTCTACATATGATGATGCAGTTTTTTACTTGGAATAGTACTTTAAGGCATTTCACATATCCCATGGCATAAGTTACGTATTTGGAGCCATTTTACACCATTGAAGCTTTTCAAAGAAGCTCATGCATTACATAAAGACACTTGACATTTTTTTGTTATCCCAAGGGAAAGGGGGAACCATATCTTGAGGAGAGCTCCATTGACTTGGCCCTTTATTGTCATTTTAAATTACTTCATTGGAAGATGAACATCTTGAAGGGCACACCAAGGGAGGAGATTACACTTGGCATGTTTTACACTTTTCCTTGCATGTTCTTGGAGAGGAACGCCCATTCTGGCACAATGTTCTATGAGATCCTCATTATAGGGGCACATTTGTCCATGAAAACCACTTTGTAAGGAGTTGGTTAGCAGCGCCCACCATCCTGAGCATATATCTTTTGACAGAGTGCCTAAATTGCCACTAGATCAGTGCCAATAGGTGTACAGTGGCTGTAGTATTTCATAATCGTGGTCATAATAGAAAATCCGACAAATATTGATAGAGCAACGGTGATTTCAAATTTAACACAAACCCTAGCCGTGTTTGAAGCGCCCAACTTGAAGGAGGTTTTGAAGGAATGCCCTAGCTGTAATGAAGATGCATGGCATTCTTTTATCATCCCAAAGAATATTTCCTACCTTGAAGAACACCCTCTTTGACTTGTCATCATTATTATTATATGAGGGTAGTTAAGGAGTGGTTATCTAGAAGGGAGAGCTCATACTAGAAGCTCCTAAAGCAGACCATTTATCCAAGAAGGAAAGCATCTTCAAGAGTTTGTCAATGCTAAAGAGAACAAGTGGCATTTGTAGACCCTTCTCATAATCTTTTATTAATATTTCTTAGAGAAAAGAAGGATCTAAGGCTCCCTAGACATTTCTAAATATTATTTTATTGTAAAAATAGTTGAGGACAAAAGGCTATAAAAGGATGACCTCTCCTCATTCGCAAATCAAGAATTAAAGTGAAGAAAATCACCCCTAAGAAGGCCAAGGGTTTTGTAAATTTGCAGATTAGCAGAAGGAAAATCTTGGGTGACTTATGTTATCTTTTGCTGGAGTTCAGATCATATTGATGCTAGGGCTGCCATATCAAATTCTGCTGCTGTATTCTATCTTTATATCTGTTACATAATTTTTTTGGACTGTTTTGGATGCTAGATAAGTGTTACCCCCAATGTTGCATGAGGCTTCCACTTGTGAATTTCATCACAACACTTGTGATTGTTTGTCACAAGGATAGAGCTTGCAGGAGCACATTGCTAGATATTTTAATGGACAGCAGGTAAATTTGTGTTTAGGCTTAGAGATGATGATATCCTAAGGTGGATTTGATGTTGATGATGCTTGCTAGTAACTGTTGAATGGATAGGATAGCTTGTACCTAGCAATTAAAACTCTAAATGATGTGGTGCACCCTCCCTTTTTGGCAGTGTTGGCAGGTTTGAAGTGTTTTGGTAAAATTATTTTAACACTTAATAAATTTCATAGATTGGGAACCCATCAACTTAGGGTCTCCCTAAATTTCAAGTGTTAATTAATCAACTCCTAGGTGTGATGATAAATTAAAAGTAGGTTTTGCTATGGTTTCTAAGGTTCTATTGTGATAAATATTAAAACTTCATGGAGGTGGAACACTTTAGTACTCTTTTTGCAAGGTTTCAACATAATTATTAATGTATTTCATATGGTTGGAGGCTAATGTGAGAGCCCAAGGAGATATCAGGGAATTACACACATGATCCACTTTGCTATGACATGTTGATGGTGAGTTGGAGATGTTTGACCTTGGTTTGACCACATGGAGGGCTTAGTATTGGAGCACCCTAGCTCATTTGGCCTCTTTCACTCTTGAATGATGATTATTGCAAGACATACTATGGTTTTGCTTGGAGCACCCTCTCTATTTGGCACATATTTGAGGCAAGCATGCATTATAATATTATTTCATGGCTTGAGGAGGTTGGCACTTTTCCCTAGGGTGCAACTCCTTTGGTTAGGTACTTGGCATAGGGAGATAGGAAATCTAACCACCTTGGCTCTCTTCTTTAGGGTGCACTCTTCTTGGAGGTTAGATTATTATTTGTTGAAGGAAGATCTAACCACCATGGCACATCCTTCAAGGGCAAACTCATCAAATTAGTTATTTGATTGGTCAGTTAGCATGGCACATTTCACAAGGGCACCTTATCTACTCCAAGACTATTTTAATTTTTCCTTGTCAAAGTGGTTATTCATGCATGGTTTGACTCAATGTTTCTCGCACATGTGTGGAGGTGGTTACACATTGTAAGAAGTGCTTTGAGGGAGCCACACGTGCCTCAAGAAAGTTGTTACAAGTTTATTAAAGCCATGTGTAGGACTTTCTTGAAGGTTGCAATTATTGAAGGGAATTTCTTGCTTGGTCAAACCCTAATTTGCCCACTATGTGGAGCATTGTTCACACATGGGAATCTTTTATTCTTGAAATGCACAATAGTGGAGGTTGTTGCACTTTTTGAAGGATGTGTCTTATGGAGGTTGTTACTTAGGACTTTCTTGCTTGGTCAAACCCTAACTCGTCCACATTGAAGCCTTTTCACATGTGTGGACTCTCATCTCTCTTGAGGGGTAGATATTTGGAAGAAATTGTAAATTATTTCATGGAGATTATTGCTTGGTCAAATCATTCAAAGGAAGGGTGTGCCCTACCTTTTTGGTTATTTTTAGGGGTGGTTCCTAACTAACTCATTATTTTAATATTGTTGAATTGCCTCAAGGAGTTAGTTGGATGGGAATAAAGAGTAGCCCTTCCTATTTCATTATTCATTGTTGGAATGGGGAGCTCTCCCATGTTGAGCTATTGTTGAAGATCTCGAAGGCAATACAAGCTAAGGACTACTTTTTAGTGATTTTCTGTATACTAAAAGGCTGAAACCTTTCGCATCAAATGTGTCATGAAGGGCTGTAACATAGGTAACGAAATTCCTCATCAAGAAAATTGTGCTATTGTTAAGAGGAAATTTAAATGTGGTTTATTTCCCAAATTCCCATTTAAATTCCTTGTGTCTACTACTGGACAATACATCTATATCTCTTCTTCTTTGATTAAGATTACCGAAAATTTATATTTGTTAATACTGGACTCACCCTCACGCATATGCACGGTCTTCCTTGATTAGGATTTCTCCAAAAGTAATTTCTGTTTTTTAGGGCAGCAAGATAAGATGGTGTTTCTCCTTGATTAGGGCTACACAATCACATATGATAGTGCCCTCCCTTTGTTATCCTTGACTCCATGCCCAATGGTCTTGGCACTAGGCTTGGTTTACCCATCACCATGTTGTTAACCTATACTACTACCACACGTTTTGATAAGCCACTCTTCCATTTCACCTTGAACCCAATGCCTAAGCTTTAGCAATCCTAAGATAAGCAAAACCCCCTTGTGTTGGAGGAGAGCCAGCCAAAAGTGTAGAAGAGGGTTGGTGAGGTGACAGTGGCCTCCCTCTTAGTTGCTCATGGGATAACATTGATTTTTTGGACTTTAATCTCACATGCTAGTTTGTGCAGTAAAAGGACATTTTGGAGAGGTATTCATGCCCTCCTTGTACTTTGATCTAATCAATATTTTTCAATGAAGATGAAGATTATCCATGGATGTAGTCAATGTTTGTCATTAACAAACAAAAGGGAAAAAGTTATGGCATTGATGAAATGCGAAGGTGGTTGCATTGGTTGTATGATTATACTTAGCATCTTCATTTTCCTATGTTGAGTAGAGTAGGTAGAATAAATAAGCTCTTAAGAGCATTAGATAGGAGGAATAAGCTCAACATGTGAGCATTAGCTTTCATTCATGTTAACACTGGCATTGTTGGCTTGTGCCTTTTCATTGTAAAGCCAATTTTGAGCTATTTGAAGTAATAAACTATGTATGTAGTGTTTAGGGATGGGAATTGATCCATCCCACCACATGGTCTTGATGTTGCTTCCTTTCTAAAGTTCCCTTCACAAGTACAACCAAAGATTCAAAGGTTCTCATGCACTCTTCCTTGAGAGCACATGTCCCCAAGTTGGAGCCAGTGGTTACTACTCATATTGCATGAGGGTTGCACTTGTGATGTTCATCACAAGACTTGTGATTTTTTGACACAAGGATCAAGTTTGCAGGATCACATTGCTAGAATTTTTTATGGACAAAGGGTGCATCTAGGTTTTGGATTAGAGATGATGGTAACCCATGGATGGTTTGATGCTATCATGTGTGGGATGAGGTGTTCTAATGGTGGTCTCATGGATGAGATAACATGATTTGACTTTTGTTGATGTGGTGTGCCCTCCTTTGATAGTGCTGACATGTTTGAAGTGACAAGTTGCCTAGCTATAATGAAATTATTTAAAACTTAGTGCATTTTATGGAGCGTGAACCCATCAACTTAGGGTCTCCTTAAGTTTTAAGTGTTATAATTTATTCTCGGGTGTGATGATGAATTGAAAGGAGTTTTTGCTATAGTTTCGAAGGTTTTATCGTGATAAATCTTCATTGAGGTGGAACACCTTAGCACTTTGATTCCTTTTGCAAGGTGCCAACATATTTATTAATGTATTTCATATGGTTGGAGGCCTTAGGGTCTCCTTAAGTTTCAAGTGTTATAATTTATTCTTGGGTGTGATGATGAATTGAAATGAGTTTTTGCTATGGTTTCTAAGGTTTTATCGTGATAAATCTTCATTGAGGTGGAACACCTTAGCACTTTGATTCCTTTTGCAAGGTGCCAACATATTTATTAATGTATTTCATATGGTTGGAGGCCTCTAATGTGAGCGCCCTAGGTGTTTGGGGTTGGCTTAGCACATGATCCAACATCTCTTGACATGTTTGGTACCCCTTGATGGAGTGCCCACCTTGTACACAAATGATGAGCGTACTTTTGGGTTATTTGACTTGGTTTGACCACTTGGAAGGCATAGCATGAGAACGCCCTAGTTCATTTGGCCACTTTTACACTTGTACAATGATTACTGCAAGCATGCATTATAATAATATTTCATGGATTGAAGAGGTTGACACTTTTCCCTAGGCTACACCTTCTTCGCAAGCTAAAATTCATGGTATTTGGTCAAATGCACACCTCCCTAGGGCACATTCTTCTTGGAACTTAAAATATTCTTTGTTTAAGGAAGATATAACAACCTTAGCACATTCACCAAGGGCACACTCCTCAAATGGCTTAGTCAAGGTGGCTAGCATTGCACATGTTTCAAGGGCACCTCAACTACTCAAAAGACTATTCTATTATTTGCCTTGTCAAAGAGGTTGTGCATGCATGGTTGACTCCTTGTTTCTCTCACACATTTGGAGGTTGTTATACATTGGAAAAAGTATTTTAAGGCAACCACACGTGCCTCAAGAAATTGGTTAGAGCCACACATGTGGACACTCTCTCTCTCTCTCTCTCTCTCTCTCTTAAAGGGTGCACTTGGTGAAGGAGTTGGTTGGAAAGTCGGTTAGAAGTTGATTAAGAGATGGTTAATTCTTGGGTCAAAACCCTAATTTGTTCACTACATGGAGCCTTGTTCACACATCTAGGTTTTCTCCCTCTATTGAAGGGCACACTTATGGAGAGTTAATTTATTATTTCATGGAGAATATTACTTGGTCAAATGACTCAAAGGAAGGAAGTGCCCTATTCTCTTGGGCTATTTTTAAAAGTTCCTAACTAACTCTATTATTTTATTATTGTTGAATCTTCTCAAGGAGTTAGTTACTTGAGAAGAATATTACATAGTTTTCCTTAGAAAAGAGGATGAATATTTTATTGTTTCTCCTGGGAAAAGCAGTAGATCTCAACAACTCATTTCTACTTTTGGTAAGGAGTTTGTTGAGGAGGTTAGGAATGTAATATTTGATGGTATTCCTTGGAGAATTAATCGGTGTTCCACAGGGATGCATCCCCCAAGGTCAGGGGGCGCTCCCCTCGTTTCTCACACCCCGAGGACTTGGGAACACATTGGGAAACGTTTCTCTACACCCCCTATCTTAGAAACATGGGGAAACGCACTAGGAAGAGTTTCCTGCATAGTGGGTCTTGTAGACGCCCTGTCCCGAAAATGGGGGATGCCCAAGCGTCCCCCCCCCCCCTTGAATTTTTTATGTTTTTTTATGAAAACAAAAAAAAAAACTAAAAATAAATCATTGTTGAGGCTGAGACTAAGAGTGACTCTGACTTAGATGGTGACACTCCCATAGATGGTGACCACTGACATCATGCAGCAAATGCATCAAGAGGACCAGTCCATGGAACTATATCCTTGATGCTCTTTTGATTATTTATTTTTGCTACTTTTAGTTTTATTTACTGTCATTGATGAACTCAAACCAAGTCTTTGACTCATCACTCTTTATTTGTAGGTGTTTATGTGACATGTCTATGATTCAGATTTATGATTTATCATTTTAAATTTATCTATTGTTTATGTTTATGATTCAAATTTCAAAGTTATAATGGAAGGCATGCATGTATTAAAAAATCAAAATAGCCATTATGAATTGAATATCACGTTTACATTGCACACTAATGAATTTCAATTTAGCAATGTTCCCCCAAGTTTCCGGGACAGGGGGACGCAGGAGCGGGAAACGCACATTCGGGACACGTGAAGACCACCCCCAATTTTATGGAAATTCGGGGGGACGTCTCTAAAATTATAAAAATAAAATAAAATACCAAAAATAATAATTCATTTGATGTATATTCATGTTCGTGCAATGTAAATACTAAATATCTTGATTTATTTTCTAAGTAGTACCAAGTAGGGATTGTAAAAAGTGAAAATAATGGAAAAATAAATAAATAAATAAATATTCTCAGGGGCATGGGAAGGGGAAACGTTTCGCCATGAGTCCCCAAATCCCTGGGATGCAGGAAACACGGGAAACGCGTCCCCGACCCTGTGGGACGCATCCCCATGGAAAACTGCTATTTAGTATGTAAATGGTGATGGGATGAAGAATTGATATGTTAATATGTTGGGATTCATATTTTTTAATTTTTTAATAATTTTAGAGACAGGGCCCCCTATGTTAGAGACCCCAACGCCCCCCCCCCCACAACAAAAAAATAAATTCCCCAAAATTTGGGGGTGTCTCTACTCGTCTCCAATGTGCATTTCCCTACTCCCGCGTCCCTGAAACTTGGTGGAACACTAGAATTAATGGATCTAGGAAAACAATTACTTTTTTATTGTACGAAGAAATTGTTCTAAAACCTATATAAGGGTTTGTTCTCTTCACTCTTCATGGTTGTATTTGGGGCTAGACCCCTTGCAGCTTAGTTAAATAGTTGTTGGATGTATTTGGAGGCTTAATAAAATACTTGATGGATGTGAATATTTTCTAGATCATAATGTTTCCTCTCATGTTGTTGGAATGACCTTGACATATGCTTATGGAGTGTGAAATTGGTAATGCTCTTCCTGTTTCCTTTATGTTATCAGTACAATAAGGTTTATAATTGCACATCTTCTCTACTCTTTATTGGATGTATATAAAAAATATTCTGGTAGCCATAATCTTGATATGTATTAGGATTTTATCTGCTTTAGTAATTACTCTAGTTCCATTTCTGCAATTTGGGACAGCAATGGGATGGCTTGTTGTAGATTGTACTCTTCAACGTAAATAACCATTAACCTTCATTAGGATAGCCTCTCATTTAGCCTTTAATTGACTCCATTGCCCAATTGATAAGACACTAATCTCCAGTCCACTCATCCACTTTTATTTATTAAACTTAATAAACTACTTTGCTGGAATTTACTCTTCATCTCACCTTATAACCTACTGCCTAAAATATGAGCAATCCTATCCTAGGGAAGCCCCCCTTCTGCTGGAGGAGAGCCAACCTAGAGTGTAGAAGAGGGTGGTGAGGTTACAGTGGCCTCCCTCTTAGTTCCTCCAAGGCCTCACTTGAGCTTTTAGGACTTTATCTCTAGAAGTAAGGGTTTCTGAGGTAACAGGTAGAACTTCCAAGAGTTGCCCTAAGGTTTGTACCTGAAAGATTGGCCTTATCTTGTGTGCAGATCCAAGAGGTAACAAGACTATTAGTGATAGAAGTACATTTTCCAACTGATCATTCTTATGACTCGAGGTATTTCGCTAAGGATGATTTTGATCGATGATATTAAATAACCACTATGTTGATGAGTCTGTCCTCTCAATTACGCTATCCCTTGAATCTGTCTAATTCACATTGAGTTACATGGATATGTTTTGTACTGCTATTGGCACAATTATTAGTGAGCAGACACAAGAAACAATTATTAGTGATCAGCCACAAGAGGCGAGCTAGAACAGTGAAAGGATGGCGTTGACATAGACCACCCCAAATTTCAATTCCTCAAATTAGTGATGGGCATGCTCCCAAAAGGGGGACATTGTTCAGCAGTTGAGCGGCGAGCCATCATGGATGTTAAGAAGGGCTAGGTGGCCAAATGCCCCACAGTGTAAATGGTGACCCACCTCTTAAAGCTAGTGGATACTCATCACTTAAGTATTAAGAATGCATAAGGACTTCATTATTAGAGATCAAAATTTTGATTTTTGGCTCAATCGAACAGATGTTGTATCTAATTGGCTCAATCATCCTTGGAGGAGAGTTTATGATGGACAAATTACTAGGCATTTGGGAGTGCCCTTTGGTGTCAACGTCTCTCTAGCTGACAAGTGGGATGGGTTCTTCCAAAAACCGTGGCGCGAGCTTCAACATTGGTATTTTGGGGATTTACCACTTGCCAGAAAACTATTTGTCATTAGCAAAATTCTCTGAGCTAGCTATGTTATCATGTTTCCTAATGGTTTCGCTCCAATACCCAATTTGGCAAATTGGAAAAATTGCTAAGAAATTTTTTGTGTTCCAAGTTTGGGGGAGAAAAAGGCATTCCCATGATTTCATGGAAGATTTGCACAATGTCCAGACAGGATGGAGGATAGGGTTTAATTGACATTGGTCTATATGGTACTATCTTGTCTGCTAAATGGGTTGTCCGGAGTCTTTCTGGTGATGATCCGTGGAAACAGCTTCTCAGGTTCAGAATTGTCCACAACAGACATTAGAGGACTGCGCAGTCAGTTTCAGCTGTGTCATATGCTAGCCACTCTGGCAAATTTTAAGATTGTTGACTCCTATTCTTGAGAGATTTGGTAAGCCCGGAAGAAGGTTGCACCTTGTCATTCATGGGAAGCTTTGGCATATGGAAGGGGTCTTAATTTGGATAGTCAAACTCTTTGGTCTTGGAAAGCACATAATACTCATCTCTCTAATTTAGAGAGGCTTTTACCTAAACGATTGGCTAAAAGGGGCTCTTTATGTGGGGAAACTTTTGATATCAACCCACGAGAGCATGGAGGTCTTGGTCCTTGATTTCTCAAGAAAAAGGCCCACTCAGATCAGATAGAGCTGCAGTAGAAAAATTGCAAATTCTCATCCCTGCAGAAGATACACAAACTGAATAACAATGCTCCTGGTCCCATCTGGATACATTGGCTTTTTTCTATAACAAGGCATATTTGCATCCACGTGACATGCCATCTATATCAGATTCTTCATGTGAAACATCAATTCAGGGAGCTACTCAGCAGAAGATGGGCTACAAAGGATGAAAAAATGAAATGGATCATGTGCCTCAACATGGTCTGGGGATACAGGGTTTCCATTCAATTGGCTTTCTTTGCTTGGATGGTGGTATACCAACATAGATCCATCTTAAACCCGTATTTATCAAGCACCGAGAGGGATCCAATTTCTTGAGCTGTAATTTGTTTTTCTTTACACATTAAGAAAAAATTTACACCTTAAGATATTTGATCCCTCTCAATGCTTGACATATCTAGGTTTAAAATGAAATCAATATAATTTAATTTCTGTTGTATAAGCCTACATCATTTGCATTTTTATTTCTTTTTTTTAAGGGAACGGCATGTTAGATAACGTTACGCATTACAACATCTCCTCCATACTGGGCTGTAGAGCACCTAGCTACTCACGGTGCAATCAGGGTTTACCCTCTAAGGCTAGGCTTGCTAACTCTAGCTTTACTGATGCATGTTGTTTGCATTGTGGTATCACTAACATTGTCTAGTGTATTTTTTGTTGAAGTGCACATGTGCCAGGACCTGTTGCGACCTCATTTGGACTTCTTGGAGTCGTACCCTATAAAGATACTTTCTTTGGAAGGACGTGCTGCTATGATATTGTGATGCAGTTGTTTCATCTCATTTCCAAGGAGCTTGGCATTGTATTAGAATAGTTCGTTTATGCTCCATCTGGAAGGTGAGATGTGATGCAGCTTTCAATGGTGCTAAATTTTCTTTAAATGCTTTCCTTGGGATATTGTATGCTGATCTTCAAGCCCAAATCAAATCTAAGAGTGGTATTCTAGAAAAAATGCCAAGTTGAATCATTCTCAAGCTCAATCTCTCTTAGGAACTTCTTGTTATCCTTTAGATAGATGTCAGGCACTCTGCCCTCTGTAATTTTTACTGTTAATATTGGTTGCATCTTTTAGAGAAAAAATAAATAAATAATAATCAGAATCGGAATAAACTTTATAAAACCACATTAACTCCTATTTCAATGGCCTCAAGATCTGGAGAAACATTTGCCACTTTAACTCTTGTTCCAGTTGCTGAAAACCGAAAATATAAACAGGAAAGCTTAAATTAAAAATACCAGTGGCCTCTGCAAAGCTTGTATCACCATCCACTGATGCTAAGCCACACTCCAAATGTGGTGGAAGGACAGTTGGTTCTATCCGTTGATCTACTGGCAAACGTAATCCTGAAAAGCAAATAAGAAAAATATTAGTTCTACAGTCAACATTTGCATCTTATAGCAAGATCTCAAAGACCACGGGAATGTGGTCTAATGGCAAGCAGTGAGATGATCAGGTTTGCATTAACCCAGATACCCAGGTTCAAAAACCCCCAAGTGGGTGCAGATGAAGCCAGGTACAAGTCCTGGCTGACTTTAACTGTATAGATACGCCCCTCATAGTGCAGCAGCTTAGCCAAAGAGATTCTATAAGACATATTTCTCAAAAAAATACAAGAAATCAATGCCTAATTTTTAGATCCAAAACTTGAATGCTAAAATAACAAACTGAACATAGAAGAGAAAAATGGCAAGAGCTATAGAATTAGATAGCCAATTGAACTAAGGAATTTGAATCTCATAAATGGTACAAAATACTACTTCCTTGATCCTCTCAAGAAGTCAAGAAAAGTAATCAGAAGGTGAGTATTGCTCGGACTTGGCTTTTATATTATTTTCAGTTACTGTAATCACTAATCAGTTATAATAAATCTTGCAACAATGAATCCTGTCTTTACTAAAGACAATAACAGATTTAATTTAGGGTAAATTTTCTCATTTCAAGCTGGTAGATAGGAAGGCGGCTAAAACTCCACCTACAAGAATGCTACAGAAGATGTAAGTGGAAAGAAAAGAACAAGTGAAAGGAGAAGTACTACATGGACAACTTTAACTCGAAGGGAGACTACTTGAAACTAAACATCCCATAGAAGGAAAACAGGTTTCACTCAAATAAGAACTAGCTCACATAGATTAAGGTGTGAAACAGGAAGATGGGAAGATCCAAACGAGCAATGGAAAAAGATGACATGATGGGTGCAGGAAAAGGGAGAGATGGAGACCATGCAACTTCTCCCATTG
This sequence comes from Larix kaempferi, assembly GCA_027924585.1. Taxonomy (NCBI): domain Eukaryota; kingdom Viridiplantae; phylum Streptophyta; class Pinopsida; order Pinales; family Pinaceae; genus Larix; species Larix kaempferi. Next base: position 891,566 of record BSBM01000458.1, on the reverse strand, counting down.
CATTGTGAGGCATACAGCCACATTAAGAAAGTTGCAAATTAGACAGCAGAATTTGGGAGTCGGCATTTTGAGAGGGCCATATAGAGAACATGGCCAAGAGAGCCTCAAGGATGATGCACATCAAAGACAAGTTACTGAAATCCAATCCAACTAAGCTAGGAGACCTACCCATGAAGAGAAAAAGGTCAAATCCAGAAGAGCAGTCCAAAACTTCTGTGTACGACACTATGGATATTGCCTCCTTGCATTCATTTCTTCTGTCATTTGGATGACAAAATGTTGCATTGGATGTAAGCTTTTCCATCCCATAGGCTTGTTGCACATTTTAATTATTCAAATTCAATTCAATATGCTTCTCCCTCTCTCTCCTGGTTCTGCGGTCTAGCTACTAATCATCCTTTCCTCTAGTCTAATCATTGGGGGACTGAAGTTTCCTGTAGATACTCAATTGGACAGAGCTACGACTATTCACATTGTTCCTTGGCCTGTACCACCCAGGCTACATGTAATGTTACAACAGGGTCTTCTAGGATGATTAGAGTTGTTGGGAGAGTCGTTCATGCAAGTCACCTACTAAAAGATGCATTGCTAGTTTCTTATCTTCTATTGTGAGTGTTGCTGCCTGATCCGCACCTGGGAAATGTGAGAAAAATCTTAACTCACTTGGTGCACCCTTGGGGGCAAGCCTTGAGTCGGGTGCACTGTCACCACAACACTCGACTCCTCCGTTTAGGAAAATTCCTAAACAAAGCCAAAGGGGGTGGTCTCTATAAAAAATAATCTAAGGATTAATTTAAAAGAAGTTATAACTAGGAGTTAATATAACCAGTACAAATGATATAAATATGAATGTGTACTTGGAGAACAGATCTAATCTAGCAAGATATAGAGATCTACAATATCAGCAAGAAGCAAATCTAAGATATTTGATTAGCACTCAAAGCATGAACAAGATATAGCAAGGCAACACCAAAGCCTTTAAGCAGAAAAGTAAATGAGATATGTAAGCAAATCTAGATACTACTTGCAGTACAAGATTACAAAGCGATATATGATATGACAATCAAAACGTGCTTTGAACTACTCCTTGAACCAACAAGAATTAAATGTGATTTAATTTACTAAACCTTGATTACAAGGTTGATTCGTCAATTGAAAGGAAAGTAATCTATTTACCAAAGGTTACTTTACCAACAAAAATGAAATGTGATCTAATTACTAAAGATTGCAGTTAGTCCCTAGAAATTGATTGTAGTCACTAGGACCTAGATCTAGATTTGTCTATAACAACAAATTTACGAAAGCAAAACAACTAGCAGAATATTCTAGGAAAAGTAAAGCAAAAAATGAAACTAATTGGCAAAGAGATACTCTTGCTCGATGGGGGAAAGTCTTAGAACCGTCGATGCTTGGGAAGCACCAGCCCAAGATCTCGGATCCTAAGGTATGCCTTTGCCAGAGTTAGGGTGTAGAGTTTGGTCCCACCGTTAATTTTAGATTTAAGTTTGTAATAGTTTTATCTTGCCTATGGGTTTATAAGTCTTGAAACCCTTAAACTATATTAAGTTAGGGTTCGTATAAAGGTTGTTGAACAAATAAAGGGAAAATTTAATCTATGTTAGATACTAGAAATAAATATAATTTAGATGCAAGAAATGTAAATCTAATCTAAGTACGGAAAGTAAATTGTGAAAAACAAAACTACAAACTAAGAACACAAAATTCACACAGGGGGCAGGGGGGATGCGAAGGATGGTGATCTATGCCACTAATCCCTTGCAATTTACAACAGTCCAAAAGGACTTTTGAGAAGGCTTATAGATCATTTATAGTACAGGAATCAGTAAGTTTACAATAGGATCTGACACAGTCAAATCTGAGAGGGAATGAGTTGTCAGTTGAACTTCAAATCTTCCGAAAAGGGGCTGATCTTCAGGGTCTGCTAAAAACTTGCAAAGAAAAGTGTTGTAACAACGCCCAAAAAGCTTGCTAGAGGGTGCCACATAGCCTCAATAAGCTCCTAACCTGCATTGCTGGAAACACACTTGAAACCAGGGGTTACGGGGGTTAAAAATCCAAATAAATAAGGATGTAAATGAACTTTACATCACTGTTTATGCACTGTTTGGACAGCAGGCAACAAACTAAAATACTCAAATATGCAAATAAACACACTTCCTTTATAAAATTTAAGTACTAGTCTAAGTGGCTAATGATCTACTTTGATTAAATGCACTTAGAAACAAATGTGCTTTCGGATCTTCTTGAAAAATAGTGATTGAATTGAAGTAGATCTTATAAACATGCAAGTAAAAGATCTACATAAATATAGCTTTTAAAATTCTTAAGATCTAAGATGAGCATGTAAATAACAAAAAAAAGATTGATTTTGATTGAAGAAGGTTGAGTGAAGAAGATGGAATGTCTTCAGATGGGCAATGGAGCTCCAAAGTTAGGGAGGCTATGACGAGCCTTGAAAATACTTTTAGAAGCAGAAAAACAGTTAAGAACTTAAGGGTTTCAAAGGACCAGACAACATCGCTGATAGCAGCTCTTTTGCAATTTGGTTATGGAAGGTCTTTTCTGCTTTCCATTTCTGCTGGCGCTAGCACCACTCAAAGTTGTATAGCTGTTAAAGAAAGGAATGAAAATGGAAGAACCCTTCAGAAGAATATTTGTCTTGGGAAACAGAAAACTTTCGCCAACAATCACTTATTATCCTTGCCTTGAGAACAAGGCAATTCAAAAGGGGGAGGCAATGTTATGTATATAAAATAACATTGACAATAATATATATATATATATAGAGAGAGAGAGAGAGAGAGAGAGTCCACAGTAAATAACATATATATAGACTATAGACTATAGGACTTAGGACTTTAATATATTAAAAGGTGCATTTGTAAAGAATGACTTTACATGAATGGTCACCTCAAGAACTATAAATGCAAGGCCATTCTTCATTGTATTTCATTATCCGCTTATGCAACAATTATTTATTTAAAATTTTAAACATTGATATTTTTATCAAACCAAGTTTATGCAGTTCTGCTACACCATGGTTCCAGTGAAGAATGCAAGTCACCTGCCATGTGTATGACCATCACGACACAGCCAAGGGTCATCCATGCACTCCATTTCACATGAAGCACCCCCAGACATGGTGTAAACACTTTCAGAGTATGCCGGAATTTAGAAAGCTAACAGTTTTCAGGAAAAATGAGAATCAAAGTTCCAATTTCCGATCAGGGACAACTAACAATTTGGAATTCATGAATGCTAAGTAGATAATGAAATACATAATTGCACAAATTACTGTGTTTCTAAAAATTCAACTTTCTAAGCAATGAAATAGATGCTCTCATTGGAAACCAATCCTCACCTTCACCGAGATTTGCAGCTGCTCGCAAAAGTTTCTCCTGCTCTTCAATTTTTGCAACCTGAACCTTGTCCATTGGAGGGATGATTCCAGGAGTATGGCGAGTGCCCAATGCATAGACTTTGCGAGAATCATTTATAGCTTTTTCAGCACAACTGCAAGCTGCACCAATCGCGTCTATTCTACTCTGAACCAAAGGAAGTTGAAATATCTTAGTGTGCACTATCGGAAAACAATATATGAAGTTAATTCTAACAAACATTTTGTACAGCAAATATTCACCTTTAATTTCTCAACTTGTGTTAGAACTGGGAGGCTCGATAATCCACCTAAGATTTGTTCCTTTTTGGCTGTTTCCTCTAATTCCATCTCAGGTAATAACTTGGACGATAACATGACTGGCAATTCTGCAAGCTAACATCAACAATATTAAACATCTTTTACCCTTCCAATCAAAACAAACTTGGAAACATATATTTTCAAACAAGGATGCTTTGAAACAGCCACCGAAGCATATTCATTAAGTAGAAATTATAGTGGATGACATTATTGAAAAGTAGATTTACCAACTTATTACTGGCAACAAGTTTTATTTGAAAAAAAGATAATGGTAAATTTCAATGCTAATATCTAAGGATGGGAAAACCATCGACAGAAGCATCTTTTTCTATTACAAACATAACTTCCAATATAGCATTGTATATTTTTTCAGGATTTAAACTGCATTCAAATTAAGGTTCAAATATGCCAATTATTAGACTGTTTCATTTTAACATAAACATGTTATTTCAAATCAACAAAATTACAACAAAGTAAAATGTATTCCTGCCTTTTAGTCTTCTACAGAACAAGAATGTGTCACAAGGTCTCCCTTAATAGGTATATCGCTGATACACAAGAATTATAGGCTGCAGAAAACTGGCACTTAGGCTCAACCTATCAAACATACTAATCAGCCTCTCTAAAGTTAAACTTGTATCATACACTATATATGTGTATGTATAAGAATTACAATGATAAAGTTTGATTGTGCCAAATGATAATTATCTCAACAACCTTTAATTAACATGATTACATAATCAAGGGTGATGAGGTTCACCCCTAGATTTATGGGCATAAGCTTTGACTTCAACAACAAACTTGAGTGCACAAGTCATAACTACTCCAACAAAAGAATTCAAGTCCACCTGTGATAGGCTCCCAAGATGATGATGTGGTAAGGCTCACAACAATGTGCATTTCAATTGCGCGGCGCGCCTGTGCAATACAACATAAATCTACACCAAATGTTTCATCAATCCCTACACAATGACTTTGTCTACACAGATTTTTCATTAATCTTTCTAACATTTCCCCTGAATGAAAATCTGTTTCCTTTCACTCTTAACATTGTCTTGAGCTTCTTAAAGACACATCTAAAGATATCAGCTACTAGTTTAGTTCTGCTAAATGCTTCATTTGAATATGGCCTTCCTCATGCAACTACCTCAAGTGATGCATATTCACCTCAATATGTGTGCTTCAATGATGAAGAACTGCAATCTTCCTATTACCCCTCAAAGTGTACAAGGACTTATCCAAGGGGTAAAGATGCTGATGATCCAGATGAAGTTCAATGTATGGCTTGTCTAAGCCAATCATGTAAACTGTGTCATTTGTATCAAGTGATCCATGGTTGTCATGTAATGTAAAGATGTAATTGAGATGTATCTTGTATAAGTTAAGGGCCAGTTATAACATATATTCAGCTTCCTATGATGGTTGCAAAAAGGCAATGTCTCTTGAATATTTTTTTTACCGAGGATTATTTACATCTTAACAATCATAATCTTCCAAAAAAAATTCCCTCGAAAATCCTCCAAGCCGGGGACATTTCCTAGGTGCAACTCGCCATACATTTGAGCACCTGAGCCCTATGAGTCAATCTAATGTAAACATCTCATGTATCTGGTCACCATGGACACTTTTGTAATGTCATGTAAGGTCTAAAGTCTTATGAGTACCTCTTGCACATGGTTGTATGATAATTCTAATATGAAATATCCTATTGGTTAAAAACAAGTTACAAGGTTAGGACATGGCTTCCCTAAATCTAACTTTGGGTTTAATGTTCTAACTTGTCATTAACTTTATAACTCAAAGTTCCCCCTTCTAGTGTGAGAACCTCAACATATTTTTATGCAAGTCTCACATATCCCAATGCATCCACTTAAGTAAGCCTCTAAGGCTAGCACCCCCTTTCTTTTTGTGTCTATCCTAGCCCTTGAATATATGTAGAATCATCAATGGTTCAACACCCTTAGATCACCCAACACCCTCGTCTAGCAAGAAAAACATCCCTCTTTTCCTCACACATGTGAGTCGTACCACTCATCCTAGCACACTTGTGGCCCTACTAGGCCCTCCTTTTGCATCATTTGGCATCTTTTGACTTGATACCACCCTTTTGGACCCTCATCTAAATGTTGGAGAGATTGTGGGAGTGTTTTTAGGCCTCCTTGTGCCCACATGTGCCAAGAAGAAGCTAAAAGCTTCCTCTAACCTCCAAATCGGCCCCTCTTTCGGCCCATTCATCCCGTTTCAAGCAAGCCATTTCCCTCCTAAAGCTAGTGCCCTCCCTTTGGGCCTTGTCTCAACCATTTTAAGGTTTTTTTATTAATATTCTACCATGCCAAGAAGGATTTGTTGGTGTTTTTGTTGAAAAATATAGCTCGAACAAGAGTTTCTTACACACATTAGGTGTGAACATGTGAGAAGAAATTGGAGACAACTTCTTAGTGACCACTTAGTAAAAGTAGGAAATAATACCAACTTGTAATTTCACTTAATAAATAAAAGTGAAAGTCTAAATTCCTTTGATCTCTTAGTCTTAGAAATCTAAATGAAATGTTGTAGAGATTCTATAATATTAGAGTTGGATTTGATATAATCTTAGCCATACACCTCATTGTTGAGATAAGGTGGTTGCTAGGATTAAGGGGATTAGTTGAGATTGGTTGCTAGAATCAAGGAAGTTGATTGCTAGAATTGAGGGGATTAGTTCTCTCTCTCAAAGCATAAATAGGACAAGATGTGAGGAGTTCTAGAACACACCAAGGACATTGTGTGAAGAACACACACAAGTGAATCCAAGGAGGAGAGAATGTGTGTAGCAGGAAGAGGACCGACTCGCAAGGTGGAAGATTGCCAGGATAATATCGTACATTGTCATACAAGGTACAGTAATTCCGTAGATTTCCGTGTAAGCGTGTTGTTTCTTTTCAGCAGGCTATAAACCTCAGGTTGAGAAGTCCTTGTAAGTTTTGATTATTAAACGATAAGCTAATTTGACGGACACGATTCCTATGTATCATGTTTATGCTTCCATTGTTCATTTTCAGCTATATATGTGATTGTTGCATGTTCAGAAATATTTATTTCTGTGGTTAAATACGTTCAAATTTGATTTATTTAATTAAAGAGAAACATAGGTTAACAGTCACCTAGGGCCTAAAAATTTACAATTTTGAATCATTTAGTTAAAGTCTAGAGTCTTCTGGAATGAAAAGAGGTTGAGTTTCTAAAGCTATATAAAGAACACTCCTCTATCATTTTCTTTGTCGGTTGTTGGTCCTACAAGAGAGCTATCTTTATACAAGACATTCATTCTATAATAAAGTTTTTCTAACTTTGGAGGTTACACTTGGAGTTTCTCATTGTTGATGGTATTATTCTTGTTCATGGTTCTTCTAAGTTCTATTGGAGGTAGCATTGTGTTATATTTCATTTGAGCTACTTTAGGGGCAATATTGTATAAGTAGATTATATCTATGGTAAGGTATTATTTTAGATTCAATTGAAATTCTTGCATAGAGGATGGTTTTTCAATGTAGGGTTCTTAATTCGAATGCTGCAGTTCTAGCCCCTTCTAGTGTAGGGTTTCACTTAAGCAAGAAGTAGAGGAGGAGTCTATCCTCCCTTTGCAATTTACATTTTACAGCTTCTAATACATCTATGAAGGGTTAGAGGCCTTGAGCACTTAATCTTCCTAGGTGATCTTTGTGTGGAACAAGTCCATTGGAAAATCGCTTAGTTGACTCCAAAGCCCAAAGGAAAGCAAAGGCACTTGTCTCTCTTATTTCTCTTGCAACCATCTATAAAACAAAAATTAAATCTCTTTTTCTTTCTTGTTTTATTTAGTGAAATTTAACCCTAAAAGAAAAAATCAAAAAATAATCTAGATTTCACTTAGATCTATTGGGTAATCTTGAAAACCTTACATAGATCTTTTATTTTCGAATTTGTTCTTCATACAAAAATTAGCTAATTGTTCCTTGGTTATTAGCTTAGACATTTTATTTTGAAAAAAATAGCAATAAATAAAAATATGGAAATTATTTCTATTTTGTTTTCAGAAGAAAAAAAACGTACTTTTGTTATTTCTGGGAAATCAAAAAGTACATATCACTTCAAGGCTTTTAAACCTTGATTCTTGTCATAAACTGTTACAAGAACAAAACTATCACTGTTCATATAACATATATTCAGTTCAGAGCTTTTCCTATCTATCCTGTGCATTACAATGCATTTCAGCTTCTTTACAAAAAGAGATCAAGTGTCAAAACACAAAACAAGCCTAGTAAGCTTCAGAAAGAAAAGAGAATAAGTGACTAGAATGGACGTATGTATCTTCAGTCCATTCTTCCCAATATAGAACTCCTGGAATACCATCGAGTGCAGATTTCGACAGAGAATCAGCTACATCATTATTCACTCTGTAAGTATGCTCGATCGAGAGGTCACTAAAACCGTCCATCAGAATTGAAATTCTATGGCACCAGTGTTGAAAATATGTGTTTTCCATCATAGCCTGCTTGTTTTCCCACTTTACAATAACCATGGAATCTCCCATAATTTTGATAGAATCAATGCCACATAACGAAGCAACTTTTAGTAAACCCCAAAAACCTAATAGCTCAGCTTTCATATTCATGCCTTCTCCACAAGCAAGGCGAAATTTGAGAAGGTAATCATTTCCACAACTGATTGTGAAACCAGCTCCACATTTACGATCAGAACAGGCTCCATCAAAAAAACCGATTGCTTTATCAGTAAGTACAGGCTTGGCCTTTAAAGGATGTAATTTCTTTTTCAAAGCTGTCTCTTTTTGGTAAAAATGAACCATATTCCAGAAAATAATTAAAGTCTGAGTTGAATTTCACACAATAATTCATAAAAAATTAATTTTGTGCTTCATTGAAAATCATTATATTCAGGCCCACAGGGGTGTAGCTCAACTGGTGATTCGCTTGATATGAAGGAAATGTTGTAAATGGAGGTCACGAGTCCAAATCACCCTGGCTTACCCGTGCCGCATGCTTGCGGGCTATGTGGTTGCACCTAGGGGTATAGTGGTAGCGGATGGGATTGGACCCCTAGACACCCGTGTCACGCGAGTACCAACCCCATCCCAAGTGTCGATTCCCCTAGTTACAAAAAAAATCATCAAATTCAGAATTTTTGGTATTTATCTCATATTTAGACAAATTTACTAGTATTTTCTTGAGATAATTCTGAAATTTCTGAAATCTAGAATTTTCCAAAAAAAGTATGAAAATTTCCAGATTTTGTAATTCTGCAAAATTTATTGTTTTATCCTAAATTTAGAGGAATTACTTTGCTACAAATTTCAGCATTTTTCCAGCAAGATATTACACATAAATTGCAGCAATTAGTTGGGAAAATCTTATAAGTTTAAAGCGTTATTTTGAGTGTTTTTCCTAAGCTATTAAATTTTACAATTTTTCTAAATGTCTATATTTTTGGCAATTTCAAGAATTAGTTTCTCTTGTTTATGTCAAAGAAATTAATCACAAAACACAAGGAGGAAATTTTCAACTAAACCCTTTGAGCTCTAATCACTAAAACTCATAATCTAAGTGTTAATTTATGGTTAATGGTTATTGCTAAGCATTTCTAAATCAATGGTTATTGTGCATAATTAACAAGGACAATAATTGATTTAGTTGGATAACTAAAACACATTGTTAATTGTTATATCTCACTTGTGGAATTGGTTATTGGTCTTATTCATATTGCTTCTAGTTCATATTGGATATCTTGTGAGGCATTGCCATTGAGTTTAATATTTGCAATTGATTATCATAAGTAAATTCATTGGTCAAGTTTGAACATCTATTGTAAATTATTATTTTACATGTTATTAAGCTTCCTCTAAGTACATGGCTAAGTTGCACGAAACAGGGACGAAACGGGGAAACGAGGAAACGTTGGAAATGCGACCCCCCCAAATTTTGGAAATGGGGAAACGAGATATATATATATATACTGTGAAATTTTCACGTAAACTAGATCTTATTGATATTTATTCATTGATCTTTATCCCAATCTTAATTGAACACATCAAACTGAATCAGAAATAGCAATACACTTATTTACAATAATATACAGAGAAAACCGAACACAAGATGTACATTGGAAACCCCAATGGGGAAAATCAGCAAACAGTTTGTCTTTTATTGCAGATTTGTTAAACATAACTTACAACACCAGGCTTCCGGACATGACACACTAGATCTCAGACTCCTGACTCTCCCTTGCTACAACTGAGCCCAAATCCTCAGCAATAACGACAAAACTCCAGCTTGAGTGAATCTCTCACTCCCAAACCTCACAAGAGATATGACTCACTCATGTCCAACACAAGAGATATGACTCACTCATATCATACACAAGAGATATGACTCACACATGTTCAACACAAGAGATATAACTCACTCCTGTGACCCTGTCACAACACAAGAGATGTGACTCACTCTTGTCACTATTGTCCAATACAACTCTCCATAGACTCTTTTATAACATTCAATTTATGTCAATACCATGGGACATACAATACCATGGGCCCTCCAATACCATTGACCATAAAGTATTACAAAAGATACTTTTACAAGACGTTCTAAAGAGTTACTTTTCCAGATGACTTCTACATGCTAGACAGCCCCATGTAGAAGTACCTATCCAAGCTACAAAATCTAACACACACACACACATATATATATATATGAACAAGGACAAAATTATTATAAAACATAAACCATAAATTATTAATTACATTTAGCTGCAAGCAACATTGCTAGGTGATAAATGACAAATGATAAATGATACAGATAAAATTTAAATCATACATGTAACATAACATTTTACTCATGAACCCAAGTCTATATCATTTCATTCATGCAAGTAATAATATCCAAAAACAGCCTTTATAAACGAGACTATATAGTAGATATCCAAAATTAGTCTTTATGTATGAGGCTACAAGTACAATGTATCAAACTGTGAACAATGAACATACTAACATAGAAATAAAAGTAAAACATGGGCTCAGACTAATAGTCATCCTCATCTTCATAGTCTTCCTCAAAAATAGAACAAAAAGCACACTCAACAGCAGAATGTAGAGTGGAAGAAGTATTTCCAATTCCACTTCTAGGTCCCTCAATATTTAGTGCAGCAAGAGAGAGGTCCAAGTCAGCAAATTCTGGCTCAACATCCCAATCTGCATAAGGCCCATTGCTATATTCTGGGCCCTGAGTGCTCAAGTCGCTTGTGTGATGAGAGAATGAAGTGATGTTCTCTTTATAACTTTCTTCAACCTAATTAGAAGCATCTAAAATTAAATTTTATTTTAAAATTTAATGTGTTAACCCTTAATTACTTAAATCTGTGGATGAAAAGAGACCTTATGAACCAGTTTTTTAAGTGGAGGGCTTTTATTTGATGGGAAATGCGCCGTACAAGAGAGGAAACATGACGGAAACGTGTTTCCATCAGTATCTATGCGTTCCTCGTACGAGAAACGCGTTTCCTGTACGGGAAACGCATTTCGTATGGACAGAAATGAGTTTCTATCATGTACCATACACATTTCAATGGGTTCTAGGAGTGAAATAGATGCCAAACCTACGTTTCCTGAAACTTAGGGGTACATAGACTATATTTACATTTCATAATGTTCTTGGCCTAGTCTAGATTAAGTCTAATATTGTCATGTCTTTCATCTGGAGTTAAATAAATAATCAATTAACTTGGAATACCCCCCTGAGCTTAGGTTTAAAGACAAAGTTTGAAGTGTGGTTATGAGTTGAGATGACAATGAAGAGCAACCTTTGTTGCCACGTAGGATGTGCTAGTGGGTTGGGATCTTTCCTGCTTACCTACAAATTGGGCAATAACATTTTTGGCGAAGTTTCCAAGGACAAGGTCTTTGTTGCCTCGGTAAATCTAAGAATTAAATGAAAGTTTATTCCTTAAGAATACTAGTGAACTAGTGTGATAATCAACATCTATTGAGTTCATCTAGTGACTCCACATAATAATAATCCTAAAAGATATTCTACAAGAAGAAATAATCAAGGAGTTGTTTGATCAGTCCCTAAACCAAAGCAAGTATATAGAAGAAGGTTATTGTTATCACACTATAGTAGCAGGGCTACTATCCTTGTTCAGCAAATATCTGCACATTCCAGAGCTTCCATTATTCAGAGCATGGCTATATATATTTTGGATCACTCACGATCAGAGCAGTATATTATTCAGACTTATGTCAAGGCTAAGCCTTGAGAGTTCAAATTTGATGACCGATGTGACCCTTTATCCCATACAGTTTCAGTTCAGTGCTTAGAGATGTATTGCAGCAGTGTTTCAGATGGTGTATGATGATTATTACTATGATGATGTTGTATGATCTATGGATATGTTATCACTGACTGTGGATTATTATCTTGTTGATTTAGTCATGTTTACAGCATCTGCTTGGTATATTATTCTTGATGTGGCAAACTGTTTAAAATGAACTATAAATCATAAAATGGACAATTGCTTGCACATTTAGGTCATTTAACAAAACCCACTGGTTTTCCACCTTACATAGATATGGTCTTCTTTGACACCAGTTGTCTGCTAGTGTAGGCTCCATACTCACTTGACTCCATCCATACATGACTTTCCTATTTGACTTTAAACCTTCACCTGTCTCATTTGACTTTCTGATACTGAGGACTTCCCCAATTTTCTACCTCTGTGTTTGGACCGCATCCCTGTATATTCAGTGTCTCGGCTCTGAGTTGGTGACAAAACTTGCCTTTGGTGAGTTGGATTGTAGGCCTAAATCATTCTGGTCGGTTGTCCCGATGTTTGGCATTGGCTCGAACTCCCCCTAGTCACTTGAGATGTTGTTGACTAAAACTGAAAGCTCATGTTCTACCTATGGAAACTTATAAATTCGCCCATGGAAACTAAAAAAAGGGCAAGAGCGATTAACAGCTAAAAATACTCCGCGAAGAGTATAAGAAAGGTCCAAAAAGCAATGGTTCTTAAAAGTTATATCTAAACAATTGCTGACCTTATATGTATTTGAAAACATGCCCTGGATGCAAGCTGCAACTAGTTGTGCTTATCAGCACACCTAAGATCCGAAGGGTTATGTAGGCCAAAAAGGCCATGAAATAAAATTGAATGATCTTAATGAACCTGGATCAACTTGATGTAGACATGATGCCTAAGTTGAATAAGCACTCTCTGAACAACTTATCCATTTGTGAGGCACAGCCATCCCCCGTGTTATTTTGTCTAGCACAGAGTTTGTAGCTTTTCCCCTTCTCCCAGTCCAAAGTATTTTTGAGTTAAGTTAGACAAGTCAACCCCTTGGCCCAACCTTGTTCCTAGCCTTCATCCTTCACTAGCAGTTTGACCATGTCCAATGGGTGAGTTTGTCATTTGAACTATTGTGCAAGTAATTTTATATAACAAAGGAATATGCTAACTTGATTAATGCCACTGAATGGATGTTATACTTTGAGCTAGGCTGTGAGAATGATTAGAGAAGCATGTCCTAGTCTACTGATGTGATTTATCCTTGGTTGTATATTCTTGGGATCCGTGATGATGTGGGCCATATATATATGCTTATTTATGATGATTCATGGTCCCACATACTTGATGATGAGATCATATGATGGACATATGATGCAGATGATGATTGATGCAGTTCAGCAGGTTTTATTATTACTTCAGATCAGCAGATTATGCATTGTCCATATATGGTGGACCCTACAGCTGGCCCATTAGGGCAACCCATGGTGTATGAGTACACATTTCTAGTGGATTTGGGTCTTCTGGATCCAATGAGACACTTATCTTTCAGTTCCGGGCACTTCTGACAGTGATTGATGCAGTTTTACACTTGTTGACCAGATTTGGGGCTGATTTCCCAGCCTGAGCAGCAGGGGCCATGAGAGGCCAGTTCACCTAGGGCGCTGTATGAGGAGGGGGTGGTCCAACCACTTGTTTTTACCATTTACCCCCCCCTTCTGGAGAGCCTGGTGGGCTCAGATGGACAGCGCAGATGCCCTAGGAGGCAGTTTTGGCACTTTCACAGTTACCGAGGCAGTTAAAAAATGGGATAAAGTGGTCACTGAGGAATTTGATTTGGGCAATTGAGGCAAGGTTTTGGCATTTGGTTTTCACAGAGGTCTTCCAGGGTGATCTCACTATCTTCCAGCCAGTTTTCACCATGTGGGTATGCCCACATCGATCATAGGAGGTCTTTTACTGCTTGTCTGTCACGGATTTTGAGGACAGATTTGATCATTTATATTATCTTGGACATATTTTATTATTTTATTGTGCCTTGGGGATGAGCTAGTAAGGATTGATGCCTCCTAGCCCCACCATGTGCTTATTTTGTCATGTCCTAGTCATTATGAGGTGGATTTTTGTACCTTTACCCCTCTAGTGGATGACGTCATCCTCCTTTTGTACCATTTAGTGGGGACGTCATCATTATATTGGGTGATCCATGTGATGTATTGTTATGATTTATTATTAGCCGTTGATTAGATCTTTTGATATTTTAATCTTAGCCACTCATGTAAAAAGTGGTTAGGATTGTACTCTCTCCCCATCCTATTTAAGGAGGGAGCCTCTCATTGTAAAATCATCTAGAGATTTTTGGCTATTGGCTCGTGGAATAAAATTTCTATCTTTTGGAGTACATGCTTGGATTGGAGTGGATGTTGGTTGTTTCAATTGTAAATGCTTTTGTCCATTGCACTGGAGGATCTATTGTAGCTATCTTGCATATTTGCCATATCTTTTTTACAGGTTAAGAGGACGTTTTTGACAAGTGCGAATTGGTGGGGAGGCTTGCCCTTCAAGCTTGGAGGAAGACGTTTTGGTTAAACAAGGAGTAGTTTTGTCTTTGTGCCAACTATTCTTTGCTTATCTCTCTCTTGCTTGTATCTACCTTCAACATGTTAAACTGATTGATGCTTTGCTCCTTGGTTTTGACAGGTTAGAGGGACTCATATGTGGCTTGGAAAAATCGATTTGGCAAGAGGGCTTCAACAATTCTCCATTTGATCTTTAGCAAAAGTAATCCTCGTCTCAACTAGCATTCATCTCTTCATCCAGGTATGCTCCAAAGGTATGATCTTCTTCTTCCTTGAATCATCCATAATTTCTAGATCATAAAAACCCGAATTGATTAAAACCCTTATTTTTGGTTTTTCCTAGATCTACTTAGATCTAGCCTTGCTTTTGAAGAGATATTAAGAACCCACCTCTATAGCATCCACCCCTAGTGGGATCTATAGTTTGGTGGTGATTGGGTTAAAATTGACACACTTTTCAAGGCAAAAAGCCCTCTTGAACCAAATCGCACTTCCTTAAGAGAGGCTTGTTTGGATAGATCTAGCACATGGGTAGGTGAGATCCCACTTGATTTGCAATCTACACATTTGATAACCTACCCCCAGACTGTTACTTTGGTGATTTCTACCTTGTGGGCATCATTCCACGTTTTAAGGGATTAAAACCCCCTTTTGAATTTCTTGGCACCTTAAAACTCAGATCTAGTAAGATCTAACCCTTGGATTGGCATGATTTTCTAGATCCACATAGATCGGTGCATAAGCTACTTGGATCTATAGTTTGGTGGCCATTGGACTTGATTTGGTCCACTTAACCCCTCTTTTAGCCCTCCTTGAGCAAAGTCGCACTCCCTTGGGTGAGTGAGTTTGCCCACTTTGAGGAAGTGGGTGGGTGAGATTTTTGTGGATTTGGAACGGCCATACCTTGAAACCTAGGTCTAGAGTATCATTTTGTGACGATCTGCCTTGGGGGTAGCATTCCTTGTTTCAAGGGATTGTGGTCCACTTAGGGTCATTTCATGATAACCTAGATCTAGCAGGACCCAACCATTCTATCTCAATTAGCCCACTTGACTTGGCTCCTAGGTGTCCCGATCTACACTTTGACATACCTTTTGACCCCATTAGCCCATCCAACAAGGCACTAGTCCTCCTCAAAGCAAGTCGCACTCCTTGGGAATTGTGTCAAACCTTAGATCCGGTACATGGGCACTCCTAAAATTAACTTAGATCCATAGATCTACTCATTACATAACCTCTAGTACCAATTGCATCCCTTAGCTTCACCTTGTGGGTCCACTTCAAGCCATTTCACATATCCCAAGAAAGTAGGATCCACTTGTGTAGCATATGGTGATGTACCTTATCATTATACCTAATTATGTGGCCTAAATCATACATCGGTTGAAACACTAACAACCTCCCAAACCACCTTCAACCATACTTTAACATCTAGGTCCACTCAACCTTGCATTGGTTTCCATAACTCTTCATTTACTTATCCTTAGAAACCTTTGTTTGGGTCCAATCAACTGTGATTGGTTATAGGGTCTCCCCCTGGGTCTTGTTTCACCTTGACCTAAAGCGAAGAGTGCCTCGGTTGACGTGACTCCCACCTTGCATTGGGAACCGTGGCATCTCTTGGGTCACCTCTTTAGTTGCCTATCTCCTCTACCGTCCCGGATGGGATACCACTAGGGGCAACTACAAGTTGTGTGATAACAGTTATATTGGGCTAATTCAAAGAGAGTTCTAAGTAATTTCGGATTTGAATCAATAATTGATGTAATAAACCTCTTTCCAGATTTAAGTCAAGTAAACATGGTCGACCATTTGTATAGAACTCTTGATTTTTTAGCCATTAATGGTTATCCTCGTAACATTCCAAAAAAGGCTATAGAGAAGCTTCCATCTTTCCAAGGGAACAATGCAATAAGTGCAAAGGCCCACCTCAAGGCATGTTAAATTTTCAGATCCCAGATCCGATTTACAGTCCCGAATAATTTACTACAATTATTAACTGCAAACACACTGAGATCTAACAAATTTACGCAATGGGAAAAACACAGGAAATCACACACATTTGACACTTACATTTACCCTGGAAAACCCCAACTGGGGAAAAACCAGCAACAAATGATTTTTATTAACTATAACAATCATGGGCTCTCGTCCTAGGACAATGGCCTTCACACCTCAAGATGATTCATTCAATCTTGTTGGTTGCTAACCCTCGATTTCCCCTTACTCCTTTCCTCGACCCTTGCCCTCCACACTTGGATGGAAATCCTTCTCCACCCACTCAATGAGATCTCACTCACTCACTCTGTGTGGTTGTCATGTGTCCTCCTCTCACCTAGGCTGCCTTTTATAACATTACAATATGCAAATACCTTGGGTCAATACCTTGGGTCAATACCTTGGGATACCAAATACCATGGGCCCTCTATACCACTTTACATAAAGTAATTACAAAAGTACATTCACTTTAATAGTTCACTTTACTAAAGTGAATCTCAAGTCTAAGAGTCATCAGTGACGACTTCCACCTGTTAGACACAGAACCTGTGGAAGTACTTGTCTGATGCTACAAAAATAAACACTCCCTCTTAGCAAGGAAGGTACTTTTCCAGGAGCCACCTATAACTAGTTCTCCCTTTGACCCTGGCACACTGTTGCTTACATCATCCTGCACACTGGCATTCCTCCAACCCTGCTGGTTAGTTGTTCCCTATTTACTAGAAGACACAAAATTGATGATCATACACATGCTACACATCAATGCCAAGACGTTTGAAAAATTCGTCAAAGGTCTGCTCTCCTTCAATGTGCTCCTAAAAGCCTTCTCTTGCTCCTAAGCATCCATCAATGTCATCTCATACCAACTAGGTCTCCTGGCAGAACTGGAAGGGACCAACTCCCTCTTCCCCTCTCAAGGTTTACTCCCAATACTGGAAGTCTGTGAACTATGTTCACCCTTTGAAGTCTTCTGCTCCTTGACCTCTTACATTGATCCATGATCCAAGATCCCCTTGGATCCAACTATAGACTTGGCCTGTAATTTGTAAACTTTGCCCTCTCTGACACCAAGAACTTGTGTTGAGTCTATGCCAGATCCCATCAGTTGAATGAGAACCCGTCCCCTCTCAAAAGAATGGCATATCCACTGTCCTCCAATGTCGATACTAAGGCCAAGTTCATCTTTAGCTCCGGTACATACAAAACATCTATCACCTCCAGAGATCCTCCTAACTCTCGTTGAAACATGATTGTTCCAACTCCCTTCACATCACACTTGGCATGAGTGCCAAGCTCCACATGCAAATTTGGGTCTGTCCCTGACAACTTGGTGAACAACTCACGTGTCCACGTCATGTGATGAGAAGCCCCACTATCCATGAACTAGGCACTGCTAAAAACTATGCCAAAAATGCATGAGACTAACAAGAAATCTATCTTGAACTTCTCAGCAAACACATCAACATGAGCTTCTATAGTTGTTGCTACTTGCTAAGACTTGCTCTTCTCTTTCTTCTGTTCTGGACACTATGAAGCATAGTGGCCACACTTGTGACATGCAAAGCACTTGAATTTGCTCATGTCCTTCTTCTTCTTCACCCCTTGTGAGGTTGACTCTATACCTATACTGTTCTTGCTCCTCCTTACATGACCGGCAAGAGCATCATGCTTCTCATCATCATCCTCTTGTTGGCCTCCAGATAGAGATTCCTCCTGAATCTCCTCTTGGGTGAAGTCATCTCATAACGTCTCAGCAAACACATCAACCTAAGCTTCTATAGTTGTCGCGACTTGTTGAGACTTGCTCTTCACTTTCTTCTGTTCTGGACACTATGAAGCATAGTGGCCACACTTGTGGCATGCAAAGCACTTGAATTTGTTCATGTCCTTCTTTTTCTTCGCCCCTTGTGAAGTTGACTCTCTACCTGTAATGTTCTTGCTCCTCCTTACCTGACCGACAAGAGCATCATGCTTCTCATCATCATCCTCTTGTTGGCCTCCAGATAGAGATTCCTCCTGAATCTCCTCTTGGGTGAAGTCATCTCATAACCTCTCCCAATTGGGAAGATGTTCCCGTGCAACAATCCCTTTGACGAAGGGTGCCCATGGCTTAGTGAATCCATCACGAGCAATCCTCACCAACTTTGGATCTCCCACTGTCTCCCCAATTGCTGCCAACTTATCACGAATCTGTGTGATCCTGGTGAGATAAGAAGCTACAGTATCAGTCTTCAACATCTTGGTGCTTCTAAGTTCCTCCTTCAGCACCATCTTCCTGTTGTGGTTGTTACTTTGATATAATCTTGTCAAAGCATCCCACAACGCATTGGTTGATGTCTTCTAGGCTATGTGAGGGATCAAATGATCCTTCACCGCATCCAAGATAATCCTCCTCGCCTTTGCATATTTCAAATTGTGAGCTACCAAGTCCTTAGGATCTTTCGGCGCAATCACTGTTGTGCTTGCGAACTCCCACAGCCCGTTCTCCACGAGAACCAGTGTGATCCTCCCCTTCCAAGGGTTGTAGTTGAAGGCACCCTCCAACCTATCTCCATACCTTATTCCCGCAACAGCGATGCTGCTTACTTCCTCGTGTTGGCTACTCCTTAACCCTATTGTCAATCGGCTCCTAGCCCTGCCGCCTCTACGTCCTTCTGCCCTGTACTTCACCTACCTCCTACACAACCACTCTTTTGCCTCCTCCTTGGCGGTTGCGATTCGACGTGCGACTGGCCCATGTACGGTGGTTGTACGACTGTTGTGCGTCTCGTACAACTGCCTTTTTTTTAAATCTTGTAAACCTCGTGTCAAATCCAATTTCCCTCCAAGTTAAACCCTCGACTCTAATACCATGTTAAAACTTCAAGTCCCAAATCCGATTTACAGTCTCAAATAATTTACTGCAATATTAACTGCAAACACACTGAGATCTAACAAATTTACATAGCGGAAAAAACAAAGGAAATTACACACATTTGACACTTAGATTTACCCTGGAAAACCCCAATTGGGGAAAACCAACAACAAATAATTTTTATCAACTATAAAACTCATGGGCTCTCATCTTGGGATAATGGCCCACTGAGCAAAAATACAATGACAAAATGCTAGCCCTCGCACCTCAAGATCAGTCCTTCGATCTTGTTGGTTGCTAACCCTCGGCTACCCCTTGATCCTTTCCTCGGCCCCTGCCCTCTACACTTGGATGGAAGTCCTTCTCCACCCACTCAATGAGATCTCACTCACTCATTTTGTGTAGTTGTTTGTGTCCTCCTCTCACCTAGGATGCCTTTTATAACATTACAATATGCAAATACCTTGGGCCAATACCATGGGCCCTCTAGATCACTTTAATAAAGTAAGTACAAAAGTACATTCACTTAATAGTTCACTTTACTAAATTGAATCTCCTAAGTCTGAGAGCCATTAATGACGACTTCCACTTGTTAGACACAGAATCTATGGAAGTACCTGTCCAATGCTACAAAAATCAACAAGGCATTCAATGCTCTAGTAAACAAATGGGGTGGAGAGAATACAGATGTTCGCATGAAATTGTTTGTTCTGGCATTGGAAGATGATGCATTGAATTGGTTTACAAAATTGTTTGATCATGGTATCAAGGATTTAGCTGAGTTATATGATGCATTGGCAAAAAAATTGGGGCGATAAAAGAGATGATAAACACCTATTAGCTTCCCTAAATATGGTCAAAAGGAATGAAAATGAAATGGTGGAAGAGTTTAACAAAAGATTTAATGAATTGGTAAAGAGTTTACCCACCAAAATCAAACCTCCTGAAGCAGCCATTCGTATTCACTACATAAAAGCCTTTAGCGGTGAGATGTGCTCTCAATTAAGGGATAAGGATCCCCAAGATTGCAAGTTATCCCAAGCTTCAATATTGAAGATAGATGAAAACATGCAAGCTTCAAGAAAATCAAATCTTCCTGGTTCACAAGAGCAAGTACTTCTAAGATTGAGCCTAAATCTAAAGCAAGTACAAGTGACAATTCGGATTTTGTGCATCTAGCAAAAACAATCAAGAATTCGGAGCTTAACATTACTCAACAAACTCATGCCATTCAGAATAGGTTGATACAAGTAGAGAAGAATCAACAAAATGGAATGCAACCTAAGGAGAATGGAGGATGGAATGGAAATAATCAACAACAAGGCCTGTGAATCAAAGAACCTCAAATCAAAGGGAAACAACTAACATAGTTGAGCAGGAGGGGCCCCCTTTCTATAGAACATGCATAGAGTTTCATGATGAGAAAAGTTGTGCCTATGCTAGACAAATCAATGGTGAAGAAGCCATTGAAGATGAGAACAACAACTTTATTGGATTCCATAATAGCATCAACCCAGTGAGCAAGACTTACTCCCTCGACCAAGATCAAATGTCTCAAGTCAGAGAGAAGAGTATGTGAGTAGACAACATTACAAGATTATTTGGTGAAAATCCCACTCCTCAACAAGTGTTGCAAATGACAAAGGATAAAGGATTAACATATCAAAGAAGAGGCAATGACAATTTGTAGAATACTCATGATAGACTAGCCTCCGAACTTCCTCATCAAAGGGTGAATCCTCCAAGTCCATCCGCTAATTTAAATATTAACTAGGTGGATGGTTATCCAATGCAAAGATGCTTGT
Organism: Larix kaempferi; assembly: GCA_027924585.1. Classification (NCBI taxonomy): domain Eukaryota; kingdom Viridiplantae; phylum Streptophyta; class Pinopsida; order Pinales; family Pinaceae; genus Larix; species Larix kaempferi. Next base: position 870,296 of record BSBM01000458.1, on the reverse strand, counting down.
TCCTATATTTGAGATAATTAAGATACCTTCTCAAAGGCAAAAGTTACTCAAGTTTGTGGAAGGTCCTAAATAGAAGATTGAGGAAATTCCCAAGGAAGATAGTCAAGATCTTCCAATAATTTTGCAAGGAATGGATAAAGGAAATGGAACTCACCAACCTTTCTTCATTACATTGATGGTAAATGACTTACTTCTACATAATTGCATGTTTGATTTTGGGGCATCACTAAATGTAATGACTCGGAAAGTTATGAACCAACTAGGATTGAAAACAACAAGACCTTATATTAATGTGTGTGCAACGGATTCAAAGGAAATTTAAGTGTTAGGTCTTATCAAGGATCTTAAGGTTTGCCTAGCTACTCACCCGAATATCTTGGTTCTAATGGATGTTGTAGTAATAGAGTAGTAATAGATGTCCCTAATCAATGGGGAATGCTCTCATCAAGGAAGTGGGTAGCAAGCTTAGGAGGAAATATTCAAATGGATTTATCTTATGCAACCATTCTTGCTACATGCTACATTGAGCCTTCGAACAAAAATCAAATTGCTACATGGCCTCCTTGGAATCTACACCACGCCTAGAATAGATCAACCTCATCATGCAATGCACCCATTGCTCCTAGAGAATGAAGCCTTCTCTAACTCTAAAATGGGAATTAAACTAATCGTGGTGCATGCATGCTACAAGTATGAAAGCGCCCTCTACCAACCTATCTACAAAACAACATTGCTCCTCCCTGTTATGTTCGGAGTGCCTAAAGCATTCCTTCCAGATATACCAAAGTGAGGGGTTTCTTTTTTCTTTTGAAAAGGCCAAGTTTTTGGGGCTATATTATGTAGAGTGTTGATTTTGGGGCTAAATACCCGTAATCAAGTCATGGCAGGTCCTCTTGGTTTTCATGCCAGGAAGTGTTGGCTTAATGGCATTGTTGACTGCCTCTTGATGGGCGGAAGTCCCCCATCTTGTTGGGCCATTTGGGCCCTAGGTTGGTGTCCGGTGCTTCTTGGGGTTGGTCCATTAGGACACATGACCACACTCATATTTTGCTTTGTAGAGGTGATTGCGCGTGTAAGGGTTGTCATACCCGGTTTAGCACACCTCATTTTTCCCACTTGGACCTATTGTTTTGATAGAAAACCTCTCCTCCTGGTCTCTAAAAAAGGAGGGAGTTGATGGACGCGCATCTATTGGGGTTAGTTGGGGCATGGTGTCCTTCTTTTGGCTCACTTTTCACTTGGTGGAGCCTAATTGCACATTTTTATTCTTATTTTATGCCATTGTATGGTTTAGTCCCCAAATTTGTGGGTGCACTAACCTAAAATTTTATATTTTGTCATTAACTTTGTAGGCTCAAATTTGTAAAAGGTTGAGGTTTGTCTCATATAAATAAGACAACCTCACCTCATTTATAAATCATGGGACAAGGGTTCAAATTATGTATTCTTTTCTTTTCCTATTGATTTATGAGAGCATTTGAAGCTAGGAGCACTTCTCTTTCGATGTCTTTTTCTCTTGCATGAAGGATGAATGGAAGAAATTTTAGGGTTTGATAGTCACATGCTAAGTGGATGCTAAGAATAGTTGTGATAACTCATGCTCAAGAGTGACCTAAGGTGCATCTCCTTGCTCATTCTTGATTAATGTTGGTAAGTTTATCTCCTAACCCTAGTTTAACATCATTCTTGAAATGCTTTGGACTAAGGTAGTGTTTGTTCACTAGCATTTTGTCTACTTGCCTGAGGAGACCTTCCTAGGAAGGAGCTCTCCATTGTTTTATTGGGCCTTGGAATTCTCTATTTGCCCTAATTAGGGTTTTGCTACCTAACCCTAGAGGTTGCTAGCTTTGCCCTAGTTGCAAGTAGTGGAAACCATCTTAAGAGGGACGTTAGCCTTGATCTCTCATAGCCCTAGGGTTTGAGACAATAATATAATACCCTATCCTCCAACTCTCTTCTTTTTCATCAAATCTTACATGTTTTGTTTAATTTTATACATAAAAATATTTTACAATTGGAAAAATCCAAATAAATTCAAAACCCCAAAAAGTAACTGTGAATTTGTTTTTTTGATCCACCCTAAAATTTCGCCCCAGGGTTTTAGCCACAAACCCTAGATCCTCATTTGAGGAAGTACATTGGGATATGTGAAACCCTCATAACTGGAAACCTAGAAGGTGTTTAGTGTTTCTAGTTTATCCTCCAAGTTTTCCCTGGTCCAATTGTCCTCTTTCCCTTGAGGGCACACCTTTTGGAGTGCCTGCCTTAGGAAGTGTGGCATTGACTTGGGAGATGTGAAATTGCCTCGAAAGGCATGATTTTATCTGGAATTTGTGATAAATTGAATAGCTCCATTTATATATGATTCTTGTGTCTAGATTTGATATTGTTTGACTCCGATAAGGCACTGATCATAGCTATTAAGGTTTTGTGGAAGGTATTGGTGGCTTGTTAGTGGTTGCAGGTATCTCTCACTAATTAGGGTCTCCCCTTGGGTTTTGGAGTTACCCGAAGTGTTAAGAGGTTAAAATATGGTGACATTGGGTTTAACTTTTTCCTGAGCTTACCATCACTGGCACTAGGTATACATTGCTGTGATTTGCAACAGGCTGCTAGTTTGAGTGATAACACTCCCAAAGCAAACTAGTATTGCAACTAGCTCCATATCCCATCTATGTTATGCACACATCTTGAGGCATGGATCTACTATGCCTAGGGATGAACCTATTACCGGCATAGATCCATCTTAAAAGGGGATCTACCAAGCGTCGAGAGGGATCAAATCTCTCGATGTACAAACCATTTTTAGGGTGCAAATGTTGAGGAAGCTTTTTAATTTATCTAATTTGTGTAGTTTTATATATATGGCTTTGTAAATGTTTTAAATCTTGAGCTGACATGTTATTTTTTAAATATTTTATTGTTTTTTAAAAAGGACATGTGTCAGCTCCAGGATGAGCATGGAAGGAGTTACACATCCCCTACTGGGCTGTAGAATGCGCCTCTTCGGCACAATGAAGGAGAAGAACCAATTGACAACAAACAAGGTGAAAAATCTAACACATTTGAGGATGTACTTGGTGTTCATTATGATGGCATGTGTAACATTTGAAGTAGTCATTGGGGGAGCATTTATGTAAATGTAATGGGGCATCATCAGACTTATTAGGGTCCGTTAATTACCAACTTGCAAGCTTTATGAGTACAGTATGTGATACTTATTACTTAAAATAGGCAGCTATGTGACTCCTTGATCCTTAATACAGGAAACCAAGTTACTTGGTAGGTAAGTTTTTATTATCCTAAATCCATTATGTGAAGTGGCCTTCTCACCATTGAGGCTTATATGTTGAGGATCCCTGAGGCTTATATGTTGAGGATCCCTTGAGCTTTTAATCAACTACTTTACTCATCCATTGGTGGTGGGATCATAATAAGCCCGATGCTTGAGGAGTCTTGGAGCCTTATTGTAACAGGATTTGGAGATTGATAAAGAAATGTTTTTTAGAGTGGAGTTTTCTTCCCCAAGAGGGTTATCTTTTATCATTTGGTAATTATACTTGCTTGGGTTATTATGCTAATCACATATTGATGATAATGCTCAATACCTTTCTCTTAAATGTATCATGTTTTTCTAACATGGTATTAAAGCATGTTTTCTAAAATGGTTCTGGTTCATTAATTTTGGAATCTTATTCCAGTCTAGCTCCAATTATGACTGCTGGTTTGTCCGTCAAACAGACTTACTTGTGGTTTTTAATTTACTCGAATACCTTATCTCTAGGCTCTTCCAGATCATACAACCAGTGATCTATCAGGAGTTTCTTCCCTTCAGCCTCAGATGTTAGGAGAGAGGGAACCAGGGGATGTTGATCTTCCCCGTGCAATACATCCCCCTGGGAGGGCCGGTGGTTCTTGACCTTCAGTTCTCCGCCACATTCGTACGTAGCTACATCATAGCTTTGTTTCTATGAAAAAATGACAAAATTGTATTTTGCAAACATAACTTCTTTAGAGACAACTTATCTACGAGAGGCCACAGCAAAAGTTACTTACTTGTGGAATTTTCTTGGTTTACATTCTTTGGATATATAACAAACGCTTTTGAAACTTTTTTAATGTCCTCCACGATGGTGACCAAACCCATATTCACCACAGAAAATTGACTTAGCACATCCTGCCTGTAACAGAGGTAATAAATGTCAAAACCAATCCAATGCTCTATCTTTTTTAATTCTACCGTTTTATGCAATAAACTTATGTATACCTTACTAAAAACATCAAAAACATACAAGCATATCTCAAAGGTATGACAAACAATAAATCTTTGCTGCTAACTTATATACACACTCTATAAGTTATAAGATAATTTATCAATGTCCAACATAATTTATCAAATGTCCAATAGATGACCACAGATGTAGGTCAATGGGACTAAAAGATTACATCCAAGGTAGGTACAAAGTGGGAGTGTGAAAGCAACTCTAGGATAAATTTTAAAAGCAAAAGATTAAAGATTAACATGCCAAACATCAATATGGAGTAGCTCAATTGTCCGTATAACTAATAGAAGATATTGTAATATATTCGTTGCCCTAGAAACTGTGTTTTATCTTTTCAGTTCATACTGGCAATTTATAAACTTTTGCTCCTACTAGTACTTATGATATAGATTTAAAAATAATGTTAAATATACACAGTACTCATGTACTTATACACTATCGTGGAAATTATTTACCACAAGTCCATAATGGTTATGACTCTTTTGCGTTCAAACAATCAATAATACTTCCTCTTGTCTTAATTTTCTCTCTTGAAACCATACTTTCAGTTGTTTGCTTCAAGAAGGATAACACAGCAGACCAAATTCAGACGTACAATGGGGCAATCAATATTTAAATACATTGTGTACACCAGTGCAAGAGAATGCCTAAAGACTCAACGCTTCAATTCTGGCCATGCCTACGAAATTCCAACTTTTTTTTCCAAGTAAACGATGAAACAAACAATGTCAAAATTGCTGTCCCATCATCCATGAAAGTCAAAATATTAGGGATTTGCTATGATCCTGTATTAAATTTTTGGGGACCAAAGTAGCCTAACTTTTATTTTTCACATATATATTATTATATTATTTATACTATACAATTACATGTTGCATATTCAGGCATAATTGGAATGAACTACCTCAAGTTGTGTGTTACATTTTACAGGAGAAGCATTGGTCAAGGGTTCTCTATCATTGTATCAATAGTTAGTGATTCCCAACCTAAGAACTCACTCAAGCCTTTATTTGTAATCATCTTGGTTTTGGACTTGTAAGGTTTCTTTTAAGAGACGCCTGCTGGAAATGACATGTTTTGCATCCTATATTCGCTCTTTATATCTACCATTTTGCCTATAAATTATAGCTAGTATATGTTATTGACTTGTCTATGGTCTGCTATTATTATAATTTGCTAATGATTCTCTATTCCATATGATGAAAGGCCTACAGATTCATAGATTTACATTATATAGTAATAAGTTTGATTATTAATGCTAAGGTCCAATTCATAATTATCTTTAATGTTCTAGGTTATTTGCACCAGCTTGACATGAAGCTCTCACCTTTTTGCTTGCAATACATTATTATGTTCAATCCAACAACATTGCTTATAGCATGGTTTTGGGACTCTTTTCTATTGTGCTAGGTGAAGAATCAAGCTTTTAGGATATTCCCTCCTTCCTTCTACCATGATTTGTTGTTTAAATCATCTAGACCTTGAACTACCAATACTTCTATTAAATCAATAATTGTTCAAACTGCATAAATTTGGAACTTAATTCAAATCGACAAATGTTAATACCTTGCACAAGACCCAGTTTGGTTTTTTGGATAAGGATCCATATCCATGTGTAAGAGGGTTTTGACTAACTTCAATAAATTCAGTGTAAGTCTTCTGACATGGACATATCCTAAAATCTCCACCTACCTATGTTCCTATGGTGATTTGACTGCCTAATACATATGGAGTTATGTTTAAAACCTGAGTTTCGCCCACTTGAAATTAAAGATATAATTGAGTTTTGTGTACAAATTGCAATTTTCTGTGTCAATGTTTTTCAGCCCATTTTGGTAACAATTCTCCATAATATCAAGACTTGTTCTGGTAACACCACTTTAGTCTTTAAGTAACTCTGTAACAAGCACCTTGCAACCCTGCCCTAATTCTATGCATACAGCCTAAATGATAATCATCTGTGAATTACCCGAATCTTAGGTATTGTCTAGCCTCACTATATGCACAGTATAGATGAATATGGAAGTTACCCTAAAACAAGCCAACAACAATATGGATACGGTCTGCCCTCTCTTCAAGGCAGACTGAAGTGGACTAATGGATATTCACCATTCAACCCTCCCCCACTTATAGTAACTTCATTGGATCTTCTAGGAAAGTGATTTAGAGAGTGTCATGGGTCAATGTAACTGTTATTAGCAAAATCACAAACAGATAGACCATTGTAATAAAATATCCGTAGTTGAACTCCCCAACCATGATGAGAACGTGGGTGACTGATAAAAGCATAAAGAAAAGTTACAATTGAGCATCTTTGAGCTTTACACACTCCAAAATAATGGAATTTGGAGAAATGATACGGTCTGCCCTCTCTTCAAGGCAGACTGAAGTGGACCAATGGATATTCACCATTCAACCCTCCCTCACTTATAGTGATTTCATTGGATCTTCTAGGAAAGTGATTTAGAGAGTGTCATGGGTCAATGTAACTGTTATTAGCAAAATCACAAGCAGATAGACCATTGTAATAAAATATCCGTAGTTGTGGCTAGTGCGGACCTCCCCAACCATGATGAGAATCTATTGTAATAAAATATCCGTAGTTGTGGCTAGTGCGGACCTCCCCAACCATGATGAGAACGTGGGTGACTGATAAAAGCATAAAGAAAAGTTACAATTGAGCATCTTTGAGCTTTACACACTCCAAAATAATGGAATTTGGATACATCAAAGAAACTACATGGAAGAATGCATATTACTATAGTTATATTAAAAAAATATTGATTCTGCAGATGAATTTAATAGGGATTTTGTTTTTGACGATAAATAGTTAAGTGCAGAAAAGAAGGGGAGGGATGCGGGCGAGCACTCACCATTTAGCATTCTGATTGGCCTCCAAATGTTGGCGAATTCGGGAGATGGCGTTCCAGAGGTCCTGGGCTCGATGCTTGACGTCTTCCAGGTTCAGTTGCTGCTGCAATCCCGCGTTCAACTGAGGAGGGGCAGGTGGTGGAGGTACCTGTGCCTGTGCCTGTGCCTGTGCCTGTGCCTGCACCACTGCGTTCGGATTCGCAGCCATATCTCTCTGTTACAAGAAACGCAACGCCGGCAGTCGTGTTTCACCCCAAACGGGTCAGAAACGGAAACGTAAACGGGAAGGAAAAGAACGTTTTCTACGGCCGTTCCCGTTTTTCAAGCCTTGAAACCGTTTTTTAAGGAACGAAAATCGTTTCTGATCGTTTCTCAGACCCGTTTCTGATCCTTCGCGCAGAGAAGGGAAGGAATCGATGCCAAATCAATCCAAGCAAAGCCTAGTAAGCCACGCAAATGAATGAATGGACTGTTTGATTTACAAGATTGATTCAAGACAGCTACAAACGTGAAAAAGAAAGGTTCATCGCTGCAGTGTGAGGTTATTAATCTGGAGACTGAAAAAGATCTAAGACTTTGAACCTAGGCTCTTGTTGCATTAACGTTTGAAGGAGAGCTTACATGCAATTGTTCAGAACAGTACCGATACGTGTTTGCTTAGACGTATTAGGACTTCAAGATGTAGGTTGCCTCTGACACAGTGGCCATTCAGATTTAAGCATTGGGCCGAAGCTTTTAAAACACTTTATAGCTTTCCCTGGCTAATGATTCCCGTTTCAAAGCAATATAAAAGTACTAGAACAACTTCATGATCAACACATAGAGGGGGAAGAAGTGGTTTATCGAACCTGATGACTAACTCCTATTGGGATGGGTAGTTCGAGAGCCAATAGCTAAGGGGGTTTACGAAGGAGAGAATTAACCCATCACAATCCGGTAAGTAAGGATATTTTTTGAAAATATTGTAATAATTAATTGTATTTATATTATATTTGGTTTGCTTGCATATGGGACTAACCTGTGTCCCATGTTTGCGAGCGGTTGTGGGACACCTAGGGGTTAGGGGTATAGTGATAGCGGGATTGGATCCCTGAACTCCGTGTCACGGGAGTACCAGCGCAGTCCCCAGTTGTCGATTCCCCTAGTACAAAAACATATATATATATATATATATATATTTGGTTTAGATGCTTTTTAAACCAGTATCGAGAGGGATCCAATTTCTTGAGATGTAATTGCTTGATAGATCGGTGTTTAAGATTGATCTATGCTTTTTATTTTATAAGCCAACATGGATTTTTTTAATAACTTTTTATTTGGTTTTAATTTTTTATTTTATGAGTCTATTTTTTATTTGTTTTTTTTTTTATGAGCCCACATGAATTTTTTTAATTGTTTTTTTTTATTTTTGGTAGCATAACGTTAGGAACATGACAACGCACCTCACTACTCTCAGTGCAATTAAGGTAAATTTTATTTAATATAGTTTTTTCAATGGCACACTAAAGGGTGATTTCTTAGCTTTTCTTCACCTTCAATTTTGTTGTTTTTCTCTCTCGTCGTTTTTTGTATTTGAAATATGCAAACTCCTTTTCTCGTACCATTCTTGTTTCTGGTAACATAGATCTCTAGGAATTGGTTACCAACCAAGCGAAGGGTGACCAGTTACCTATGATTACACACTTCCCTTAACTTTTTCGCTCCATGCCTTGAATCACGGAAACAGTGCTATGATCTAACAACCATTTTAGATCGATCAGAGACCAACATAATGGGGAGGGAAGTGTAGTACCGGGTTCTGTCTATCCCTAATTCATTGGATTGAAGGTTGTTTGAGCTCCATGTCATTCTCTTTGCTAATTAATGTTTTTGTTTCTTTCTTTACCCCCTCTAGAGGTCTAAGGCGGGGAAGTCCATTTTTCCCGCATCTAAACCCCCCCTAAGGCCTCTTGTCTGGATTTTAAAATAGTGTGGTGGAATTCAGTTAAGAATTTGGATTTGTCTAGTTTCATCACCTTGATTATGCATTCCCCAGGCATGAGGTTATCGCTTGTTGGACATTAGGTAATTTTTTCCCACCCTAATGGGTGAGGAGGGCAAGGAAGCAAGTAGTAGAAAATCATATCGTAGCGAAGCGAGTCAAATATCAAGCCCAGTGAAAGGAATCGACCCCCTTTTGCTTGCAATACAATATTATGTTCAATCCAACAACGTTGCTTATAGCATGGTTTTGTGGACTCTTGTTTACTATGCTAGGTGAAGAATCAAGCTTTAACAATATTCCCTCTTTCCTTCTACCATGATTTGTTGTTTAAACCATCTCGGCATTGAATTACAAATATTTATATTAAATCAATAATTGTTCAAAGTGCATAAATTTGGAATTTAATTCAAATTGACAAATGTTAATACCTTGCTAAAGACCCCAGTTTGGTCTTTTGGATAAGGATCCATGTCCATGTGTAAGAGGGTTTTGACTAAGCTTGATGGGTTAACTCAAGTGGTTGAGAGCTATGAGTTGTAAGCAGAAGGTCTTGGGGTCAAATCCCTGGGTGGATATGCATTGATATATAAGGGCCTCACTTGATGTCCCCTCCGGGTTAGGCTCCGTAATCATAGCCGACGAGGTGAGACCCCTTTCGAGTGGGCCCCCTGTGAATCCTTCACGTGGACGTAGCAACTCCTCTCCAAGGTTGTGAACCACATTAAAAAAAGGGTTTTGACTAACTTTAATGAGTTAAGTGTAAGTCTTTTGACATGGACATATCCTAAAATGTCCACCCACCTCTGTTCCTATGGTGGTTTGACTGCCTAATATATATGATTAGATCTTCTAGGAAAGTGATTTAGAGAGTGTCATCGGTCAATGCAATTGATATTAGCAAAATCACAAGCAATAGACCATCATAATAGAATACCATAGTTGTGGTTGGTGCGGACCTCCCCAACCATGATGAGAACGTGGGTGGCTGATAAAAGCATAAAGAAAAGTTACATTTGAGCAGCCTTGAGCTTTACACACTCCAAAATAATGGAATTTAGAGAAATGTCACCACGACAAGGCGTTTGGTTTGACCGGACATCAAAGAAACTACATGAACAAACACATATTACTATAGTTACCAAATATATATAACTATACTATTCATGAAATATACATCAATAACCCTACATAAATATACATGAAAGAACACATATTACTATTTTGCGGATGAACTCAATATGGATTTTGTTTTTGATGATAAATAGTTAAGTGCAAAACAAAAGGGGAAGGGTAGGGGCAAGCACTCACCATTTAGCATTTTGATTAGCCTCCAAATGTTGGCGAATTCGAGAAATGGCATTGAATAGGTCTTGGGCTCAATGCTTGACGTCTTCCAGGTTCATTTGCTTCTGTAATCCCACATTCAATTGAGGAGGGGGAGGTGGTGGAGGTGCATGTGCCTGCACCACTACGTTTGGATTTACAGCTATATCTCTCTAAATTATGTGGTATGCTTCTTCCAATAAGAATTAAGCTCACTTGTAAATATTTTTCTGTAGAATTTGGTCGAATCGATATATACAATCTATATTTTCCATTGTGAAGAATAAGATCGAGGAAGTTAACTACCTACTCGCTATGTATATATAACTCCATCATTTTTTTATTATCAAACCATATTTTTTATCGAGTCATGAATTTATATAGAGACCAAATTGTATGACCTCCATGATAAAAACAACAAAATTTGTAATAACATCCTAACATTTTTTAATATAAGGTTAATGCCAACCATGGTTTGATTGATTGCACTCTCTTCTCATTTTGTATCCTAACTTTTAAGGGTGCGTATTTCGGAAAAATGGGATAATGTTGGGATTAAGTTTAAGTTTGTCTCCTAAATATCGTTTATTTAGTTTGATGAACATATATTCATTAAATAAATAAAAATTGATGATGTTGGGTACAATACATGAAAGAAGTTTATAATGTGTAATATAGGTTTATTTCAGACAATTCTAAATAGGTGTGGAATCCAATATGTTTTGTAGACGCTTTCATTGGTATAAAAATCATATATGATGTTTTCTTGTTTTTGTTTTCTTAATCGTAGATTAAGTTTCACAATCAATGTAGACTAAGAGAGGGGATTTTGTAATCATAAAAACAATTTCAAGGCATTATATAAGTGTATTTAGTTGTTATTATTTACACACGTGGATATGGGCCACATAAGATATTTGAACCTTACACCTCTTCCAAGCAAGGCTAGTGCCTTTATTTTTTCACCAAGAGATAATCCCCTTTGGAATTTGTCATGACTTTTTTTATACTAAAACAATTATAATGTGTATTAAAAAGTTGATGTAGCCACATCCTACAACATAATAATACGAACAAAATTGGGCTTTCCAAAAGCCAGACGTTTAAGTGTTCCAAAAAAACAAAAATTGGAGCACATTTGAGTTCTAATGCATGATTAATTTTACTGCATTTTTCACTGTAATTCATCTTTTCTGCTCATTCTTTTCAACGTGAGGTATTCTCAACTCCATGATATGTTGTGTTCTAGAATTTCACATGGTATTAGAGCTCAGAGAGCATAGGTTGAGCAACTACTTTCAGTAGTGCACCAAAAGCCTCTGTATTTCCACAACAAATCTCGGTGCCATTGCATTGAATTCATTGGAGAAATCCTTTAAGGTCTAGCCGGGTGTGAAGGATCCGAATAAAAGTGCCTATTGTCCTAAAGCAGTGGTTAGTAGAAGTTTATCTCCAAATTTGAGAGTTTTTTGCAAGATTTTGAAGGTTTTTCAGTGCAGTAGTAGCAACAGTTTCAGTTTGTATTCACTCCAGCAGTTTCACATGGAAAATTCGAATGTTCCTTTGTCTCCAAGGATCCAGACACCCTTCAATCATCTTGATTGGAGGGCTGATATGCAGATGGTATTGTGTAACAAGAGTTTGTACAGGGTCATAATGGGAAAGGAGGTCGAAAATTAGGTAGATGTTGAGAAGGCTAAGTACTTGAATGGATTATATGAATCATTTGGTTTCATGTGTATTCATATTTCTAGAGATTTGATCTTCCACCTTGAAGGATCAAAGACTCCAAGAGAGGTTTGGTTGAATATTGAGACTCTCTTCGGGAAGCAAGATGAGCTGAGAAGCCATATTCTGGAGAATGAATTAATTGCTCTTCAACCCAACGGTTTCGAACCATACAACAGTTCTTTTCTAAATTCAAGTCCTTGGTTATGCAATTCAAACAATGTGGCATTGAGAAGAAGGATGAGCAGCTGGTGCTATCCATCCTAAGCAAGCTTGGTCTGGAATTTTCAATATTTTTTTCTACCTTCCATTCTGGAAGATTTTCAATCCCCAATTGGAAAATGCCTTCTTTGGATGCATTCACCAAATCTCTCATCCAAGAACAAGACAAATTGATTCAGATGGGCGCCTTGAAGGCCTCCAAATATCAAGCTCATATGGCTGGAGAGTAAAAAAGTGTGAATACTAAAGGGAAGCATAAAGGGAAAGAAAAGAAGCAATTTGAATTTACGCAGAAGGAGAAGTCTAATCCATTAGAAGGAGCCTCCAGCTCCAATAAGGATAAGCAAAAAAGATTTGAGAAGACCAAGTGTACATACTGCAAGAAAGGAAACCATCAAGAGAGCTCTTGCATGAAGAAGAAGATAGATCAAATGACCAAACTCCTTGAACAACACAACATTGCCCTCCCATAAGGCACAAGAAAGACTGATTCTTGAAGTGAGATAGATGATCATGAGAGATGCCATGCACTGAAGGCTGGATTCTCACAATCACGAGCCTTCCTCATAGATTTTGGAGCCTCCAACCACATGGTTTCCTCGAGAGAATATTTTTCTTCTCTAGATCTCAATGATGGTCCTAGTATTCACATGGGAGATAATTCAAAGAACTCTGCTGAAGGGAAGGGCACAATACAACTGGAGCATGGAAAGTTCAAAAATGTTCTGTATGTGCCTTCTTTGACAAGAAACTTGTTATCTGTTTATCAGATGACACACACAGGTTCACCGAAGAAATTTGTTTTTGGACCTAGCACGGTTGACATTGTAGAGATCTCTTATGGGAAGCTAATAGCGAAAGGGGTTGCAAACCATGCCTCAAATGCATATGAATTCTCTCACTTTTTGCCATACTCTCTGCCTACTCCATTTGCATCTGATGAAGATCAGAATGATGTCTCTTCTAATGATTCAGTTTCAAATTCTGAAGATGAGGACCAGGACATTGATGTTGAGTATGAAGTTCAAGCATATCCAAATCCAGATCCAACACCTACTCCCAATCCATGGCCAAGGCCAATATGGGCTCACAAAGTCCTTGAAGTTGCTGGGAACATAGTTGGGGATCCATCTGACCATAGAAGAACCAAATCTTAGTATCAAGATGCAAACCTTGCACTATGACATACAGATCCACTTCTCTCAGAGAGGTGCTATATGATGGTGGGGTCTGATCCACAATCCTTCAAAGAGACTTGCCATGATGGATCTACAACCAAGTACAAAGTTCGGTTGGTTGACAAAGGGTACTCAAAGGTTCATGGTTTGGATTACAATGATTCATTCACCCCAGTAGCAAGAATGGATTCTGAAAGACTTGTTTTGGCAAATGCAGCTTCGAAACAGTGGGAGGTACATCAAAGGAGCATATCCAGATCTAGATCCAGATCCAACACCTGCATTACTATCCTACATAGGAGCAGATTGCCTACATTTTTACAAAGTCTTTCACTCATAAGAGATTTTCCTTCCATGCTTGGTGTGAAGGCTGTTTGAGTTTCCTACTGTTCATTTTTTAGGGGGGGTTTTGTTCCAATAGGTTCTCCCCATTTCCTTAGTTTTGTGAACAGTTATGTTTTATCATTTATTTGATTATATGGGTGACCTTTGGTCTCAGTAACCAGGGCCCAGGATGTCCAAGTTTGGATTAAGGGGGGGTTTTAGGATAATTAATACTCCATCCTTGTCCCACTTAGCATTATTTACCTTTTCCTAGTAGTTGATGATGTTATTTCCGCCCTAGTGGCGTGCATATGTCATCTAGGACCCATTAGCCACCTAATGCACCATGCATGCATGATTTTAGGACTACTAGAGTTAGTTCCCTACATTCTAGGAGCCAACTCAGTGATTTAGTTCAGTCCAACTGAGTTACACCTGAGTTCCTGACTCTAATTGGGGGTTTGAGCTTCGATTAGCACTGATTGTGATCTAATGTGCCCTTTTCTAATTGATTTACATGACAAACTCACAATGCGCCCTTCTTGGTCAATTAACTAACAATAGCTTCATTTAACTGAGTTTTGGTTGAGTTGAGTTGAGTTTGGGACTTCCAGAGCACTCCAGTGGTGGCAATTCCTATGCTAGACTGACATGGATTTGAATTCTCCTAGGATAATCGAATTCTCTGTATTGTAACATATCTATTGACTATACTAATTAATGGATCATAACACACTTTTCTGTGCACATCTGAGTTCCAATGCATGATTAATTTTGCTGCTCATTTCACTACAATTTTCACTGTAATTCATCTTTTATGCTCATTCTTTTCACTATGAGGTATTGTCAGCTCTATGATCTATTGTGTTCTAGAATTTCACATATAGTCCACCTTCCCCTTGTCTTTAAGTAAATTATGCATCTTTAAACTAGTTCTTATTCTACTACTTGTTTTCATCAAGTCCTCATCTTCCAAGCTGGTATATGTGCACATATTTTTGTTAGATGTGTCATTTGATAAATGATCATCACCCTCTAGGCTGGAAGTCGGTGCACCAAGAAACTTTAAACCAAGAACTTTATCTTGCAAGTATTCATTAAGAAAAACTTTAATCATTCAAATAATATTAAATTGTGTTTAAAAGAAGTATACATATTATTTATATCAAATTGGAAAATTTCTTACCACAATTATTATTGGATTCGAATCGATTGTAGGAGGCATACTGCCCACTGGAATCTCAACATCTATGTAATGTCTTTGTACAATCCTCCATTTGAATTGTTTCTTTCTATGACATACATAACATCCACAAACTACAATTTTCTCAAAGTATTCATCCCATGTACTATAGTCATGACCAACCTATTATTCAATGCAGTCATTTGTTGAGTCTCCAAGATCCATTGTCATATCCACTTCCACCCACTGTCCTCTACGTGGTTTAATTGTTTTAGGTCCACATCCATGTACATATCTTTTTATTTTGCTATTTGAATGCTTAGGCTCTGCATTTGCTTCAATCTCCATCTAAAATACTCAACAACATGCATTAATTTATGTAAATATTGGATAATGCACTATAAATTTTAATAAAATAGTGAAAAAAGATGGATGCATCACAAAATGCCATAAGATCAATTTTCTCAAAGTTAAGTCAAAATTTGAGTACCTGATGTCTTGCATCATCTGTTCTATCCTCATTTGATATAACACAATCTGTGGGCATGGCCTCATTTGCCTCCTATAATACACAAGAGCGTCAATAATTTTTAGTACTCCAATTATATTATTTCAACAAATATGCATAGAGCCAAAATTTCAACAAGAAAATTATCCAACATCCCTACCACATGGCTATCCTAATTTACAAACTTTTCTCTTGATACCAGAATCACATTTAATCACCATTCATGTGCATCTTCAACCTATGAGTTTGATCTCAAAGGCCTCAAAGACAATAAATTGAGGTTGCTTTGTCTTCTTACCTTTATTGTATATGTAGATTATGTTATCATATCCTCTTCCACCCACTTTCCTCTAAGTGATTTAGTAGTTCTATGCTGTCCACATCCTATGTTCATGTCCTCCTCTGGATCCTTTCATACACACCAATTATAGTAATTTTTAGTGCACAATCAAATCCAATTATCAGCTAATAAGTTCAAGAAAATAGGGCCACAAGTCAAAATCAGCTTGGTATCAAAGGGCACAAAAACAATACTTTGTAAAGGGGCACTCCAATTAAGTGTTGTAGTGAGCTCTAATAAATGGCTAACATTAATAACATATCGAATAGGAAAATGATAAGTTTATTTTTTATTATAAACACAAAGAAAAGTTTTTATTGGATCAATTGCACAATGTACTTTGATCATGATATGTGAATGGCACTCTCCTTATTAAACCCTCTATACATGCCCCATGATGTTGTACTCCTTTTAAGAGAAGCATGTAAGTTGGGTTGTGATAAGTTTTTTTGTTTTTTCCTTTTACTTAATTCAAATCCCTTTGTCAATCTTTAAATATTTTTAAAATTTTAGTTGCATCATTCCATCCTATGGGTTTCAAACACTTAAGTGGTTTCTTAATGCACTTAATGACCAACGTATTGCACACTAAGGGGTATCTTGATGTACTAAGTGACCAAGGGAAGGGTGACAATTAAATATTGTGTGTTAGACATTACCATAACTAGTGTGCCCATGAGATGCTCCCAAACACTAAAGACAATGGGACAAATATCATAAGGGACCTCCTTCCTTGCCCTTGTAACAATTATCTTTGTGTTTTTACACACACACACACACAACATAGTCAATCCAATAATTGGGTAAGGGCCCTTACTTTTGTTACTGAAAGAAATCATCATTGTAAATACATTAACACCACAAACATCCCCCCTTATACACTAGCCTTTTATAACACTATAATAGTTAACTACCTTAACTATAGGCACACTTATATGACTAGGTATTCTTTGACTAGTTCTCAACAACAACCAAGTGATGATAGTAAATCAACAAAGGAAAGTAAACAACCTAAGGTTAATTGATTGCAATTCGTTTGATGATATAATCAACTTAAGTGATGAAGTTGAAAAAAAAAAGGGAAAGAACTCACCTATATATGAATTGTTATAGCCATCGGTATTGAAACTTCTTGGCACAAAGGCGAGAGTTGTAACAATCCTCTAAAAGAGTTTTCAACATCTTAAACCCTCCTCCACATGCAACTCAACCCCCCTACAAAATATAATTTTACCTCATCTCCAATAAAATGCAAGTTATAATACTAGAACTTCCATACAAAATAATGTGACAATGAAGTGTTGAATGGTGATCAAAACTACTCGTAGAAGGGTTTCCACATCCCTTCTCCTAGCTATGTTGGAAATTCCTTTGAGGTGGAGGAGTTGAATAATACAAGGTACGAGAGGATAAAGTATGTGAAGATGCCCTATGATGAAACAATAAGCCTTCAAGGTTGGAACCAAACTAATAACCAAAGATTGCTATAGTAGTTCTACAGAGGATGGATAACAAGTTTCCCAATAGCATGGAAGATGAGTTAGCAATATAGATCAAGAATTAATGCCAATCAAATTGTTTACCTACAGTATTATGAGAGATATATATGGATACCAAAGTTTTCAATAGATTAATTTACCTTGAGATTAAGGAGTTGAATAATCGAAGGTATGGGAGGACAAACTATATGAAGGTGCCCTAGGATTAAGCAAGAAGACTTCAAGTTTGGAACAAAACTAACAACAACGTATCCTTATATAGGTGCAAGAGAATATAGATAAGAAGATTCCAAAAACACAAAGAATATTTATAATACCCCCTAAGGCATGTCAAAGTAGGTGCTAAAGTAGGCATTGTTTGTGCTGACTTTGGCGTCCCAAAGTGATAATGTTTTGGGCCTTACGTTGACGCTAATGTTGGTGTTGTTAGAAAAACAGGATCGCAGAGCAATAACAATAAACAAGATGCAAATATAAGTCACATAAAACACATTACAAGAGAGACACCAATATAATGTGGTTCACCCAAGATGGGCTGCGTCCACACATAAATTGTCAGTCCTTATTATTATACCATCCAAAAAATGAAGGGATACAACCTGCAGCACATCCGTTGCGACTTCCTCTTCACTCTCTCACAGTATCTCTTACATAATCAAATATATTTACAATGCTACAGTACATTACACAGCCATATTACAATGTCTTCCTTTTAAAGGGGAATTACCATGGGAAAATACCATGAGCTACCCAAAACCATGGGCCCGTAATCTGTTGGCGAACAAAACAACCCAAAAATTTCTTTTGGGGGCTTCACCCCTGGACCCCCAACTTGGGGGATGATCCCTCGCAGATCCCCCTGTGGGGGCGATTCCCCCCACACCCCCCCGTTGGGGTGAGTGTACAGTCCACTTGCATATCATATAAAACTGGGCTACAAACACGGCTGAAACAACATCATCTCTGAATCAGGAAGATCAGGCTCCATAACCAACAGGTTCACTTTGCGCCGACTTTAGCACCGACTGATGAATTAAAAAAAAAAACCATGGGCCAAAGCAATTTTCGTTCAAACATAAGCATCGGTCCAAAACCTATCTTCATACAAACATAGCCACCGCCTTGGAACATATACACCACCTTGCTTATCGATCTATCCAAACATACACCACCTTCCACCACCATGGCTCCGGGTGATACGTTGAATCAACTTGAATTGCTTACCTCGCCCCTGGCTCAAACTGTTGTCTCCTTCACACCCACCAATGGTTCCTCCATGTGTAGTGTCTCCTCCTCACGTAGTGTCTCCTCATGCAACCTCTCCTTCATGCAGTGTCTCCTTCCTTCGCACACACCATTGGTTCCTCCACACGACCTCCACATATAGGATTTGCACTAGCCTGCACGAATAGGAAGGACAAGATTTTCCCTAGCATCCACGGACATGACAAACAACATTTTCCCTAGCTCACATCCACTGACAGGATTTGGTTTCCCATCCTTAGAATGTCAAGCAGAGGAAAGGGAGCTATGAGTGGGCATAATGAGGTAAGTCATTTGAATTTATAGATACTTAATTGGTGCAATTTGGTCTTAGATTTTTTTAGTTTTTTATTTTTTATTTTTCTTCCAAATTTTAAAAGAAAAAATTATTTTATATTTCTAGGAAATGAGATTGACTAAGAGAAAGAGGCCTTACCTTCAATATTTGGGGTTGATGCATTGAATAAACTTAACGATGTAGACCTGACAACACTTGCAAGATACATAGAAAAAAGATCATCTAAAACCATTAAAACATTGCAAGCACATGAACCCACACTAAGGGTATCAATTGATTCCCCAACCACTCCAAGATCGAGCTGAAAATCAAGAAGAAGATCATTAACTATAACTTCTAAGAATATGGAATAGGGAGCAGAGATTTTGAATGTCCAAGCCACTCGTAGGACACATAACTCTTCTTCCACCGCGCCATGCTATGGATCTTCCATTGGTAACTGCAATACATGGATAGAATATGACTTTGTTTCATGTGAAATCCGTAGATAAGATGTTGGCAAAGTCTTTGTGAATAGGTTGAAGGAATCATGCCTTCAACGGTTAAAAGACCATCTCCATTTGCCGTTTAAAAAGACATCGATGCACCTTCAGAAGCTTGTAATTCATGACATGGAGACTAAATTTGGTGTGGGTTGGTCCATAAGAAAGGGTAAATTCCAAATGTCTCAAAATTGCAAGCAATTTAGGTGTAATCAAACAAAGAAGATAAAAAACTCCCACCCGAGCTAAGGCTCAAAAAAAGGCCAGTGGATGTATCGTTAAAAGTATGGAAATAACTTGTCAAATCCTATGAAAAGTTGGATGTACAGAGGAAGTGCATTTTCTATATTTTAATTGTGCATAATTAAATACAATTAGTATCTATTTCAAGATAAGGACCCCATGGCTAGGATTGCAAAATGAAGTGCCACAGATCACAGTGGACAGAAAGGTCCACAATCCTTGATTTGTACATTCGTAAGTATATCGAATAATGTAAAATGATCTTTTTTTATATTTCCTAGATAAAAGTAAATGATTGCATATTAATTAGTTTAATTAGTCCATGTGCCATGTTTTGATAGGAGGACAAATATGGCCGTCATCTAACACACTTCAAAAAAGATATGTTACAAAAAAAATGTGGACAAACTTCATTATCTGGATCGAGAATGAGGTAACAATATTTGACTTTGGATATCAATCATAGGTTTTTTAGTGGATATCAATGAATAAATTTAGTACAAAGGTAGTTATCCCTATAGAACAATATGACAGGGTACTTTATTCCTTCAGAGAAAAGTCACTATGAGCTTTTTGGTGATATATGAGAGCACTACACTCGAGCAAGTAACAAAAATACATGAATAGATGATTACAAATGTAGAATAATTTATAGTGTTGAAACATGGCACCTCAAGGGTATCCTTGGCCTCCAAGTAGGGATATTGATGTCATTGAGAGGTATTGAGCACTAGTTATGGGAGGTTTTGAGAATTAGGTTTTGAGCACTAGGTCATAAAGAAAACTTATAGGATTTTAGGGTCAATAAAAATGTCTTGAACAACAGTACATGACATCCCAAGGATATCACTAGCCTACAAGCAGGGATATGGGCACCATTAGGAATTTTTTAGCACTAAGTATGGGTCTCAAGTCCCTAGACATGATTACGGAAGGAAATTTGGGACTTAGGGCCTAAAGAAAACACTTGGGCATTTAAGACCAAGAACGACGCCTTGAACCTCTACAAATGACATCCCAAGTATATGGGTCTCGAGGCCCTAGAGATGATCAGGGGAAGCAACGTAGGCCTTTGGATATAAGGGAAGATTATAGGCATCCATGACTAATAATGTTTCCTCGAATCACCACACATGGACTCTCAAGGGAATCCATGACCTACAAGTGGGGATATGGTTTCCATTAAGAATTTTTGAGTAATAGGTATGGGTATTGAGTCCCTTTACATGGTTGAGGTAAGAAGCCAATGAATTAATCCCTGAAAGAAACTTTTAGACATCCAAGTCCAAGCACAATACCACCACAAGGAAATACTTTTTAAGGGTGTCCCCACCCTCTTTATGGTGATATTGAGGCTATTAAGAGAATTTATGAATGAGGTATTTGTCTGGAGGCCTTGGACATGCTCTAGGGAGGTGACCCATCCATTAGGCCCTTTAGGAATCCTCTAGGAATACAAGGCCAAGAACAATGCCCTGAAGCTCCATGCATGGCCTCCTACGGGTATCGGCCTTGGCCTTTTAGTAGGTACATTCCCTAAAAGAAGCTTCTAGGAATCCAAGGGCAATATATATGCCTTGAAACACCATACATTGAATCCTTGTAGTTAAAAACTTGCATGGAACCTTGTGGAATATCTTGGGTTGTTAGTAAATTTACCTACATCCTTTTATCCCCAAATTGTGGTTAAACGAAGGTTGTTAATTACTGATTGGTTCATGTTCATTACATCTATCATACATGAAATAACAAACATGACATTTATCTCCATGTGTTTCAACATAGTTACAATAGTGCTATACAGATCTATATAGGACACCCTCCATTTGAGGTTTTTGTATGGGTACCAATCTCTTTCTATTCATGAGATTTCAGTAACTCTATCTTCAACTTTCTCTTCCCATCAACAAAAGGAGCATTCTTGTTTTGTTTAGAATTTGGATAGAATCCTTACAAAGGTTCATGATGCATTATTGAACACTTAAGCTAAATACAAATAACTTCATGAATGATGTCGAATACCTCCACATTTTCATATTCGAAACAAAGTTTGGTTTTACCTACATAAGTAGAGATTGAAATCCAAGCAACATCATAACCTCAAACCTATTTAGCATGGGCCTTATACCGTTTTGCAACATATTAGTGAAAATGATTTCAAGTTGGATCATAGACTTCTGATCTTGGTATATATGTTGTGAATGAGAGCCAAATTAAGCATCATGAACCACCACATTATAAGGGTGAATCTTCTATCTATCATCCTTGTTATCACCCCTAAGAAAACTCCCACAGGGGAAGGAAAGGGCACCCCTTACCAGAAAAACTTATACTTTTGGGGAGAATTGCTTTTCAGAGCAAGATTGAATGTTTCGTTGAAACGATCGGAGGACAAAGGAAAAGAGCCTCATCGGAGTAGTTATCTGTGTTCAGCTGAAACGATGGAGGAGTTATCCATTTTGCAATTTATGATGAAGAAAATAGAATATGCACTTTACCTGATCTCCACTGAAGCAGAATCGACGCCGAAAAGGATCAGTGTCAGTTTCCCCCGAAAGCGCCAAAGGAAAAAAAGAGAGGGAATGGATTGATGATCGTAGAGCAATTTTGCAGAGGTTTCGACTTTCCGAACCTGCATTGCGGATTGCGAAAGTCGGATGGGTAATTTTTCAAAACTGTGAATTCGGAGTTCCGACTTTCGACTCCTGCATTTTGGATTGCGGATTGCGGAGGCGTGATTTCAGATTGAAGTTGATGTTTCAGAATAAATTGCAGCTGTGTAAAATCGCAGAACAAGAGGAAACGATGGAAGATTCGACTGCATAAACAAACTGTTCTGCGATTGGGAGTCGATCTGAAGGTAAAAGAAAGCGCAATATGAGTCAATACCTACAAATCAACCTGAAAGGGCTCAATCTAAAAGACAACAGGTAGTTTCGACAGTTCAAGAGTACAATGGAAGTGCACTAAAGTCCCCCCACCAGCTCATCTCTAGTTCAAGAAACAGAGATTGATCCGAACAGCCCGAGTAAAGAAAGAAGACGACCACATCACTTACAATTTTTTACTTTTATTTTTAATAAATAGTCCATAAGCCCAATAGTTAGATCGAAGGTATTACAAACAGTCGTAGTTTCGAATTTAATGAACAACCACTCATGTCTGAGGTAATCAAGAAGGTTTTTATTTTTTGTAAGCCTATAAAGGCAGGTTTTGAATAAGACCGAAGGGTTGAGATTTTGAGATAAGAAAACTCTGAGTATGTAATGAAACCCATCCTTTTTATTAATGAAAAGACTTGATCTTGGAGCATAGATTCTTGAAGTGAGTGTTTTGATGTCTGTAATTCCTATGCATGTTTTCCCTGCTAGTATTTCTCATTGATTGTCTTCTTCTAATTATCTAAATCAAGATTACATGATCTGAAATTCGTCTAATGTTTGATGCTTCAGATACATATGGTGAGATACCCCATCCTTTCTTTCTGAAATTGCAAATTAGAATTCATTCGTAATGCTCTAATTCTTTGATGGACTTTGCTACCTTTTCTGCTATCATCTTCTAAATATCTCTTTGACTTGAAAAAACTTCATTTATCTTGCCTATGCCCTTAAGATTATAGTTCCATCGGTCATCTGTGACAGAAACGCTTTAAAAAGTTTGACTCCATGCCCTATGATATATCTATCCTCAATCCAACCAATTGAAAGCCCTAATACCCTTATTTGAAGGTCTAGCCACCACTTTTAACACACAACCAACCAATTCAAGTGATATTTTGCATGTTGAAAGAGTTGTGAGAGAGAGAACCCTGTCACGTCCCCTCCCATCAAATGTGATGCAAGGGAGTAAACATGACTAACATTCCAGGGCTTATTTGGTAAACTCAGCCCCATACATTACTCACAAATTCATAATAAATAAAAACTTGTGCATTCAGATTCATACTCAATATAAACACAACAGAAATAAACATTATCCACACACACAACTACATCATGCATCCAACATATCAATAACAGTCATCAAATTAAGCATTGCATAGCACATAATGCATATAATTTAAACCACAGAGAATACTTATCTTTAAGATGAAACTGTCCAACAACTGGCTATGTGAAACCAATGTTCCACCCAACCATAGGTCTCTATCCATCCTGTATTCTTTCAGCTGAGAGACCACCCCCGAGCTGGGATGTGTATCCACTAAGGAGGAACTAGACAGGATCACTCACAGCCATGGTTTCACACAACCAGTTATGCTAAGCCAACACACGGTTGGGTTTATCAAGCATGCAAGAGTCAAAGGAGGAGGATGCTAAGTCAGTGAGCTCAACCACAGAGCGACATGCATCTCAACTAAACTCAATCAGTCATGGCGCCCACAATACCTACCACACCCAACACAAGGAAGGTCCCCTTCTCTGCTACACAGTCCCTCAGGCGTCCCTTCCCTCCAGTGCTCTTCAAGGTGGTCATAGAAAGGTCCAGCTACAAATTTTCTTGAGATTCTAGCCTTCACTGGGTTTATCAAGCAATCCAATCCTCTGTTCAAACATTCACACTTGGATTTTCACAATTCGGTGACCAAATAACTCAATCCCGTAATTGGATTTCTAGGCTATAAAAACTAGGTTTTCCAATGGATTTCGGGGTATCTAATACTCTCAATTTCACCCCAAGGTTCATATCTATGGATTACCCATTGGATTTCACTGTCAATACCAACTTCTAGGCGTTTATGGCACTTCAGAACGTGGGTTAATTCACAGTTGCGATTTCTGGTTTTTCTCACTGCTGGGCATTCGTAATGGATGAAAACTAATGCTGGGATGTTCAACAATGGAATGGGAATGAGGAAGAACGAATTCCCATGAGGTAGGGTGACTTGTGGTACAAGAAAAATGGAACCCATACCTGCCATATGAATTTATGGGTTGTCCATGCTCCACTAAAGCCATGGACTGATTTATCAACAACTTTCTTACAACTGAATTAAATGTCAGCAAGGAAAGTCAGATGGGTTCTCAAAATGACATTTGACAGCCTATGGTTCAATCCCACAACCCCCTCACCACTCCCTAGTGGAATACGCATGGCCCCTTCTCATTAGTTGCTTCCATAGCCAGTTTTGGTATTTTATTGAAATATTAATATTTACGTCAAATTACAATATTTCATGGCTTAATAACACATGGGTAGTAAAATATCAAATACTTTCCTTTCTAAATAAAATACGAGCATACACTAGCGAGGCCTTGGCCTTGAGCTCTATGCTAGGGAAACATTCATTGCATGTACACAATACTTACATTAAAAGCCAATATATCATAAGTTTCAAAATTGGGGTATTACATTCCCCCCCCCTTAGAACAACACCATCCTCGGTGTTCTCAAAACTGAACAAAAATGGAAATGCCTCTTTCATGGCATCCTCTAGCTCCCATGTAGCCTCATCAGGACTAAGGTGCTCCCATTGGACCTTTACCTGCCCGATGGCTCTGTTTTGGAGCAAAGTGACCTTCTTGTCGAGGATGCGCATAGGTTCTACTTGGAACTCTCCCTCGGGTTCCACCTGTATCACATTCCAATCAATCATATGATTAGGATCATGTACATACTTCTTAAGCAAAAATACATGGAAAACATTATGAGCTGTTATGTTAGCAGGCAATGCAACTCTATATGCAATTGGTCCTATCCTATCTAGGACTTCAAATGGCCCACAATATCTTGGTGCCAACTTGGCACAACTCCCCAACATGAGAGAACTTTTCCTTGGTTTCACTCTCAAATAAACATGATCCCCAATCTGAAATTCCTTATGCACTCTTTTCAAATATGCATAACTCTTTTGCCTGTCCTGAGCTACCTTTAAATTCTGCCTGGTCTTAACAACTTCCTGTTCCATTTCCTTGATCATCTCTGGCCCAAGCACTACCCTGTTCACCGGACTATCCCAATTCACTGGAGTCCTGCATCCTTTTCCATACAATGCCTCAAATGGACTCATTCCTAGTGATGCATTTTGTCCATTATTGTATGCAAATTATACCAAGTGTAGGTAATCTTCCCACTTGGATGGTTTATCCATCATATACATTCTCAGCATGTCTTCAAGAACCCGATTCACCCTCTCAGTTTGGCCATCTGTTTGAGGATGATATGTTGTACTGAAATTCAATTTAGTTTTCAATTCTTGAAATAGTCCTTTCTAGAAATTGGAAGTGAACTTTGTATCATGATAAGAAATTATTTCCTTGGGCAATCCATGCAATCTGAATATCTCTCTCATGAAGATATTTTCAATGTCATTAGCCTTGTGAGTGGACTTGATTGGAATAAAGTGAGCTACCTTTAGCTTGTCCACCACAACCATGATTGAATCATGCTTCTTCACTGTCATGGGAAGGCCTGTTATAAAATCCATAGAGATCACTTCCCACTTCCACTCTGGAATGGGTAAGGGCTGCAACAATCCTGCTGGATGTTGGTGCTCTGCCTTGACTTGTTGGCACTTTTGACACCTAGCAATGCACTTAGCTATGTCCTTCTTCATACCATGCCAAAAGTATTGTTTCCTTGCTGCTGTTATAGTTTTCTGATATCCTGGGTGTCCAGAGTATGGCATTTGATGTATTTCATCCATCACAAGCTTCTTCAAATCTGCACTATTTGGACTGTACAATCTAGTACCATGATAAATGAGAACATCATCATCACCCAGCTGATATCTTGCACATGCTTCATCCATATTACCCTGCTGCAACTTCTCTTTAATTAGAAGGTAAGTTTCATCACTAGTTTGAGCTTCTAGAATCCTTGCCTTCAAATCTGATTTACACACACTTAATGCTGCAACATGAAATTTTCTACTAAGAGCATCTGCAACCTTATTCTCTTTCCCTTTTACATGCTTAATTTCAAAATCAAATTCACAAAGGAATTCCTTCCACCTAGCTTGCCTAGCATTCAAGTTTGGCTGATCAAACAAATACTTGAAGCTCATGTGGTCTGTCCTAAGCTCGAATCGTATTCCCAACAGATAATGTCTCCACATCTTGAGAGCATGTACTATGGCTGCTAATTCTAAATCATGTGTGGCATAATTCTTTTCATGCTCTTTTAATTTCCTTGACTCATAGCAAATCACAAATCATTCTTGCATGAGCACTCCACCTAGCCCTTCAATGCAAGCATCTGTGCACACCACAAAATCCTTCTTTGGATCTGCTATCTTCAAAACATGAGCGTTGGTAAGTAACTCCTTTAACTACTGGAAACTTTACTCACATTTTTCAAACCATACAAACTTGACATTCTTCCTCTGCAATGAAGTGATTGGGCGAGCTATCTTGGAGAATCCTTCAATGAACCTTC
Organism: Larix kaempferi; assembly: GCA_027924585.1. NCBI lineage: Eukaryota > Viridiplantae > Streptophyta > Pinopsida > Pinales > Pinaceae > Larix > Larix kaempferi. Next base: position 843,187 of record BSBM01000458.1, on the reverse strand, counting down.
TGTAGTAACCAGCAAGACCCATGAAAGATCTAACATCTGAAACATTCCTTGGAGTATGCCAATCCATGATGGCATTAATCTTCTCTGGATCAACTGCAATACCCTCTTCTGAAATGACATGACCCAAGTGCTGCACCCTCTTTTGATAGAATTCACACTTGCTTAACTTGACATACAATCGGTGTTCTCTAAGGACTTGCAACACCATCCTTAGATGTTCCACATGCTCTTCTTCATTCCTTGAATAGACAAGAATGTCATCCAAGAACACAATCACAAACTTATCCAAATATTTGCCGAAGACACTATCCATGAGACACATGAATGTAGCAGGGTGCATTGGTAAGACCAAATGGCACCACAGTGAACTCATAATGACCATATTTAGTTCTGAAAGTTGTCTTGTGAATGTCTTCTTCTTTTATCGTCACTTGATGATAACCAGAATTCAAGTCAATCTTTGAAAACACTTTAGCTTCCTTCACTTTATCAAATAAGTCATCAATTCTTGGCAATGGATACTTATTCTTGACTGTCACTTTATTTAACCGTCTGTAATTAATACACAGCCTTAAAGTCCCATCCTTCTTCTTGACAAATAAAATCGGTGCTCCCCAAGGAGACACACTTGGCCTGATATACCTCTTGTCCATTAACTCTTGTAGCTGCATCTTTAACTCTACCAATTCTGGTGTGCTCATTCTATAAGGAGCTTTGGAATTTGGTGCTGACCCTGGGACAAGATCAATGGTAAAATCAATATCTCTCTTTGGTGGTAGTCTTGACACTTCATCCAGAAACACATCTTGGAACTCTTGCAACAATGGGAAATCTTCTATCCTTGGTCCTTTGTCCTCTGATGAATTTGACATATGAACTGCATATAATTGACAAGCTTTCTTATAAAACTTTTTCAACTACAAGGCTGAAATTTGTCTCATTGAAACTTACTTGGGAATTCCTCTTACCAATCTTGGACTTCCCTCTTCATCAATGCATTCAAGTGCTTTCTCATAACAGTCCAACTTGGCTCTATGTCTTTCCAACCAATCCATGCCAATTAAGGCATCATAAGATCCTAATGGTAGTACATTTAATTCTGCATGTGTGTGGAGTCCTTTCAATTCTATGGGGCACTCCACCACTACTTCACTTACTTTTCTCTTGGTCCTTGTAGCTAATTGAACTAACCAAGACTTATTATGCTTCACTTTTCTAAGAGAGCAACCTTCAACCACTCTTGGAGAAACATAACTATGAGTAGATCCTGAATCAATCAAAACAGAAATAGATTGCTTAGCAATCTTACCTTCAACTTCCACCACTGATGATTGATGGTTTGCCTGATGATTATCCAACACTGCATAAATTCGAGGTGTTTCCCTTGCCATATCCTCCACTGTAGCTACTCCCTTTAAGTTGTGCAAGCTCCGGGGATTCCCCCTCCAATGTGGAAAATCCTTAATCATGTGGTTTTCTCCACATCCCCAACACTGAAGTGGCCCTTTTGATGTCTTTTCTGCTGCTACTGCTGGCTTGTTTCCAGTTCGTGCTTGCTGGCCCTGTGGAAAGTTTCTTGGTTGATCCTTGAATGGTGGCTTGAATCCACTTTTATTTTGATCAAACCTCCCTCGTGGCTTCCCTTTCCATGCTGGGTGAACCTCTAATTTTCCCTTATTCTGCTCATAGCAATGCATTGCCATTCTAATGGCTTCATCTAGACTTGGTGGATTAACAAACTCAATTCTATCTTTGAAACCTTGAGGTGGGCTCCCAAGGAAGCATTGGATCTTTATCCTCTCATCTTTGATATAGTCCACATACCTCAACAATTCCAAAAATTTGTGGACATCTTCTTCCATAGTTTTATGTCCCAACCTGAGTTCATTGAACTCTTTTCTCTTACTATCATAATACCTAGCAAAAAGGTATTTGTTCTTGAAATACTTCTTAAATCTCTCCCAGATGATCTTCCTTTCATTGATCCCTTTAACTTCCAAGAGGTTGTCCCACCAAATTGAGGCTCTGCCATTTAGATTGTAAATGGAAATTCTGGCATTTTCATTTCCTGAATAATCATGAATCTTGAAATATTTCTTCATCCCAAGAAGCCATGCTGAAAGAGTTGTGTGAGAGAGAGCCTGTCATGTCCCCTCCTATCAAATGTGATGCAAGGGAGAAAACATGACTAACATTCCAGGGCTTATTTAGTAAACTCAGCCCCATACATTACTCACAAATTCTTAATAAATAAAAACTTGTGCGTGCAGATTCATACTCAATATAAACACAACAAAAATAAACATTATCCACACACACAACTACATATGCATCCAACATATCAATAACAGTCATCAAATTAAACATTGCAGAGCACATAATGCATATAATTTAAACCACATAGAATACTTATCTTTAAGATGAAACTGTCCAACAACTAGCTATGTGAGACCAACGTTCCACCCAACCATAGGTCTCTATCCATCCTGTATTCTTTCAGCTGAGAAACCACCCCCGAGCTGGGATGTGTATCCACTAAGGAGGAACTAGACAAGCTCACTCACAACCATGGTTTCACACAACCAGTCATGCTAAGCCAACACACGGTTGGGTTTATCAAGCATACAAGAATCCAAGGACGAGGATGCTAAGTCGGTGAGCTCAACCACAGAGCTACAGGCATCTCAACTAAACTCAATCAGTCATGGCACCCACAATACCTACCACACCCAACACAAGGAAGGTCCCCTTCTCTACTGCACAATCCCTTAGGCGTCCCTTCCCTCTAGTGCTCTTCAGGGTGGGCATAGAAAGGTCCAACTCCAAATTTTCTTGAGATTCTAGCCTTCACTGGATTTATCAAGCAATCCAATCCTTTGTTCAAACATTCACACTTGGATTTTCACAATTTGGTGACCAAATAACTCAATCCCGTAATTGGATTTCTAGGCTATAAAAACTGGGTTTTCTAATGGATTTCGGGGTATCTAATACTTTCAATTTCTCCCCAAGGTTCATATCTATGGATCTCCCATTGGATTTCACTATCAATACCAACTTCTGGGCGTTTATGGCACTTCAAAACGTGGGTTAATTCACAGTTGCGATTTTTGGTTTTTCTCACTGCTGGGCATTCATAATGGATGAAAATTGATGCTGGGATGTTCAACAATGGAATGGGAATGAGGAAGAACGAATTCCCATGAGGTAGGGTAACTTGTGGTACAAGAAAAACAGAGCCCATACATGCCATACGAATTTCTGGGTTGCCCATGCTCCATTGAAGCCATGGACTAATTTCTCAACAACTTTCTTACAACTAAATTAAATGTCAGCAAGGAAAGTCAAATGGGTTCTCAAAATGACATTTGGAAGCCTATGGTTCAATCCCACAACCCCCTCACCACTCCCTAGTAGAATACACATGACACCTTCTCATTAGTTGCTTCCATCGCCAGTTTTGGTATTTTATTGAAATATTAATATTTACATCAAATTATAATATTTCATGGCTTAATAGCACATGGGTAGTAAAATATCAAATACTTGCCTTTCTAAATAAAATCCAAGCATACACTAGCGGGGACTGACTTGGCCTTGAGCTCCACGCTAGGGAAACATACATCGCATGTACACAATACTTACATTAAAAGCCAATATATCATAAGGGTCAAAATTGAGTTATTACAAGCCCTCTCTGTGTCTTGGAAAGGTTAGTTTCCATTCACAAGAGTGTAATTGAAATAGTTACCTCAGTGATCCCTTCTACTGCAACCTAGAAGAATCCTGAGTGATAACAATCTTCAAGATATTGTTCCGCCTTTTCAACCTCCTTGGATGAATATAGTCTTCTAGATGTCTACACATACACAACTGGGCATAAATCCACTACCACTTATAGACTTGGGAGAAAATTTTGTTTCCAACTCAAGCTAAGTGGATGTCCTAGACATCATTTGAGAAACAATTTTCACATCTACAAGAGAATTAGGGACAATTTCCTCTAAGTAAAGAGGATTGATGGGACTTAGTAAATGTGATTAAAATAATTGTTGTAGTTTATTCTATATTTTTATGTATTTCACATATTCTTTAGCATGTACAACTTTAAGAATATCATCTCCAATACTTGCATAATTGCACTCTTATGTTCTCTTGTAACGTCCCCATCCCCTAATACGACCAGCAGGAAGGGACATTAAATGAATCGGGCCTCAAAATGTTTCCCCATAGCCATAATTACGAATTCATAACAGCTAAAATGCATGTGTAGACACATAAATAAAATTGATCCACACACACATAACATGCAAATTACAAGCATAATTGTCACAGGCATATAAATAAAAACCATGGCACATCAAATACATTAGAATACTTATCTTTAAACAAAGAAGATCCAAGAAACTGGCTGTGTAAGAGCGATTTTCCACCCATCCATAGGCACTCTATCCAGCATATACTCTTTCTGCTGGGAGGCCACCTCCAAGCTATGCTATGAGGCCACCAAGGTGAAAGAAAACACCTGCAGGCTTCTATCTCTCAACCCAAAACCCATTATGCTCACTGTGCTTAGCCAAAAAGCTCAACTAGAGCTCTACAGGGGTCTCACTGAGCCAACATAGCCATGACGCTCCTTCCAATTGCCCCACACAACACAAGGAAGGCATTTCCCTTCACTGATCCACAGTTCCCTTAGGAAATCCAACCCTTACAGTACTTACCGATATGTGCAGTAAGAGTCCAACCTACTATATGCTAATGGAGAACCTCCCACAACACTAATCCATGGATTCTCAAGCATCCAATAGTAGCAGTTCTCATGGGGTAAGGGTTCCTAGTTTGCCCAGGCTCCATGCTCACCTACAACCATATATTTTTCCTTCCAAAAATGTAGCTCTGTCTTGAAATTTGAATTTCTGGGTTAACACAGTCTGGTAATGGTCATGAACAACAGTGGAAAAACTCTACGTAGTGTAGGAGCTTGCATGAGAATGATAGTGATATAATGATCAAACGAGTGTTGACTTCAAGGATATGAGGTAAGGGTGAAAGGGCAACTAACATAGCTTCTGACCATAGAAGAAATAGGACTGCTAATAGCTGACATAACTGTCACAACTCCCATGATTCAATAACTACATGAAATGACTTTCCCCACCAACCTCACATATGCATTCAATGATTAGATTTAATATTCAAGAGAAGGTAATTGGATCAATTAAAGAACATGTCAGATTTTGGATGAGTTATAAGGTTGACACATGGAAACATAGGATTTAGTTTCCCCATAGGCCCCCTTCCTCTTCCCCTTTGGTGGAATCATAGCCCCTCTAGTGCTCTTTACACAACCTTCTTGAACCATTTTATTAATTTTCAATATAATATTTACATACATTTCGAATTGGCATGATAAGCCGATCATATGATCCAAATAAAAATATATACATCATACATGCCTAGCCATTCACTAGTTGGGCCTTGGCCTTGAGCTCAACACTAGGAACCCATACTAGCATAATTACATCATTTACATCATTTTGATTAAATACATTCCAAGTCAAAATTGGGGGTATTACAATCCCCTCCCCCTTGGAATAACACCGTCCTCTGTGTTTGCTCAAAATCAGAACAAAAATGGGTATGCGTCTTTCATGGCGTCCTCCAACTACCACGTAGCCTCATCAGGACCGAAGTGCTTCCATTGCACCTTTACCTATCCAATGGCTCGGTTCTGGAGCAATGTTACCTTCCTATATAGGAGGCATAGTGGCTTGGTTTGGAATTCTCCCTCGGGTTCCACCTGAATCACATCCCAATCAATCACATGGTTAGGATCATGCACATATTTCTTAAGCAAAGAAACATGAGAAACATTATAATATCTAGTGTTAGTACGCAATGCAATTCTATATGCAACTGACCCTATTCTTTCAAGCACTTCAAATGGCCCACAATATCTTGGAGATAGCTTGGAACAACTTCCAAGCTTCAAGGAACTCTTCCTTGGCCTCACTCTAAGGTAAACATGATCCCCAATACTGAATTCTCTATGCATTCCATTCTTATCTGCATAATTGTTCTGCCTATCTTGGGCTGGCTTTAAATTCTGCATAATTTTTGCAACCTCTTGTTCCATTTCTTTAAGCAATTCTGGCCCAATTGCAATTATGTTCACTGGATTATCCCATGTCACTAGTGTCCTGCACTTTTTGCCATATAAAACTTCAAAACTCATACCCAATGAAGCTTGCTTCCCATTGTTATAAGCAAACTCTACCAAGTGTAGATAATCTTCCCACTTGGATGGTTTGTCCATCACATACATGCGAAGCATGTCTTCAAGAATCTAATTTACTCTTTCTGTTTGTCCATCTGCTGTGGATGATAGGTAGTGCTAAAATTTAGCTGTGTTCCCAAGTCTGCAAAAAGACTTTTCCAAAAATTTAAAGTAAATTTGGTATCTCTGTTTGAAATTATTGCCTTAGGCAATCCATGCAATCTGAAAATTTCCTTCATGAAAATCATTGCAGTGGCGTCTAATTTATATGTGGATTTAACTGGAATAAAGTGTGCTAATTTTGACAATTTATCCACCACAACCATGATAGAATCATGTTGTCTCACAGTCATTGGAAAACCTGTAATAAAATCCATGGAAATTACTTCCCATTTCCATTCTGGAATTGACAAATGATGCAAAAAACTTGCTGGGTGTTGATGCTCAACTTTCACTTGCTGAAATTTCATACATCTTGATATATACTCAACAATATCTTTCTTCATCACCAGCCAAAAATATTGCTTCCTAGTTGTCGCAATTGTTTTCTGATATCCTGGGTGAGCAGAATATGGCATTTTATGGATTTCATCCATAACAATTCTCCTCAATTCTGCCACATTTGGAATATAAATTCTACTTTTATAAATAAGAATTCCATCATCTTCCAAATGATACCCTTCATACCTCTTTTCGAAATTATGCTGCTGGAATTTTTCTTTTATTTGCACATATAATTCATCTTCAACTAGAGAATGAACAATATGCTGTCTTAAATTTGATTGGCAATTTTTGATGGCTGTCACATGCATTTCATGCACCTTTCCGCTGAGTGCATCAACCACTTTATTTTATTTTATTTTATGTGTTTGATCTCAAAATCAAACCCACATAAAACTTCCAGCCATCTAGCTTGCCTTGCATTTAATGTTGGCTGCTCAAATAAATATTTCAGACCACAATGGTCTGTCCTCAATTCAAATTTTCTTCCCATTAAATAATGTCTCCACATTTTTAAAGCATGAACTATGGCTGCAAGTTCTAGATCATGTGTTGAATGATTATTTTCATGCTCCTTCAATTTTTAGACTCATAACACACCACATGATTTTTTTGCATTAGAACTCATCAAAGTCCTTGTTTACATGCATATGTACACACCACAAATTCTTTTTTTGGGTATGCAATTTTCAGAATTGGAGCAGTTGAGAGAAGCTTCTTCAGCAGCTAGAAGCTTTCCTCACATTTATGAGTCCATTCAAATTTCATTCCCTTCTTTTGCAAATAAGTGATTGGGTGTGCAACCTGGGGAATCCTTCAATGAATCTTCTATAGTAACCAACAAGACTTATAAAAGATCTCACATCTGTCACATTCTTTGGAGTTGGCCAATTCATAATGGCTTCAATCTTTTCCGGATCCACTGATGATATTCCTTCTTCTGAAATAATGTGACCCAAATAATGAATTCTATTTTTGTAAAATTCACATTTGCTCAGCTTTGCATACAACTTATGCTCCCTTAACAATTGCAAATCCATCCTCAAGTGTTTTTCATGCTCCTCTTCATTCTTAGAGTAAATAAGAATGTCATCTAGAAACACAAGAACAAACTTGTCCAAATATTTGTGGAAAATTCTATTCATGAGACACATGAAGGTAGCTGGTGCATTAGTGAGACCAAATGGAACCACTACAAATTCATAGTGTCCATACCTTGTTCTGAAGGTTGTCTTGTGAATGTTTTCTTTCTTGATCCTTACCTGACGGTAGCCAGACCTCAAGTCTATCTTTGAAAATACCTTTGCCTCTCTCATTTGATAAAAAAGATCATCATTTTGAGGCTATGGGTACTTGTTATTCACTGTCACCTTATTCAACTGCCTATAATCAATGCATAGCCTGAGTGTACCATCTTTCTTTTTCACAAATAATATCGGTGCTCCCCATGGAGACACACTTGGCCTTATGTAATTCTTTTTCAATAATTATTTCAATTACATTTTCAACTATAATCATTCTGGCGTGCTCATTCTGTAAGGTGTCTTAGACACTGGTGTATCTCCTGGCACAAGATCAATTGTGAAATCAATGTCCCTCTTGGGAGAAAGTCCTGGCACTTCGTCGGGAAACACGTCCCTAAATTATTGTAGCACATGATAGTCTTCCAAATTTGGAATTTCATTTTCTGTTTTGTCCAATATATGGGCTGCATACAATTGACAACCTTTCCTACAAAAATTCTTCAGTTGCATGGCTGAAATATGCCTAACTTAAATTTTCTTTGGAATTCCTTTCACAATCCTTGTGTTTCCTTCATCATCAATGCACTCAAAACTCTTGTTGTAGCAATCAAGTTTAACTCTATGTGCTTCCAACCAGTCCATTCCAATGAGAATTCATATGAACCAAATAGTGAAATATTCAGATTTGCACAAGTGGACAGTCCACCCATGTCTAATGGACATTTCTCCACCATCTCACTAACGTTTCTCTTGGTTCCTGTGGCTATTTGAACCAACCATGATTTATTATGCTTAGTTTTCTTGAAAGCACAAAGCTGAACAATTTTAGGACTGATATAATTGTGAGTAGATCCAGGGTGTTGGCACGGGGCTAAGTCGCAGAAGTTTTGGTACAACCAGCGACAAGGGAAAAGGACCAATCATGGAGCGCAATGAAAGCGGATAAAGCGGAAGTAAAGTGGACAAAGCGGATAAAGCAGAAGTAAAGTGGACAAAGCAGAGTAGAGTTAGTTAAACTTAGTGGTTAAGATATGGCCACTTTGCGAAGTGGACCACTTTTTTAATGGCCATTGAGCCTATAAATATAGGTCGCATTGTAAGCCTTGGGGCATTTCTTATCTTATCTATGGTTTTTCTGTCCATGTGTATTTGATTCGATGGTTCAATCTGTATTTGTATCGACTGTTATCCGAGTTATTGAGGATTGGTTCTGCGAATATCTGTTTCTGTCAATTCTGTGATTCGTAAGATGGTTTTGATGTATGAAGCCTACTTTTAATGAGAAATAATGTTTCGGCAATGACTTTGTCTTACTTGTGTTATGTCGCAGTGATGTTTACCTGTTCTATGCCGCAGTTATAATTAGATCTGTTATGTCGGAGTTAGGATATGTATTGCGGATCTGTTGAATATGTTTCTATGATGTGTTAATGCGTAGATCTGATTAATATGTCTTGGTATGCAATGATGGTGTTATGATGAGATTGCTAACTATGTCAATCTTCGAAGTTATGATGTGATTAACTGTGAGTGACGCATGTCCTCTTATACCTATAGAAGCTTGGTTCCTGCAGCCCCCGTAGGTGCCTTGGGTGATACCTCACTCGCTTTGCGAGTGTTGTTGGAAAGGCTAAACCCTTTCTGGGCCGGTATCTATGGGAGTTTGTGTCGAGCTTTGTTGACACTGTGCGAAGTGAACTCCTGTAGACAGATCTGTCTCAACAAATGGTTCTATTGTCGGGACCATAGTGCGAAAAAGAGAGGACATGCTATGGCATCCAATAAAGCCGGAGATCGAAGAGTGGTTCGACAAAAAGACGTGAGAGTTTGTTGCGGAAGAGAATCAGAACCCTGAATGGTCGACATAACAGTGGTTGCAGAAGTACATCTATACTGATATGCACGAGGTGTTTTTCTGTGAGTTCCCTATACTATTGTATGAATGGTTGCCTAACCTAACCTATTAGAAGAATAATTTCAAGGAGGCGAGCCAGAGCATTGGACCCCAGAACTGATCCAACAATTGAGTCATGTTAACAATAAAGCTTCAAAGGTTGTCGACGTTTGAGTAGATAGCATTTTGGAAGGATACATTACCGAGTTTTCTATCGACACAGTTAGATCGTACAACGACATGGAAAGGAAGTTCTTTAAAGGACCCAGAAGAAGGTACCTATTGGCGTTACCATTGTGGATTAAAATGCTCATTTGTGAAAAGGGGATATTGAAGATGAACTCCGACGAGTAAAGCTCTGTTGTGCGGAGGTTGTGGGTACTGTGCAGATTCGGGTATGATATAATGATGTGGGGTATATGGAAATGAGCTACGATGAAATTGTAAGGGAAACTGTGGAAGATTGTGCCCCCCTGAGAAGTGGGGCGAGGTTTCGACCATAGAAAAAGAGGAGGACTGATATATAGAGAGAGAGTCCTAGTGTGACCGGAACGGAGGACTACGAAGCGGGGCTACAAAGGACTAAGCGACCCTACAACGACGAAGAGGACAACCAGGCTACCCTTGAACTTGAGGAAGGACAAAACCAAAGCTACAACGTACCCACAACCCCGTGCACTTTGCCAAACTTTGGAGGAAGAAGCACAAGCTCTTTGCAGGGTTGTCTTGCATGTCACAATAGCGGTAATAGTAGCGGATCTATAAACACCAGTAGAAAACCAAGGATGGCGAGCGACGACGTGAAGTTTCCTCTCTTTCAAGGAGATGGCCGGACAGAGGATCCCTAGCAGTATTGGTTCTTTTGCGAAGCAGTATGGACAATAAAACAAGTACAAGATGAAGCTATCAAGAAGGTACAACTGGCGACGATCTTCAAAGGTCGTGCGTTGGATTGGTACATGAAGTTTACACAAGTACCTGTAGGGCTTCAGCAGAAGACTCTGGCATAAATCAGAGCTGGGCTGATTGATGAGTTTAAGAAGCCTAAATCAGAATCACAGTACATCACGAATTTGAAGGAGATAAAGCAATTCCCTAATGAGTAAGTGTGGAAATTTGATAAGAGGTTCAAAACTCTGATGGCTAAAGTTAGTTTTGGGATGAGTGATGTACAACATAAGGAATGGTTTATTGCAGGGTTGATACCGTACATCCAGATGCCATTGATTCAACAAAAGATCCTATCTCAGGTGGAGGTGTTGGAAATCGTGATGAAGCTCGAAGCTTCGTTGATTAGCGAAATAAGGATTGGCATGAGCCAGATCCAGTTGTAGCTAACAAATTTGACTATTCAGCTGCAGTTGATTAAGAAAGGGAAGGAAGTTAGTGAAGAGGTATGGTGTAGTCGATGCAAGTCTGAAGGGAATCATAAAGATCAGTGTCCTGAATTCCGTGAATATCTACAGTCTGGTGCGCCCAATCCACTCAGTCAAGGAGGAATGCCCTGCTGTCGAGTTTTCTAGACAAAAGGACATCACTCGGAGGAATGCCCTGCTGTCGAGTTTTCTAGACAAAAGGACATCACTCGGAGGAATGCCCTGCTGTCGAGTTTTCTAGACAAAAGGACATCACTCGGAGGAATGCATGTATTTGTAGAAGGTTGTGTCAAAGATGAGTAATCTATATTGTAACTTCTGTCGATCTGTCGGCAATGATGAGAAAGATTTTCGAGTATATGACTTGCTTCAAGAAAGTACTGCTGATACTTACTTAATGAAGGGAGAAGAGAAACATCCATCACAACTGCAGTATAATCAGTCGCAGTATAGTCAACCACAGTATAACCAACCGCAGTAATTCTTCAGTTCATCATCATCAGTAACTCAACTAGTTACTGGAGCATCGACATCACTCGATCATCAGCATTGTCATCATCAGCATCATCATCACACGATCATCAGCATCGTCATCATACGATCATCAGCATCGTCATCACATGATCATCAACATCGTCATCACACAATCATCAGCATCGCCATCACATGATCAGCATCGATCATATTACAGGATGATCAATCCTGCTCTCTTTAGGACATAGGTCCATGGATGATACAATCCAGATCAAGTTCCAGGATGATCAATCCTTATCTCTTTAAGACAAGTCTCATGTCTAGGGATGATCTAATCCCAACCACAGTGCCAGTCCTTTTTCATACTGGATGTGACCTAGATCAGATCTAGGATTTACCGCCATAGAGCCAGTCCTCTTTCATACTGGATGTGTCACATCTACAGAGCCAGCCCTGTTTCATGCTGGATGTATCACATCTACAGAGCCAGCCCTGTTTCATGCTGGATGTATCACATCTACAGAGCCAGCCCTGTTTCATGCTGGATGTATCACATCTACAGAGCCAGCCCTGTTTCATGCTGGATGTATCATATATATAGAGCCAGCCCTGTTTCATGCTGGATGTATCATATCTACAGAGCCAGCCCTGTTTCATGCTGGATGTAACCTAGAACAATTCTAGGATTTGTCACGTACATTTTGAACCGAGGTCCAGGGACGATCCAGTCCTATCATGTACCTTTTGAACCGAAGTCCAGGGACGATCCAGTCCTATCATGTACCTTTTGAACCAAAGCTCAGGGACTATCCAGTCATATCATGTACCTTTTGAACCGAAGCTCAGGGACAATCCAGTCCTATCATGTACCTTTTGAACCGAAGCTCAGGGACGATCCAGTCCTATCATGTACCTTTTGAACCGAAGCTCAGGGACGATCCAGTCCTATCATGTACCTTTTGAACCGAAGCTCAAGGACGATCCAGTCCTATCATTCAATTCTCGGAGACCTCATGTCTACGGCTCAATTCACAGGACCAAAGTCCGAGGACGATCCAATCCCCTTACCTGTTCATTCAAGATTTTGTTCTTGGAGACATCATGTCTACGGCTCAATTCAAAGGACTAAAGTCCGAGGATGATCCAAGCCCCTTACCTGTTCATTAAGGATTTTTTTCTCGGAGACATACGTCTACGGCTCTCTTTAGGACTGAAGTCCAGGGATGATCCAATCCCCTCAAGTCCACCAAGGACTTCAATCTCGAAGACATACGTCTACGGCTCTCTTTAGGACTGAAGTCCACGGATGATCCAATCCCCTCAATTCCACCAAGGAGAAGACATACGTCTACGACTCTCTTTAGGACTGAAGTCCAGGGATGATCCAATCCCCTCAAGTCCACCAAGGACTTCATTCTCGAAGGCATACGTCTATGGCTCTCTTTAGGACTGAAGTCCAGGGATGATCCAATCCCCTCATGTCCACCAATCATGGGTACAAGTATCTTCATCCATACAAGTACATCAAGGCATCATGTATCCTCATCATCAAAACATGTATCAACAAAACATGTATATCAAAACATGTATCCTCACTAATACATCTATCATCAAAAGCATGTATTCTCACTAATGCATCTATCATCAAAAGCATGTATTCTCACTAATACATCTATCATCAAAAGCATGTATACATCTATCATCAAAAGCATGTATTCTCACTAATACATCTATCATCAAAAGCATGTATACATCTATCATCAAAAGCATGTATTCTCACTAATACATCTATCATCAAAAGCATGAATACATCTATCATCAAAAGTAAAAATATAAGGGTCCTAAAAAATAATTCTAAGTAACTAAGTGCAGTAAAAGGTAACCTCATCATTGATGAGACAGACTTGTTATCAGATACTATGCTACTCCCCCTTTCGAGGAGAGTTCTTTTGAACTATACCAAGCTTGTCTCGAAAGTATTCAAACTTCACTCGAGACAGAGGTTTAGTCAAGATATCAGCAATATGATCCTCAGTGCTTATATATATGAGCTTGATAGCTCCTCTTTGCACCATATCTTGTATATAGAAGTATCGGATCTCTATGTGTTTTGAATTATCGTGGAACACCGGATTTTCAGTCATCTTAATGCAGCTTTGATTGTCACACATAATGACAGTGGGATCCATTTCTAAGTCAAACACTCCATATAATAGCTTCTGAAGCCACACTGCTTCACAGCTGGCAGAGCAGACAGCCATATATTCTGCTTCAGCAGTACTGAGAGCCACACTAGATTGTTTCTTGCTGAACCATGAGATCATGGCAGATTCAAGACTATAACATCCACCTGATGTACTCTTTCTGTCTGAGACACTTCCTGCCCAATCAGAATCTGAGTAACCATGTAAACGGAGTTCATGACCTCCAAGATAATATAGACCAAAAATCTAATGTACCTTTTAGGTACCTCACTACATGCTTTGTAGCTATTAAGTGAACCTTTCTAGGTTCTACTAGATACTGACTTAGGGTATTTACAGCAAAGCATATATCTGGCCTAGTATTTGTTAAATACATCAATGACCCAATGATTTGTCTATACAGGGTTAGGTCCACTAAATACGATGAGTCATTAACTAATAACTTCAAGTTGGAGTCCATGGGAGTGGCTATGGCTTTATACTCCAACATATCAAATCTTTTTAGAAACTTCACAGCATACTTACCTTGATTTAAAAGATTCCTTTTGGATCTTGCCATACTTCTAGACCTAAGAAGTAGTGCATTAATCCAAGATCTTTCATTTTCATTTCTGCAGCCATTTTCATGACCTGTTTCTCATTCCTTGTCAGAAAGAGATCATCGTCATACAATAATGGTATGATAGGTTCATCATCCACAACCTTAAGGTAAAGGTTAGGAACAACTTTACTTCTGGTAAAGCCCAAGCTTTGTCATGAAGCTGTCAATTGTCCATTATTCACACTCTGCATTGAGTGATCTTCTGCATATCTATCTGTGCCATCTCTCGTCAGATGGGTCTACTAATATAAGCCTCAAAATCATTCGAACTCTGTGGTGAGTTCCTTCTTGCATCCATGTCATATGTGTATAGAAGCCATATTCAACCTTGTAGCAAAGGTTGAGATCCACATCACCCATGATGATCATTAAGCTCATCAATTGACTACCGATCCTGGGTACCCATACAGAACCTGATTCACACTTCTTATTTAATTACATCATTAAGAGAATGGTATTATCTAGTCCCTTGGAGCAAAACATCTCATCATGATTCTCTTCCTCTTTCTAAGAGAATCTCTTAACCACAAGCTTTCTATAGTGTGTTTGATTTGTAAATATTTTGATCGCTTGTTCAGAGTTCATCATTCATCATGATCTTTCCTACAAATCAAAATTAAGTACATGATTAGTAATACTTCATAATCATCAAATCATATTGACATGATAACTTATTATGCATACAGATATCATTTACATAGTTATGCAACTATTTTGACCAATACTTTGGCACAACACTTTCCCATATCCTGTATGCATATAGTGGCTATCTAGATGCCTTCCATCTCTACCAGAACATACTATCGAGAGTGTGCACAGCTCTCAGCATGTCAGCAAAGAGGTTTCATTCTAGACAAGCAACAATGGAATGTTTGTCCAACTTACCAATCATATGCATATTAGTAGTATACTGTTCAATGCTTTATGAATGTTTACACTCAGCATGATATATTCTAGGAATACAAATATGCATACAAGCAATATCATTTACTATTTCTAATAACAACTCAAATACTTATCTTTTATGTTTGTGTGGTTGCCTCCTGCTTGATCTTCTGTATTTCTTCTGAACTTCTATTCATTCTGTACCACTGTGCATGCTCAAGTGTACACTAGTGTCATCCTCATGATCTCATACACAAACATACATTCATTAGTATATTCTCAATATTATCAAAACATTCTAATTCTAAATAATCTTGAATATGTACAGTCATGATCATTAGTATTCAGGGTTTCAAGGAAGTCTTCTTTTACTCATGCATATTCTTGTTTGATCTAGTTAGTTAAATCATCAACCAAGATAAGAGACATAATATGCATAAACCCTTGATTACTAACCAATCATACCAAGTATACTTACATAAGGGATCCTAACACAAGGTAAGATTCTAACATGACATAGGAAAACATACCTGGATTAGTATACCTGCTTAGTTATGTACAACATACCTAAACAATCTCTTCAATGATTTAGAGATCCTGAGCTAGAACCTGCATGTCTCATAGGTTAAACATAATATAACAAAGTCATACATACCTCGTGAGTCTTTGTCTTCATGTTGTCATGGTCATGGAACTTGATTTGTCTTTTGTGATGTACCTATATCTTGTTAGCAGACAACATCAACCTCACACAACACCATAATGCATAAGTACAATCATATAGCCCTAATCAATGAATGTCTTCGATCATTCACATGCATTCATATTGTTACTAGGGTGATAAGACAATTAATAACATTAATCAAGATTGTACTAATAACATGAAGACAAACACATTATGAACTTAATCAAGAATCAGATTTCAAGGCATACCTGAACCTCCTTAAGTCATACCTGTCGAGACTTTTTGTAGTCTTCTTATGTAAGGCCTTAGCCTCAACTCCCCCCTGAAACTTGATCTGGAGCTTGATTAGGGTTTGCTAGAGAAACCCTAAAAATTCAATCTTTGACTTTCACACTTCTGAATGGATGGAAGAATGTGTCTTGCTGAGCTTATCAAACTAGCATTCTTCAATTTTGTAATCTCCAAAATTTGACCCCTCAAAATTGCCTTCGAAACTTCTGGATCTTCTAGATAGGAACCCGAACTAGGGTTTGATCAAGCCCGGTCTTCTACCCAACCAAAAGTTTGATCTTGGTCTCTAAATTTTGATTTTCCTGAGTAGCATTCAGCCGTGGACTCCGATTCCAAAAATTCTAACTTTCTCCGAAACCCTAAATTCCGGAAGCCATGAATAAAGGTGCTCCAAAAATAATTCTGTTTTGACAGAAATATGTACCTGATTGTTTTTGCTATAACTCTGAAAGTTTCACTCCACAGGGTCTGAAATGTTTTTTTGCAGTAGCCTGACCTGTCATCTTTCCATCCTGACAGGTCTGACCTCAATTGGATTTTCTGAGAGAGAGTTATGCCAAGTGTCGCAACGTGACCTGTTTATGGGATATTACAGGAGAGCGAACTTGTACGGCGTGCCATGTGTCACTGTTTGAACTTCGGCCTCTGAAAATTTTTCCTGAGATAGCTTGCTCTGTTATCTTTCCATCCTGACAGGTTTGATCTCAATTGGACTCTCTGAGAGAGAGTTATGCCAAGTGTCGTAACGTGACCTATTTATGGGATAAACCATGAGAGCGAACTTGTACGGCGTGCCACGTGTCACTGGTTCAGCTTCGGCCTCTAAAAACGTTTCCTGAGATAGTACAGTCTGTGTAATACCTGTAACTTTTTACGAAATTTCATTTGGATCTTCTTAGCCCAAGTTATGACCTTTTTTCCTAGGTCACCTGATTTTGACTGAGATCTGGAAGAGGCAGAAACCCTAACTTGTACTGATCATAACTTACAAAGTACAACGAATCTGAGGGTTCCCTTTGGAAAAAAGATACCTGGAGATGTTATCTATGACCTGTAAAGGTTTCAAATCCTGACCCTTCGCCAAAATGGATTTATAGCGAAAGTTCCACGATGACTGGTTTTTGCTATATAAAACCCTAACCTTCAAATTGTCGTAAGTAAAGCAAGTGTTGTAAGTGCCATACCTTGCCTTCCTTCAGTTTAGCTCTGATACCATGTTAAAATTTAATATGCTAAGACAGAAAATAGCAGCATTACATTCCATTTCACAATAATAGCATATACAGGATCATTGAAGAAACAACAAGCACAACATAAACATAAGAGACACAAATTTATCCTAGGAAACCCTCATGGGGTAGAAAACCCAGTAAAGCTTCCTCAATATAGATGACCAGCAATATACAAAGATGCAAACCAAAGACATGATCTCCTCCTCCATCATAACAGACCTCTCCTCCACAAGTGCGCCACTCTCAAGTGAGTGAGTGTATCAAATGAGGAACATACCTCCTCTATTTATACACTACACTGACATGTATTTTACACAAGTACATGTAGGCTCGTATTTAACCATTAGGTTAAATACCCTATTATAACTAAATGGGACGACCCCCACATGGTGGGTCTAATAACCCTAGCTACCACAACCAATTCGGAGGAATAAACATCTCCGGATTCATAGAATAATCACATCGGAGGTATGGAACATCGCCGGAATAAATAATATACAAATATAATATTCTTAGAAGTTACAATATTCAACATATCCCATATCTTGGGAACTTCAGATTCTTCAATATCTTCAATAGATAGTTTGAACTTCATTGCTGGAACAAATGTTGTAGTTCATCTTTTGTAGGTGATTGTACATGATCTTTCCTACAAGTCAAATTCAATTGTATGATTAGAAACTTCTCATAGTTTTTCAAAAACAAATTCTTATGCATAAAGACATATGTCATAAAGTCATGCAATTATCTTAGCCAATGCTTCAATACAACATTTATCCATATCCCGTAACTTTCTAGATGCCTTCCATCTCTACCAGAACATTGTTAAGAGTGTGCACAACTCCCAACATGTCAGTAAAGAGGTTTCATTCTAGATAAGTAGCAATGGGATGTTGTACAGTACCATAGGCCACTTACCCATTACTATATTAGTAGTATCTTGTTCATCAATGCAACTATTCTAATATGCATAACACACAACCTAAGTTTAGGAACATAAGTATATACATCATTGAACAATTTTATTTAAACAATCAAATACAAGAAATGACAATTCAAATACTTATCTTTGTTTGTTGTTGGGTGGACTCCCTCTCAATCTTTGCTTCCTTGCAGGAACTACTGGAGTGTGCTCCCTCTTGATCTTTGCTTCCTGGATTACCTGTCCTTGAACTTATATCCATCCTTGACCACTATGCATGCTTAAGTGTACACTAGTATCATCATTGTGTCATCCTCAAGATCTCATACATAATCATACATTCATTAGTATAATATTAATACTATCAAAACAAAATAATCTTAAACATGTATAGTCATGGTCATTTCAAACATAGATAATAAGCATTAGTATTCAAGGTTTCAGGGAAGACTTCTTTTACTCATGCATATTCTTATTTGACCATAGGACTCTTTTGGTTAGTCATATCATCAATCAAGGTAAGGGACATAATATTCATAGACCCTTGATTACTTAAATTTCTAACTTCATAAATAATCATTATCAATCATACAAAAGTATAAGATCCTAACACAAGGTAGGATTCTAACTTGATATAAGAAAAACATACATGGTTAGCATATTTGCTAGTTATGTCTAGCAATGTTTTCTTGTTCTCTTCAATGACCTGCATAACTCATAAGTTAACCATTGTAGAACCAAAATATACATACCTCGTAAGTAGAGCTTCTATGCGATCCATGACTATGGATGAGTCTTTGTCTTCATGTCACCATGGTCTTGATCTAGAACTTGGTTTGTACCTTTCATGTTAGCGGATAACATTATCCTCATACAACACCATAGTGCATTAGTACAATCATAAGTGTTATAAACCTAATCAATGAATGTCTTCTATCATGCATTCATACTTTTACTAGGCTGATAAGACAGGTCTAAAGTTAATCAATATTGTTACTAAACTCAATAATCATGAAGACAAACACATTATAAACTTAATCATGAACATACCTGTAAGTCATACATGTCAGATTGCTTGTAGTAGTAGTTGTTGTTGTTCTTTTTGTTCTTAGGACAATTCTTCTTGGTATGTGCTGTGAGAGCTTTATCTTCATTTTTCTTCTCGGGCCACAAGCCTAGCTTCTTCTTGTGAACATTCCTCCCATAGTCTACTGAAAGAGACAAGTTTCTTCCTAGCATGAATTCCTTGGATGAAGGAATCCCATGACCTAGGAAGGCCATTAAGAGTGGTCATTACCACTTCTCCATTCTCTATATATTCTCCCACAACTTCAAGTTTTTCTTTTATCTGGGAGACCCTTGAGAAATAAGATTGCATAGTCTCCGCATTCTGGATCTTGATATTCTTCAATTGATTCCTCAAGGTCATCTTCCGATTTATGTTCTTTCCTTCAAATAGCTTGGTCAAGGAATCAAACATCTCCTTAGGTGTCTTCAAAGATGACACATGTGGTATGAGGTGGTCTTTGATAGAATCAACAATGATCCTCTTAGCCTTGACCAAGTTTCTCTTGTGTAAGGCCTTAGCCTCTTCCCCCTCTGGGACATGGACCTCTTCACTTATGTAAGTGTCCAACTCATTCTCTTCTAGGATTAACCCAATCCTATACTTCCAGGTTCGGAAGTTATCAGCCCCTTCAAGCTTATCCTCTAGCTTGGTGTGGTGAGACATCTTAAAGAGTACTTCAAATGGAAATAGAAAAGATTTAGGTCTTACCACTTGATTCGCTGAAAAACTGGATCTAGTGCTGGATTAGGGTTTGTTAGAGAAACCCTAAAAATTCAAACTTTGAATTTCAAACTTCTGAAAGGATAGAAAGCTGAGCCTTGATGAGCTAATCAAGCTGGTATACTCAGAATTTGAAAACTGCAAAGTTTCACCCCTCAAAATTGCTTTTGAATCTTCCGGATTCACTAGGCAGGACCCTGAATTAGGGTTTGAGTTTCCCGAAGCTTCACCCAACCAAAAAGTTCGATCCAAAGCTCTAAACTTCGATTTTTCGGGGGATCTTCCAGCCATGGTCTCAGATTTTAGAAATGCCAACTTTTGCAGAAACCCTAATTTTCAGATTCACTTGACAGGACCCCAAACTAGGGTTTGATTTTCCCAGAGTTTCACCCAACCAAAAAATTCGATCTTGGTCTCTAAATTTCGATTTTCTTGAGGCGAATCCATCCATGCATTCATATTCCAAAAATTTCAACTTTCTCCGAAACCCTAATTTTTAGGTCAAAAACTGAAAATGCTCATAATTGAATTCTGTTTCAACAGAAAGATGCGCCTTGCTTAGGAGAGTCAATCTAGCCTCTTGCCTTTGAATATATGTGGAGAGAAACCCAAAAAACAAGAAGCCCTAGCTTCCACAACTGCACAGTGTCTTCTTCTCAGGTTAGCTATGATACCATGTTAGATTTTAAGCATCAATTCAATATGATCTAGGATCTTATCTGAGAGAATAACATGTACAACATATCAATCACAAGAAGCAATCACAAGAGACAATTGACACACAGAGTTTCCTTGGGGAAAACCAATAAGGTGAAAAAATCCCAATAACTTCCTCAGAGATAGAAAGAGCAATGATACAACCCAAGTACAAGAGATAATCCTCCTAGAAGCTTCTCCTCCTTCCTCACTTGTGCGCCACTCTCCAATGAGTGTATAAGTGAATAAGTGAATGATCAAATAGAGTGCCTCCCGCACTCTATTTATACATGACTTGACTTGCCTAATAAACTAGCAGGTCGGACTTGTTTAAGATAGTCTAATAACCCATGGTTAACTTAACTCAGGGCCGACCCCACACTTGGTGGTCTAATAACCCATCACATGCAAGTTGCGACACTTGCGACACTTGTCAATACAAATGACGACACTTCCATATAGAGGAATAATACCATCTCTATAGGAGTACAATATACATATGTGAAATACATTCCGAAGTTACAAATACATCAACACTATACCCCATACTATACTAAGTGATTGTAGAACAACTGAAAGTAGTGTTGTACATAAGATAAGTCATGGCACCTATCGTCACTTATGTAGAAGTGATACTCCTTCAATATAACCATTTTGTCTTCATTGCTAGCTAGCCCATGCCTATATATTATATGGTACATTATGTTGACCTACTCTGAGTGATGATATTGTCTTTGAATCTCATTTTGTGGTTGAAGGGTATATATTTAGGCAAAACAAGCCACTGATAATATAATACTAATAGAAAATGTAACTTTGCATATTATAAAATTATTGTCTTTTCATCGATCCACATGGATATGTTGAATATATTGTTGGGTCTTTTCAAAGAAACCCTTGATGAATTTTTAGACTTGTACTTGGTAGCATAACAATAAATAAATTTATGAGTTCACTATGACATTTCAAAGTGAAATTTAAAAGAAAGGATACCTTTCATTAGTTTGGAGACCAAATCTATGGATTTATTTTCTTGACATTTTGGGCTTGATAGCTCATCCCATCATAAGGAGATAAGTTCTCACAAAGGGAACAATTGGAAACAAAGTTATTATAAATAGAGGAAACAATGAAAATAATTCAATGGTGTTTGAACCCTGCTCATTATTCCTATTATGATTTATAATATAATTGCAATTGTTTTTTATTTTGTTTATGATGGATCCCCAAGTTATGCTCAATATCCATCCATCCTCCTTATTCAGTTTATCATGGTGTTTTTGGATATCTAGATCTTCTCTAACATTTCTTTTAATGTAATGATCTATTTTTAATTATATTATATATTTCTAGGTAAATGTGATGCATGGACTTATTTAAGTGCTCAAATAAAGCAAACTTCTTAGTGTAATCATATTAGATGTCATAACTATGATCTTTTAGTCTAATTTGAAATTCCTATCTATTTCACCAATGTTTAATAGACACCTTTCGTTGTCTTTGTATCTACTAAATCTTTCACATTGTCTAGTAACTTTTGAAGGGTGTTGTAAGGGGAGAATGCAACTCTTATTTTTTACTTATTTAATATCTTTATTTTATCATTCATCCCTTGAATCTATGGTAGCATGATAGTTCTAGAGTAGTCATTGTTCTTTTTTTTATGCTTCTTTTTTATGACCTTCCTTAACCTGTTTTCAGAGTAGCCATTACTTTTAAATACTTTAAATAGGTGTTCAATTTCTCATTCAAAGTTCCTATCATCTGATATTTGCTTGGCTTTGGTCACTAAGTTATTAATAACACATATTTTTTAGCAAGATGGTGGTGGAAGTCAGCTTGTAGGTACCTATCAATGTGAGTCTTTTTCTTGTAGACTTGATGAGAGAGGGTTCCATCAATGTTTTTAGTGAGGAGAACATCCAAGAATGGAAGCTTCTTGTCATTTTATACTTACATAGTAAATTTAATGTATTCTAATTGATTCTTCATCTATGAATATGTTCAAGTTATCCCTTGCATGGTTCCAAATGAAATGCATGTAATCTACAAACCTAAGCCAGTGATCTAGTTTTAAAGGTGTAGTTTTTATTTCCATTTCTTTAAGACACTCCATATAAAGTTTATTTATGATTAGTAAAAGAGTGGATCCCATAGTAACACCATGGGTTTTCTCATAAATTTTACCTCAAAAGTTGAAAAAGGTGGATTTTAGAGAAACCTCAACAAGTCTAGAGGTTCCTCATCAGTCAGATCCTTCTTATCATGTTAATATAATCATCTACCAGAATTTTAGTCTAAAATATACTATGTTAAATATTACAATGATATCCATTTCATAAATCCTCAACACGTTGATCCCTTACATAAAATTATAGGAGTCTTTGATAAAATATTGAGTGTGTCCTACTCGAGGTTTGAGTTTATTCGCTAGAAACTTAACAAAGTTGTAAGAGGGAGAACCTATAATTTTTACAATTAGTCTAAGAGGATGGCCTTATTTGTGAACTTAAGGTAGACCATAAATGCATGGGATGCTAGTAAATTTCAAAGTAATCTTCTTTTTTATGTCTTCATCCAAAGATGAGGTATCAATCACCTTTGCAATATCCCTTATTATTTTGTTTCTAGGGTTCTTACTAACCTTTCTATAACTTTCACTTAGGGTTAGGTGTTCTATAATTTTGTGATGTTAGTCATATATGTCCAATATAATAGTCACGTTCCCTTTTATCTTCTTTTCATGATCATAATGGCTTTATTAGCATATAGGATTTTCAGTGCTATGGATTGTTCCTTCCTAATGTTGGGCCTTGATTCTTTTGGATGAAAGTGCACTCCAATATGGATTATTTTGCTTCAAATATAAGCAACATTTTCACACAATATTCTATACAAAATATGAGGTCTTTGCATGGAATATTTTTGGGTGCTACAACAAAGTTTAGACTGCATTCAAGAATGTTGAGGGAGGCATTTACCATTGAGAGCTTCGATAGGTTAACAATAATAGTTTTCCTTTCTAGTGGGATAGGTCAATGATTTCACTCAAGTGAATGGAACATCTTGTTTATTTTTTTAGTTGCATTTTTTAAAGTTTTGTTTTCTCTCATAAATAGGCACATCTTTAGTCTCATCCAAATATTGTGTTGAACATTTTTTTAAAAATCAATATGAAGGTGTAGAAAAACCTGAGACAACTCATCGATGTTTCTTCTCAACTTTTTTATTTCTTTCCTTAGGAACACCAGGCCCGTAGTTGTGAAGATCTCACTATTTATCCTATTGTTTAAACAATGTTTGATTGAGACACAAATATGAATGATCCACCCATCCCTACATATTTAAAAAAAATTCCAGATTTTCCAGTCCCTAAGAAACTTTAATCCACAATTTTTCAAACAGGTAGATGTTGTCACGCTTCTCCCTACCATATAGGGATAAGATAGTTTTGTTGATTCTTTCATAGGTGATCTATTTGATCTATTTGGAGACCAAATGCATGAATTTATTTTCTTGTCATTCTAGTCTTTATAACTCATCCCATTTAAGTACACACTACTAACATGGGATGTCACTAGCGTATCTTTTTGCTTGTATGCCCTTCCCAAATATCATACATGACATATTTGAAGCTTTGAATATAAACCTCCTTTATTCCCTAATGAGTACTCATCCATCACATGCATGCAGTTGCTCAATAATGCTATTCCACTGCACTTGGGTCATGTCCCATCCAAGCAAGATTTATGATGATGTGTTTGTCCCATCCGAGTAATATATAGTGAATCCATGTCCAAAGCACCTCTAAGAATGTAAACATGCACTATGATAAGTGTGAGATATCAAGGTCTTCATGGAACTTTAACATGGCTATCTAATCTTGTGCAACTCAAGCAATGCATTGATGACTAATACAATTGTTTGTCACAAGGTATTTAATCCAAACCAACGATAGTATGAGTTCATATCATGTGAATGAATGAGATGTAGTCGAGCATAATAAAACACCAAATGATTATCAGTCATTGATGTATACCATTATTAGATGCGACTCAGGCCCATCGATAATGATGATGGACTCCAAGGTATTGAGTACAATATAACAAGTGCAAAAATATGTTTTGTAGTTGACACTTGTAGAATCAAATGATCAAGGGTCATTGATGTATACCCACTTTCATTTGTGAGGAAAATTTGCACCAATGGCTGCAAGATCCAAGGTACTCAAGATTCCTAAACCTACTTCCTAGATAGTGATTTGGCATCGATAGGAATAAATTCACCATAGGGATGGAATTAATGCATACCAAATCAATGAACATGAAACAAAGATCAAAATTTTGATATAATTTGGTAGGGATGACAGGATCCAACATTGTATATTGACACAAGGAAGGCTGACATGATTGGTCAAGAATATTTGAGGAATGGTTGAAACTATTTTGACTTCCCTTGAACACATGACAAGATTGATAGTGAAACCCGGAAACATAAAACTCAAGTAACCAACCTTCATGAAATTCGCTAAGTCCAGATGCATTGACGAAATAGCCATAATGATGGGAAGGATAACTCATGGTGGAGTGTTGTTCAAATTAATGGTACAATTTCCTAAGCCAAATGCAGATGAGCAAGGTGTACTTATAACTGACGCAAAATATGTGCCATGTTCAAGGGTGACAAGGATCGACTGTTGCCATTCATTCTATGATGGAATATAATTTGACTCAATGATCACATTTTTTGGAATTTTTTTGTGTTTTTTATTTTTTAATACATTTTTCATGTATAAGCTTGAAAAAGAATAAATAATGCTATATTACACTGGAGGAAATGAGTGTTGCAAAGGTGTGCACCTGCGTTCCAAGGGAATGGGTCAGTCCTAGGAAAAGATAAAATTGCAAACAAGGGATGAGATAGTTATTTACACTCATCATGATATTACCTCCAAGGATAAAGGTCATTTAAACAAGAGCAATGTTTAATAGGCATTAAGTAGAAAAAAGTGATTGCAAAGGAAAAGCCACAACATAAGTAATATGCAACAAAGTAGTAGGAACACATGATCAAATGGATATTTTAACAGATGATGATGTAAACTGGCAAAAAATAGGGATCCCATTAAGAAATGGTTAGAAATGTATGAGAGAGAAATATGTGATTTCGAACTCCATGTCATGATGGTACTAATAGGGTGCCCAAGCCTATGAGAAAAATTCAGCATGGGCACCAAAGTGTTAATAGATTGTTGACTATAGTGTCCCATGTTCAATAGGCTCTTCTATCAGAATGATGAAAATGCAGATAGGATGGGTTGACACACCAACTTCCAAAAGGTTCAACCCTAGGGAAAATTTAGGTGGAAAAAGGTTAAAATTCATCGTAATAGAGGGATAAACTAAACCTATATGCATGCTTCCAATCCTGTACTTGGGTACATTTAAACCAAGTATTCTCCCAATGATCCCACAAAAGGTGCACTTAGGTGGGTGTAACTGAATGTTCATAAATTCAAGGATAGCTTCATATGATAATAAAATGTCATCCAAGAAGTCATGTGATTAGGGAGAGTTATCAACCTAGGTGGGTGATGTAACTAAATCATATTCCTCCTCCAAGGGAATACTTTGATCCAAATCTGTCGAAGCCATTTGAATAGCTTAGTATGAAGCTTCTATGGAAGATAGGCGTAAGTTAATATTTGACCTAACACATTATGAATAATTGAGGTTTATTACCACATCATTTTCCATGAATAAGCATTCCGTCGTAACTACTTGCGATAAATTTGAGTGCTCCACTAGAGTGGATTTAGGAAAATATGATAATGGGAAATATGCCTCAAACATTATGGTGAAAAATATAGAAACTTGTGGGATGGATATCAGTGGTGGGAGTGTAAAATTTCCCATGAGGAAGCATCTTTGAACATTCCTACCCAATATCTTGAACCACCTTTTGAACATCCCTAATGAAAGGAACATTCGATTGGACACTAGTATCGGGTTTGTGGTAATCTAACCAATTGACCATAATGATATTCCCTTGATGAGGGAACAAAATCACTCGAAACACTGAAGATACCACTGTTTTCACCATGTGAATCCAACTACGTCCCAATAGAAAATTGTAGTCTATGGGTGCATCCACCTCTTCAACTTCAACTGTAACTATTCCCCCCCCCCAATTCAATTGGGAAGGCAACAAAAATTCCATGAGGTGGGAACTAATGTCCATCAAATTCCTTAAGCATAGTGTGGGATGGAACTAAGGTGGGTGATCCTAATGCTTTCCAACATTTCAATGACATGACATAGGTCAAGGCCCCTTAATCAACTATGGTTTAAAAGTTTTCCTTCGGTGAGATGCCACTTTAATTTGAAAATCTATTTGTGAAGAGTTTTTACATGTTGATTGGTCTAAGTCAAATGTGATCAAAGTAGTATCAGATGGATCAACAACATCGATTATACACAATAGTGCCTTTATTTTTTCAAGACAACATTGCAATATGTCTAAGGATGGCATGGAGCATGGTGCTTGAGCTAGCCCCTCAACAACATTTTAGTTGTGAGAAGCTCACGCATTAGGAATATGGGTTGTTCTATGTAGAATCCCTTTGGGAGGGTGAGACACTATGTCAATGGCTAGTTTTTGAATGGTGAGAGAGCCACTTGGATGTGATGCCGATGGATCTGAAACACTAGGGGGGACATTGTAAGAATGAGCCCTTGTTTGGATTTTTTTTTTGAACATATAGATCTAAGCACATAAACTAAAGATACATACAGTGAAAATCAAATACGCAAACAACTAATTATGTAACAAGTGATTTATCCTAGATCATTACAGAAAAATAGAAGCAGATAGGAAGAAAAGAATGATGTATTTCATTAACTTGAATGAGTGATGGTGAACAATATTTATAAGGAGGCAATTTGAATTTGGGTTACAAGCAATTCAAATTGACGAAGCAGTGGTTTGAGACGATTTAATCTTAATTAGATCTTAATAACCCTTGGTTTGAGAAATTTGGTGGCTGCAAAATCTTATTTGATGGCTGCAAAATCCCTTCTATAACCTGCAAAAGCTTTATCATTGACAAAAATCAGTAGAACACTAACTAGTTTAGTACCACCTACTACTCTAATACCATATGAGATTTGAACATATAGATCTAGGTAGATAAAATAAAGAGATATACAATGAAAATCAAATTAGAAAACAACTAATCATGTAACAAATTATTTATCATAGATCATGACACAAAAATTAGAAGCAAATAGGAATAAAAGAATGATGTATTTCATTAACTTGAATGAGTGATGGTAAATGGTATTTATATGGAGGCAATTCTAATTAGGGTTAGAGGGAATTCAAATTTCCCATACAATGGTTTGAGATGATTTAGGCTTAACTAGAGCTTAAGAACCCTTAGTTAGCCATGCTAACTCTCCTTAACTAAGTTACGCTGACACATGACTTCATAGCCATAGTTCTCACTAAAGGATGCTCAATTAACTGATTGAATGAGCATGCAAAACCCTAATTAGGTCAAAGAAGGTGCTAATGGATAAATTTGGACATGAATGGCCAGTTAGAACCCGAGTTAGGAAAGTTCTCTTAGTTAGTAACTAAAGATGAACTCTAGAAGTCCTAAAATTAGGGAAACACTCCCCAAATCAAGGGAGCCACCCCCAAATCTAGGAATGCACCTAGGTTAGTCAAAATAGACATTAGGGTGTTGTTGTAAGTGGCATATAAGGTTTTTTAAGACCCTTAGAGATTATATTTAGGCTCTAGGGTGACTTATCTGGTCAAAATGAGTGAGTTTTTTCCCATTAGCATCATGAAGTCAAGGTCTAAGTTACTAGGAAAGAGAAATATGCTACGGAGAAGATATTTTTCTCTAACACCCCCCATAATCTTGACTAGAATTTGCAGCCATACCCATGCACATATAAAAAATGTGTCCCTACAATTTGTAGTCATATTAGGTACCCATGGACACATAAAATTGTTTGAAAATTGGGAAAGAGGGAAAAAACCACATGGGAACCCCCCCATAAAAGGGAATGTAAAAAAATTAATGTACTCGGAAAAATTTGTGCGAAAATTGGTGCATATTAGGAGAAAAGGATATAGCTTGGGAGACTGAAGAGACATGCTGAAGGTCTTATTTAATGAGAACTTGATTTGGGACAAGGTCTCCAATGGCTTCTTCAATTTGAACTTGATTTGGGACAAGTTATTCAAGGTCTTCTGAATATAGGATGCATGGAGTGGAAACTTCTAAAAGTGCATACATGCAGTTGGATGTGACAAATTTATTGTTGATCTTCTTCTTTTCCTTTTCTTTGAAGAACTATTTGTACCTGCAATCTTCTTCTTTATGTGGTACTTTATTCTAGTAAGGATACTATGACTATTCCTCTTCGGTATTGCCATCATCGGATTTGTAATATTCATAACATATCCTTTGTTTTTGCTCCCTTTTGCGTTTGTATGGGGTTTTTTTATTGCTTGCACCCTTCTTGGCCCCTAGATATCTAGAAGGTTCATTTAGGGTATAAGGTTCAACTCTCCTCCCTTGATCATGTCCAAGGCCTACTAAAGGAACCTATACACATAGTCAAAGGAAAAGGATTTGCTCGAGTGGCCCTTTAGGGTGGGTCAAGTTTCAACTATTGTCTCTAGATGCATGGAAGATTCATTTATGGATTAAGTCTTGGGTTTCTTTCCCTAACCATTTCTAGGGTCAAGAAACCCATTTTTAATGTTCAAAACCTCATAATGTTGTCTATACCTATATGAAGACAATGGATATATGGAAAGGTCCTTTGTGGTACTTCAATATGTCATTCTTGGTCATAAATGCTTAAAATGTAGTGCAAAAAATATTCTAATCGAGCCCAATTCCCCTATTAAAGGCCAAAGATGGCATAGTGACGATAAAACATGCATGCTTCAGGAGGGTGTATGCGCTTTGTAACACACATGCATCCTTATAGCGTGTGCATGTTCCTTACATTCATTTTTCTTGATATAATTGACAATTCCTAAATACGCATGTTTTTTGACTTAGTTGGTGTTTTTAAGTTAAGAATGAAAAACCTAGTGGTTTGGGCTTGGGATGCAAAAATATCAAATTCCATTTTTCACAATGCCTCTCAATAAATCCATTTTTTATGTTATTGTTATATAGGCTATACAAATCTTCCATTAATGAAATTGCAAACACATTTAGATTCATCAATCCAAATTCCAAATATATATCACAATTGACTTGAATGGGGATTCTTTCAATTCAATGCACCAATTTGCACATCAAACAATTTTGGATTTGGAAGAAGCAAATTGAGCCCTATCCAACAATATTGAAGACATGGAGTATAAGATTCCAGGGTTTCATGGTAAATCCTCTATTCTCCTGACTCCCTCGGGCGGAGATGTTTTATTAATGGAGGAGAAGATGCATACTTTGTCTCCTCTATGTCCTATCCTAGATATCACATCTAATGAGAGTGCTTTTTTCCTTCTACCACAAAAGAGCCTGATGGAAGCTCTTTCACTTTCCCTTCCACTTCTTGGTGATACGATACCCGTTATAATTTGAAGAAGAATGATGGTCAATATCATGAGCTAGCTCAGACTAATCAAACAACTCCCTCTTCATTGCATGGTAGGAAATCACTCATGGACCATGCAAATTTTGGTGCTGAGAAATAAATTTGTGCAAGTCGTCAATCCACCATCCAAAGGGCCCTTAACAATGCATCCCTCACCAGGGTTAATATATGAATTTATTGTCCAACAATATGAGAGGGATAGGGATCCCCTCTAAACTAATATCCCTAAATCTTCTGTTTCATCTTCATCATCCTGTAGTTCTATTCATTCAAGAAACTATGTGCACGATGAATCTAGCCTCAAAGGCTCTCAAAATGTGTTTTCCATAGTGGCTTTCCTTTTGGTGGACTCTTCAGGGAATTGAGGTGGTATCGCTATTGGATGGACATATTTTTTTTTTTAATTTTTATCTTTGCTCTTCGATATGCTCTCCTCACCACATTTTTTCCATGGTCTTCTCCAAATATTTAAACATAGAGGTAAATCTACTAAATCTCTATGCTCCTCACAACTGGGAGGACTTCTGGGAAGGCTTTTTGCAAATGATCTTTGGCTTGCCGCCACTTAATTCTTGGTGGGGACCTAAATTTAGCATTCTTTGAAAGTAAAATTTTAGGGGGATAGGGCCAGGAAAAACCCACTAGTATATTTATTTATGTACAATCTTGAAAAAAATTGGTGGACATTGAACTGGATATTTCGGGGCCGACATGGAAAAATAAATGATGCGGTTCATAGTTAATCTCTAAATGTATTGATAATTTCTTAATCAATGAAAATCTATTTATGAGTGTTGATGCATATCGATCCTCCATCCTAAAAGTTGCTCACTTAGACCATTTACCTATCTTGTTGGAACTATCCATTTTGTCTCAGAAACCACCAGTGCCTTTTGAGTTCAATCCACATTGGCTAAGTTATGAGGGCTTCAGGAAAATTGTTGCAGATCAATGGATTTGTTATAATCCAGACTCATGACTTCCATCTATGGTTTGCTTCCAAGAAAACCTAAATCGTATCAAACCATTGATTAAATAATGGGTCAAAATGAATTTTGCTGATTCAAGTACAGATCTTATTCAAATTGAGAAGAATATCAGTGATAAAATGTGTTTGTATAAGGAAGGTGTCCCTTCAGAGGAAATCAAGAAAGAAATCAACTTGATGGAAAAGGAGAAGTCTAGACTATTGGCATGGAATGAGGCCAACTTGCGTATGAAAAGTAGGGCACTTTGGATTATGAAGGGGATCCGAATACTGCTTATTTCCATCAATTTGCAAAAGGCAGGAAGGATATCAACACTATATGGAATATCAAGGATCAGGAAGGACAACAATGCTCTGATTTCAAATCTATTGCTGCAAATACCAATTCATGTTACAAGTCTTTATACATAGATCCCCCGAGAGAGCATATCTGAGACATCCTTGCTTCAGATTCCTTTTTCAATAGATGGGTGGATTAAGGGGAGGATGGTTCCCTTATGGATTAGGTAACAAAGGATGAGGTTCAAAAATCTCTCCTCTCCTTTTATCATGGCAAATCCATAGGACCAGATGTTTTGAGTGTTAGGATAATTAATACTATAAACTTTGTCCACCTTAGTATTATTTCCCTTTTCCTCGTATTGTGTTGACATAGATCTGTCGACAGGGGTTCAATTTGCACTATCGTCAACAAAAACCAACCAAAAACCCTTAAGTACCAGCCCATAAAGGTTTTACCCTTTCCGTAAACACCCGCGAAGCGAGTGAAGTCTCACCCGAGATGATTAAGGGATCTGCAGGAACCAAGTTTCCGCAATGGTGAAAGGACATGCATCTATTCCGATTCTATCACAACAGAAACTAGAGATTCACATTCACATACATTCATACATTCATCATTCACACATTAACCATGTAATCACCATTCACATATTCAATACATAATTTACATTCACATCAACAGGGTAATACTAGAGATCACATCAATGAAACCTTACAGAAAAGTCCACATAAACCATAACGCAACATTCATTATTCGACATAAACAGAGACAAAAGAACATATCCGAACATCTTCATGCATTAACTCATCAAAACCTGCAGTATAACCTTCACATAAATAGTTCAGAACACCTTATCGCGGATCCATACAAAACTGCTGAAAACAGAGCAAAACATTACAGAGTTCAATGATCTCCTTCCAAGATCAGATCGAATTCCCTTAGGCTTGCATTCATATTCTTATTTATAGCCAACTATGGTGGTTACAAAATGGTCCAAATGACCCTTTCTAACAAACTAAACTAATATTGCGCTTCCTCGTTCTCCGCGAATGGTCCTTTCTTCCACAGATGGTCTTTCTTTGCTGTTGTCGGCTTCCTCACTTTATGGGGTCTAACCTCATGCCAACAGGCCCCCAACACAAACTTTTGGCTCTCCCTCGAGCCACCTCAGCTGGCTTTGATGGAACTGTTCTCGTCCTTCAATGTGCTAAACTTCTGAGGCTGTTCTTTCCGTCTGGAGCTCGCTGTCATGTACTTCTCGAACTCATCCTCTAGTCTCTTGGTCATTGTCATGTACTTATCGAACTCATCCTCCAGTCTCTTGGAACCTTCATCATCTATTCCTTTGTGTCCGCTTGTTACCTTTGACCTTGGCTTGCGACTAGGCAAAAATTTCTCAACAACACCAACTTGTGGAGCGGGCGTGGTGGCCCGACACATCTATTTCACACATTTGATCATCCTTTGCTGGTGCCAGCATGCCTTTGTTTTTGGTACTTCTGCGGTCAGAGGGGCCACTTCTCTTCTAACTCTCGAAACTTGCTTAACCATCTCGGGTAAGGCCTTGTCGAAACGAAATGCACCATTGCAACTATCTCACTTCCTTTTTCCACAGCTTCCTTGAAATTGGTCATTTGACTTACTAACTCTCTACATCCAACTTATTGAATCTCTTCATTCGACTTACTAAATCGCTTCATTCGACTTACATCCTTCAATCGTTGCACCTGTATTTATGCTTTCTCCTCGTGTCCTTGATGCCTGATTATCAAATCATTCACAAAATATTTCCCATAGCAATCAGATTATGTCCTCAAGTGTGTCATCATCCATCTCCACCGTCTTCCGGTGATGCTTAGCCGCAGTAATCATGCGATGATTGGAATCCCGCATGCTAAAGATACTAAGCATTGACGAGCGATCGGTCTGGCCATGTATCCCACTTTTTGCCATAATTGCATTTTTTTTTTCGTATCTCAATTGCTATGCGCCTAATCATGGTGATAGGGTTTCAACCGATTCCTGTTTACTAGATTTGGAAACAATATCCCATCTAAACTTTGTAGCTGCACCACACCTCCGTCAGTGAAAAAATTTATTATGTAGGGACCTAACCAATGCATATGTAACTTACCTGGGTGCTTTGCAAACTTACTGTCGTATAACAGAACCATATCTCCGCAATGAAAGTGCTTTGGTGTAACGTGGCGATCATGCCAAGCCTTCTGTCGATCATTTTCTACATTTTGATTAAATCCTGCGATGGACTGATCCTCATCGAGTTGTATGAACTGTGCCAATCGTTCTTCCAGTGCTCTGTCGTCGCTCATTCCTATGGCTACTACGATGCGCAAAATTGGGATGATGTATTCCATTGGCATTACTACTTCCTGTCCATAGACTAACTTGAATGAGGTCTGTCCTGTCAGTCGTTTGCAAGTTGTGCAATACGCCCAGAGTATCGTCGGAATCTTCAAATCCCAATCGTCACGGTTTGTGTTGCACACCTTCGTGAGTGCATGCTCCAATATTTTGTTGAATGCCTCAATGGTTCCATTAGCTTGTGGATGATACAGGGTGCTCTTCCTATGTTGAATTTGAAACTCCTCCGTCCCCTGGTCACTCATTAGTATCTTTGGGCACCCAAATTTGGTGACCACGTTGTCGAAGAGGATTCTTGCTGCAGTTGTAGTTGTGCAATCCTTTACCTGTGCAGCTTCCTCCCATCGCATCAAATAATCAGTCGCAGTAATAATGTAGCATGACCCTGTTCTTTTTCCTGGTGGGTTGAGGGGTCCCACGAAGTCAACTTCCCACTTGTCGAAAGCCTGCAGTGTTAATTGTGGTACTAATGGAATTTCATCCCTTCGTGATGGATTCCCTGTCCCTTGACATACGTCGCATCTTTTTGCGTAGTCCACAACATCTCCATGCATCGTTGGCCACCATAGTCCCACTCGAAGGATCTTCCTAGCAGTGGCATGTCCTCCGTAGTGTCCGCCTGCGATTCCATCATGAGATTCCGCTAAAATCCTTTCTTGTTCATGCGGAAGGACGTATCGTCAAAGTATCTCATCCAGTCCCATCTTATATAGTTTCCCTGCAATCAGTTGAAAATCTGCAGCTCTGACGACTTGCTACTTCTTCTGGTTGGTAGTGAATTCCTCCGGCGCCTTCCCTGTTACCAAAAATTGAATAATTTTCTCATAGTGGTCATCGACGATTCTAACCCTGGACAACTAAGCATCTGTAAATCCTTCGTCAATGCTCCTTGGCTCTTCTATGGACTCTATCAGTGATAGATGGCCTGGTCCCGCATTCAGTTGTCCTGGCTTTACAATTATCTCAAAATCAAATTCTTGGAAGAGTAACAACCATTGATAGATTTCCTCCCCAACATAGGCTTGTTCACTAGGTATTTAAGTGTTGAATGATTGATGAACATTTTAAAATGCCCCCCTAAGAGATAGTGTCGAAAATTCTGTAAGGCGTAGACCATCTCCAAACCTTCCCTTTCTGTGGTCGTATAATTCTTCTCCGTAGTAGACAACTTTCTACTTGCGAATGCTATCGGGTGGTCTATTGTGCCTTCTCCTGGATGGGCCAAGATGACTCCTAGTGTGACTGATGATGCATCGACATGAATATGGAACTCCTTTGTCCAATCTGGAAATGCTAGTATGGGTGATGCAACCATATTTGCTTTCAAGATATCCAAACTCTTCTGGCACTCTTCATTCCATTTGAACTTGGCGTCTTTCTTCAACAACTTTTCCATCAACACCGTGATTGCTGCATACCCTCTAATAAACTTCCTGTAGTATCCCATGTGTCCCAACTTCGCTCTTAATTTCTTGACTATTATCGGTGGCGGGTAGGTCGACAATAATTGCGATCTTTGCAGGGTCGACCAACATTCCTTCCCTACAAACAATGTGCCCCAGTAAAATCCCAAACGGAGCGCAAAAAATGCACTTCTTTAGGTTCAACAAAATCTGGTGATGTCGACATCTTTCCAGCATCAATCGTAGATTCATGACGTGGTCCTTTACCAATTCGTACACTGTCCAATCATCCATGTATACTGCGAGAAATTTATGGATGTAGTCCTTGAACGTCGCAACTACTAGTCTTGAAAAAATTGCTGGTGCATTCTTCATGCTAAATGGCATCACCGTATATTGAAAACATCCCCATTCGGTGATGAAAGTTGTTTTGTGCCGATACTCCTTTTAAATGTTTATCTGGTGGTATCCAGAGAATCCGTCTCTGAAGGAGTATATTTCCTGACCGCCCCACTCCTTCTAATACTTCATCCGTAAATGGTGTAGGAAATGGATCGTGTAGGCATGCGTCATTCAACTTTCTTAAATCGAAACAGATCTTGACTTCGTCGGTTTTCTTATCTTGGACCACCATTGGGATGATCCACTCCGATTCATCGACTGGTCACTCCGATTCATCGACTGGATCTATAATACCTGCTTCCAGCATTCTCTCAATCTTAGCGTTCACCTGCTCCTTATATCTCGGATTCAACCGGTAAGGTCGCTGCTTGACCGGATTTGCATTGGGTTTCAGTGGGATTTTCATCTCGCCTAGGTCGCTCGAAATCCCTTTCATCTCTGAGAATTTTGTCGGAAATAAGTCTTGAAACTCGTGCAATAGGTCAGTCATTTTCGCAATAGCCGAGTCATCCCAGTAGTCTCTGATGCTTGTGAACTTGGGATTTTGTTCTGACCCAATGTTCACTTTCTTGATTCGCAACAGCTACTGAAACTTGTCGGAAGGCATATCTGGTGCCTTGACGCTGCGACTTCCTTCTGACTCTGGGATATACATGGCCCTCGGATCATCCTCATCATCTGGTTCTCTTGTTATGTTGCAACATTCCATAAGCATTTGGGGTGTCGCAGTCCATTGAAGTACCATCCATTTCTCTGTCGGAACTACGTTGAAGACTTTCTCCCAGACCTCCTATAATGCAGTGTGGATGAAGGGGTTTTCGTCGAAGA
Organism: Larix kaempferi; assembly: GCA_027924585.1. NCBI lineage: Eukaryota > Viridiplantae > Streptophyta > Pinopsida > Pinales > Pinaceae > Larix > Larix kaempferi. The sequence goes on along the minus strand of BSBM01000458.1, from coordinate 806,195 downwards.
AAGTGAAAGTTTGGATGAAGCCAATTTTTAGCTGTTCCCATGAGGTTATTCCACATCGCAGTTCTGTTGCGATATACCAACTTCGCGGTACTTCATCCAATGTGTGAATAAATGCAGGGACCCATTCCTTTTTCACTCTTGGTCCCCATTTGATTTCAAATTCATACAAATGCTCTTTCGGGTCTCTTCTACCATCATACTTCCTTCCACAGTATCCTTCAGTGTTGCCAAACCTAACCGTCATTAGGTGTTGACATAGTGGCCAGTTCGTTATAGTGGACTTGTGTGCTGCCCACCATCGCATTGGTGTAGCCTTTAGGGCTTCCTCCAAAGCCAATAGTCGCTGTGGTTTTGCCACTTTTTCTTCAAATTCGGTGATAAATGAAGCCAAGTTGGGAAATCCCTCATGTTAGGATATTCCTATACTCCATCCTAGTCCTACCATCCTTTCAGTTATTTTCATTATCAGTCTTGCATGCTGCCCAGTCATCAGGTTGACACCTCCAGCACCTAGTCCCTAGTCTTCCAGCACTCGGTAGCTTATTTCCACTCAGATTGATCCCTCTTAGCCAGTGATGCGCCCACTTCTCACCCACCACTTGAGAAGGGTGCCTTTTCTCACCTACCACTTTTGTTGTACTTTAGTTAGTTAAGTTATCATCAGTTCTTTCCTTGATTTAAGGCTAGACTGACTCTCAACTGACTGTATTACTCTGATGGACCTCCGATGAGACTTGACTGCCCATTCTGACTCCAGATAGCTCCTCATGCGCCCTCCACTGAGCCTCCTTCATTCAGTTAGTGCCTCCATGTGCCAGTTACACCTACCACACTCAGTTAGACTCAGTTTGAATGATGGTTGACAGTTACTTGTGCATTGATGACTCCACCGATGATGAGATAGACTTCTAGTTGTGCTTGATGACACTCCACTGATTTTGGATCTATCCATGCAGGATAATTCGAATCACACGTAGTGTATTCGAATCCTAAGCATTGTATATTTACTGTTTCACTATTCAGATTAATGTAACATGTGTAATTATTTTGCCTCTATCTGAGCTCCTTTGGATCTATGTTCTACTTCTATATTCTTCTTCTATTATTCCTAAATTATTTCATTGTGAGGTTCACATCATATCTTGGAACTACTGTGAGAATTTTCACATGGTATCAGATCCATTTGAGAGTATATTCTACGTCCATTCTTGAGAGTTTTTTGCATGTATTTCGAAGTTCCAGCAGTTGCAGCAGTAGTATCAGCAGTTTCACTTTTGCACTCGTTCCAACAGTCAAGATGAGCAATTCGAATGCTTTTTCCTCTCCTATAATCCTCACTCCATTCAATTACTTTGATTGGAAGAGAGAGATGAAAATACACTTGTGGAATAAAGGGCTATCCATATTGGTTTTTGAAAAAGATCCCATACCACATACAGTTGTGGAGAGAACCAAGCATCTCAATAAATTGGATGAAGCCTTTGGTTACATATGCATTCATATGTCTAGAGATTTGTTGTTTCATATTGAAGGATTGAAGTCTCCAAATGAGTTATGGACAAAATTGGAGAGTCTTTTTGGTAAACAAGATGGGCTAAGAGGCCACATTCTCGAAAATGAATTGGTTGCCCTTCAACCTAGAAATTTTGAGACCATTCAAGAATTCTTCTCAAAATTTAAGAACTTGGTTTTGAAATGCAAGCAGTGTGGCATCACTAAAACTAATGAACAATTGGTGCTCTCCATTCTGAGCAAACTAGGATCTCAGTTTTCAGTCTTTGTATCTACCTTCCATTCTGGACGAATGTCAATCCTTGGATGGAAGTTTTCAACCTTTGAAAACTTCACTGAAGCTCTCATTCAAGAAGAGGACAAATTGATTCAAATGGGTGCCATCAAGGCCTCCAAAGATCAAGCTCTTCTAGCTGGAGGATCAAGTGGGACGAATGTGAAAGGGAGGCAAAAATACAAGGATAAGAAGCCATATAAATCCAAGCTGACTGATAAGTCAAGTCCATCAAAAGGATCCTCCAGCTCCAAGAAGGACAAACATAGGAGATCTACATGTCCCTATTGAAAGAGAGGATACCATTCTTAGAAAGCTTTGCATGCACAAGAAAATAGACCTACTAACCAAGCTTCTTGAACAAAACAAAATTGCTATTCCAAAAGATGCAAAGATGTCTGATTCTGGAAGTGGATATGATGGTCATGAGGATTGCCATGCATTGATGGCCGGGTTTTCAAAATCAAAATTCCTCCTCATAGATTCTAGAGCCTCCAATCACATGGTTGCCTCTCTAGAATATTTTTCCTCTTTAGATCTCAAAGATGGGCCTACTATTCACATGGGAGACAACTCTCAGATTTCTGCCAAAGGATTGGGTATAGTACATATGGAGCATGGCAAGTTCAAGAATGTTCTTGGTGAGCTCTCAGAATGGATACCTAATAAGGGCAGCTGGACTAAGATCCTACTTTAATTATCAACCCGGGGGACGTACAAACTTTAGAGGTGCAGGCACTATATGTTCTCTCTAGGATAGTCTTTGTCGAAGTTGGGTGTTTGTATCAATGTTTTTTAAGAGTTCCCTAAAAATGATTCAATAAATTGTAAAAAGGATTGTTTAATCTATGGAGGTGAAATTCCTATGCTAAGAAATTCAAGTATTGAAAACAGGAAATCTAGGTCTAAGAAATAAAATGTAGGAAACAGCAAGCATATCTTTCAGAATTAACTTGCAAAAAGCAGTAAAAATTATACTATGGAATTGAATACTGAAAACATAACAGATCTATTCTAACGTAATGAAAGCTTGAGCTCTAACTTAAGGAGTAATTACTGTAAATCGAATGCATAAAACTCAAAGTTTGATCTAACATAATCTAATGCTAAAGCTAAATTCGGAATGCCATTATCTAATGCTGCAATTTTTATCCAAACATTAAAGAGTGAATGTCATCATCTATCCAATAAATACTGAAAGAAATCAATCTCTATGAGCAGTTCTAATAATGAAATGAATACATAGGCTTAAGACCTAGATCGCTGCTTCAGAAGTAAATGCAAGTACTTAGAGAAATAGGTGTTAAATTTTGCCTTGGCGGAATGCTGCTATAGGGCTACAGACACAACATTACCAAACTATAAAGTGCATTATAATGAACTACAGACTCAGAAAGGTTCAACTGCTATAGAAATCAGATCGTGCGGTTTAAAGACTATTTAAAATACTCTCATCTGCAATATAGATTCATCCAATGTAAAATACACCATGAGAAATACCTGAACAATGAGATCTCCTGACTTACGTGTTGGAGGGCCCCTCTCCAAACCATACTCAGGAGTGAAAGGAACTTATAAACGCTGAATTGCAAGTAACATCAAGTCTTTAATTAAAACAAGAACTTCATAGTTTAAAACCAAGTCTGTAACACAACTGGCTGGATAGTATAAAATGTAAAACAATAATTCTCCAAAATAGCAACAGGGGCCTCTCGCTACCCGAGAGGTCCATATTTATATAATTCTAATGCTTAACCTAACTAAATGTCTAAATGCCGATTCTCTTTGAACAGGAGTTCGTTCTCTACAGATCAGGAAAAAGGCACTGAGTTTGGTGAGGTTCTTTCAGTTCTTCACTTGATTTGCGCGTTGTCCTTTAGTGCACCTACACCTGCTCATTCAAACTCGTTTGTCATGCAATTATCTCATACAACGCTTTCAAAACATAACAGAAATAATCTCTTAAACAACTTCATTAAATAATTAAGGTAAATCATTTTCCCACAAAACAAGTGTATTTCTTCTCCCTTTCTTGTGTTTTTTCTATGGGGAAAGGCCTATCAAATACTTATATTTTGGACCCATCATTCTCCCCCATACTTGAAGGATTTACCCATCCATGGGTGACGTATTCAGCTCTTCAACAACTTCTCTGATGTCCCATGCTACCACCCTGGGGGTTCCTGCTTGCCTGTAGTAGCCCATGCTCTGATCTTCTTTGACCCATGCCCTCCTTTCTTCTTCCTCATTAGTCTGTTCCTTAATAACCGGGGGAAGGAAGAAAGGAGGATTCAGCCTCATTCCAATCCATCTGATTTGATTCCTTATCAAGGATTCTCTGTAAAGTTTGGCTTTGAATAGAGTAGCTGCAAGTCTGTTAGGGGGGTGGAGCTCTCTCCTTTTAAGGTCATTTTCCACCCTGCACCATCTCTCATTAATGGACTCATCAACTTCTTTATGTGTGCTTTGGAGAGTGACATCAAAGTGTGCCACAGCCTCTTGTTGCTTTGCAAGGAGAATAGGGATCAGCTCCTCATCCTCGGTGAGGATCCGATGATTGTAAATTATTCTCTCAGGGTGAGTCACCTCTGCCTTGATCATTAAGGGAGTCTGCCATTTTGATGCAACATAGAGGTGGTAGTCCTGAGCTCATTCGATTTCATGATTCATACATGAACATAGTGCCCTCAACTGGAAATTGCCCATGTAAGGGTTTGGCGACCAGTTGGGCGAGCTAGGGACTACAAAATTGTGTAAGAAAAATTCGCTTAACTGGTCCTTCTCCAATTTTGTGGCATTCGGAGATGCATCCATAAATTCTTTGGGGGAATTTATCTCTATCGGGAGTCCCTGTTTTAATCTTCGAAGCTGGAATTTGCTCCATTTTTCTTGTAGATAAACTGCGTAGACTGCTGATGGTGGCTTGAGGTCCCGTAGTTGGTCATATATTTTAATGGTAGTAGCCAAAGTGTCCTTTAGTTGAACAATCTCCTGGTCCTTTTTGGCTAGCTCATCTTGTGCCTCAGCCAGTTTCTCTTTGAGTGCTGAATTTCTCTGTTTAGCCAGTCTTAGCTCCTCTGCATGATGCATTTTTAGAATTTGTGTCTTCTCAGATGAGAACAGGGGTGATGCAGGATGGATTCTTGATTCAATTTTCAATGTCTCCAACTCCTTTCTGAGCTTTTCTAATTCTGCCCGTGCCTCAGCCAGCTGATTGACGACCCCAGGGTTTTCATTATGCTCAGGAGGGTTCCCCTAGGGGTTGTCTTGCTCTTTTTGTTCATTTCGTTCTTCTTCTGCCTCCTGTTCTTCTGGTTCATCCTGCATTTCTTGTTCATCCTACTCCTCTTCTGTAGTGGGATCCTTCTGATCTACCCACTGATCATCATCCTCATTTGATACATTTTGAACTATGGGACTGGGTTCCCTACTCTTTTCCTTGGTAATTCGGATTCTGGATGCTTGTGTGAATCTCTTACTTCTTCTCTTCGTCTCTTGATTACTGGCAGGAATCCCTGGGTTTGTTTTGGGGGAGTCATCTCTTGAATGCTTGATTTTCACCAGGGTATCAGCCACACTGTCCAGGTCAATTTTCCTCTTCGCCCCTGATGTAGAGGCGGTTTTGTTCATTGCTCCTGGTGGTAGGGATACACCAGCTATGGTTGTACCCTTCATTCTTTGAACATCTTTAGCAGATACCAACACAAATTCTTCCCAAGAAAGCTCTGGTATTTGCGCCTTTAATTCCTCACAAACGATTAACTTGATCAGCCCATGATGGGCTAAGGCATCCTCCTTACCTTTAATCACCTTCTTGCTCATTTCTGCTAGAGATTGGAGTAGGTAGTATGGAATACTAGTGTTGTTGTTTGGTGGATGATGGGCCCTATTCCTTAACAACTCTAGAATTCGAAAATGGAAAATGGGGACATAGCTCAACCTACCAGAGCATGTGATGTACTTCTGAACGATTGCAGCCACTTCCTCCCATGGTGTTGGCATGGAGAGTCTTTTGACTCCGTTTTTGTCTTCGTCATAGACCTCTCCTTGCTCGAAGAATGTTGTCTTTGCTTCATGGTTTTCCTCCCTGTCATCCCTGCTCCAATGCAAACCCCTCTGTAGACTAGTGAATTTTGCAATCACATCATCATCCAACTTTATACGTAACCCCTTCACTCAGGTGACGAACTGTTCATCCTTGATATGTTTAAAATTTCTTGCAAACTCAAGAGCCACCCCTGTATTGTACCCTTTCAATCCTAGGATGAAAGGCATCTAGCCTGTGCTGCAGATGGTTGTTAATATTCTCAGGTTCTGGTAAATGGTGCTGTGCTCTTCTAGTTCACTTTTCTTGAATCCCTTTGTCATCTTAAAATCTCTCCTGTAATCAACAAAACCAAAAATTTGAATTGTGGCTTTTATCTCAACTGGTCGGGGTCAATTATAGGCTCGGGAACTGAATTGCTGGCTGAGTGACCACGCTACTTCCGGTTCCTTGTGTCTGGAGAGTTCTAAGAGGTTCGCATTTGAAAATTGGTCCTTTGGACGATTATACAACCTTACTTAATGTGCCTTCCTGCACTTAACCTCATCATTGCTCAGTGTACTTGCCACTTTATCCCTTTCTTTCCATAACCAAGCCCTTCGTTTCGTTTCATGATTGTACTTTTGCACTTCTGCTTCGATTATTGGAAAGTATGGTGGTTTTATGCGGGTTCATCATTTGCTGATATGACAGGGGTGTGCAATCATGATTTTGTAATCTGAACCTTTCCCTTATGCTCCGATTATTGGGAAGTATGGTGGTTTCTGCGGGTTCATCATTTATTGATATGATGGGGGTGTGCAATCATGATTTTTTAATCTGAACCTTCCCCCCCCAACTTTATTGAAAAGCTGTCCTCAGCTTAAGAAAAAACCGTTTTGGGGATAATGATTTGACCGTAAGAATATAACAAATATGTTTAGAGATTACCTTGTTATGCCTTAGTGTACCTGAGATGATGAGTTTGCTCGATTTCTGTGTGTGTAGGATTCTATAGTAGATTCGGCATGTTTCGTAGTAAATTCTGGCATGTTAGTAGTTCCTTGTGCTGTGTGCATTTTTCTTTGGCTCGTTTGAAATTGTTGTATCACCTTCATTTGAAATTCGTTCCATTTCTGATTTGACATTGTGATAAAGCTTTGCAATGATTTTTGATCTCATTCTGTGCTGGCTCGCTTGAAGATGTGGTAGGCTTATGTGTTCAAATGGTAGAGTTGATTAAACATTGTGCTTTGATTTATTCCTTTAGTGGTAGATATCTTTGCTTGCTCTCTTGAATAGATGTCTGGTTCACTTGATTGCTGTGGATGTTTGATATTTAGGCTCGCTTGATTGCTGTGGATGTTTTGATACTTCTTTTGGTTCGCTTGATTGCTGTGGATGTTTGATAATTGTTTGGATCGCTTGATTGCTGTGGATGTTTGATAATTCTCTAGCTTGCTTGCATATTGATGTTTCTTTTGCTTGATATTTCTCTTTGCAATTTTTAATGCTCCATCTTCATAGGTATGTATGTGGACCTATAATTTGGCCTGTTATTCATTCAACTATATTTATTTCTCTGTCTTTTTTTTTTCCCTTTTATTTTTTTGCTTCTTTTTCATTTTTCATTTTTTTTCTCTTTTTCTCTTTTCTCATCATTTTTTCAATAAAATTCCATATTCTCTATCAGCATTAGTTGTTGCTGGTAGAGTACGCGTGTAAAATCTTCCTTTGATTGTGGTTTCTTGTAAAGTTTTAGCCGATGTCCATTCACTATCATGGGAAACTGTTGTTCATCTATTGTAATAATCTTGACTGCTCCATTTTCATATATATGCTCAATGATGTAAGGTCCTAGCCATCTAGTTGTTAGTTTTCCTTTGAATGTGTGAAACCTTGAATCATAGAGTAGTGCCCAGTCACCTTCCCTAAACATTTTATCCTTTAGGTGCTTGTCATGCCACTTCTTTCTTTGCTACTGGATGATTTCTGTGTGGGCAAGTGCTTGTTGGCATTGCTCATCCAGTTGATTCAATTGTAGCATGCATTCTAGTTGTATTTCTGATAGTTCCATGTTCAACTCTGCTGCAATTCTTAGTGTTTTTATTTCAAATTCAATTGGCAGCATGAATTTCTTTCCATATACTAACTCATAAGGTGTGAATCCTGTTGTTGTCTTCCATGTGGTGTTATAGGCCCAAACTGCCTCACTTAATCTGTCAGCCCAATCTCCTTTGTGGAGTTGGACTGTCTTTGTCAGAATCCTCTCTAATTATCTGTTGGTGACTTCTTCTTGACCATTTGCTTGAGGGTGATAGGAGGAGGACTGTCCGTGCTTGACATTGTTTCATTTCATCAAGTCTTCTATTAAGTTGGATGTGAATTGCGGGCCTTGATCAGATACTAGTTCTCTCGGTACTCCAAACCTGTGAAATATTTGCTCAGTGAAGAATTTTGCTACATTGTTTTCATTGGCTGCAGTAAGTGCTGCTACCTCTGTCCATTTTGTGAGGTAGTCAGTGCATACTAGGATGTAGCTTTTTTGATTTGACTGTGGGTTGATTGGGCCAACGAAATCAAATCCCTATTTTTCGAATGCTTCCAAGGAAATTTGTGGATGTAGGGGCATTTCTTCTTTTTGTGTTGGTTTTCCCATCCTTTGGCAGTCATCACAGTCTGAAACATATTCATAAGTATCCTTGTGAAGTGTTGGCCAATAGTATCCTGTTTGTAAAATCTTATAGGCTCTCCTCTTTGCAACATAGTGTCCTCCACATGGTTCATTGTGAGTGGAGTGCATTATGTCATGCATTTCATCTTCTTTGATGCACCTTATGAGTATTTGATCAGGTCCTTGTTTGAATAGCATACCTTCTATCCACGTGTATGTTGCACTTTGACTTATTACTTTTGTCTTTTCTTTATAACTGTAATGTTCTGGAAATTTTCCAGACACTAAATAGTTTGCTATGTCAGTAAACCACGGGCTTCTTGTGGACAAAAGGTGCTCATCTGGAAAACTATCGTTGATTACTTCACTGTCTTGTCCATGTGTCAGCCTAGATAGAAAGTCAGCCACTACATTGTGTTTACCTGGCTTGTCTAAAATGGTGATGTCAAACTCTTGAATTAGTAGCAGCCATCGAATTACTCGAGCACTTGTGTTTGGTTTGTTCATTAGATATCTTATGGATGAATGGTCTGTATGAACAAAAACTTGGTAGCCAGTGATATAGTGCCTGAATTTATTAATGGCATGTATGACAGCCATAAATTCCTTCTCTGTTACAGTATAATTTAATTCTGCCCCTACTAAATTCTTACTATTATAATATATTGCATAGGGCTTCTTCTCTTTTTCTTGTCCAAGGACAGATCTGATTGCCTTATCTGATGCATCAGAGTGGATGTGGAATGGTAGTGCTCAGTCTGGTCCTTGGAGTATTGGAGCTATAATTGTTTTCTCCTTGATATTTTCAAATGCTGTCATGCAATTGTGTGTCCATATGAACTCAGTGTCTTTTGTGAGAAGTGAAAAAATCGGGGCAGCAATTCGGCTATAATTTTCAATAAACCTTCTGTAGTACCATGTTTTCCCAAGGAAACTTCTAACATCCCTTTGTTTAACAGGTGGTGGCAGCGTTTTGATTACTGATACTTTTGCTTGGTCAACCTCTATCCCTCTTTGTGATATATGGTTCCCTAGAACGATGCCCTCTTCCATTAACATTCTGCATTTGTCATTGCTAAGGCATAGGCTCATCTTAATACATTTTTTTAATACAAATTCAAGATGGCTCAATGCTTGGTCAAAGTTTTGTCCATAGGGTGTGAAGTCATCCATGAAGACTTCCATTTGATCATTTATGAAATCAGAGTATATACTTAGAATGGCCCTTTGGAATGTTGCTGGAGCATTACATAAGCCAAAGGGTAGTACTCTGTATGCGTAAGTACCCCAAGGACATGTAAATGTTGTCTTATCTTGATCAGTTGGTTGTATTAAAATTTGGTTGTACCCACTGAAACCATCCAAAAATGAAAAATATTTGTTGCCAGCTAATGTGTCTAGAACCTGATCTATAAATGGTGGTGGAAAGTGATCTTTCTTGGTTGCTTTATTTAGCTCTCTGTAGTCCACACAAATTCTCCATTTGCCTCCTTTTGTAGGCACTATAACTAGTGGGGAGACCCATTCGTTGTCAGAGATGGGATATATGAACCCTGCATCTAATAACTTTTGTAGTTCTACTTTGACAATGTCCTTTAATGCTGGGTTCAATCTCCTTTGTGGCTGCCTGATAGGGATAAAACCCTCTTTGATGTAAATATAATGTTTGCATATATCATGGTGTATACCTTTCATGTCTGCATATTTCCATGCAAAAGCTTTATGTTGTTCTGATAATACTTTCATTAATTGATTTTCTTGCTTTGGCTTGAGATTGGAATTAATGTTGACTGGCTTCCCAGGCATGATTTCCACTGTCTTTACTTTTTCTGATTGCTCTTCCATATGTAGTACTTCTGCCCACATCTTATTTAAGTTCTGGCTTGAACTTTCGCCTTCTTGTTGCTGTTCAGTGTCAAAAAAACTTTCAAGACTAGCATTGTTAGAATATGCATTTTGTATAAAGCTATCTATATGCCCATCTTCATCTATTGCTTTCAATGATAGTGCAGCATCAATTGTTAGGACATGTTGTGTGTTTGGATTTGTTGTGTTGTTACAGTCATCAGTCCAATTTTGATACTCTAAATCTGAAGATTTCCTTGCTGGTGGGTAGATGGTGATTTTCTTTCTGGCAAGTCCACTGGTGATAGTCATGTTTCTTGATCGACAACCTATGTAAGCATCTGCGGTTGCCAACCAAGGTCTTCCCAGTATGATTGGATAACCACTAAGTTTACTTTTGACCTCAATGACTATGAAATCAGTTGGGTATTCCCAGGATTCAATATTGATCATAATGTCCTCTAGCATCCCTTCGGGTTTCACAGTGGATGTGTTAGCTAGTTGGAGTACTGTTGTGGTTGGTCTGACCATTGATTGGAGTCCCAAGTATAGCATGGTTTCCTTAGTCATGATGTTGATCGCAACTCCCAAATCTATTAAGCTTTTATTTATTTGCTTGCTATTGATGGTGACGTTCACTATAGGACTACTTGGATCAAGATATTTAGGGTTAATTATGACACCCAGCATTAAATCAGCCAATTGTACCACTACATTTATGGTTGGCGGGTCACGTTTCCTCCTCCCAGGTTTCTTCAGACAATTCTCCCTAATAAATTTGTTGTAGATGGGCACATCCCTTATGGCTTGTAAAATGGGGATTTGGATGTTTAAGTGTTTGAATTCGTTTAAAATTGTATTTTATTCCTCTTCTTTCGTACTTCGTACAAGTTTCTTTGGAAATGGAGGGTTTCTGTTGCGTGGGAGTGGTTGGGTTTCGTCCTCAGGAGGATTTGGTTCATCTGGATGCTGAACATAGGGTTCTGTTGTTTGTTCTTGAGTTTCAGGTTGTTGGATATTGTGTGGGAATGTATTCTGCAATGTTTTTCCAGATCGGAGGTTTATTTCGTTTATTTCCATGGTGTCTACGACATAGGTAGGAAATTGTGTGATATCAACATTATAAGTCTATTGCTGCTGTGGAGGTCTGTTATTATTAGGTTTTGGGATTGGTTGGGATGGAATTGGTGGGGGTCTGGGGGGTGGTTGAGTCTGTGGGGGTGGCATAATAAGTGGCTATTGTAATGGGGCCCTCCAATTTGATGGATGGGGGTATTGATTTGCATAATTCATGGTTGATGGAGGGAACGGTGGGGGGTAAGGAGGGTAAGATGGTGGGTAATAAGATTGTTGATAAGGTGATTGATAAGTTTGCTGATTTTGCTTCCATTGATTTGGATTTGGCTGTGCTTGCCATGGAGTTGGTGCAGAGTTCCAATTTTGCTGGCCTTGATTATAGTAGGCTTGATTGCTAGGTTGATATGGTCTAACAAAGTTACTCCTCCTTTGGTTTATAAAACAGAGCTGTCTATTGCTCCTTCAGTTGCGGGATCTTGAAAAGCAGCCTTACATGAGGGTAAGAGGGGACATTTATCAGTGGAGTGGTCGTCAGTGCAGACACCACATATTTCTATGGTGTTTAAAGTTCACTGCCCCTTCTCATGTTTCTTTCTACAATGAGGACATAATATTGACAAGGCTTGGTTAATTTCATCCTGCCTCTTTTATTTGTAGTGCATCAAGTTGCATGGCTAGAGATTGTAAGATGTCGGTCTTCATGTCATCTAATAGGTTTACTAAGTCAGATTTTGTAAGATTGGGTCCTGAAGATGATGAGGATCCTATGGGTAGATGTGTATCTCTTATCCCATTCTTGCTTTTCCTAGACCTAGAATGGTTTTTGAAGATCTGTAGTATTTGGTCATAAGTCTTCTGAAATATGTCTCCATCTCCCAAGAGGTTTAAGATCTCAAAATTCTACTCTTTAATCCCCCCAAGAAGGACAAGTTTCAGCGATTCAGGGTCTAGGGTGCAATGGTTAGCTCATTTGTAGTTGAGCTGAAAACGTTGGGCATAATATTCTAAGGATTCACGGTCTCCCTGCTGCATCCTAAATATTTCATCCCTTGTATCCTTTGCTTTGTAGTAGTCCCTATACTTTTCTAGGAATGTCTGTTTCATTTGATCCCATACTATTTCCTTCTAAACTCATGAACCACCTAAGTGATAAATCTTTCAGTGTGGAGGGAAAAAGCCTCAGCTTTTGTGCATTTGTAGTATAATCAAAAGATCTACAAACTACTTCAAACTCAAACAGGAATGTGTCAAGATCTTCTGAAGTCAATCCATGGAAGTTTGGCAGATTGTTAGGGTTGATATTCTTCATCCTGGCATCTCCAAGAGGTATGCTAATGCGAAAGGTGAAAAGCTCCATGGGTTCCTCTTCTTCAACAGCCATAGTGGTGTTTGAGCTGGAATTATCAGAGAAGTTGTCTCTATTTGGATCGTATGTGGAATCAGTTTCATTTTTAGAGTTTGGGGATCCAAACTAAGAGTGGTCAGAATTGTTGTCACCATTATTGCTCATGGGACGCCTAGGCAGAAAGCGTCCAAACCTATCCCTTTGCCGACGAGGCATTCATTGGTGGAGTCTTTATGTGTTTTTTTTTTTGCTTTTGAAGATGTCTCCTAAAATATTAACACCTCCCCGGCAACGGCGCCAAAAAGTGGTGAGCTCTCAGAATGGATACCTAATAAAGGCAGCTGGACTAAGAGCCTACTTTAATTATCAACCCGGGGGACGTACAAACTTAAGAGGTGTAAGTACTATATGTGCTCTCTAGGATAGTCTTTGTCGAAGTTGGGTGTTTGTATCAATGTTTTTTAAGAGTTCCCTAAAAATGATTCAATAAACTATAAAAAGGATTGTTTAATCTATGGAGGTGAAATTCCTATGCTAAGAAATTCAAATATTGAAAACAGGAAATCTAGGTCTAAGAAATCAAATGCAAGAAACAGTAAGCATATCTTTCAGAATTAACTTGTTGAAAGCAGTAAAAATTATACTATGGAATTGAATACTGAAAACATAACAGATCTATTCTAACGTAATGAAAGCTTGATCTCTAATTTAAGGAGTAATTACTGTAAATCGAATGCATAAAACTCAAAGTCTGATCTAACATAATCTAATGTTAAAGCTAAATTCGGAATGCCATTATCTAATGCTGCAATTTTAATCCAAACATTAAAGAGTGAATGTCGTCATGTATCCAATAAATACTAAAAGAAATCAATCTCTATGAGCAGTTCTAATAATGAAATGAATACATAGGCTTAAGATCTAGATCGCTGCTTTAGAAGTAAATGCAAGTACTTAGAGAAATAGGTGTTAAATTTTTCCTTGGCGGAATGATGCTACAGGACTACAGGCACAACATTACCAAACTACATAGTGCATTATAATGAACTGCGGAATTAGAAAGGTTCAACTGCTACAGAAATCAGATCGTGCGGTTTAAAGACTATTTAAAATACTCTCATCTGCAATATAGATTCAGCCAATGTAAAATACTCCATGAGAAATACCCGAACAGTGATATCTCCCGACTTACGTGTTGGAGGGGCCCTCTCCAACCCATAATCAGGAGTGAAAGGAACTTATAAACGCTAAATTGCAAGTAATATCAAGTCTTTAATTAAAACAGAAACTTCATAGTTTAAAACCAAGTCTGTAACACAACTGTTTGGATAGTATAAAATGTAAAACAATAATTCTCCAAAATAGCAGCAGGGGCCTCTTGCTACCCGAGAGGTCCATATTTATATAATTCTAATGCTTAACCTAACTAAATGTCTAAATGCCGATTCTCTTTGAACAGGAGTTCGTTCTCTACAGATCAGGAAAAATGCACTGAGTTTGGTGAGGGTCTTTCAGTTCTTCACTTGATTTGCACGTTGTCCTTTAGTGCACCTACACCTACTCATTTTGTCATGCAATTAGCTCATACAACTCTTTCAAAACATAACATAAATAATCTCTTAAACAAATCCATTAAATAATTAAGGTAACTCATTTTCCCACAAAACAAGTGTATTTCTTCTCCCTTTCTTGTGTTTTTGTTGTGGGGAAAGGCCTATCAGATACCTGTATTTTGGACCCATCAGTTCTATTTGTTCCCTCCTTGATAACAAACTTGTTATCTATATATCAGATGACTCACATCAGATCACCTAAGGAGGTGACCTTTGGTCCTGACACAGTTGATATCACGAAAATCTCTACTGGGAAGACTATAGCGAAAGGGTTTGCAAATCATGCCTCCAAGGCATATGAGTTCTCTCATTTGCTTCCCTTCTCTCTTCCTACTCCTTCAGAATTTGATGAAGATTCAAGTGACTCTTCTTCTAATGAAGATGAAGATGAAGATCTTGATGTTGAGATCAAAGATCCAGCACCAACACATGTTCTCAATCTAGAGTCAAGGACAATATGGGCTCACACAGTCCTTGCACCTACTGAGAACACAGTTGAGGATTCATTTGATCACATAACTACTAGACTTCAACATCATGCCAACCTTGCATTGTGCCATCTACCTCTCCATGAGAGATGTAGCATGATGATGGGGTTCTCTCTTCCATCCCTTGGGAAGACTCCTCATGATCCATTCACTCCAGTTGCAGAAATAATTCCTGAAAGACTTGCTTCGTCCAACACATCCTCTACACAGTGGAAGGCAGATCAGAAGACCAAATCCAGATCTAGTACCTATTTTGACATCCTACAGGGGATTAGCTTGCCAAGTTTTTTGCAAAAGTTTTCACTGATGAAAGCTTCTTTATTTTCTGCTTAGTATGATGGGTCTTTGAGTTATTTACTGTTCTTTTGAGGGGGGGTATTTTTCCCATGAGTTTTTTCCCCATTTCCTCGGTTTATGGACAGTTCTTTTTATCATTTACTTTGATTGTATGGGTGACCTTTGGTCCTAGTTACCAGGGCCCAGGATGGTTTAAGGGGGGGTTTTAGGATATTCCTATACTCCATCCTAGTCCTACCAGCCTTTCAGTTATTTTCATTATCAGTCTTGCATGCATTTATGCATGCAGCATGCATTCTACATGCATTACATGCATCCGCATGCTGCCCAGTCATCAGGTTGACACCTCCAACATCTAGTCCTTAGTCTTCTAGCACTCGGTAGCTTATTTCCACTCAAATTGAGCCCTCCTAGCCAGTGAAGCGCCCACTTCTCACCCACCACTTGAGAAGGGCATATTTTCTCACCTACCACTCCTGTTGTACTTCAATTAGTTAAGTTATCATCAATTCTTTCCTTGATTTAAGGCTAGACTGACTCTCAACTGACTGTCTGACTCCGATGGACCTCCGATGAGACTTGAATTCCCATTCTGACTCCAGATAGCTCCTCATGCGCCCTCCACTAAGCCTCCTTCATTCAGTTAGTGCCTCCATGTGCCAGTTACATCTACCACACTCAGTTAGACTCAGTTTGACTGATGGTTGACAGTTACTTGTGCATTGATGACTCCACCAATGATGATATAGAATTCTAGTTGTGCTTGATGACACTCCACTGATTTTGGATCTATCCATGCAGGCTAATTCGAATCACACCTAGTGTATTTGAATCCTGAGCATTGTATATTTACTGTTTCACTATTCAGATTAATGTAACATGTGTAATTATTTTGCCTCTATTTGATCTCCTTTGGATCTATGTTCTACTGCTCTATTCTTCTTCTATTATTCCTAAATTATTTCATTGTGAGGTTTACATCATCTCTTGGATCTACTGTGAGCATTTTCACACCTCATACGTTGGTAGCTCGCATTATTTTGTAGCTACCCTTCCCAGCGACTGAGTGATCCGTGCACACCTCCTAAATGACACTTCATGCAACAGATTCTACCAACTTTCAAGTGCTTCGTCCGAATATGATGACGCCGAACTGCTACTTGCGACACCCTAACTCTCCATCTGCAATCGGATTGATGTAGTCTTCAGAGATGTTGTAAATATTGTCCCATACCTCAGTGAATTCGTCCCTTGTAGTCTCAACATATCTCTTCCCTTCCATGGGGTCAATATGTGTGACTACCCTTATCTCACGGTTCTTGAATGACATAGTTCTTTTCTTGAAGTTGATAATAGCCTGATTCTCCATCGTCCAGTCTATTCCTAGCAGCACTAGATAGGGGCTTGTGTTTTCAACAATATCGATCACATCAAAATATGCATATGTTTTGAGTCCCTCGATCTCAACGGGGACCTGGCATAGTCGACCGATTGGGGTGACCTTACTCTAGTTTGCTAGTCATAGTTGTACTGGGGACCAAGCCAACTGTGGTTTCCCCATCGTTTCCTAGGTTTGTTTTGTTAGGATGTTTACATCTGAACCCAAATCCAAAATAATGTAGTCGACATCAAATGCCCTGACCTGTGCAGACATCTGCATTTCTCTTCCTATTTTCCTCTTATGTATGCGATTGACCGTTCGCTCCTGTCGTGCACCCTCCCGTCGATGCAACAGGCTAGATATTTCTGCTAATGCATCCTGATCTTTGGACAGCTCCAGGAAACTCTCTAGGAAGGATCTTAAGGTGTTAGGATTTTTTTACGAATTCATCGCGTCGAATGTTGGCGGCATGGAATAAGTAAATTCTTTCTGGTGAAGAGGTGGCTTCCTCAAATTCCTTATTGCCTCCCGTGCTTTAAAAAAAATATCCCTTTCTACTTCCGCATCAAATGTGACTTGTTTTCTTGCTGTTAGTCGGACGCTAGCCTGTGACCTATCAGCCATTGTCATAGCTCCTCCTCGGGTCACTATTCCGACAATCGCATTTTGACTTCTAACCTCTGCTAATATCTTCTGTACCGCTGGTGGTGGATTCTAATTTGGTGGAGGTGGGGGTAGGTTCTTAGTTTTCCACTTCACAATGAGCTGAGGACAGTCTTTGACACCATGGTCCACAATGCTGCAGTAAGTGCACTGTGGGGTTGGATTCAGGAAATCCCTCTAGTAATGCCCCTGTTGACCACAATTGTAACATATGATGGGTCCTAGACCTCGTCCAACAGCTCCTCCTCGGCCGTAACCGACACCTAGGCCTCCGCAAAACCCCCCTCTGAATCCTCCTCGCAGTGACCTGTATGGCGGGTCCTACGGTTGACCATACTATGGCTGCGGATATTGCGGTTGACCGTATTGCGGTTGTTGAAATTGTGATTGTGGATATTGCGGTTGACCATACTGCGGCCGATCATACTGTGGTGGCATATTATATTGAGGCGGATTATACTGTTGTTGCTGCAGTACCGATGGTTACTCTTCTCCCTTCATGAAAAATGTATCCACTGTCCTTTCTTGGAGTAGGTCGTAAGCTATGCAGCCTTTCTCATCGTGGCCAACCGATCGAAAGAACTTGTAATACAAGTTCACTGGTTTCGACACTATCTTTTGCAGGTACACACATTCTTCCGGTCGATGTCCTCTTGTCTGACAGATGCGACACCAATGTGTAGCACCAGTCTCGCGATAAACCATTCTTTATGCTGCATGTCGCTCATCCCAAAAAGTACTTTTGCCATTAGCATTTTATACCGTTGGTCGAAGTCCCATACTGATTTCTTTAGAAACTACTTGATCTCCTTAAGCTCAGTAATGTACTGCGACTCGAATTTTGGTTTTCTAAATTCATCGATCATCCCCACCTTGATCTGTGGTAATGTTTTATCTGGGGTTCCCGTCGGTACCTTAGTAAACTTCATATACCAGTCTAGTACACGGCCCTTGAGGGTCGTCACTAACTGTCCCTTTTTGATGTTTTCATATTGGACCTGCTTCACAGTCCAGACCGCCTTGCACAAAAACCAATATTGTTCGGGATCCTCGGTCCCATTACCCTGGAAGGTTGGCATATTTGCATCGTCACTTTCCATTCTTGCGCTTCTATATTATTATTTATTGATCCGCTACTCTTAATACTGTTCTGGCACGTAGGAAAACTCTGCGAATAACTTGTATTTCCTCTTATCAAGTTCTGAATAGTGCGCAGAGTTGAAGGTACGTTGTAACTTAGGGCCCTTCCTTCTTCAGCTTTTGGGGTAGCCTGTTCACTTTCTTCTTCTTCATAATAAGGTTGCTTTGTCCCTTGTGGTCCTGTTTCGCAGTCTTTCATTCCGGTCCCCTTAGGAGACTCTCTCTCAGTCCTCCTCTTCTTCTTTGGTCGCCGGAATATCGCCCCACTACTCAAGGTACCACAATCTTCTTCATCCTCCCTTAAAAATTCGTCGTTGCTCATGCCCATTTACCCCGTATCTTTCTATCGGACCCACATTCACACGGTACCCACAACTTCCGCACACTGATCTTCTACTCGTTGGAATTCATCCTCAGAATACCTTTTTCGCAGACGAGCATATTAATCCACAACTTCAACGATAGCAGTAATCTTCCTCTAGGTCCTTTGAAAAATTTCCTTTCTGCGTCGCTGTATGATTTGATCATATCAATGACAAACTCAGTGATGTATCCCTCTAGGATACTATCTACCCAGAAGTCAACAACCCTTGATACCTTATTGTTGACCCGTTCTAGTTGTTGGATCAGTTTTGGGGTCCAGTGGTTAGGTTCACCTCCTTGGCAATGGTTCTTCTAAAAGGTCAACTGCGCCAACCACTCGTGCAGTAATAATGGGAATTCTCAGAAAAATATCTCGTGGATATCAGAATAAATATGCTTTTCCAACCAACTCCTTGTCATCTGCTCAGGGTTTTGATTTTCTCCTTCCGCAAATTCTTCTGCTTTCTTGTCAACCAATCTTGAATCTCTAGTTTCGTCGGGTGCCACATCATGTCCTTATCTTTCTTCTTCAGGGTCCCTGCAATGGAACGATTTGTTGACACAGATCTGTCAACATGGGTTCACTTCACACTGTCGTCAACCAACCCCAATCAAACACCCTTAAGCACCAGCCCAGAAAGGTTTTACCCTTTCCGGAAACACCCGCAAAGCGAGTGAAGTCTCACCCGAGATGTTCAAGGGGGATACAAGAACCAAGTTTCCGCAGTGGGTAAAGGACATGCATCTATTCCTAGTCTATCGCAACAGAAACCAGAGTTTCACATTTGCATACATTCATACATTCATCATTCACAAATTAACCATGTAATCACCATTCTCATATTCAATACATAATTGACATTCGCATCAACAGGGTAATACTAGAGATCACATCAATGAAACCTTACATAAAAGAAAATAGAAACCATAACGCAACATTCACTATTCAACATAAACAGAGACAATAGAACATATCTGAACATCTTCATGCATTAAGTCATCAAAACCTGCGGTATAACCTTCGCAGAAATAGTTTAGAACACCTTATCGCGGATCCATACAAAATTGCCGAAAACAGAGCAAAACATTACAGAGTTCAATGATCTCCTTCCATGATCAGATCGAATGCCCTTAGGCTTACATTCATATTCTTTTTTATAGCCAACTATGGAGGTTACAAAATGGTCCAAATGACCCTTTCTAACAAACTAAACTAATCTTGCACTTCCTCGTTCTCCGCGAATGTTCCTTCCTTCCGCGGATGGTCTTTCTTCACTGTTGTCGGCTTCCACACTTTATGCGGTCTAACCCCGTGCCAACATATTGGATGATGTTTTTGACTCCCTATTGGTGTTTAGTTGTCATATAGGCCTCATTAGCCACCTGATTCTCCCTCCATGCATGAATTTAGGTCATACATGCATGAATTTAGGCCATGCAGAGTCAGTTCCCTACATTTTAGGAGCTAACTCAGTGATCTAGTTTAGTCCAACCGAGTTCATGAATGTAGTGGGGGGTTTGAGATCTGATTGCTATTGATTGTCAAATAATGCATCCTCTCTAGCATGATTTGCATGATAAACTCACTGATGCACCCTTCATGATCAGTTAATTGACAGTAGCTTCAATTCACTAACATTCAATTGAGTTTGGCACCATCGGAGCACTATAGTGGGGACAATTCCTATGCTAAACTGACTTGGATTTGAATTCCTCCTGGATAATCGAATTCTCTCTATTGTAATATATTATTTTACTATACATATTAATAGAATATGACTCTAGTTTTGATGCACATCCAAGTTTCTTTGCATGTTTGATTTTACTACTCAATTCCTGCTAGATTTCACTGCAATTTTTCTTCCTTGCTAATTCATTCACTGTGAGATTTTCCCAGGCTCAATGATTTGTTGTGAATTACATGATTTCACATGGTATTAGAGCTCAATAGATTTGTTTTATCTTCGTTTTGAGAGTTTTCTACAATATTTTGAGAAGTTTTCAGTGCAACAATAGCAGTTTGCATTCGCTCCAGTAGCTACATATGGAGAATTCAAATGCTCCTTTGACATCAAGAATCCTGACACCCTTCAATTATTTGGATTGGAGGGAAGATATGCAGATAATATTGCACAACAAGAGTCTGTACATTGTCACAATGGGCAAGGAGGTCGAACCTCAGGTAGCTTTTGAGAAAGCAAAGCCACCTGAACAAGTTAGATGAGGCTTTTGGTTTTATGTGTATTCACATCTCCAGAGACTTACTCTTCCATCTCGATGGATTGAAAACCCCAAGGGAGGTATGGTTGAGGCTTGAAACTCTCTTCGGTAATCAAGATGAGCTGAGAGGTCATGTTTTGGATAATGAATTAATTTCTCTTCAACCCATCGGTTTCAAAACCATAAAACAATTATGTTCAAAGTTCAAGTCCTTGGTTATGCAGTGAAAACAATGTGAAATTGACAAGAAGGATGAGAAGCTAGTGCTATCCATCCTAAGCAAGATTTACCTTGAATTTTAAGTATTTGTATGTTCCTTCCACTCTCGGATATTGTTAATCCCCAATTGGAAAATACATTCTTTAGATGCATTCATAGAATCCCTAATCCAAGAATAAGACAAACTGATTCAAATGGGAGCCATGAAAGCCTCCAAGAATTAGGCTCTTATGGCCGGGGAGTCCAAAAGTGCGAATGCTAAATGGAAGCAAAAGGGAAAGGACAAGAAGCAACTTGAATCCAAGCCAAAGGAGAAGCATAATCCATTAGAAGGATTCTCTAGCTCCAAGAAGGATAAGAAAAAGAGGTTTGAGAATACCAAGTGTACCTATTGCAAGAAAGAAAACCATCCTGAGAGTTCCTACATGAAGAAGAAGATAGATCAAATGGCCAAAATTATTGAACAACACAACATTTCCCTCCCAGAAGGCGAAAGTAAGACTGATTCTGGAAGTGAGACAAATGATCATGAGAGATGCCATGCACTAAAGGCTGGATTCTCACAATCACAAGCCTTCCTCATAGATTCTAGCCTCCAACCACATGGTTTCCTCCAAAGAGTCTTTTTCCTCTCTAGATCTCATTGATGGTCTTAGTATTCACATGGGATATAATTCACAAATCTGTACTGAAGGGAAGGGAACAATACAATTGGAGCATGGAAAGTTAAAAAATGTTCTGTATGTGCCTTCCTTGGCAACAAACTTGTTATCTATTTATCATATGACACACTAGTGGACAACTCCTACTGGTGGTGTGGGTTACGGACAAACACAAAGTAGCTTGGGGTTGCATGTTGTTACAACATATTCTTGAGATGCTTAATGATAGGTATAGGCGTGGTTCTAGGAATTTCACTTATTGGAGCATAGTATGCTCCTACTTTTTTGAGAGATTCCCATTGCTACAACCACAAGTGGTATATCTCTTGAGATAATTGAGGGAACCCCGAATGTTGTACTGGGGTTGTTCGATGCCCGGGGATGGTGGAGGATAGGTGGGTTCCATTTTTATGGAGCACTACCTCTAGGTATGGAGGTAAAGGATTGAGGTGATGGAGAGACACCCTTGAGTGGGATGGATTTTCAGGGAGACCCAGTGTTTTCGGTGCCCATTCATGGCTGGGATTCCATAGGTACTTATGATATTGTTTATACATTCTTTGTACATAATGTTTTATACACATATTTTATATATGTATATTGAGTACTAAACTTGGATTATGTTTTGATGCAAATGTTGGGATGTGAGACTAGCCAATGTGTCATCTGCTGCAAATTTTCCACCCCCTCATGGGAATTATCATCATAGGTGGCGTGATGAGGGAGAAAGTGAATCAAGGGGAGTAGTGGGTCCTATAGGTGGTGTTGGCCCCACTGGAGGGGCTACTCCAAGGGATCATATTGTTGCAGTTTTTACTAATCTAGAGAGGCGGCTATCGATATGGTGATGGGCGTGGATGAGTGTCCATTGGGAGCTCTTGGAGATGACTAGGTATCCCAAATCATAGGTATTCCAGCAAAGTGTAGGCCTGGGTGGCGTCATGTGATGCACAGGGTTGTAGTGGCGGGTCATGTCATGCGAGGATCTCAGGGGGGAGAAGATCCTCCACCAACAAGACCAACACTAGCTCCAGTTCTAGGTCCAACTCTAGGTCTGGGGCCAACTCCAGGTCCACCAGGCCCACCAGCAATGCATGCTCAGGTGGTTCCCCCTCTGTCGATTTTAGGGCCTTTTGCTCCATTAGTAGGGGAGATTCCATGAGTACAAGGTACTCATAGGTTGTATTTTTGTATAGGGCTAGGATCCCTATGATGTACATGCCATTGACATAACCTATGGGAGGTAGTTTTTTTATGTACCCCCATAAGGTGCATTTTTTTGTATGTATGGCCCATAATGTATACGATATCTTTGACGATATATATATATATATATATATATATATATATATATATATATATATATATATATATATATATATATATGTATATATCATTTTGTGGCATGTGAGTCTCATCTATGTGTTTGGTGTATACGTGTGTGATGATGTTTTATATACGTTTTTATGTTGATGTGTAGTTTTAGGTACTAACAAATAATTTGTATGGTAAAAACATATGTTCTTTACTTGCTTGCAAGATCAGATTGATTATGGATGTAGTAGGTGCCAATTAAGGACCACATTAGCAACACGATTGGAAAATGCATTGGATTTCTTTGTGATGTGGGTGAATGTGATGGTTTCAAACTGTTAGTCCAAAAGGCACACTCGCAAAAATTTACGAAAGAGGAGCAGATTGAGAACATGAAATACATTGTTTAGCTGCGAGACAATAAGTTTGGAATCTGAGTGGACCTGAAGATAATGTATATTGATGTAGATGGAATCATTTAATAATACAATGACTGCATCATACTATGCTTGGTTATTAGTGACTTCCTCCAAGAAGACTTCACTTGTGTGGTATAGGGTTTGAGTTGGGGTATAAATGTCCCAAGAAACTGATGCCAATTTTTTTGACCAACGGCTCACGCCATCGGTGAAGCCAACAAAGAAATCTGAGGAGGTGATTATTTGCAATGCAAATAACATTTGGTCATATTTTCAATATTGGATATTAAAAACATGAAAGAGTAAAATAAGACGATACGTTGTATTTAAAAAGAAAGACACAACATACGGGGTGAATGGTGGTGTCACCTACTTGAATTAGAGACTACTGGTTTTGGAAATCGGTGCAACTTATCTAAAGGATATAATGTTTGTGCGTCCATGTGGTATCCCAACTCAGTCAAATTGTGGGGGAGTGATTTGTTGGATGCAACTCATTGGTGAGATTGCATGCTGCATCTCCCAAGGATACCCAACACATGTACAAGTTCTCTTGATCTCTAAGGTTTGTTTGATGGATCATGGTTAGATTCCATGATACATGATGACTTTAGCAATGGACCATGGTATTCCTATGATGATGACGATGATGTCTCACCACTGGTAGTTAAAATAGATAATGATGATGTATTGATAATTCCAACATGGTTGGTGGTATCCAATGGGGAGACTACCTCCTCTACGGGAAATGCTGGTGGGTATGCCCTAAGGGGAGGAGGGTGGTCTTGAAGCCACATTTGTTCTAGGAGGACTACTCATTCTGCATGCAAAGTGGGGCACTAAAATGAGTAATGGGTTAATTGTATGGATGGTCTACAAAGACGAGTGGCCTAGGCGTGATTAAGCTCATGTTCCAAATTTAGTGGTCGAGTGGGATGGTTAGGTATATTGGAAGTTGGTGAAGTACTAGCGATCATATGGATATGATTCCCACATGATGAAAAACTGTGGGGTTCCACTGTCGATGTGGGAACCTCTGGTGGTGCTACCTCATGCCCGAGAACCTCCGATGTCGGCACCGATGTAGTAAAAACATTGATAGAAGTTATATCCTAAGGACTGGATGAAGGTATTTCAACCATGGGGTGTGTGAGATGAATGGTCTCTAATGCATCTCTAAATTGAGGTACTTCAAGGTAATGATGTGTATAATTCCCAAACTGAGAACATATTGTGCACGCATAATTGGTGCATAATGTCTTGGTCTTGGTATTAGTGTTGGGTGCAATCGATGTGGTTGGTGTTCCCCATACTAAAGTGTTTGCAACATGGGTCACACTAATAGGAGTGTTAAGTAATTCCTAAGCTTTAGCAAGGTGGGGCATAGTTTAGTGGCATGTCCTTTTTCCTGCATAGAGCGCTTACTTGGTTGAATTTGGGTGTAGGTGTAGTAATTGGTACATGTTAGTATATTCTCACCATCATATTTATGTTTTCATGCATGCATGCATCCCAGTCATCCGTATGGTGTCTCCCAGCACCTAGTCCCTAGTTTACTAACCCCGAGAGCTTATTTATGTTCATTTCCAACCCTCCTAGTCCATCATGCGCCTTGTTTTCATCTCCTATGACCAAGTGCGCCCTCTCTTACCTACCACTAGTGACACACTCAGTTAGTTGCTTGATTTGTGGATCTGTTCCTTGATTTGAGGACAGATTGACTAGTTAACTAGCCGAAACACTCCGATGGACATCCATAGATACTAGTTTGACTATTCTGACTCCAGACAACTCCTCATGTGCCCTACTTGGATTATAATTCACTACATTAGTGCTCCATGCATCAGTTACACCTACCTACATTCAGTTAGACTCATTTTGACACCTGGTTGACCGTTACTTGTGCATTGATGACACTATCATTGATTGATGATGAGGACTCCTAGTGCAGAATAGCTACACCATACAGGCTATTTGAATGACCTCCTTGGTTAATTCGAATTATTCAGTCATTGTTACTGTATTGTATTGTATTCTACTTCTGAGTTCAATAGAGCACTGTTGCAAGTCTTTTTGCACAGTTTTCACATATTATTCTGCATGCACCTCTTGTAATGGTTTCTCTTGTTCCATAGATTTGTTGTGCTTGAATTTCACATGGTATCAGATCCATGAAAGGGACAATCCAACTATTCTGCACTGCATGCATATTCTGCATTGGTGATTCTGCATTAGTGATTCTGCACTGCATGCATATTCTGCACTTGCAACTATTTTTTCCAATTCTGCACCAGAAGTTGAGAGTTTCCACATAATTCCTGGATATTGATCATTGGATCTTCAAGCTTTCTTTATCTCCTATTCCAGGTGTGATGCAACTTGAAAAGTGCAGGTTGTCGACCTAAAGGTTCTTTTTTGTTTTGTGATTTGCAGGTTCTCTCCTCCTCCTATTGCATTCGCTCTTCTTGAATATGGAAACTTCTTCATCAAATATTCTCACTCCCTTCAACTATTATCAGTGGAAGGCTGATATGTAGATAATATTACACTCTAAGGGCTTCTACGGAGTCACCATGGGCCTATAAGTCGAAGCTACATCTGCAGTAGAGAAGGAAAAATACTTCAATAAGCTTGATGAAGCTTATGGTTTCCTTTGTCTCAACATTTCTAAGGATCTTCTTTTCCATCTTAGTGGATTGAATACTCTGAAAGAGGTGTGGGATCAACTTTCCATTCTCTTTGGCAAGCAGGATGAAATGAGATCCTATCAGCTAGAAAATGAGTTGATTGCACTCAATCCTGAGAATTTCAAGACCACCAATGACTTCTTCACTAAGTTTAAGCACTTGGTAATGCTATTGGAGTAATGTGGAGTGAAAAAGGAAGATAAGAAATTGATTCTATCCATCCTTGCGAACCTAGGAAAATATTATTCAGTTTTTGTTTCCACTTTCAATACGGGAAATCTCACAATTCCTAATTGGAAGATGCCTACCTTGAATGCCTTCATTGAATCCTTGACAAAAGAGCATGATAAGCTTGTTCAAATGGGGACCATCAAAACCTCAAAATATCAAGCCCCTTTTGCTGGAGGATCCAAATCTACGAATGGCAAAGGGAAGCAAAAGAAATCGAAGCCAAAGTTTGATCATCCAAAGCAAAAGGAGAAGACAAATCAGTCACATGAGCCATCCGATTCAAGAAAAGAAAAACAAAAGGGAAAAGAGAAGACTAAATGTTCTTATTGCAACAAGGAATTTCATCTTGAAAGCTCATGCATGAAGAATACCATATATTAGATGGCCCTTCTCTTGGAGAAAAACAACATTGCTCTTCCTGATGTCACAAGGAAGAAGGACAACAATGATCATACAGAAAGAGGTTATGCACTCATGGCTAGTGTTTCGAATTCCACCACTCCTCATGGATTCAGGAGATCCTAATCACATGGATGCAAACAAAGATTCTTTTTATTCATTGGAATCCAACAACACCATCTCCATCCACATGGGAGATGACTCACAAATTTCTTCAAAAGGCGAAGGTACTATTCATTTAGAACATGGCAGTTTTCAAAATGTTCTTTATGTTCCTTCTCTAGCTACGAACCTTCTTTCTGTGTATCAAATGACACATACTGGTTTACCAAAGAAGGTTGTATTCAGCTCCAATGATGTTGAAATTTATGATCTTTCCACCGGAAAGCTCATTGCAGTAGGAAAGGCAAATCATGCTGCAAAAAGATATGAGTTTTCTCACTTTTTACCACATTCAAAGCCTAGTGCTCTTCTGACTCATGGAAATGAGGTTAGTAGGCTATGGCATGGGAGGTTTGGACACCTAAATTATAAATATTTGCAGCTGCTGCAAAATAAATCTATGGTTGATGGCCTTCCGAAGATCAAATCCTCGAAAGGAATATGCAAGGGTTGTGTCATTGGAAAGCACCCCGAGCACAAGTTTGACCGAGGAAAAGCTAGCAGATATTCTTGTATTTTGGGGCTGATTCATTCTGATATCAGCGGTACATTTCCACACACCTTTATGAATGGATCAAGGTATGTTCTGAAATTTATTGATGACTTCTCCAGATTCACATGGGTCTTCTTTCTCAAAAACAAGTTAGAAGTGCTAGAAAAATTCAAGATTTTCAAGGCTTCTGTTGAGACTGCCACCGAGAGCAAGATCAAATCTCTTAGATCTGATAATGGAGGTGAATATATCAAATCAAATCTGCTGCAACTTTGTGCAGAAAATGGAATTCAGATCAAGCACATTGTTCCCTACACACTTCAGCAGAACAATGTAGTGGAAAGGAAGAACAGATCACTAAAAGAAATGGCAACCTGTATGCTTGAGTCAAAGGGTTTGGCTGCAAATATTTGGGTTGAGGCCATGAATGTTGCTGCATACATTCAAAACAGAGTTCCACACTCATCCGTGAAAGGTAATACTCCTGTTGAAGCCTATACTGGTCACTGGCCTGATGTGTCCAATCTCAGGGTTTTTGGCTCAACTGCATGGGCTAGAATTCCGACTGAGAAGAGAAAATATTTGGATCCGCAAAGTATTGAGTACATCCTCATTGGATATTCTGAAGAATATAATGGCTACAAACTCATGGATATCATACCCAAAAATATATTCATTGAGCAAAGTGTAATATTTGAAGAACCGCTTCAAGATCTAAAGCTAGTCGAGGAAGAAACTGCTGAATTGCCGCCTCTACAAGAAGAAGATTCAGAAGAAGATGATGATAGTTTGTGTTATGATATTTATGATATTTTATCAAATGTTGATGAACATGAAATATCAGGTTCACATTTAGATCCACATGAGCCCCAACAGTTTCCAAAGTGGGCCCAAAATACTCTCCAATCTGCTGGTTCAAACATTGGAAATCCTGCCGATCCAAGAAGAACTAGAGAATACTTTCAAAGAGAAGGTATGGCTCTTTCATTTTATGATCCTTTACTGTCTGAAAAATGTTTTTTGATGATAGGTTCAGATCCTAAATCATACTATCATGCCCACCGAGATCCGAGATGGCAAACCGCCATGGATGAAGAGTACAGTTCTCTTCAGAAAAATGCTACATGGGAGCTAGTTTCTCTTCCATCTAGGAGGAAATTAGTCCAATGAAAATGGGTCTACCACACAAAGGTTGCTGTAGATGGCTCAACCTGAAAATAAAAAGCTAATTTGGTTGCAAAATGATTCTCCCAAGTCCAAGGAGTGGACTACACCGAGACCTTTTCACCGGTTGCAAAGATGGATTCTATCCGCCTAGTTTTGGCAATTTCCGCATCTAAGCACTGGGAAGTGCACCATATGGATGTGAAGAGTGCATTTCTTCATGGAGATCTGAAAGAAGAGTTTTAAATGAAGCATCCTAAAGGAGACATACAAGATTTGACATTAGTGTGCAGACTGAAGAAATCATTGTATGGTTTAAAATAGGCCCCAAGAGCTTGGTATGCAAAGATTGATTCCTTCTTTCTGTCACAAAATTTTGCAAGATGCAAATCGGATGCAAATGTGTACCAACAACAGCATGAAGGTAATTTTCTAATCATTTTCCTTTATGTTGATGACCTTTTGATAACTGGAAGCAATCTTGCTTCGATTGGCAATACAAAAACTGCTTTAAATCTAGCTTTTGACATGAGTGATTTGGGCTTGTTGAAGCAATTGCTTGGGTTAGAGATTGCTAAAATTTTGATGGGATCACCATATCTCAGCAAAAATATGTTTCAGACCTGCTAAAAAAATTTAATATGTCAGATTGTAAGGCAGCACCATTCCCATTCCTCTCAGGAATAAGACTTGAGGATGGTGATTCCACACCATTGGTGGATTCGACACTTTATCGACAGTTGATTGGAAATATTCTATACTTGACACATTCTAGGCCTGATATTTCTTATGCCGTGAGTGCCATGTTAATATATATGCATCAGCCCCATGAGCTTCATTGGAGGGCAGCCAAGAGAATCTTGCACTATGTGTAGGGTGCTAGACACTTTGGGATACACTATGTTGTAGATTCCGAGCTAGATTTAGTGGGATTCACCGATTCAGATTGGGAAGGTGATAGCATTGATCGGAAGTCCACTTACGGATATGTTTTCATGATTGGCAGTGGGCACATGGCCTATTTGTAGTACAATAAAAAATCAGGCTGCCATTTCCTTATCTTCAGCATAGGCAGAGTATCAAGCAGCCGTCAACACTTGCATTCATGTAGTTTGGTTGCAGGGTATTCTAGCAGAGTTTGATATTGGTAGCACCACTTCTACTGTCATTTTTTGTGACAATTAGAGTGCTATCAAGATATCGATGGATCCATTTCAAAGACAGAGGACCAGGCATATCAAGATCCACATGCACTACATCCGAGAGTTTGTGCATGACAGAACCATTGTACTGCAATATTTCCCTATAGACGAGCAAATTGCAAACATCTTCACCAAGAGCTTCACTGAGAAGAGGTTCTCTTACCTCCGTTCACTGTTAGGGGTGATTTCTACTATGGTGGAGACATATTACATCCTCCAATGTTCATCTTGAGGGGGGGATTTCTTCCCACTGGGTTTTCCCTCTTTCCTCACTTAGATTTTTTCTAGCATTCGGGATTATTTTTTGTATTGGGGTGACCTTCGGTCTCAGTTACCAGGGCCCTATCTTTATTTTTTACCTCATAGTATAGCTTGTGGGGGGGTGTTAGGATATTATCACCATCATATTTATGTTTGCATGCATTTTGCATGCATTCTGCATACATGCATGCATGCATCCCAGTCATCAGTATGGTGTCTCCCAACACCTAGTCCCTAGTTTACTAGCCCCAGGAGCTTATTTCTGTTCAGTTCCATCCCTCCTAGTCCATCATGCGCCTTTTTTTCATCTCCTATGACCAAGTGCGCCCTCTCTTACCTACCACCAATGACACACTCAGTTAGTTTCTTGATTTGTGGATATGTTCCTTGATTTGAGGACAGTTTGACTAGTTAACTAACTGAAACACTCCAATGGACATCTAGACAGACTAGTTTGACTATTATGACTCTAGAAATCTCCTCATCTGCCCTCCTTGGATTCTCCTTCACTACATTAGTTCTCCATGCATCAGTTACACCTACCTACATTCAATTAGACTCAATTTGATACTTGGTTGATCGTTACTTGTGCATTGATGACACTATCACTGATTGATGATGAGGACTCCTAGTGCAAACTAGCTACACCATACAGGCTATTCGAATGACCTCCTTGGTTAATTCGAATTATTCAGTCATTTTTACTGTATTGTATTGTATTATACTTCTGAGTTCAATAGAGCACTGCTGCAAGTCTTTTTGCACAGTTTTCACATATTATTCTGCATGCATCTCTTGTAATGGTTTCTGTTGTTCCATAGATCTGCTGTTCTTGAATTTCACAGTACAACAAAGGCTTTCAACTTGGTTTGTTTCATGCCACCAACATTGGGTTTGGTGAACACCAGTGGTGGTTTGGTCACGAGGTGTATTGGCTCAATAGGTGGTTCAGATGGTGTGCCTACGGGTGACACATGGATAAAATCATAGTGAGCTATTGAATTTGGATCCATTTTGGGATAAGGTGGCATTACGTACTACACAGGTATTCCCAAAGTAAGCCTGGGTAGCATGAGTTGGGCCATTACTGGCGTTCCTTGGAATCCCATGGGGGGGTACAAGAAAGGAATTTGAAATATAGGTGGAACCAGTGGGGTTATGATGTGATTAGTTCCACAACTTGTAAGGAGGGTCGATGTTGATGCTAAGGGGGCTTACGACTTATCTTCAAAGTTAAATATAATACACATGAGACTGTCTATAGATGCGGTGATTTTAGGTGGAGGACCCGAGTATGCCCCCAATAAATCAAAATATTTGTAAATACCTAGACCTATATACACATATTGGGGAGAAGTAGTTGATCATGTTGTGGGTAGGATGTTATCTGGGATTGTGCTCGTATGTAAGTCATATTAGATTAATTAGTCAAGGGTGGAAATATTCCCGCTGTGGGGGAACATCAAGATGCAAAAAACTAGTGAGGATACCGCCTTCATGGCATACATATAGTACATCCCAACAAAATTTTGAGTCAAGATGTGCATTAACTACCTTAATATCTAAAAGTATCATTTCCCCCTAGCTCGATGGGGACATTTCGGTACAAAACCAAAGGTTTCGATGGCATCCAATCATAAGGAGAGTGATAGATGAGGGTACCAATTCTGTTGAACCTAGACATTTCCAGACATGAATGGACATAACACAATCGATGCTTCTTCATCGACGATGCATCGATGAATGATAATGTTCTTGATTCTGAGAAGAATATGGAAAGCAACTAACGATGGTAGTTGTGGTTCTCCTTTATTTAGGTCGAAGGTCATGAGGCGCGAATCAAAAGGATTGATGGTGCCTAATGTACTAAGGAATTACTTCTTTTGGGAAGGGAAAGATTGAAGAACCTCTATTGTCGACATGGTGGCAGGGGATTGTGCCAAATCATCTACAATGTTGTAGTTCTAGGAATATTTCATGTGAGGGTTATGGGTAGTTCATCTAAGCGGTGAATTTGGGATCTGAGGGATCTGATCACCGTTTGATGAGGTATTTTCAAAGGCCCATTAGAGGCAGTGGGTACATCCTCCCCTTGTGATGGATAATGCAAGCCACACCCTTTGGAGCGAGTCTAGAGGTTGACTGCCACCATGTTCATGTAGATATTTTGAAAGGTGCCATTAGCTTAGGGGAGAGGATATGGATGTTGGGTAACTAACCCTTGATTGAAAAAGGGTTGTTGAAACATAACTTATTGGGGTTGTGGAGCATTAGGTTCTTGAAGAGGATTAGCTGCAGCTTTTTTCTTTCCTTCAAGCATTTGTTGAAACTCAAGTATAGATGAGTAATGGTGTGTGTAGTGTCCATACTCTCCACACATGGAGAAAGGATAGTTTGTCCTAATTTTGGCGCTATTTCCTTGTTTAGGGGGATTGTTTGTGCTTTTTTTTTTCTGGTTACCCATGTTCTAGTTTTTTTGGGGAGGGGGATTGCCCCTTGTTCCTGTTGTTGGGTTTTCCTATTATTTCCATTCTTATTACCTTGATTATGAGGATTCAGGGGATTATCCACATTTAAATACTGAAACCACTGATTTTTTTGCGCGAGAGAAGGATGTAGTATATTTACCCCATTTGAGTCATGGGGGAAGGACCAGGAGGACTAAGAAATGGGAAATAAAAATTGTATCCAGGTGCGGGCATATATGATTTAGGTGCTCCGTATGATGCAGATGTAGGAGTAGGTGGTGGTACCTATGGTGCTTGGATAACATTTGGGTATGTAGGACTGTAGGGTCCATATGATAACTTCTTAAATGGAGGAGTTGGTGCAGCTGTTGGAAACATTTGTACAGGTGGTGCTGGAGGGTACTACTGTGTCATGGTGTATGTCATAGGAGTTGGTGAATGGGGAGCATTTCCCTACTGAGAAATAGTAGTGATAATCTTGTCTGCTGAGTGAGGCGTAGATGAAGGTGTTGGGTTTAGAGAATGATGTTGAAGGGAATTTGGGAGGATGGTATAAATATACCAATATTGTGAATAAATCAAATTGAAATGTTGGGCCTTCGGGATGGTCTCTTCTTTTGTTTTGGGAAATGAGTTGTTGCATCCTTTACAATCATGTGTTGGAGTTATTTTAAGAACCAATCGAACAAAAAAAGGGGTTGGATGTCTATTTTTCACAAAGTCTGATGTCTACGCCATTCGTGGATGTGATCTATGATATGGGTGGAAGTGTTTTGCTGAAATTCTGTGAGGATTTCATGCCCTAGGTCGTGACATATGGGTAACTGAAAGTATGTAAATAAAATAGTGGTAATTGACTCAAAGGTGGTTTAAGTCGTAGATGGTAAATTGACATACCATTTGGATGATGTTCCTGTAAGTGTCCTTTGAAAGATTCAAATATGAATAGGGTCATCAACGATGTTGTTAGATGAGCACAAAAGGTGAAATGACATAACATGGTTAGCCGAATCATCTCCCTATTTCCCTTGAAATTTTGGGATATATAAGGGAGCTTGGGAATATTAGGGGAATTTATGTCCAGGTTGGCTCATGACGAATGGGGTCATTGATTAATTTATCCAATTTGGGGATATTCAATATTTCCATGAAAGCAAGATTCATGTTAGGGGTTGATCCCACCATAGTGTTATGTGTGTTTCCCCCTCTTGGAGATGAGAGGAGTAAATAGCAGTTTCATCTCTCCTAAAGATGGATAACATGGGGGTGTCCTTTCCCCCAAATAAGGAGATGGAAGTGGGTTATTTTTTTTGGGAGGAGGAGATGGAGTGTTGTGTATTCCACGATATGGGGAATAAAAGGGAGTTGTATGATCTTTGCATGGAGAAAATGGAGAGTTAATTAAGTTTCATCCTCGCCGAGGTGACCCTAACAACATTGCCTCAGAATTCCCTAGCTACAATATCTCCCTTGTGAGTCATGAGGAGAGAATGGGAAAACACATCTTTGGAGACGAGAAATTCCTTCAAGTTTGAGAGACTACATCATATTTATTTGTTCCACTATGGTTATGGGTTATTTGATCAAGCGAGAGTGATGATAAGGGGGTATAAACACAATTGAACAAATTCAAAGATATGCCAACCAAAATAGATGTGGTATCATTGGTGCAAAGTGAGTGATAGGTGTTGAGTCTTTGTGCAAGTAGAACACAAGTTGGTTCTTTTTAATTACAAGTTAGGTGATCTTGTAAAAAAATAAAGTAAATTTTAATTCCCTAAAATATTTACCATCCTTCCTCTCAAAAAGTCATTGGGCCTTCTAATATCTCACCCGTCGATGGTGATCAAATCCACCGATGTTGGCTAGTGAAGGTATGATAGAGTCAGTTATCAAATAATTATTTTGGGGCTATGTTCCAGAAGGGATGGAATCATTTCCATCAACTAACAAGATCCGAATAAGAGTCAATTGCACCCACAATTGCTCCCTATGGATATCCTAGGTTTTGGCCATTAAGATACTCATGTCAAGTGTGGATGAGCGTTTTGGCCTCGTATGATAAAGTATCATCTCCAAAAAATTCTAATTGTTCTTTTGTGGGTAGAAAAAATAGTTATACCTCAGCTTTCACGTCCTTTGGAATCACATCTTTCTCATCCAGGTTGCCTTTGAACACTTGCGAATAACATGATTTAAAAGTACCATGAAAGTCAACAACCATTATGTTTGAAGAATGTAGAAGATTGGCGAGCATTATTTGGATGCCTAGCCCAATCAATCATAAACTAACTAAAATGTTTGTTTTGTGACATCCCATGGAGGATTTTAGTTGGTTCAAGAATTGCAAGTGCAATGTTGATTTTAAAATGGTCCAAATTTTATTAAGGACTGCAAGGGAGGTATTTCAAACTTTCAAATCATTCTAATCCATCCAGATCACCAAGGGTGCAATATGGAAATAAGCAAGAGGCAATGTGCCAATCAGGGATCTGCTTGAATTGAACTTCCTTAAAATGTGCCAATCAGGGACATGCTCTAAGATTCATGATTGCAACCAATTGATTAGCATTCATGTGCACTTAGTCATCAAAACATAAGTTTTAACAAATAAGCAGATAATTGTAATCAACATACAATCCAGCTTATAAAGCATGCAATATACATCGATCCACTGTCCATTATGTTCCCTTTTTGGCTTACTTGCATTCTAAAACTTTAGAAAAACAAGGAATAAATGGACTTTCCTTACCCAAAATAGGGGCCCATCAGTTAGGCTAGCGTACTTTAGAGGATGATTAAGGTTAATGGTTCTTTAATGACATGGTAAGGAATGAAAATTGGATAAGGATACAAGGGTAATGATTTTGATGATAGGAAATATTATGGGATAGGAAAGTTGATAATGTATAATCATGGGTCCACAACCAAAAATATTATCATAATTTACAGAGCATGATCATATATAAAAAATATATAATAAGCATAAGAGTGTTTCCAATAATAATAAATTTCCTTTGAATTCAATAAATTAGAAGGACCAAGAAATATTTACCTCAAGTGACATTGATCCACAGAAAGCTGATACTTACATAGATAACTTGAATTTTGCAAAAGCTAAAGTTTTTACAGGAACCAAAGTTTAGAAAAACATGAGAAGAACTCATACCAAAAAGGAGAGTAGGATGATATAGATGTTAGATCAGGCCTCAAAATAGAATAAAATCCTAACTAGTTGATCTAAATACTTCTGTAATGACTGGATTATTAAGAATGCCCTATTTTTTACCATGCCTACTGAAAATTTGAAAAATGTCACCTATAGGAATTCATGTCACCTCTATGGAATTCTAGTAACATTGTGGATTTCCTACGACACCGTGGAGTTCTTATGACTAGAAACAAAGAAAATTCTGAAATGTTCGGGTACACAGGGTACTACCAAAGGACCGAACACCAAGAGCAACCACTTCACACAAACAGATCACAGATCAACACACCGATGTTTTGACGTGGTTTAAACCCTCTTGAGGGAAACACTCCACGGCCCCGGCCAAATAGCTTCTACGGGACAATTTATTATGCAAAGAAAGAAAGTTACAAATGAGCTTCTCATAATCAATCAACTAAACAGTGACCTTCCATGCTCTTTAAATAGAGATCATGGACCAATTGGGTGTTAAGCCACGGATCAAGGTTAGGTTTGATCTAAGAGAAGTTGAGCCATCGAATCACTCTATGTCGGGAACATATCGTGACCGTCGAATTAAGTATTTACAAATGCATAGTAATGCATACTAAAGAAACACACTATCCCTAACGGATCTATTACACAAGCTGATCTTAACTAACTCCTAAGTGTCTAAATATCCTAACATCCCCCCTTAAGAACAACTTGGGATAGGATTGAAGGATTTACAAAAGTGACACTATTAGGAGAAGGAAGGAGGCATTAGAGCCTATCCCCCCTTAATGACAAGTTCCTGAACTCCTAACATAGATCGAAGTTTAGAAAACTTCACTTCTGTAAGAGACTTGGTGAAGATGTCTGCAACTTGATCATCTGTAGGGAAAAATAGCACTTCAAGAATACGATCATGAACACGATTTTTGATGAAGTGCATATGTAGCTCAATGTGTTTGCTGCGTTGATGTAGAACTGGATCTTTGGCAAGCTTGATGGCACTTTGATTGTCGCACCAAAGTGGAGTAGGATGCTGCTGCTCGAATCCAAACTCTGAAAGGATCTGTCGAAGCCATAAAGCATCCTGGCTGGCATTAACTGCTGCTCGATATTCTACCTCTGCTGAAGAAAGAGCAAGAGCTTGTTGTTTCTTACAAGTCCAAGTAATAGGTCCAGATCCCAGACTGAAAACATAACCTGCAGTAGACTTTCGATCATCAGGATCGCCGGCCCAATATAAATCAGTGAAACCAACCAACAAAGGTTTCCCCCTTGTACTGTAATGAATCCCAAATTGAACTGTACCTCGAATATATCGAAGTATTCTTTTAGCTTCTTTCCAGTGACTTTCATGAGGTGTCTACATATAACGGGCAACATGACCAACGGCAAAGGAAAGGTCAGGACGGGAATGAGTCAAGTATAAGAGACTACCAACAAGCTGACGATACAAGGTGGCATCGAATTCAGGTGAAGTACAAGTGGCAGAAAGTTTGAATCCAGACTGGAAGGGAGAAGGGGCTGGTGTACAATCTTCCATGTGAAAGAGACAAAGAAGGTCACAAGCATACTTAGATTGAGAAAGAAAGATTCCTTCTTTGGTTTGCAGGACTTGGAGACCAAGAAAATAATGAAATCATCCTAAGTCTGACATTTCAAAATTTTGTTTAAGACTGGATTTCACATGGGTTATAAGCTTAGGGTCACTACTAGTAAGAATAAGGTCATCAACATATAGAACAAGTATGATGAGATGGTTTCCTACTTTCTTGGTATAGACATTGGGGTCAGAATGGCATCTAGAAAAACCAGTGTCAAGGAGAAAGTTATCCATTTTGGCATACCAAGCTCTAGGAGCTTGCTTAAGGCCATATAAGGATTTCTTAAGGTGGCATACAAGGCTAGAGTTATTCTGAACATAGCCAGGAGGTTGTTCCATGTAAATTTCCTCCTGTAAATCACCATGTAAGAAGGCAGACTTGACATCCATTTGATGGACTTCCCAGTGGTGTAAGGCTGCAAGGGAAAGAACAAGGCGGATGGAGTTCATTTTTGCGACGGGAGCAAAGGTTTCATTGTAGTCAATCCCTTCAACTTAGGAAAAACATTTGGCAACTAACCTTGCCTTCAGTCTTTCAACACTTCCATCTGATGCATACTTAGTTCTGTAGACCCATTTACATTTGACAAGTTTTCTTCCTTTTGGAAGAGGTACAAGATCCCAAGTATCGTTCGCCATTAAGGAATGATATTCTTCATCCATGGATGCATCCCAATTTGGATTCCCTGAAGCTTCTGCAAAAGTTTCTGGATCATGATTCTCGGAAACTTGAGCCAAAAGAGAAGAGGCTCGCTGAAATTGAGAACGTGTTCGATGTTGATCTCTAGGATCATCGGCAAGATCACCAGCTGCTTCACATGTTGAACGGATCCATCGAGGAAGCACTTGTGCTGGTGTAACTAGAGGAACATGAGTAGGAAGAGGTGGATTTTCATCCTCACTGTCATCATCAGAAACTGGATTTGAAAACCTGTCAAGGAAGTTGGAAGAAGAAGAAGAAGGCACAAACGCCGAATCAGGCTCGTAGACCAAAGATGGCACAATCGTCGAGTTAGGCTCGCAGGCCAAGAGATTTTCATCAAATTTAACATCTCTTCTAATGATTATATCATGAGAATGGGGTGGAACAAGTCTATAACCTTTTACATCTTCAGAATATCCAACAAATATGCACTTTTCACTTTTAGGCTGCAATGCTTTCCGTTTTTCATCCGGAATGTGAGCCCATGCTTCACTACCAAACACACGGAAGTGACTTACATCAGGTTTAGTTTTACTCCATGCTTCTTCTGGTGTTATACCTTGTAATGCTTTAGTGGGGGTGTGATTAACTATGTAATTTGCACAATTAATGGCTTCAGCCCAAAATTGAAGACTTAGTCCCTTAGATTGGATCATACAATTAGTCATTTCTTTTAAGGTGTAGCTCTTCCGCTCAGCTACACCATTTTGTTGTGGTGTATATGGAACAGTGTGCTGTTGTTGGATGCCTTGTTCAGTGCAGAAAGTAGTGAACTTATTGTTAACATATTCTCCTCCATTGTCAGATCTTAACTTAATAATTTGATGACCAGATTGTTTTTCCACAAGGGCCTTGTAGGCCAAGAACATGTTAAATACTTCGCTCTTAAGTTTTAGGAAATAAACCCAAGTGCGTCTGGTGTAATCATCAATGAAAGTTAAGAAATATTTGAAACCAGAAAAGGAAGCAGATGGAAGAGGACCACACAAGTCACTATGCACAAGCTCCAAGGGAACCCAGGTGTGCCAAGAGGCACGTTTGTCAAAACTGTCCCGATGATGTTTTCCGAGTACACAACCAAAGCAAACACCATCCCTGCAAGATACCATCGGAAGACCTGTCACCATATTTTCTTTACATAGTTGTTGCAATGAGCGATAATTTAAGTGACCAAATCGCTCATGCCAAAGTTTGCTCAAGTTATCACTATGAGCAACAAAAACTGAAGGGAAAGGTGATGACCCAAAGTTGTTAAACTTGTACAACGTGGTAATATCATCAACAATTTCGGTAGCTAGGACCTGTTGAGGATCTTTAAAATCCTTGATTACAACTTGGTGAGGTGTAAAGGTCACAGTTTTACCTTCACCAGAATGAGTGATCTGATAGAATGATAAAAAATTGCAGGAAATTCTTGGAACACATAGTACATCACTAAAATGACCATTATCTACTGGAACTATTCCAGCTCCTACAACACTTAGAGATCTATAATCACCAACAAATATTTGTTTGGTGTTACATTCATGCATAGTAGAAAAGATGGCTTGATCCTTAGCCATATGATAAAATGCTCCAGAATCAATGAGCCATTCATTTGAAGTAGAAGAAGAAGATGCACTATAAGAGTAACCAGAAGCACAAAGTGCATGTCCATGGGAGGCAGATTCTGAAGATGAATCTAGGCTGATGTGGTGCTTCTTCATTGCTGCTTCCAAGGCTGCCATCTTCTTGAAACACTTAGATTCATTATGATTTTCTTTCCTGCAATAGTTACAATGACGCTCAGTCTTCTTGCCTTTTGGATTGGATCCTTTGTCATTTTTTAAAGAAGGAGCTGACTGAGAGGGTTTTGGACCCTTGTTTGACTTATTATTGCAAAAATTTTGTTTCTTGGGAGGCTTGGACTTTTCTTTCTGTTGGTACAATAAGGCTTTCCCAGATGTATCTGCATTGTTGATTATTCCAAGATGAATGAGTTTATCTTGTTCTCTAATCAAGGAATCAAAAAAGGATTCAAGATTAGGCTCTTGATAGCTAGCTTCATTCAAGGATGCTTTCATGGAGTAAAATGTAGATACAAAAACAGAATATGCAGGTCCAAGTTTGGAAAGAATATGATAAATGCATTGTTTGTCTTCCCTCTCAATCTTACATTCTGCACATAAGAGTTTAAGAGTTTTGTACTTAGATAAATAATCTTGAATGCATGAAAAGTCACTTAGATTTAAAGAAATCAACTCATTTTCGAGTTGGTGACCTCGAATTTCATTGTGTTTACCAAACACAGATTCCAACTTGTCCCAAGCAGCATTAGGTTCATCAATTCCAGATATGTGGAATAAAAAATTAGTAGAGATTGACATCCCAATCAATCCACGAGCTTCATTACATCTATTTTACCATTTTATTTTCTTATCATCATCGGTGGGTTCTTTTTCTTTCCCTGAGGTAATTCTGAAAAGTCCCCTACTTCGTAGAACATCCTCCATACGAGATTTCCATGAGAAATAGTTGGAACTGTTAAGTAGAATATCACAGGGGGCGGCCATATTTGTAAATTAATGGCTATAAAAGCAGAAACCAATAGTCTGGATGTGAAGAGCTCAAAAAAATAGGCGGTTTAAAAAAAAACGACACTGAAAACTGACTCTGTATGATGAAGTTATGCTTGAACAAAGAAATTGTTGAAGCCCCAATAGTGACGTGGTAGCTAGAGAATGTCCAACAAAAAAAAGGAACCCCCCTCTTCCCAAGATGAACCTTTTGACAATCACTTTACAAGAAAGTTGCTTTAAGTGAACCACTTTTGTAAAATAAGTGATTTCACTTTTACAATGATATTACTTTTAAATAGTGCAACAATAAAAAAAACTTAAGTGACTCACTTGTATTTTTAATTTTTATTATTTAAGTGAGATGCACTTTTACAATAAAATAACTTGAAAATAGAAATTGCATGCACTTTTTCGTTTAAAAGTAACTTCCTAAGACTTGAACTCAATACCTATTAAGGAATAAAGCAACTTTGAACCAAGTGAGCTAGATTAAAAGGTATGTAAAATATGAGAATGAGGAAGGGGGCTTTTTTATTTATTTATTTTTTTTACTCTTCTTACTTGGTTTGCGTGCTTGCCCTTTTTCCTGCAAAACAAACCACAAATCGAAACAAAAAAAACTTTTCCACACTTGTGGAGTTAGATCTTTTTAGCTTGCCCGGAAAGTCTACATTTTCTCTCTGTTTCTGATTTGCCGAGATCGCTCAAGGTGCACAGCAAAGAGCATATGCAGTTGAGAAAAACCCTTTCCCTTTCTGTTTTTGATTTGCCGAAATCGATCAAGGTGCATGGCAAAGAGAATAGGTAGATGGGAAAGCAACAATCCGAACCCAAAAATAAATCTAACAGTAAAAAAATGATGAAATATGAGATTTTTTCCTTTTAAAAAAAGAAAATAAAAAAATGCGTCACTGTAACATTATACCTTCAGATCTGATGAAATACATGTTTTTGGAGCAATCGGGAACCGTTTTCGATCAAACGAAAACTGTTTCCCAATGGAAACGACGCTCCGGACGCAATGGACCACCTCCCATAGCCTAGAAATGCACATAAATACTAAAACTAGAAACCCTTTCGAGTTCAGCAATAGCAGTTCAAGATCTAGATCATAATCAGAAGCAGCACTTCATAAAAGCTCTGATACCATGTTCGGGTACATAGGGTACTACCAAAGGACCGAACACCAAGAGCAACCACTTCACACAAACAGATCACAGATCAACACACCAATGTTTTGATGTGGTTTAAACCCTCTTGAGGGAAACACTCTACGGCCTCGGCCAAATAACTTCTACGGGACAATTTATTATGCAAAGAAAGAAAGTTACAAATGATCTTCTCATAATCGATCAACTAAACAATGACCCTCCATGCTCTTTAAATAGAGATCATGGACCAATCGGGTGTTAAGCCACGGATCAAGGTTAGGTTTGATCTAAGAGAAGTTGAGCCGTCAGATCACTCTATGTCGGGAACATATCGTGACCATCGGATTAAGTATTTACAAATGCATACCAAAGAAACACACTATCCCCAACGGATCTATTACACAAGTTGATCTTAACTAACTCCTAAGTGTCTAAATATCCTAACATGAAATGATGATAAAAACTATGTCATTGCAAGGGATGGAGCTGATGGATCTTGCTAATGATGATAACAAGATGATGACGATAAAATTATGATGATGTGAGGTTGATGTTGATTCTAAAAATGTTGAAGTGTTGAGAATTATAGAAATGACAAAATACTGAAAATATTGAACTGTTTGATAACACAAATCTAAAAATGAAAACTGAAACTGAACCAAAAGATAATGGAGGTGGATTCCGAATGTTGTAGATTTATCTTGTTACAAGAAAACATATGCTATGGGAAACAATCTATCCATCATGTTGAAAAATGTAACTACGGTAGGAAAATGAAATAGGGAGTTGGATATCCAAAAACAATAACCATGCCTCAAGCTCTGTAATGAAGAAGAAACTGATCCCGAAGCAAAAACTTGCCAAGTAACAAAAAAATCCCTATTTTTGAAGCAATCTGACTGTTTGAATACCCTTCATATTGTTCCCTTTTTATTGGCACTACTAAAAACTGCTACTGACACAAATATGCAATTGATGTTTAGAATCATAGCCAAATAATCTTCATAGAAATTCCACATCATGGCACAATTCTTATTTGTGTGAATAATTTTTTCTGAAGTCAAACATAAAAATAAATTGTTGGCTTACCATCCATTAATGAATTTTGTTAACCAATATGAGACTACTCACCATTAATGTCAATGAGAGATAAGGTGCCCTAGTACATCTTGCAAGGTAGGAATGAATGAGTTGAAGTCGAAACATCTGAAAGGTTTGACGGATAGGGGGCATTGATGTATTCCCAATTTTCATCAGCGAGAGAAATTTCCGTAAGTCATGAAAGTATCAAGGTACTAAAAGAAGTCTCTAAAACTTTAACTCGTATAATGTGTAGATGTCGACGGGACAAGGTTTTTCTAGAATGAGGGCCTTAATGAATTCCCCATCATCTAACGTGAGAAAAAAATAAAGGTTTGAAGGACAAGGATGAAACTAACAACTGAATACAAATAATTTACAATGAATTTTGTTTGCTGGTTACCCACTTTTCAAACAAAGTCCAAGTTTAGTTGCACCAGCAAGTTAGTTTTCACAACTAAACATATTTTTTCTTTACTTTTTATTGTTATATATATATTACTTTTTAACATAAAATATATATATGTACATCTAAAAATATGACTGAAAAATCAAGTAAAGAGAGAAGAGGGAGAAGGAGTCTCCCTACTTACAACCCCATCTCTGACTACTGGAAAAGATCATGAAAGCATTCTTCTCTTGACATAGGATTATGATAAAGCCTCAACCAATGAACATTCACCACAAAGTAAATTGAATCTCTATCAAGTGTTTAATTCTAACCGAACCATTATCAAACACATGCTCAATCTCATAGGGACATAACCATCGTGTGGTAAGCTTTCCTTTGAAATTTTAAAATCTTGAGTAAAAAAGGAGGGCCCATTCACCTGGTTTGAATGCTTTTTCTTGATAAATTTGTTGTGCCATTTCATTCGTTGCTCCTAGGCTGAGATAGTGTGTTGGATGGCACCTTGTCGGATTTCATCCATCTCATTCATCTATGTCACCCTTTTTTTTGGGCATCATACAAATCTATATCCAATTGTACTTTTTTTCTAAATGTATTCACTTGGAAATCAATCAAAATGAGGAATTACTTGCGATAGACAAATTCATAAGGAGTGTACCTAGTAGTGTTTCTCCATGCAGTTCAGTAGGCCCAAATTTCGTTTGGAATTCTATCCACCTAATCTTTGTGTTTCAATTGTACTATTTAGGTAAGGATGGCTTCGAATGATTTGTTTGTGGACTCCACTTTTCTATTAGCTTGCAGATGGTATGGAGAGGATTTGCATTGCTTATATGGTATCGCTAAGTGATAGATTGAACCAACATTGACATGAAATGCACTCCCTGATATGTCACAATCTCTCTAGGAACACCAAAATGGGTAAAAATGTCCTCTAAAAAAACCAACTACTTATTTTTCATTAGATTGATAAAGAGACTTTGCTTCTACCCATTTAGTGACATAGTCAGTACAAACCGTAATATACATTTTTCTTTTTGAC
Organism: Larix kaempferi; assembly: GCA_027924585.1. Taxonomy (NCBI): domain Eukaryota; kingdom Viridiplantae; phylum Streptophyta; class Pinopsida; order Pinales; family Pinaceae; genus Larix; species Larix kaempferi. Next base: position 761,868 of record BSBM01000458.1, on the reverse strand, counting down.
ATAGGAGAGATTGGACCTATGAAATATAAAGCCCATTTTTCCAAGGGTTCAATCAATACTTGGGGTTGCAAGGGCATCTCATTAGATTGTACATGTCTTCCCATTCATTGACAATTGTCGCAACTTCTTATATAACGTTTTTCATCTTTGAAGAGTGTAGGACAATAGTATCCAAGATGGAGGAGCTTATAAGTAGTCCTTTTGCTAGCAAAGTTCCCACCACAAGGCTTGTCATGGAAATCCCTTAGTATATCGTACATATCATCCTTCCAGACACATATTATCATTATCAAATAAGGTCAAGTACGGAAAAGATCACCCCCTATCCAGGAGTAAGTAGCACTAAGCTTGACAATCTTTTGTTTTTCTCTTGCTGCAATATGTCGTGGTAGTTTACCTGAAGCCAAATAGTTATCTATATATGCAAACCATGGAGAATGAGTAGATATAGAAAATAAGTGTTCATTAGGAAAATTATCATTAAGAGGATTTACTTCACTTCCGTTACGAATTCTAGAGAGAAAATCAACAACGAGCTTTTCTCTTCCAGGCCTATCTACAACGTTGTGTTAAACTCATGTAATAACAATAACCACCTAGTAATTCTACTGTTAGTAATAAGTTTTCATTAAAATCTAATAGAAAAGTGATCAGTATGTATGAAAACCTCATAGCCAATTATGTAATTTCTGAATTTGTTTATGACATGAACAACAACTAAAAACTCTTTCTCAGTGACAATATAGTTGAATTCAACTGGTGTTAAGTATTTATTGATGAAATAGATAACATAGGAAAGTTGGTTTTATATTTTTACTAAGACATATCATAGGGATGGATTTGAGGCATTTGTATAAATATGGAATGGGAGCAACCAATTAGATCCCCTAAGTACTAGTGCTACAATCATTTTCTCCTTCAAAGTGTTAAAGAAAATCTGGCACTAAGAGTCCCGGAAAAAGGCAACATCCTTAGCTAACAATCTAAACAAAAGTGCATATATGCTAGTAAAATTTTCAATGGACCTATGATAATATCCATCATGGCCCAAAAATATTCTTACCTGCTTTTGTGAAGATGGTACTTAAAGTTTTGTAATAAATTCAACCTTCGCGGGATCGACCTTGATACCTAAAAAATAAATGGGATGGTCAATAACAAATACCTTCATTTAGTAACATTTTACACTTTTCAAAATTCAAAGAAAGACTAGTTTCTCGACATCTAATCAGAACCTTTTCCAAATTACCAAGTGCTTCCTCAAAAGTATTACCATAAATAGTGAAGTCATCCATATAAACTTCCACACAATCATGTATAAGGTCAGAAAAATACCAACAAATGATCATTGAAAAGTGGCGGGAGAATCGCACAGTCCAAATGGTAAAACTTTGTAAGAAATTTTTTCCCACATGCACGTGAATGTATTTTTATCTTGGTCACCTATTGCAGTTTGTATTTGATTGTAGCCACTAAAATCATCAAGAAAGAAAAAGTACTTCTTACATGAACATGTATCCAATACTTGATATATGAAGGGAAGTGGAAAACAATCTTTTAAGTTTTCCTTATTCAATTATTGAAAATAAACACACATTATCCACTTGCCATTCTTTTTAGGTACAATAACAAGTGGTGAAACCCACTTGCTATCGGAAATCAGATATAAAGAATTAGCATTCAATAAATTTTGCAATTCTTTTATTACAAAATATTTTAAGGCAGGGTTCATGTGGCGTTGTGGATTCCTAATGGGTCTAGCATTCTCCTCGGTGTAAATATTATGCATACAAGTACTAGGGTGAATACTAGGCATATCGGTGTAATCCCATGTAAAATGCACCATAATTTTTTGCAACACATGGATTAGTTGTTCTCGCTGATTTTGGTCCAATTGAGAATTAATGTTTAAAGTTTTTATTGGATTTATTTTAACAGGAATAGTATATGAATATGAAATCTCATTGATGGTTAAAACAAGAGAATATGCTAAATTTTCTGCATCACAGTTTTCTTGAAAGTCTCTATTGAAAATGTAATCAAATGAGGAAGAAGAATCTAAAAGTTGAATAGAATTTGTGCTAGATATAAACCGATTAAGCAGATTTTCTTTTGTTGGTTCTTTAAATCCCTAGATTTCTCAATAGTTAAAACAAGCTACACAATTTCTTCATCCCCAATAGGGATCATCTATCCGCAAAGGATTTTCTATCATAGGTCTAGTTGGTGGGTAAAGGATATGTTTCTTTACAGATCTCCCATTAGAGATAGTCTTCTCTCTAGATATAAAACCAATGAAAGCCTCAATTTTAGCGAGCCATGGTCTCCCTAGAATCAATGGATGACCATCCATGGAAGTCTTTGGTTGTATAACCAAGAAATCCATAGGGAAACCCATGAATCTAAAGTGACCATGGAATTATCCCATACACCTGCAACACTAGATCTATAAGCTAACTCTAGCACTGTAGGTGTGGGATATAATTGTAATGCTTCCATATTCATGACAGTCATGAAATTTATTGCATCCCCCAAGTCAATTAAAGTGTTTGTTATTGCGACTTTGTTGATATACACAGTAACTATAGGGTTTCTGGGATCAAAATATTTCACCGATATAGTTTTCCCTGCCAGCAGTTCAACTAACTATCCTACAACTTGGACCATGGGGAGGATCCTTTATTTTTATCCCTAGTTTCTTGATACACAAATCTTTGATATTTTTTGCATATATAGGAATTTCTTTTATTGATTGCAATAATGGGATCACCAACTATGTTTCCAAGGTTGGCTTTGGGTCTACTGGGGAGGACAAGTTTTCCATGGCATAGGAGCACTCCATTGCTGAGGGTTAATTGTATAAGATTGTTTGTGGAAAATCCGTTAGTGCGGACACTAACCGATCTCCCTAATCCGAATGGTTTAGATCTAGAACAAAATTAATACAAAACACAAAGATATTTCCTAGATTAATGAAATTGCAAGAGGTATGGAAGGACGACTTACCTTATAATTGTAGTGCTATCTCCTTGCTTGGTGTAGCTCCTGATCTTCAGATATTCAACTGCAAAACAATACACACCAACTGGAAACATGCAAATACCAATAACATACAAATATAAATCAATCTAAACTAGCAGTCAAAGAATCCAATTCTAAAGATATCACAACAATAATATTTTTATGGAAAAAATCTGAATTACTCTAAATATAAGAAGTACATAGGGAGAGATTACAATCGATATTTGACATCGTAACTTCTTCCAAATGATCCTAGCCTCAAAGATGCAAACTCTTTACTCCTAATGGATGAAAGGGAACGAAATCTAGTAGACTTTCACCAGCATTTAAGTGATCTATATTTCTCCTCCCCTAACCATGGAGAGGGGGTTTGTATTTATAGGCCTAAAGGGATAGGAGAGGTTGAGGATTTGTGGGAGAATCTCGAGGGATCATCCCAAAAGATAAGGGGATCAAGTGCCACCCTTCCTAGTTCATAGGGATAAGCCTCTACGTAACTATGGGTTCTAGAAGCCATTCAAAGCTTCTTTTTCTCCTTTTAAACCAATAGTGTCTCACTTTGTACACATGCAATGCACATATTTGGAGGGTAATGCACCTTGTCCAAAGGCAGAATGTGTCACCATTGCGCTCTGTCAATATGCCGAGTGCGTCACCAGGGGTTTGATGTACTTTGTCAAGTGCAAGGTGCGTTGGGGTGACAACAAAGAGTAAAAGGAGTAACCACAACTATTCCTTCAAGCAATATGGCATAAGGGCTTTTAGGAACAAAGGTAAATGAAGGACACATAACTCATGAAGATGAGATTTTGCTACAATAGAATGCCCCCCAAAGCACCAAGTTATCAAAATGGGATAGGTGAAGTGCTTCGATATATGGAAGTTCGAGGCAAGGACAATTGGTTGAAGTGCCAAACAAAGATTCCTACAATACAACAGACTTTGAGATATATGTCTCAAATAACTCACAAGATGGCTACCGACCAATACATTGCAGATCCATGAAACACTGAATAAAAAGTATGGCCAATAGGAATACAAATGTGGATCCATACATCCATGAAAAGACCAGATCGTAGCCACGAGATAATACACATTGGATCTACGAGATGAACCAAACATATCCATGGACCAATACAATGTGGATCTATGTGATAGTATAATGGTTCCATCATGATATCTATGTGGAACCTAATAAAAAAATATCTCCAACGCAACTTGGGTAAAATACATAATTTAACCCTGGGTCTTCAACTTGAACCCACAATGATACGAATCTAACCATGTGATTAAAATGTGTTGAAGTCGAACACGACATAAACCACTTGATTATAGGTCATTGATATATACCGTTAACATGTGTGAGGGAAATAACCATTAACGTCAATGATCCCTAAGGTATCATAGTACATACCGCCGAATGTGAATCAATGAGTTGAGGTCGAACATTCGGTGGGATATTTCAATCAGAAGTCAATGATGTGAAGTTGCTGTTGAAAGAGAGGTAACCTGCCATTAAGGCATGCAGGCCCAAGGTACTCGACTGGTTTCTAGATTTAATCATTGGATGATGTGTTGAAGTCGACAAGGATAAAATCTTTGTTGCAAGGTTTCTGTAGTGATTGGCTTCAGAATGTATACTCAGATATTCCACAGTTGTCATGATTTACATCGACGTTTCGAGTCCACAACATGACTCATCATCAGGACGGTGTGTCAAAGAAGAGTTGGTGATTTTATACCATTAATATTGAAGTGCAAAAGGATGGTGATGAAGTGTCGGCTAGGGATTTCGTTTTAGGTTTTTTGAATTAGGTTTTAAATTGCAATGATTTTTAATTGTTTTAAATATGCAATAATTTTTGCAATACTTTTTGTATGTTTTAATTATTTAATAATTCAATAATTAAAATTATCTAATTTTTTAAGTGATTTGGTTATTAGATTAGTATTCATAATACTATAGTATTGCGATTACAATACTATTATAATCGTGTAGAGTTGTAATATTATAATTGTTGTAATCACAATAGTATTGGTATCATGTATCATGTTAATAATATTAATATTGATATTAAAAACTCGTCGAAGGAGGGCCATGATGTTTCCCCCATCATCGACACAAAACAAGATCAAAGATGTTTTCGGAGTAGATCTAAGTGTAGAGTGATGTTTGAGACTGACTCCGGGGCGATTGGAATAAAGGAGGGTATAACAATTGCAGAGGTTGACTCGATCAACAAACTTCCCTTGAACATGGAATGGCATGAATTGGAAACATTGACACGACGATACAAATACCAAGACCTAATACAAAAAATGGTTGATGCATTCTTCGGATGACCCAAAGGAGTACGATAAGTCATGGAATTTGTGAGACTCAAGGACAAGCAGATTACCCAAGTAGTTTGAATGAAATGCAAACAAGTGTCGTGTTCAAGAGTGACTACGAACTACCATTAATACAAACTATTTCCTTATTCCCCATCATGATTGATGAGTACCTATTTGTTTATTAATGAGCTTGAGGAGGATAACATATGCTTGATATAGCTCATCCTTAGGAAAATTCCAATATCATATGTTTAATGAACATGATATAGGAGGGGCTCATCCCGAAAAGGGACCTTCAATTTCAGATTTTAACGAGTCGAAAGAAGGTAAACTCGAAGTCATTTCATGTTTAGAGAGTTTGAAAGGACTAAAGAAGACTCCAAAGAGTACTTTTTCGTAAATTTTAGTCTCCTCACCCGAAAAGGGATAAAAGAACGTGAGAGATAAATATTCTAGTCATGATTAACTAGAGTGCTCCTTTTTCGTAAATAGTCTCACTGGTCCGAAAAAGGGATAAATTATCACCAAGAAGATGACCTTTCTAATACTTTTACAAGCGTGAAAGGATCAAGTTCGCTTGGCAATATTCTCTTATTTAGGAAGTCTGAAAAGATCTTAAAGGAGAACTCCAAGGGGGTTCCTTTTTCGTAGGAGTTTTACGAGTCCGAAAAAGAGATAAAAGATAACTCGGTGACTTATTCTCATGTATTTATGATCACGAGAAAGAGTAAAGACTCAGCTCAATACCTTTAATACTTATTTTTAATGAGTGTGATAACGGTATAAAAAACGCTCGACTATATTGTTTACTATCGAGCGGGATGGTAGGAAGTAGGGAACCACATCAGGCCACTAAGGCCCACATGTTGTATGCCATCGACTGTATGGCTCCTATAATGTTTAATTGGTGCGAGGGGATCCTCACAAGCTTAAAGGAACAACTGGCCAAGTGCCACAGAGGGGAGTTGAACCAAGTGCCGCAGAGGGGAGTTGAAACAATTTGGTTATGGATCCATCGTGGTCTCTTTATTCCTGGAGAGGGTTCCACTTCTCCGTCCCCAGTTCGAGATCAATGATCTTGATCCACATATGCAGAGGTGGGATGAGGTGATGGCCCGCCATTGTGGCGGTGGGCCAATGATCACATATGGAATGAATTTCTTTAGGTCATTGCGTAGCCATCTCCTCATGGTTGAGGATTATGCTTATGCATGGGCAGAATTTAGAGGAGAGATAGATTTAGGTCTTCTTGATGGAGAGAAATGGGGAGATATTGGTAAGAAAAAAAACTTTTGTTTTTATGTATTTTATGATTTCTTTTTTCATTTTTTTGTAGTACTGATATCTCATATCTTGCTTACACAGATATTGTCCCATCGAGATCGGTGGGATCCTCACCTATCAAGAGGTGAGGTTTAGTTTGTGAGATGGAAGTAATCCATTAGGAAGTTGTGGAGGAGCTATATGAGATGGAGGAGAACCTCCAACAGCTGAACACCGACATTCCAGACATCTCCATAGACGATCTTCCCCGAAACTACCAGCGTAGGACAACTGGATTTTTGGGACGTTTTGGATGGTTGCTTTGCCAGGTGGCTAGGGCCATCATATGCTACCACAAACACCCTCAGGGATCGGTTGCATATGTTATGATGTACTGAAATCCATAGGCTTCATATTTTGTAAATGTGACATAGTGAAAGCCATGAGTTTCATATTTTTGTATCGGTACCTTTTTTGTACAACACTTTTTCCAGACTTAATATCCAATGCTATCTAGTGGTTTATACAATGTGTTTTTATGATGGATATGAGTATTATGTATGTTTGCTTATACATTGATAGATAATTTACATGTCGTGTCGATTTTACATCCTTAATAGAAATGATTTTGAATGTGCAATGTGCAAATATAATACAAATTTAGCAAATGAATCAGAAATCGTGTTCATTCATCTCAGAAAGTGTAGGTATTGAATGGACTCAAAATACCTTTCCAATAGACGTACCCGCCGAAACAAGCGCAGTAATATAGGGTCAGGGATAGCTTAGACTTGGTTCAAATGAGAGACCACAAACTGAGAATCAAGGTAGATGAAAAGCGGTCTACACCAAGGGAAAAGACGTCGATCAATAGTCCGATCACCGGGTGGTATTCAATGACATTATTAGTTGCAGGACCTAGGCAAGTTCCTCCTGATATTATTAGTTCACCGGCATGGGAATAGAGTACCCAATATGCTGAGGTGAGGTTTTGGATGTGCCATTTAGTGCCATCTGCGAATCCATAGCAGGTTTCCAATTGCACGTCTAGGAAGAACATGGTATAAGCGGAAATTGAGATAAGACCCCAACACACTAAAAGAAAGTGTCACACCAAACATAAACACACGTCATGTATAATATATACATAGTACTAATGAAAGATAACTTAAGCATAGTAATGCTTTAGGTAGAGCCCATTACAAGGCTCCCTTAAGGATATTCCAGCATAGTCAATCAACTCATAAGCTCCCTTTTCCAAGACATGTTTTATGATGTATGGCCCATGCCACATGGAATAAAGTTTACCTACCCCCAAATTATCATGATTTTGGTCGTAAGTAAGGACCAAATCACTCTCTTTGAAGATACAGGGTTTTATGGACTTGTCATATTATGCCTTGATGCATTTATTATGCACTTCATTGGCTAGAGCTATATCACGGCGGGTTTCGTCGAGTTTTGCTAAGTATAAGAATTGTTCTTCCTCAGCATTTGTGTTCGGTAAAAGTGCGACGACTAGTTTTAAAGACGAAATTTTGCACTCAATAGGAAACCTTGCCTCTAGTCCATACACCAACTGGAAATGTGTGAAACTAGTGGTGGTTTTGACGGAAGTCCGGTATTCCCACAGGGATGAAAAGAGCATCACATGCAATTTGATTTATGCGTGCCTACCATGAGCCGAATCATGGTTTTCAAGACCTTGTTAATGGCCTCTACTTGTCCATTATATTGAGGATAGTAGGGGGTTGAATTTTCATGACAAAATCCCAACTTGGCGCTTAGTTCATCCACCATCTTATTTTGGAAATGTGATCCATGATCGGTGATGATAACATGTGGGAATACAAATCTAGTGATGATATGATTGAACATAAAGAGTGCGGCAGTTTCGCCGTCTTCCTTGTATGTAGGAATAGCCTAATACCATTTGTAAAGTAGTCTACAATGAAAATGATATAACCATGCCCCCCGACCAAGGTAGGATTACAATACATGAAGTCGATGCCCCATTTTGCAAATGGACCAACGACGATAATTGGATGTAGTGGGGCTAGGTGAGAGTGCTGTTTATGATGAAAAATCTACTAGGGAGGAAACTTCTTGATCGCTTCCATACAATCTTTGAAGATGGATGGCCAATAGTATCCAACACGTAAGATATCCTGGGTTGTAGCCATCCCAGAAATATGACCGCCACATGCCCCTGAGTGGAAATCATTTAGGACATGCTCGGTCTCCTCGTGAGTTAAGCAATGTCGTAAGATGGAATCAATGCCACGACGATATAGCATATCATCGATGATTAGGTAATATTTGCGTGGTGATGGATACGACGACGTTCATCGCGGGATAAGTGAGGACCAAAGCGTTGGGTTTGGAGATACAAGGTGATATATCTATACCAAGGGTGAGAAGTACTAATAAAAAATAATGACTCATCGGGGATAGAGTCAATGGTCTCAGATTCTTGATCAGTACGGGGAATATCACAAATGAGCTCTGCGAATACCAATAGATTTTTTGATTTAGCCTTTTCAAATTGAAGGTTGAATTCTTGAAGAATCATGATCTAGGGCTGGTATTTCCCCCCCAACGTGTGAGGACGTGGTACATAGGGTTGGAATCAACAATGATGGTAGTAGTTCAGAGTAGGATATAGTGATGGGATTTGTGTACAACGATGACCGCTTCCAGATATAACTTCTCCACATGTGAATAACGGGTTTTAGAGTCTATGAGATCCTTACTAAGGTAGTAGATCACATGTTCCTGATATGTTCCTGCACTAAAACCATAACAATAGTTGAAGTAGAGGCAACGAGATAAAGGATGTGATCCTTGGTGTAATTTGGTGGTTTTAATACGGGTGCATGAGTGATAGCGTGCTTGATATTGTCAAAGGCCTTTTTGGCATAATTATCCCAAATAAACGGGACGTCCTTCTTTAGAAATCGCATGTAACCATGTGTTTTTTCTGCAAAATTACACACAAAATGACGCAGGTAGTTTTCCTTCACTTGTAAAATTTGAAGTTTCGTAATACCCGTGGGTGGGGGTAGGGAGACAATGGCCTATACCTTGATGGGATCAATGCAGATCCCATCTTTGGAAATGATGAAGCCGAGGAGACGTCCAGAATCCACACAGAATATGCACTTATGGGGATTTAAATGGATATTGTACCATCGGCATCTAAGAAACGCAACCGTTAGATGATCGATGTGAAACTCATGACGATTTGAATGAGCGGGAAAATCATCAAGGTAGGGTTCCAAAAAATCCTTAATAGCGTGAAAGGAATATGACATGGATCACTGGAATGTGGCACCAACATTTTTAAGGCCAAAAGGTAATTTGCGATATGAAAACGTACCCCATGGGAATATGAAAGCAGTTTTATGTTGATCGACTGGGTGTATCTCAATTTGATTATAGCCAGAAAATCCATCCATGAATGAAAAGATGACACTTCTGGTGCCATTGTCAATAATTTGGTCGATAAACGGGGTAGGGTAATTGTCCTTAGGACAAGCCTTATTAAGATCCCTGTAATCAACACAAACTCTAATTGTTCCCTATTTCTTTGTAACTGGGACAACATTGGAGACCCAATCTGTCAAGGGGACAAGATAAATGAACCCAACTTTCAACAATTTTCAATCTCTGCTTTGATGGCACTAGACAGAGTTTTTTCCAGACAGGTTTTACATCGGGATATGTTTGGATTTAATGCATAACAATAGAAGGATCAATCCTGGACATTTCCTTGTAGCTCCATACAAATATGTCGTGGAACTGTTTAAACAAGGCCATAAAAGTTTTGATTTCATCAGGAGAACAAGTTTGTCCTACGTGGATTTGTTCCATGATTCCTGGTTTTATTGAGATGTCTACGGTGATGGTAGGCGTGATGTTTGCCAAATTCCCTTCGGTTACCGTATCCCGGATGAGAATAGGATATTGAAGGTGAGGAAATACATCTGATGAAGCAATAGTGTGAATCGCATTCTCTACCGTGTCGAGAGGCGGGAGGAAAGATGATCGATGATGATGGTCTTCCCATGGAGGCTCATCAAAGCTCATAATATCCATGATCGATTTATCATAGTGAAAATTCTGGAGTAGACGATCTGGTGATAGTGGGGATGAGTTCCGCCAAGATGATAGAGAACCTAAGTTAGATGCCACCAAATAGTGGTCATCGAGTAAATCGGGTGCTGATTGGATGGCCTCATAAGTGGCTTCAACGGGGCTGGCATGCATTGCATCTCCAATCAAATCCAGGTGATTAAGATCAGGCACACTCCATTGGTTTGTCGAGTTGGAGGAGGATGGGATCATGTTCACCATGGAAACATGTGATGGGGGATCTGGTGTTGGAAAGAATCCCATCAGGGATGAGTCTTTTAGGATTCCTACCCTCACACTATCATATATTTGCAATGATTTTCCCAAGAGAGGGACGTTATCTGCAGGATGAGTAGTGGTTTCTAGTGTACAAAAATTTAACCGATCGATAGTGACAATTTTCCCATGGTGGGGAAATTGAATAATGCGAAATATGGATGATGCGATCGCAGTCATGGCATAGAACCAATTTTGACCAAGTAACAATTTATAATCCAATGGAGCGGTGACTACTTCCACGTCAATGGAAACAATCTTACCTCCCAACTCTACGGATAAAGATTGTAACAGACCATGGGGTTGAAATCCACTTCCGTCACATGATTTCAGAGTAGTTGGGGAATGATTCAAATTGGGAGAGTCGATGGCTCTCCAACTGGATATCGACATAAAAAAAGTAGAGGCTCCTTCATCTAAAACGGTACGATGGATACTTTTCCCAGAAACATCGGTAACGATTTGAAATGCCAATTGGTGGGAAATCCCCAGCTTGAAATATTCCAATATGAACATGATAGTGTTAGAAGAATATGGATCTACTGCTCCTATAGCAGATAATAGGGTATTATGCTAATTGGGACAATTTTGTAAGACTTCAAGCGTTGACATAGCACAAGGAGCTTGGGATAGATCTTCTACAATGTTGTAGTTTTGAGTGGTCTGGGAATTAGGGTTAAAAATGGCTTTCCGAATTATGATTTTTGGTGGATGTGATACTGCATCTGGTAGAGGTTTCTCTATAATTAAAGAACCTTGTGGTGTAGGAACATTGGATGTAGGTGGGGAGGATTTTTCAGCATTACCTCCATTAGATTCCTTGTTAGGAATAGAGTCATATGTACGTGACCTGGTAGATAAATTTACTATCCGTAATAGTGTTGTCTAATGAACAAACGTACGACATGAGCCTTCCTATATATTGTCGAGTACGTGAAGTACCTTTCTATATACACAAAAGTACATGAAAGTCCGTTCAATATACTGATTGGTACGTGGAATAACTGCAAGTCCCCGGGATGCAGTGCAGGAAAATAATGACAACTTACTACGTTTTAAGACGTCGGAACACGTCTCTACCCTATCACACGAGTTTCTATAAAATTTTAACCTAGGCTATCCCTTGATTTTATCTTATACGATTAGGTGAATGCATGAAGTGTAGACTTGTAAAGTAAACAAAATGCACAACTAAGCTAAATGAAGTGCAAGTCTTTCATTTTTATTTTCGATGAAAACTAGCTAAAGGAAGGATAAATATTTTCTTTTTTCAAAAATAAATGAACAATGTATGCTTCCTACTTTCCTCTCCAATTTAACCAAAAGACTACAAACAATATTTCATTTAACCCAACAAAATGAAAACAACACACCAGACCAAAAATATTTTTTCTTTTTTCTTTTCAACTAAGCTAGATCTATGAGCAAAATGAAAAGATGAACTTCCTCTTTGTTTGCAATAACTCCGATTTGAAAACCAAGAACAAAATAAGTGAAGGGGAAATAAAAAACATGAGAGGATTCACTAGATTTTCCAATGCTTCGAGAAGGCCTAAATTCACTTAATATTTTCAAGGAGATGAAGATGAAATTTTCAAAACCAAGAGAACATAAGCATTGACAATTTTTGAGCTTTTTCAAAGTTTCTTAAGCAATCATCCAAAGCATAAAATACTCTTCTCAACAATCTCAAGTAGTCTACTCGAAATGAAGATAGTAAAGAATCTTTGATTTTCCAAACTAATGTACTAAAAAATATGAGAATGATACCACCTCTTCAATTCTGATTCAAAATATTAGAGGCTAATTACTACTGCAATCTTTAAGAAACTATAAGTTCTCAAGAAGTCAAATCACCCAAATCGTAATACAACATAAAATCCACACCAAATTGTGTAAGAATCACAACAACCTAGTTTTTGGGGGACTTAGCAATCAAAGCAAACAAATCAGAAATACTCAAGGGAGTCACAAGACTGGTTGCACTCGCGAGAAATTGAAATTTCCCACGACTGGAGAAACAACCGCTTGATTAGCTAGGACTCAAATCAAGCTCTAAATTCTGAAATAAGACAAGGACAAAACACACTGAATATGAGGAATACTATGGCTGCAATGGGTAATACACAGACCTCAGAAAACCAAGCAAAAACCAAATTTATGGGATTTTTTAACCCTATGCACTAGGCTCGGAAGGATGACACACTCTGCAAGTATACACTAGGACGTTGGAAGACCAGTGACGAGGGTTGCAGACACGGGAAGTGCGTCAGTGACGCAGGTTGAACACAACCAAAACGTGTCAGCGACGCAATCTGCCTAAAGGAAAAGAGCGTCATAATTACAGTGATGCATGGACAGAACTGCCCAGGTGCATCGAGAGAAAATCAACTTTGAAAAAAAAAATCCCAAAGAAAAAAGGTAAATGGATAAGATAAATATCCTGATCAGAGACTGGATCACCTAGTAACTATCTAAGAAACAGATCCAAGAGAAGGAGGCAATTTAGAGGGTATTGGAAGAAAAAACCAAGAAAACAGAAATCATAACCAAATCAAATATTATGGGCCTGTGCTCCCAAGTATGGTCGCCAATTTTGTTTGCGGACAATCCGCCAGTGCAGACACTAATCAATCTCCCTAGTCTAAATGGTTCGGATCTAGAACAAAAATAATACAAAACACATAGATATTTCCTAGATTAATCAAATTACAAGAGGCATGGAAGGGTGACTTACCTTATAATTGTAGTTCTATCTCCTTTCTTGGTTTAGCTCCCGATCTTCAGATCTTCAGCTGCAAAAGAATACACACCAAGTGAAAACATGCAAATACCAATAACATGCAAATATAGATCAATCTAAACTAGCAGTTAAAGAAGCCAATTCTAAAGATCTCACAACAATAATATTTTTATGCAAAACATATGTATTACTATAAATATCATAAGTACATAGGGATATATTACAACCAAGCTTTGATGTCGTAACTTCTTCCAAATTATCCTAGCCTCAAAGATCCAAACTCTTGCATCCTAATGGATGAAAGGGAACGAATGCTAGGATAATTTCACCAGCATTTAAGCGCTCTATCTTTCTCCTCCCCTAACCATGGAGAGGGGGTTTTCATTTATATTCCTAAAGGGATATGAGAGGTTGAGGATTTGTGGGAGAATCTCAAGGGATCACCCGAAAATGTAAGGGGATCGAGTGCCACCCTTCATAGTTCATAGGGATAAGCCTCTACGTAACCATGGGTTCTAGAATCCGTTCAAAGCTTCTTTTATCCTTTTAAACCAACAATGTCGCACTTTGTACATAGACAACGCACATCTTTAGAGGGTGACACACCTTGTCCAAAGGAAGAATGTGTCACCGACGTGCTCTGTCAATATGAAAAGCGTGTCACCAGGGGTCCGATGTACTTTGTCAACGTGCAAGGTGCATTGGGGTGACAACAAAAAGTAAAAGGAGTAACCACAACTCTTCCTTCAAGCAATTTGGCCCAAGTGATTTTAGGAACCAGGGAAAATGAAGGACACATAACTTATGATGACGAGATTTTGGTGTAACAAAGATGTATAAAATTGTGAAGAAGGGTCTCGAGTCATAAATTGTGGTTGTGGCTGCCAAGGCCTTTTCTGTGCAACATAACAAAGTGATTCTACTATCTCATTGTCTCCTTTATATATATCTTGCAATCTAGATAGTGAGTGGTACTCCTCCATGGCATGATGATCTACAAAATCACACAAAATTGCAAATTATTTAATTGATAGTCTCTTAATGGATGCTTTTGCCTACATTTTATTAGCAAAAGATAGACAATGCATAATTTTCTTCTTCCCATTTCCTTTTACTTTTAAATGTGTCTAATCGTGTGCTAATAGTACTAAAAATATCCATTTTAAAATTCTCTAAAAAATTTCTTATCTCAGTTCTAGTCACTCCTCCTACACTAGATTTAGTTGCATTTGAAAAAATATCTAATTCCTTTACTAGCCTTTGCTATACTTTGGGATTATTTACTGCCCAATTCACAAATGGTCACAAAGGAGGTTTGAGATGCATCATCAAAACCCACGAGGTTAAGGACATCTACATATTCCTCTTGGAATCCTTTTAGAAAGATGTTCCTTATTGAATCTTCATTGAGGGAACCAGTCTTGGACTTTTGGAGATTCTAGAGGAATCTTTCAACATAGTCCTCTAGACTTTCATCTTCCTACTGTTGCATATTAAAAATATTAGTCCTCAAATATCTAGTATTACAATATTCCTAATTTTTTTAAGAAAGGTTTTTTTCATATCCTCTCAAGACCTAATGCTATACTCCCCTAAAGCCATGAACCACCTAAGTGCATAATCCTTCAAAGTGGCGGGGAACAACTTTAACTTTTGGGGATCATTTATGTAATTATAACTATAGAAAAAGATATCAAATTCAAAGAGGAAAGCATTTGGATCCTCAGTCACCATACCATGAAAGTGTGGTAGAGATGATGAAGGATATTTTTCATATTTACATTCTATGCTAAATAAATAATAGGAAACCCAAAAGTTACTACCTCATTTTCATTATTACCATTTTTGTCCCTCATTGTGTTTGAAGCCTGTTAACGCCCAAAAGTCGCTTACATGTGACATTTCGACGATTCATACATTGTGTTTGAAGCTTGTTAACGCCCAAAAGTCGCATACATGTGACATTTCGATGATTCATCCAGTAAATCATTATCAATATAAAGGATGCATATCACCACATGAATTATCAACATATCCAAAACACAACATGAGTCCACAAGTTCCAAGAAATAGTCAAAACAAAGGGTAGCACGGGTATTACACAGTGACCCGCACTATAGCGCAGGTTACCTAAACAATGCCTGCGCTACACCCGCGCGATTTTTTCTTTGATATCCACGCTACTATAAAAACAATGGGACCACTCACACCCAACGGTACATTAAAGACTCAATCCTCCCCAAGGATTAGAATTCGGCTCCTCACACACTTGGGGGCATTAATTATCCCCCCTTGTGTACCTTGGAACTAGTTCATGAAGGAGGAGAGGTCACATTTGGATCTAGTTGTTTTATGGCCACCTCATGGCCTATAAAAGGAATCCATTGGAATGAATTTGGTAGAGAGAAATTAGAGCAATATTATGCTGTGCGATTTGAGTTGGAGCTTCCTCATAGCGCACCATTTCCTACCATTGTGAAGCATTCCCAAGATTGCTTGCCACCTACCATCAAGGGGCAAGTATCTCTCTCCATTGTTCTTCCACCTACTTAACATTTAGTTTGGACAAGAAAGGCCTCCGTAAGGGATATTGTTGGATTACCTTGAATCCCACACCTCCTAGGTGTTGTACAACTATTCCATTGGGAAATAAAATAATGGTTTAACATATCTTTGGTTGTTGTTGAAGTTTGCATTCTCCCTCCATCTCTTTCATTTTTGTTTTTATCAATATTTACATGTTTGGATATGAACTACACTAACAATCTCTTGAAGGATCACTTAAAGGAATACCAACCACCAATTAAGAAAGGGTCTCCAAGGACCGAGGCCTTGCAACAACCTACAAGGCTTAGCCCCTCATACAGTGGAAGAGTGCACTTATGCAATTTTTTCCACAACATTTCTAATGGCAACCATACTTATTTTTGTTCATTTATTTTTAAACTGGGTTGTTGTATGCTAAGTAGCTAATTTTGGGTATATGTCACTTGAAGGAGATCAAGTATTCCACCTCTTGCTTCTATAATTTGGCCCCATCACGACCCCATTTATTTTTTTGTAGTCACTCGACGGCGTCTCCACTGCGCTGATAGTGCGAAATCGACTTGGAAATTCACACACATAGCGTAGGTTACCAATGTCATAACCGCGCTACATCACCCATAGCACCCGCCCAGAAGGTTAGTGTATTACCCGCGCTACAATGCATCTGTTTTGTATTAAACCGAGTGGTTTGTGCGACAGAGTTTGGTTTGGCCATGCTACCGATTGTTTACTTGGTTTTTATCTGCATAGCTTAGTTTGACAGCCCAATTGCTGCTTACTAGTGAACTTAAATTAAGGATAATTCTCCCAATTTCTTAATTTCTTAGTAATTATTGCACTTAGACCAATATTAGGACGTAAAGAGTACATCTCTCTTGAAACTTACCTAGGTAACCAAATTTGAGGCTTTCAACGAGCCCCATTGTTGTCACTAGTATTCAACACCATTTCTTGTTTATGCATGAAATCGACATGTTTTTTTAGTAGAATTGCTAATGTAGAAAACACTTTTTGCACGCAAACAAGGAACTAAAGACACTTGTCGCCCGAAGTATGCTATTCACCCTGCACTTCATGTGAGCTTGGTGAACCAGAAAAAGGGTGAGAAGTGTGAAATACCTCCATTGCAAACTTGTCTATTAGTTAGAATATTTTGATTTTGCAAAGCACCATGCACATCTCTTAGAGTTAAAAGTACACATTAATTGATATACTCTTTTAGTTAATTTTCCAATAAAATGATTTTTTTTCTTTCATCACATGTGTTTTCAACACTAGCACACAATAAGAGGCATACAGACTCTTCCAATCCTAGTATGGTCTTAACCTCGCACTTCATGTGAGCTTGGTGAAACAGAAAGGTAGGGATTGTAAAATACCCCTCTTACACTCCATAAGTGAAGCATTCAAACTCCTTAAAATCAACATTGTAACTGTCTTAACCAACTAAAATCCTCCACATGAGGTCATAAAAAATATTTTAGTTAGGTAGGATTGATTGGGCTAGGCATCCATTAATTCCCAGCAATTTAGTTTCATTAGTGATATTTTGAAACATATCATTGTTTTCTTTTAGGGTACTATACAAAATCCTGCTATAAAGCAAGTGTTAAAATAAAACCCAGATCATAAGTGTGCCATGACCAAGGAGGTGAACGCTGAGGTATAGATTCCCTTCTCTCCCCTACAAGCCACTTAGCTTTTTGTAGGGAGACGACACTATACCATGCAAGCCGAACCACTAATCAACACTTGACGCAAGGTATCTTAGTGGCTCAACTTAGGATATCATTAAGGAGAAATTGTGAGTGCAATTGACTCTTGAATTTAGCTATTTCCATTGGGATGGGTTTCCAAGTCTTCTTGATTGAATCATTGGCCCCATCGCCGGTAGAAATAGTTCTTTGTTACCCCCACTAGTCTATTGGTGAGTGGATACTATTATCACCATCAATTTTTCTTTTGGGAGGCTTAGTTACATTTGAGAGGAAGGACGTTAGGTCTTCTAGGGAATTTACATTTATTTTATTTTTAAATAAAATTTCACTTAACTTATAATAAAAAGAACATACATGTGGGGACTCATGCACTAAAACCAACATTGTACATACCACTCACTTATCGCACCATTTTACATCTGTTATGGTTGGCATATTTTTGCATTTGTTCAATTGTGTTCATTTCACTACCACTCTCATATTGACACAAAAAATTCACCATTGAGGAACAAAACAACATCCTAAGACAGTCTCGTAGACTACAAGGTGTATCCCCTCTCTTGAGGGGTGTTTTTGCACCTCCCCCCGTATCATATGCAGAGGGAATTCAAATCAGATTCATTCCCAGGCCACATTGATAGGATCATCTGGCCGAGGCCAAGCCTCGCTAGGTAAATTTTCTCCCCTCGTAAAAACTATTAATTACACCACTTCTTCCCCCATAGGAAGCAACACACCGTTGGATTTTCCCCAAGGAGATCCCCCGATCCCATTTGACCCATCCTCTCTCATAGGAGGTCAACCGTTGCTTACAACACCACCTAGGTCTCCCCCTTGTGGAAATCATACCCCACATACAATGGCAAGACCTGCCGTCCCTGCCTTACCTTTTATGGCTAGTTTAAATCTACCCGATTTGGACAAACTGACAAATGACCCCATTGCTCATGATGCGACATGGCTAGCTATGCCAGACAAGATTCCTTCCGATATTCCAAAATTTGAAGGGAAATTGGGAGACGATCCCACCAACCAAGTTATGTATTTCCACTTATGGTGTTCATCTAACAACATAGTGGATGACCCTTGAGGCTTCGCTTCTTCCAGTGTGCCCTCATTGAAATAGCAACAAAATGGTGCGTAAACCAAGAAAGTGGCACCCATTAGACATTTGCGACATTGGGCACTACATTTATTACATACTTTCAACTGCCAATCCGACATGATCTAGGACTTGAAATTCTCACTGAGTTTCATCAAAATACTTCCACCCACATTGCTGACCACATCCACCAATGGCGTAGACGCCGCACACTATGCAATATCGAATACAACCTCCCTTTTTGTTGCATTGGTTTATCAAATCTCTCCAACCCACCATAGCTAAATATGTCGCCACCTCCATGCCACAAAGCAAGGAATAGGATATTCTGAAAGCACAACATTTCGACCTCATATATGCATAGTTTGGATACCTTTACACAATCCTGCTTGATACACCGCGACATCGGTTGTTGGATCCTAGACCTTCGGGATCATCACATTTGGTGGATGGGATTGTTGGGTCCATTTCCCATTTAGGAAATTTTCCTCCCACCACATCAGTGCCATTCAAAATGGTTATGTATTACCCATCCATGCCACGTGTGTCAGTACCCCCTACACCGGTACCAACACCATCAATTGGTCAATTACAGTATGGACCATACAATTCTACCTACCGAAACGTTATCCAAGAGATGGCGATTCCCACACTGTCGCCAATGGCACAAATCACTCCTACATCCACATATTATGGAGCAGAAATGACATTTATCCCACTGCCGGGATATAATCTGTATTACCCTTTCCCATGCCCAACTAGTCAGCAACCTTCCCCTCACATGGGGGTTAACCTAGTTCAACCTACTTATGTTCAACACGCTCAACAATTTGAACAATTGAATGACACAAACCCCCAGAATCCATAGGTTCAGGGGAGGAAGAAAGGTAAGAACAAGTAGAATCAGCAGTCAGAACAAGGGGTCAATCCCCCTCCCCATCAAAACCAGAATACGAGTGATCCAAATGCGAGGACTAATAATCCCCCCAAAGAAGGGAAGAATCCCCCCTGAGAACCAATTATTGGTGCTCCATCTATGGAGATTATGTTCATTACACACATCATTGTCCTCTTCTACACAACTGCCAACAGTTAATGGAAGCTAAAAAGAAGATGGTGACGAACCCTTCTCAGGAAATGGATCCTCTCCAACCACAAACAACTATGTTACAACAACCCTTTTCTAATCAAGGGGCAGTTACACAAGAACAAGATCATCGCCCACCCGATGATGGATCTTTCCAAAATATCTATATGTTGGATATAAACCTTCAGATGTGAGCCAAGGGTTATGATGGGCCTTCCACCCCCAAGTGGAATAAGTATCTATCCTCTCGAGGGGCCCTTTACAAATACCACGCTTGAATACCAAATAAGTCCCGTGGATTCCAAAAGTACCACTTAGGCGTACCCGTAATAACCCCCACATGAATGCTGCCCACAATTACAGTATTGTGGATGAATTAGCTCAATCTCGTGCGGCTATGTCCACATTAGAGGTGTTACAGTCTTTCCCAACACAGATAAAGGCATTACTGAAGGCACTTGGTGTTGTCGACCAATCTGACTCTCACCTCATTGCCTTTGATATTGACAAAGACGACCCGTGACTTACCATCGTCAATTGCATTCCAAGTTCTAGTTAGGATAAAGAACATCATGATCCATCGTTGTATCATCGACGAAGGCGCATCCACTTGCATCATGTCGACCAAAGTCTAGAAACGATTAGGATCCCTTGAGCTGGTCCCCCTCATATATCGCTCTTCGCGGATATGATGGGAGACCATCCCAACCAAGAATATTGTACCAAAACATCCCCGTAGAGCTGTGGGGCAAGATCGTTATGATCGATATCGAAGTAATCAACGTTGGGCTCAAATACAACATCCTCTTGGGGTTTAGTTACATGTACGCCATGAAGGCGGTAGCCTCCTCAGTCTTTTGCATCATGATGTTTCCCTTGAATGGGAAGGTATTTACCCTCAACCAACTTAACTATTATGACCTTAATACCACAAGCAATCTTGATAACATCGTACCAGCCATATTGGGCGATGAATAACGATATGTTGGAATTGCGCTTGGTATATACAGGGAATCCAATTTGTTAGGAACATATTCGGGACCACCACCAAAGATCCCTACATCTACTGATGGCCCAATGTGCACAATTTTTACCATGGAAAATGGAGCCGCCTCCACCTTAACACCGTCATTAGCTCCACCACTGAGCCATGGCATTGAACAAAAGTTGAGTCCATTGATA
The DNA here is from genome assembly GCA_027924585.1 of Larix kaempferi. NCBI lineage: Eukaryota > Viridiplantae > Streptophyta > Pinopsida > Pinales > Pinaceae > Larix > Larix kaempferi. The sequence goes on along the minus strand of BSBM01000458.1, from coordinate 740,461 downwards.
CCATCGATTTTTCAAATCCCATTCTTTTACCCCTTCATGAGTGTACAAGGGATGTCGTTTATGGATCAGTTAACTCTACCTGGGCTAACTTTGGGAATTCAAGTATGGTTCCTCACACCACCATACCGAGAAATGGCTTCCAAACCAGTCGCCCATTATGAGTTTGTCCTTGATAGAGAAATTTTGAGGTAAAAAATGGGCCTCAAAACAAAGAAAATGTACTATAAAAATCAACCAATCACATTCTAGTAGATGACATCATCCCCCATGGTTGGGTTGGCATTGCATGAGTTAAGAATGCTTATTTGTCAATTTTTGTACGGTGGATGAAAACCCATAGTTAACCAAGGTAGTGGTATAAGTACTTTTAAGTCATAAAGTAAAATACTCATAATGAAAGTCCTTTAACATTTTTTCATAAAATAATTTTATTGTCATTTCAAGTAAAGTACTCATAATGAATGTCTTTTCACACTTTCTCATCAAATAATATTATTGTCATTTTCAAGTAAACTATTCATAATTCATAAAGGTCATTTCACATTTTTTTCCTTTCACATTTTTTTATAAAATAACATATTGCTATTTTCATGTTTTTAATTTTAAATTATATATTCTCTCCATTCTATTTAATATCATAATGCCAAACTAATTTATTATATATATTCCTTTCACATTTTTTCATAAAACAATATTTTTATCATTTTCATATTTTTAATTTTTAGTTATATATTCACTCCATTTTATTTAATATTATAATGCCAAACTAATTTATAAGCATATATATTCTTGTACTTTTAAAATAAATTAAATTTGTGAATGATATTAATATGAAAAAGTTATGCTAGTTATGCATATAAATTAAATTCATGAATGATAGTAATATGAAAGAGGTATGTTAGTTATACAATAAAATAAATATCCTCCAAAAGTTTATGATTTTGATATTAATTTACCAATATAGATTTAATGAATAAAGAATAATAATAATAATGCAATGTGGATTATAATAGTATTATTAAAATTTTACATGTAAATAAATTTTCAATTAAATCACATTATATTAAATTGATGAGAAAAATACTAAATATAAAAAGTCAACATAAATTAAAAAAGTAGCTCTTAAAAAATGTTTTTTATTATTTAATTTCATTTGCAAGTTCAAGACAAATAAATGCTAAAGGACAATAATTTTTTGGAAATTTACAATGAATCTTAGTCACATCAATGTAGAGTTATTCTATTAATTTTATTTCTAGTGAATTTTGAAAAGTAACTTAACCATGGTTATTTATATTGTGCATAGAAAATAGTGTAGGAGGTGACTTGTCATATATACCTACCCCAAAAAACCCCTAAATCATAATATGTTAATATATCCAATACTTTTTTAGTACATCTCTTAGGATGCCATTTTTTGACCTCAAAATCTCTTTAATTGATCTCGCATCTGCTGCCTGGGTTATATATTCCCCCTCCCATACACTCCACCACACTAGTGGGGTATGATTGGGGGCACTAACAAACAATCAAGCATAATAGATGTCGTAATCAGTTTATTAATTGATGCCCTATACCTAGGTATTCACTGTCTACAAGTGCAACTCGACTCCCAACTTGTCTTATCACAGTTGAATAATGTATTCCATGTTTGAAAATCGCTCCTCTTCCGAAATTTTCTGCACGTTCACCTTCTCATTCGATAGTTTGAAACCATAACTTTCACACATATACCAAGAAACAACAATGCATTCTCCAACTCCATCACTAATGAGGTATTGAATTGGCACTTAGTACATCACCCAACTGCATAAACCTGCATATCAATCATACATAAATATGTCTATGCGTCTCACCTACAACTACACATCTATGTATTTCATCATCACAAGTCTTAAAAGTTGATAACACATGCCCAAAACAAATATGCTAGTACCAACTACTACATATGCATCACATGAACATATAGAAAACATAAAGCAAAATACATATACATCACATACATATAGAGACACATAAATCACGTGCCGCAAAAAATGGTATATATATATATATCATTAAAAATTTCTATAATGTACAAAAGATGGCCCTCCTAGGGCATATACATAGGTATCCTTATGGGGGATACATAAAAAAACCACCTCCCATAGGCCCATAAAAAATGTATACATACAAAAATGGGGCTCAACATCCTTATACATAAAGAATCAAGTTGTCCCAACAGTTGGTGGATTTCAGGGTCCCAAAATAGAAAGTAGATGCATAGCCTCCCCTCGAGCCATCTTTGGTCCCTATCGCGGTCTCTGTCATGGAGGAGGAGCTACTCCTCCCTACACCTCCCGTGCCACATGACAAGAAACTGCGACCCATCGCATGATCTACCACCAAGATGTCCCACAATCCACTGGTAGATGAAGTTTCAAGTCTACCTCATCATCCTCGAGTTCGGCCTAGACTCACTCATCAACCCCAGTTGTTATCCCGCTTAAACTCTGCTCCAAATTGGCTACCAAAATAGCCATCCAGTGCCCGACAACCACCCCACCTATCGCAGCTCCTGCAACTCTGGCTCCTCTCGCTCCGACAAGACCACCCTTAGCCGCCCCTACTCCTCCTATGGTTGGCCCAGCCCCAACATCTGGCTGATCCCACCTCGGTATTTGTCTCTGAGGTGGCCTCATAGGACCTACATTTGCATCAGAGAGGGGAAAACCATCACAAGTACCTAATAAACATATATATCATCAATGTGTAGAAATAAATAGTATGTACAAATATATATGCGAACAATACTAAACCATAGAAAACATACTAGTAGCGCTAAATCTGCCAATAGGAATGGCAGTTACGAATCTCCTCGGAAGTCCATCCTGCTCCAATGATACCTCTCGAAACGACCTATGCGACCCTACCATACATCCAACACTTGTGGCATAAAAAAGGCCCCCACAGGCCCACCACCAGCACGAGGCATAATACACCTCCAAAATGCCATCCATGGCTCCGTGCCCCCCTCTATGACACCACAACATGTGACATCAAAGACGGATAATGCTCAAAGAAGTACGAGCACAATACACTACCATAGAAAAAGGTGTTCCACCCCACACCCCTACATAAATATAACACCTTCTGCGTCATGGAATGCAACAACAATGAACCCCATGCCACAGGCTGACCGTCCATCATCCTCTCCACTAGTTGTATCTGGCCTCCTGTAATTCGGTTGGGGGAAGTGGACCCCAACACACTCACAATGGTTGTCACCATAGCCTCCATCGGTAGAGCCCTCAGATGGCTCACTAACATGCCATCAGAGTTCACTGAACTCTAGTCACCACCACAATACCGATCCACTAAAGTATGGATTGTCTCCCCAACCAACTATGGAGGGAGAGGCTCCCTCACCCCTTGGGGAGTCAACATAGTCAAGAAGTAAATATCCTAAGCCGTGATGCTCAGGTTCTCTCCTCCCACATGGAATAATCCACGGTTAGGATCCCACAAGTCTAGTAGCTGCTACAAGAGGTAATCAGCCGACCGCATAAGAGGGATCTTGAAAAAATTCAAGAGCTACAACATCGCATAAAGCCTCGGTCGCTCCTTGGTCGGCCAACACAAAGGATTAGAGGTCATCAAACTCCCTTTCCCTCAACTCCGAATCCTGAATTTGCACCATCATTGCTAAACAACCACCTGCACATGGAAATTCTCACCCATTAGCCATATAAACGCATTAGCGACAAATTTCCTAAAAAATCTATGCGTAGTGCGACATTTCACAAAATATCCATTTGTAGCACGACTGAGACACTACTCGGCCGTGTGTAATCAACACACGAGATTTATACATTTCGGCCGTGCGTATAGCGCTACTATTCGAGGAACAATAACGCTACAACCATCGCGCAACCAAAGCCTATAGCTCCCACGCTAAACACATAACAGTTCATTTCTTCCGCTCTAGTGAGCATGCTACACTGCGCATGATTTTCATAAAACCATGTGCTAGGACAATGTGATATTTTCCCAAAATCTCACAAAATACTACGCGGTATTTTCTCAAAATCTTGCGTGACAGCTCTAAAATACACAAAAAGACACCTAGCCATCCAGGGGACCCCCCTACCTAAATCTACCCGAAAAAAATCAAAGAGTCAAAGGGTGAGGCATACCTGGAACTTGCGGCTCATCGAACGGTGCACTAGATCTCCCAGAATCGCTGGAAGGTTACTCTAGGATTTCAGTGGCACAAAGTACAAATGATCTCGAAAAGTGGGCCCCACACTTATTTTACACTCATTTGACCCAAACTTCAAACTGATGCCACGACCAAACCGTAACTCCATTTTTAAAAACCCTTCACACCACGACGACCAACACCTCGAGCTATTCAACATGGAACAAACCAATTTGGATTACTACCAATGTCACTTGGACATAATTTTCCTATCCAAATAACTCACAGGTACAAGATGTTTTGGTTATCTGGTTTTTTGCACTGTCAATACATTGGTTATGTCCTTTACTACACTTGGGTATGTGCACCGTATGTGCAGTATTGTGATCAGGACAATATGGAGCTTCTCATTTTTCCATAATAAGAATAAGAATCCAAGCTCTAACAGGAGGCACGATCCCACCACATGTATCATCCTGAAACTAGCATATAGACACTATTTACGCTCCATTTATAAAGCAGATCCGAGTATTCCCGCTGATAACCATAGGTTCCACATTCATGGCCTTGATGTCCCATCAACATCATTACTATGAATAACATGTTCCCCCATGGGTGTGCGCATCATTTCCATCTCGGTCATCAATTGGCACCCATGATGTTGACCCCCCACAAGTCCGAGGAATCTGACCAGTTCTATTCAGTTATCCCGCAGGACTACACTGCATGACATTGTTTCATGGGGAACCTGTCTTTGCGTCTGCAAGCTAATTCTCACTTCATCATTGGAAAGTGTCCCCCGATCCACCCAAAACTGTGGGGACTCCACCCATCATCAATTTGTTCCATCGACACACACAAAAATGTGGATACCCCACCAACATTCTTTATGTACAAATAGTTCCTGCATCACCTCATATTACGGGAATACCTTATTATTTTGGCAGCAACCCATGGTCACCTTTGATTGATGTATTTGAGTCTCCATATATTTAGCAGTATTTGTTTTATCGGTCATCATTACCCTTCATTTTGTGTGTCCATCAAAACCCCTTTCACTTGTAGCTTCTCTCCATCCATTTCAACCTGTTCCATCCTGAAAGAAAAGATGTCGTCCTTGCTCCCCATGTTTACATCGATCAAAGGAAGTTATGATCCCCATGCTTATCAACCAGTTCCGTGTCCATCCACTAGTTGGTTACAATATGATCCCCATTCTCAGGATATAACTCTTGTCTGATCATGTACTTCAACTCTCGTCGACATCAAAACATTATATTCCGAGAGTTGCAGTAGTTGCAGTTGTACCTTGGGATCCCTTTCAATCACTTAAGGGATCACCTCAAAATTAGTAGGGAGAGTCATTAGTGCTACATAAATAAGTGGTTTCCCCTATGCTCGACGTCAACACATCATCACATCAAGGGGAAACATACTTTTGAAGGTAATATTGTTGACATTTGGAAATCATGATAGCAGTCTATTCGGTACAGTAAAGTCCTCATGAATGTTTACATACCAAGTTTAGTCCCCCACCACAGTGGGTTCATCATGGTCACCAACAGTTCCACTTCTTCAATATTTCACAGCAGTTCCAGGGGAATTTACTCTAACATGGATTGAAGCTACCTTCATCCATGTCCCAGCAGTATAGTAGAGTTGACACCTTTGTCCTCTCTCATTGTAATCACTTTGACAACATTTAAAAACTATTCTTTCTTATAGCTCCAATGGTCATCACCAACACTCTTCCCCTATGTTAGAACCTTATCTTTTTCACATATCCTTCATCCTACATAACAATAGAGAAACAACATAAAATATGATTCATTGTCGGCTCTACAGTACCCTCCGAATCGCATACATCAGGGGGCATCTTTTAAAGCCCAAAAGTCGCACACATGTGACATTTCAGTGATTCATCTAGTAAAACGTCATCAACATAAGTGATGGATCTCACCACATGCATCCTCAACAGATCCAAAACACAACATGAGTCTACAAGTGCCAAGAAACAGTCAAAACAAAGGGTAGCATGGGTATTACACAGTTGGCCCACGCTATAGTGCAGGTTACCTGAACAATGGCCACACTATACCCGCGTGGTTTTTCCTTTCGATAGCTTCACTACTGTTAAAATGGTGGGATCATTCATGCCCAATGACACATTAAAGACTCAAGCCTCTACAAGGATCATAATTCAGATCCTCACACACTTGGGGGCATTAATAATCCCCCCTTGTGTACCTCGAAACTAGTTCATGAAGGAGGAGAGTTCACATTTGGATCTATTTTTTTGATGGCCACCTCTTGTCCTATAAAAGGAATCCATTGGCATGCATTTGGTAGAGAGAATCTAGAGCAAGGTTGTGCTATTGGATTTGAGTTGGAGCTTCCTCATATCCCACCATTTCCTACCATTGTGAAGCATTCCCAAGCTTTCTTGCCACCTACCATCAAGGGGAAAGTATCTCTCTCCATTGTTCTTCCACCAACTTAGCATTTAGTTTGGACAAGAAATGCCTCCCTAAGGGATATTGTTGGCTTCCCTTTAATCCCACACCTCCTAGGTGTTGTACAACTATTCCATTGGGAAATATAAGAGTGGTTTAGCATATCTTTGGTTGTTGTTGAAGTTTGCATTCTCCCTCCATCTCTTTCATTTTTGTTTTTATCAATATTTTCATGTTTGGATGTGAACTACACTAAACATCTCTTACAGGATCACTTGGAGGAATAACAACCACCAATTAAAAAAGGGGCTCCAAGGACTGAGGCCTTGCAGCAACCTACAAGTCATAGCCCCTCATCATGTGGAAGAGTGCACTTGCACAATTTTTTCCACAACAAATCCCTTTCTTCTTCTTTGGCCATGTTACCAAACAAGATGAATCTAGTGAATTATGGTAAGGTGCCCAAATTTGATGAAGAATATGGTTTAGCAAACAAACTTGAATGAATAGTTGGATTGTCTACAATCTGAACTCCTATTGCTCCTTCTATAACCACAGTTTCTACTTGTGATACCACTACACCTCATGTTGCTTCAAGAAAGCTGATAATATGTTCTGGAACCACAATATGATTATCCTTAGTTATTAATTCCAATATCTCTTCTTGTTCCTTCTTCCCTTGACCCACAACAGTTTTAGATTTCCAGCGAATCAATTTTTGGATCACACTCAGTTATGATTTTCCTCTTGTCTAAATTTTACTTCCTACAGATATCTCAACCATGTTAGTGGAGGGGGATTTTAAACTACTTGAATATTTATCATATAAATTACTTGGAAATGGAACTGTAACTCCTAATTTTCTAAATCTACCTTTATCATCTCTAGGCCTACTCATAAATTAACCACATAATAAAAGGGTTTGGAAAGACTCATAATAATTAATGCGACATGATGTTACACCACAAAGTTCTGTGGTGAGGTTATCTTTGCATCTTACCATATTTCCTCCACCTGCAAATATGGTTAAAAACAAAAATCTATAACTATCCTTATGCCTTTTCCTTTTAACAACTCCCCGACAACAACGCAAAAAATATCAGGTTATTTATTTGTTACTCTGATAAACCTTAGAGATACTTAATCATCAATCCGAGACAGGAATTGTGAGTTGCAGACACTATATTTGCAGGTAAAGTGAAGAAAATAAGCTATCCTATTTGATGGGAATCTTCAATCTAATAAGTAAAGATGTAATATAAAGGTAAAACACTCAATCTAGTAAAACATAGGAATTAAATCTAACACACAAGAATCAATTCAAATACACGGTAATAGGTTTGAATGCACATGAATTAGTTTGACCAATCTAAACCAAAAGAACTTACACACTTTGTATGTATACTTAGATAATTATGATCAAGTTTGTATACTTAGATTTAAAATATGAATCTTTTTCATAAGTATGGATTTAACTAATACTGATTTCTGCTAGTAAATTCCTTATAGTTTGTGTATATAACTGAATTATAAACTTGTAATCCAAGCCTAACTTTAAATAACAACCATTAGTTCTTTAGATAAGATTTCATTTATAAGTTCAAACCATAATCTTTCATGTGCACAAGCAATGTTCTTGCGATTATCGGACGATGATTAATTTTCCTTCACTAAAAAATTCTAACCATTGTATGATTTGAATAAAATGACTATGAAATAGAGAATGCAAATCCAGATTACTATATGACTAATTGTATGAATCACTCAACACCTAATTCTTTAATCACTATGAAATCATATTTTTATTCAAAACACTACCTATACTAATGCTCGAGCTACACACCATGATTTACTGAGTAGATACAATATATAATAGAGATATAAAACACCAGAAAAGGGAGAAAACACAAATATTGTTCAAGCACACTCTGTTGATAAGAATAACATAGATATTAGAGATTTACAATTACTATGCTAATCGATTGAAGAAATCAGAGATACTGCATGTATGCAATTCTAGATTTCAAAATATTTAACACACACACAAACTAAATTATAGAATAACTATGTGCTCCACTTGGTGGGCCCTTTCCAACTGGGACGTAAGCTAGTTAATCCTCAATTGCACGAAATCAATAGTATGCCATGAAATACGAACTGTGCTTTGGTATTAATCAGTTGAAGATTGTATTACAGATGAACCATAAGCTTATGAACTCAAGTCTATTACATAAAAATCAGTTTTAGAATGCTACAAGATTGTTGTTAAGGAAAAATTCCTATGACCACGGCCATGTCACCAACATATTTGGATAAACAAGATTGACATATGAGAGTTTATTTGCAAGCAAATCAGGCTCCTAATTTCCAATTAACATCAAGCAAAAACGAATAAAGGAGAATAATTTTATGTAGCTTATTTATGAAGGTTGATCCTAGCCAGTACTCCCTTGTTTCCTTCATATATTCTCCTTACTATCAATCCAAGGACCTACAACACAAACAAGACACCTTCCTCAAACTAATTTGGCAACAAAAATACATTATTAAAATCAAAACATGACATGAATATAAAACTAGTAAATCAAATTCAAATCAAGATACACCAATTTCTTATTCCAAATATCACACAATGATTAACACAAAATGTAGGGAAGGGAAAGATGTCCAATATTTATTAAATAGTATAAATCATACCTTCTTTTATTCATCACTGTATCGAAACTAGAGCTCCAGGTCACTCCTGCTCACATACTCCACAAATCGCGCTCCAAATCTCTGAATGCAAAAGGGGTAGAAACCGCTTCAGGGCAGTAGTTTCAACACATCAGGGTATAAAGATCAATGACAATAAGGGAAAGGATAATTAATGGTAAGCAATTCCTCCAACATAACATTACTATGAAAATTTCCCTCTCATTTGGCCCATTCCATCCTTTCTTATAGTTGAAGAACGTAGTTAGAAATAGTTACCAAATGGCTGGGGAAGTTGTAACTGAGCAGGCAGTTTTTGAAACTCCCACAAATCCCTCTTTTTTTGAATTATATATATATTTTCATAAATTTTTAGGGCATTTGTGCCTAATACAAGGGAAATTGGTGAATTATTCACTACCAAACAGTGTGCAACATGCAAGTTCAACTTTTTCTTGCATTCGTTCCCTAACAAAGGAGAAAGTGTGAATGATTCCACGGGGGCTTCACTAGAAGGCAATATAATACCATGTTCATTCATATTGTGGTATTAAATATTCATGAAAACCTAAAAATTATATTGCTTATATATTAAGGGGAAAACATTTTTTTATTATTTAATGTGACAATACAAAAATACTTTGGGGTCTTTTTTATATGGGCGGGCTGACAAATATCCGCCAAATGGAGACTGTGAGATCACGGCTGGATGAGAAATCGGGTTGAGGCAAGGCTCGGGCTTACTAGTACGCAGGGAAATCACATCTTGAGGCATGCTTGAGGCCAGGGGTTTCGTAGTGAAGTGGGTTTCCAGTCGATCATAGTCGAGAGACAGTGGTCATTGACAGCCAATTGTTACCAATAGCACTCAGCCAGTTGTTACCAATATCCTTGGGAGGATCTAAGCCTCCAGGGCCTGTTATAGGCCCTCGATAGGCCTTAGGGGCTTGAATACCCAACCGCGCGTGCCTATTACAGGCCTTGGGAGCTTTAGTTAGCCTCCTAGAGCGTGTTATAGGCCCTGGGGGCTTGGATACCTAGACCACAAAAGGCTTAGTCAGCGATTGGGGAACTGCAACATGCAATCTAAATGTTGTACTATGTGCATTGGATCTAGTGACATACAAGAAGTGATCTCCTATCTCTTCATTAGACCATTAGATGTTGCAAATCATAATGATATGTGGTTGAGTAATTGCATTGTGGGTGAAGTAATGTGCATCCACAATATACATCGAAAGAAGCAAGGTGCATTGTAGAATGCATGTGGGGTCATAAGAGGGGTATCATATCAATATACTAGGTAGAAATATAAAGGGGTATAAAAAATGTTAATGAAAAAATCGATACATACAATATCTAGTGAAAATAGGGTTTTTTTTAAATTGGGAAGGCATATTGGGAGGGGGTTAAAAAAAAACGATTTTGGAAGGTATTTTCCAATATTTAGTGAAATTAGGGGTATTGTTTCATATGCCACGAATGAACTTGCTATGATAGTGGTTTATTGAGTGAATCCCCCATGGAATGATTCACAGTTTGCATGAACATTAGGTGTGAATATGCTCATTTTTAAGGATTACAACTTTCAGGGTATTTCAGAACGGTTGAGGTTTCACTTAAATGTTCAGGGGCATAATAACAGAGGTCAAATCATAGGCTCTTCAATCCATAAATGTCCCTTTTTGTGAATGAACAATGACACTTGAAGTGTTGTCTTTTAAACTGTCATCACAGACAAAGAAGTGATGGTTTGAGCTATAACAAGGATAGACAAATCAATCACATAATTATTATCCTTTCCATCCTAACTTGATTACATAGATGATCATAAATATATAGGATCAAGCTTAGTTAACTGTAGACTTGATTCAATAGGTAACTAAGCCCATCGAGGATAAGGCGGTTCCATGTTTGGCGAACATAGTTATAGGAATAGAAAATAGTGATTATGAAATAAAGTTACAAAAGAGATTGAGATGATCAATAAACATACCAAATATGATAAGGATCCACTTAATGTAGATATCTCATTCCTATGACACAAAGTGCTTAGGGATGATATCTATGATCGTAATATCATCAACTGGGCATTCTGTTACAGGTTGTGCATGCATAGGAAATGTTTGACTGTTTAATTGATAAGAGATTCACGCTTTCCTCCAATGATATTGATGTGGGATATAAGACATTCCACCATCTAGAAGCTCCCAGCTACCAAGTCCAAGTGTTCTTTTCTCAAATGAACATGTGGAAGTATGAAAAACACCAACGATGGAAACCAGGTTTGAACTTAGGTAATCGAAACTGAACCACATTGACAGGAACCCTTCAAGTGTAGAAGAAATTCAATTATCTTGATAGGAGGTCTTCGAATGTAGCAAAAACAAAACCTTCATTGGTAAAGTTAGTTCCACATCCAATCCATCTTATAAAAAACAAAGAAAACTATGAAAATCAACAAATTTTACCTTATTATGCATATGATATGTATTAATTTCATAATTTGAGGCAAGTATGGTAATGGATGTAGTAATTGGAGTGAAGAACAAGGGAAATGGGTAAAAAATGAGTTAACTTATGGTGTAAAAAGTATCAAATTGGCACACCAACTACACCTAAGAACCTAACTATTAATCCCTTCACACCTAACCCCTTTACATCAAATACTATAAGATTTAAAATATGAATGAGGTGGCCCTATGATGATTTTCCCAATCAACATGTCACCATAACAACAAATTCTATTACATAAATAGTATAAACCCATATTTCGTACCCCCGAACCAATGATTGCAAGTGTAAGACACTAGAATGTGTACGGATTATGTGGATTAAGGGTTAGATATGTTAAGTATGATGGATTCCAAATTTTATAAGATAAAGTTATTTTACAACTTATATGAGTTAGGGACGAGTCTGTCAAGATTAGGGGTTGTATTAGTTAATATTAATATGGGTTGGGGATAATATAGGTAAATAATTATAGGCATTAAATATAAGAGTTTCTAATATTTTAAGGTTTATAGGATTATGGGTTATAGTGGTTACTAGTTAGGGATTAAAAATTATAGTGAGTAAGGTGAATATGATTTATGGGCTATATGAATTAGATGTTAGAGGTGATAGGGTCTAGAGGTTATATGGGATTTGAGTCCATTTAAAGGGTGAAGGGTTATATAATCTAAGACATAAGGGATAGTACATAGGTGTTAGTGGTTATGATTTATATAAGTATTAAAGTTGAGAAGGGTTGAGGGTTATGGTTGCCACATGTTTAGAAGTTATAATGGTTAGTGTTTACAATATTCGAGGGTGATATGAGTTAGGGGTTATAATGGTTAAGGTTTATAGGGGTTAGTGTTAGTAGGTGAAGTCAATATTTGTGATCTCCGACAGTGGATCCTCTGAAGCACACATTTATGGAACCTTCTTGTATGTAACATAGCTATATGGAAACGTTTTAATTTGTTAGGATTATGCGTTATATATGATACTAATTAGGGGTTGTAAAGGTTATTGGTTAGAGTTCATAGTATTACACATATATTTGACACTCTTAATACTATCAAGGATACATCTAGACAAAGTACTAATAGTCAACATCAATAGAAAAAAGAAGATATTTGGCTATTCAGCATTACTCAACATGGTATTGAACACATGGCCATGCTCTTCCTTGAAGAAAAGTGCACGCACTCATGGTGTTCCATAGAAGGAAATACGGTTGACCGCATCTCTACCATGATGGAACCATAGCCACATCTCAAAATCCTAAAATAAGGATAAAAGTTGGGGAAAAGTCAAGAAATATAAGGAAAGAAAATAGTCTTGACTGAACATCATGCATGGAGTTTGGCTATACAACATGCATAGAATCATTGGTCTCAAACTTATCACCCCTTGGCCTATAAAAAAGGACCCATGGAAAGAGATAGACATAGATAAAAGTGATATCAAGTGGCCAAACGTTGAATACATTTAGTGTAAGATAAAGCAATTTGAATTTAGTATTGCATCTTTTGTTGAGATACCCAGGGTCTTTAGTGGAGATTCAACGACTGGATTGGTTTCTCTATGTGATACGAGATTCCATTGATAATCACTTGACAAAGAGTAGTGGCATGTGGCTAAGTAAAAAGGACCAAGGACTCTGGTGAAATACATACAAAAGATAGATATAAGGTAATGAGTATTGTTGCAATTGTTTATTTTGGAAACTAATAAAATCATTGTTTACATGATTTATGAGTCTATTTGGGAACATAGTTCGTCTTTCCTTAAACATTTTGGATTTTTTTTTTTATATTATATTTAATATGAGAAGTAAAGTATTATTTGATATGTGTGAAGGTACACAGATCTAGTTAGAGTGATGGAGTGAAGCATCGACACACCGAAGGAAATGTAAAACAAATAGGAAAACAAGTTATCATCTTCCTACCTCTATTTAATATTCTAGCATATTATATGGCAATAAATTCAAGGAAATAACATAGAAATATACCTCTTCAACTATTAGGGGGGGATTGACCCACTCTCCATAGAATCAATCTTCCTACCTCTATTTAATATTCTAGCATATTATATGGCAATAAATTCAAGGAAATAACATAGAAATATACCTCTTCAACTATTAGGGGGGGATTGACCCACTCTCCATAGAATCAACCTTAAAGAGATTCTCAACACAATAGGATTGGTGACCATACTAGGGATTGATTCTTCCATAATCATCTCTATTGGGTTTTGTTTAGTCTTGTTTAAAACATTGAAAATTGTAGTAGCTCTAGTAATTAAGCTATAACACAATAAACGAGTTAGAAAATTAGAAAAAATATCAGTTTAAAATTATTTAAGAATAGTTTAGTCTTTGCTCATGACCGTTTCATTGAATATATGCAAACATACACATTTATTTCTAAGAAAACCTGTGGGCACTCATGTTTCTTTATCAAACGACTATGAATGCAAGGGAATATAACTTTAAATCTAGTGCATTTCCCTGATAAAAAATGATTGCATGTTAAACCCTAAGGCACGAGGGGGTCACTTGATAGGCAATATCTTATCACGTCCATTCATATTGGGGAATAAACTATGATATGGAAATGAGAAAATATATTGCCTTGTATTAAGGGGTCAAAGGGTCTTAAATATGTTATATAGCAATACAAATATTTAGGGTATATTTTATTACATTTCATGTAGAAGTGTGGAGGGGACGAAAGTGTATTTTATTACAAATAATTTTAAAGTATATTTTTTTTTTCTATGCATGATATTGAAAATACCAAAAATTAATAATATATGTTATGAAAATTAATAAATATTTTTTTCTAAAATAAAAAAAAATCATACTTGTCAATTTCCCTAAAATTTGTTAGATGTTTAAAAAGTTTAACTTTTGTTCATGAATGATACGCTATAAAAACCCTATTATTTATTTCCGAACTATCCATTAGGCTACCTAGACTACCCATTTTTATATCTTCCTCCGACAAATATATAGTAATCGATCTATGGTCTATTTACATTGACTTTTTATTAGATAACAAAATAATATTTTCGTTTCTAAAATTAATCTTTATCATTTAAAAATTAATATTTTTTTATTATTCTTTGAAATTATTTATCTACCTTACAATTCCTCAAATGTGTGATATGAAATTATTTATCTACCCTGCAATTCGTCAAATGTGTGATATGGCAAAGATAGGACCAAATTCATGTTATTGTAGGCATAAGAAAATGTGAAGAAATTAAACTTAAAAAAAAATAGCCATTGGTTGACATGACAACCATGCCAGATATGGCGAGCATCTATCCCCTTCCCATGGTATGTCATAATTACAAACATTTTATGAGGCATGGACTTTAAGCTAGAATCTAGAAAAATCTGCATTTAACTACAGGTATTTATTGGATCCATTTGCTACCGTAGTGCTATTAAATATATGACAAGTGCAATTGCCCAAAATCCATGTAAACGGAGGCAGAAGTTTGGTGTGCATTTATTCAATTATTAATGAACTATGCCCTTTTATGACGTTTCCATATGACAGGTAGGACATGTTTTCACTGCTCCTCTGGTGTTTAAATCAGGTGAGTATCATATGTATCTGGATAGGGTTCAATCACCCTCTTATCAGACTAATACAGGCACACAATGGATCCGAAACTATCACATGATGAATTGTACATTTGGGAATCAATTCGTAGATAAAAATGTAGTTGGGTGGCGTCCAATCCAATTCATAGCTCCTCGTAGTGCTCCACATTAATAGATTTTTTGGGTGATTGGAAATAAAGGCAATTTTAATTTTTAAAGAAACTAAAGGGCCGGTTCATTTGAATTATGGGATTTAGATCAATGGATTATTCATTCAGGAATTTACCGGATAATTTATTTATTGGTTTCCATTTAATGACTGGATATGGAAATGGATATTTTATTGAGATCCCTACCATTAGATGACTAAGACAGGCAATCTATAATCAACATAGGCCCATGAATGTCTGTCTGGAAATCGATAAACTCTTATTAGATTGGCTTACCGTATATTGCTTTCGCGGATTTCTGGGGAAGGAACTGAGGACTGAATTTAGCTAGAGGGAGGAACCTTTTACACTAGACCTGTTAGGCAATAACATTACTTGAGGCCAGGTGATTATGTGACCCATCACTCACACTAAGAATTGCTTGCTGCGGAGCTGGATAGGAAACTTCTGGAATGTGAATTAATATGTGAACGGAGGACAGGCGTTGGAGAAACGTTTATAATAGTGTTGCATTATCAATCCTGGCCGCGAAGAAAGAGCGAATTTTATTTTGAAGTAGGTTTGGGATCGACTTCGTGTTTTGCCTAAAAAGGTATGTACAAGAAAACCATTTATTGTTTTCTGTGAACTAGTTATGCTTATCAGTGAACCAATGCTAAAGAATGCAATTTCATCAGTGAATCTTATCAACTTAAGGAGCTTCTTACTATAATTAGCCAATGCAACTTCACTCACTAATCGTATTTTTTAACAGTTTCATGTGGTTGCAATTTAATTACCTTCATTTCGTGGAATGTTGATGCTCATCTATAAAGATCTTTGTATTAATACCTGATGTAGGACAACAACAAGGCACATTAGGTGTAAGCGAGAGCATCATTCTTTTTATGGAGCTAATTTTATAAATTTCAATCCATCTTCAGCATTTTTTTAGCACCTCAATACCAGAGTTATTTTTTTTTGTCATTGTTTGTGGTAGTATGGACCTCCTTTTAAATAATTTATAAATCATTTATCTTGATCAGGTATAGAGATAGATAGCGCTATCATACGTTCTACTCAATCAAGTATCAAGTTGTAACAACCCTCATGTATGCATATTTACATAGTAATAGATAAAATACCATTTGAAATAAGGAGTAGTCGCTCCACACATGGTTTCTTATTGTTTATGATGAGGGGGAAAGGATGTTTCTATGGAAATGGAGGGATACATTAAAATTCTTTGCTCGTAGCCTCTGATCAAGATCCGAGGAAGTTCTCATTGATATCACTAATATTTACTCGAGCCTGGCACGGTTTATTACATAGAGAAGGCATCAGGTAAAGAGAATGCATGAATCTACATGTAATAACAATTTAAGAAATAACCAGAATACGTACAAGAAAATTATCCCCATGGTTGTCATCTGGTAGTAATTGTTACGGAATCAGTCACGATGGATTCAAATTTCAGGGCATTCCCACAAGAATCCCAAGTACACAGTGGTTAGACCTATTATGAATCATTTCGTATAGGTTGTTCTGGGAAATTTGAAGCAATTTTGGACAATTGGACAGTCTCATACAACCCCTATCGAGCAACCTAGGTGTTACCACTCGGATTTTCCTTGGGCTGTATCAAAGAAACCCCAAGGTAACCTATTTTAGACCAATATTTAGACTGAAAAGTTGGCCTCCTTCAGTCAGAGAGGGCTCTCTCAGCAAATCTGCTATCAAATGTCACCACGACAGCAGTTTGACAATAAACTCAATGGTCAAATTGTAAAATAACAATAAAAACTTTGTAGGCTTTAAATAATGTAGTTAATCAACAGAGAAAAGATACCATTGGGCAATGGAGTCGAGAAACAGAAAAATACAGATCATCAGCTAAACAAACTTTTTGTACAAAGGCAAGATAGTCATTTTATTACAGTCAAAGCTTTTTGCAGGTGAAATGAAAGAATTAATGGCAATCCATCAACAATAGGCATCAAAATAGGATGAATCCACTATCAACTTTGGAGAAGCAAATGGATACTCGAATGTGATAAACCAAGGCATAGCAAGTATGAATCCCAATTTATTTCAGACTTTTATTCAAGCATAGAAGAAAATGACATAATGGCAAGAATGACAAAGAAAATTTGACATGCACATGTAAAGAAAAAGAGAAATACGGACTGTAATTTTGAAAACAACTCATGAATCTTTGATGAAATCTGCTTCACTCTGAAATCTTTATTAATTTTTGAAAAACACTTCAAAAACCCAGAACGGGTCCTCCTCACTGGAAATCCCCTCTTTTACATTGCAAAATGCATAATTTATACAAAAAATTTGCTTCATGAGCAAACCCTAACTACCTTATAACTGATCTAACAAGTGTTTTGATTTTACTTTCACATCCAAAATTTCACAATACATAATAATACTTATCAAACTGTTTTACAAAAATAGTAAACAAGAAAAACTCTTGTCATGAAAATTGTGACCGGCTGCAAGGATTTTTCAATTCTTGAAAAAGTTTTTTTTAACTGTCGGTTGCCATTTATTGTTGGATGCTTTGCCACCTGTAGAGTAAGATTACGATCTGGCCGGTGCTTCATTTTTCTGCTACATGTATGAGAGCATACTACTGCAATAGACGCCTCCTCCAATTGCAAAGAGTGATCCACATGAATGGTTTCATGCACTAGGGTTTACATCATGGAGATTCCACCTCATTCCACCAATGATAGTTTCCACGAGGAGCTAGGGTTTATGCCTTAGCTTCTTATGTTTTTTTTTATTTCCTCCCGTCATTTTTTGGAAACAAATAAAATGAGGAGTTTCATCAATAAATAGAAAATGCTCTTGGGATGCCACGTCAGGCAGTTTCCGCATTGCCCTTTGAGCAGTTTGCAATACCACTTTTCCATATGCAGATGTATCAAAAAAAGGACGGGTGTAATGATCGTTTGTATCCCGCAACCACTAACTTCATCACTTCTCCATGCAAGTTGTTGCCGCAGAAAGGCTACGAACCGTTGATCTTCTCATCAGTCAATGAAAATACTGACATTTGGTTCATCTTTCGACAGCTCGATCATCCTCATACAGAATCTGAAGGCAGATGAGCCCGATCAATGTCATCTCCCACTTGCTGAATGATTGCAGATATGAGCTCTGTCCAACCTTCTGTACCATAGTTAAACCTATGAACCTGCCCTTCAGAGAGTTTCCTCACATAACCTTTTAGAGCAGGTCGACTGGTGAAGTAACCTGTCCAGTAACAATGTTCACAATTTGCGTACGGGAAAAAGTCGTCTGTCTTCAAAGGCCAGCTTTCATTCGCTGCATTTTTTTTTAGTAGTGTAGATCGTTGGAGTTGAATAAAATGCATTCACACGCCCATCCTTATTTGCATAATGTATAAGTTTATCCATCTGCTTGAACCACGTATTTGCATTTTCATATGCAAAGTCTTCACCCATTGTCCACATGATATGATTTGTACGAAATTGTTTGGCCTGCTCTTCAGCGATCGATCTGTTGCTCAACATTATAATCATAAAGAAAGGATCATCCTGGATATTTGTTTCTGTAGTTTTAATGTCATATCGAAATTCAGGAGGATCATACTGGTGTGCAAGAATTCCAGTGAAAACCTGTGCAGAAAACCCAAGTGACTTAGAACCACCCCAAATCATCTCCATAGTACGATCTTCTCTTCTTTTGGCAATGTCTTGATAATCAGCCCTCGCAAAGAACAATGCTTCAAATCCAACCTCTGCACTTAGAAGATAACCCTAAACGGCGGAATGTCCAAAGGGATCAATTTGCCATCCAATGCGAGGAACTTTTCCAAACTCTTTCTTGATAAATCGGTGCCCAAGGGTTGTTTGATCTATCATGTCCACATAATAAGTAGATGCTTCATCATGTGTGCACTGTTCCCCATTTATAAATTCAAGTTGGCCAGATTCAACAAGCTTTCTAACAATTTCCCTTTTCTCCTTACTTTGTTGCCTCCACCACCTTTTGAAAAAAGCCATTTCAACATAAATAAACTTGCGATTTAGGTCTTCTTGCAAAGCATTGATAAATGAATCCAGGACGTATTCTACTGCTGCCGCCTGTATGGAACTATTAGAGCCAACATAGTATTGATCGACTGTTTTGAGCCATCCCACATCGTCATGCGTGTGAGGAACTAAATGAACATTTCGATCCTCTAATTTAAAAGCAAAAGAATTTCCTAGGTCAAGAGATGGATAGCCATCTTTTGTCATTTCTGTTGTCTCGGAAGCCATTCTTGCAGATGCATTCACTGTGAGAGTTATCATAATCCTCCGCTGGCTCTAATGCTAGAGCTGGATCCCCAAAACTTCTGCATCATTGAACTTGTCATATCTTTTCCAATTGCTCCAGAGTTTCCCACAGTGGTCACTGCTGCATCGGTAATTTGTAATGCATCTTTTGAATATTGAAGAAAGCTGAGAATTTGTGGAATCACGTCGAGCATGATGAGGTGCTACAAGTAGAGCTATAGATGCAGGCAGCTTATTAAAACATATGCTCGGACGTGGAGAACTGCGTTGTGTTGGAGCAACAATTGTGATCAATTTTACTTATTTTGTCAAAAGCTTGCAGAAACTCGTTTCTTTCAACAAGTGCAGCACTCATATGAAGATATTTAACCATTTCGCAGCACCATTTCTGTTCTTAATACTTTTATCGAAACAAAACGAGAGCGAATGTTTAAACCTTCTATAGCCTCTGAGCATACAAAGGTAGCAAAAGTTTCACTTATCGAATCTGTGTACACAGCAATAAAGAGAATACATGAAACTCCAGATTAATGTAGCTATTGTGACAATTGAGAATAAACCACGTGGAATTCTCACTTTCAAAGGATGTTTTCGTGCGAATTGTAGCACCGTCAACGCTACCACAATATATTTAAGCACAAAATTTTATGGAGTGCTAACACTAGGCACTCCTATACCAGTTGTTAAGTACACAACAAGATCAATGAATTAATACTATAGTAGACTCCAAAAGTCTCGTCACAACCAGGATCAACATGTTGATTGTTTCATTTCAGCGTGCTTCGGTGTAAGCTTAGAAAAAAAATGACGCCAAGAGACTGACACAACGGATTCATGGAAAACTCCACAAAAAGCGTTTCAGATTCATGGAAAAATCAACATGCTGATTGTTGCATTTCAGAGTGCTTCAGTATAAGCTTAGAAAAAAAATGACACCAAGAAACTGTGACACAATCTAGCAATGACTTAGGTAAAAGTAGCTAAGTTCGAACTAATTTACCAACCATTTATGTAAAAGTCTCAAACAAATTGCCTTAAACTTTCACTTTGGTATTAGGATTAGGTTTAGGTATATATATGATTGACATTGGCTAGTTCAAGCCTGACAAAGGATAAAACTAAGGCTGATGCTACGGAATTTGATTTGAATCGGAATACTTTACTTGAGGAATATTGTATGGTACTCGATGTCCAATTTAAGAATGTAATTTGTCTGGAATTTAATTTAAGCTACTTGCATGCTTGCGAGTATTTGTTGGTTATTAAAAAAAATATTGATGTTTACTTTCAAAAAACTGAAATCTTTTTCATACATAGTTACAATTAGTGTATTATGATATAATACCTTAGTCATCTTTCTGCTTTGCATAGAGGTTTCTATCTATGCTAATAGTTATAGATTGTTATCGTTATCATAGGATTTAATGCTCAGGAAACTGATTGCTCTTTTGAAATTGGATTTATTTCTTTTGAAATTGGATTGACGTTGTGTCCCTACCCCAACATATAAATGATGCAAGTCAGGCGTCAGAGAAATTAAACTAAATAAGAGATAAATACATTCATTATTCAAATATAGGATTGGATTAGTTGACATTAGACATAGTTTCTTGTTTCTTTGGGGTTTTCTGTGCAACTCATCATCATTATATTGGAGAAAATATCCATGTCAAATTAATCATTTCAGAAGTTCAATGTCAATTTTCTTTCAAAATAAAGAGAAGTTCTTTTTATGGCTTGCATTTGATAGCAGTCTCCACCTTCTCTTCCTCGAAAACACATCACAACTGTTTAGTCTAATAATTGTTCTGGAAATCAATTATGTTTTTAGTTTTTGAGAGAATTGTTTCTTCCTTTTCTAAGGAAATCTTTCGGACTTCCTTCATACTAGCCCACTTCCCATCTTCTCTCTCACAACTCTCCTTTCCATGTCTAGAGATCATAATTCTCTCAATTTCAATCCATTCGTTTTCCATAAGCGTGCCTCTATCACAGCCTTGACAAAGAGTGCCAGTCCCAACCAAAAAGTTGTTATATCAACTATATACCTGCTGTAGTTGTGTCTATTCACGTTGACAATAGCCATCATGTTTACAACACTGGCTAAACTATAAAGCGAAAGCCATAGATAACAATTTGCATAAACAAGCGTTATAATTATAAACAATTCACATTCATAGGAGTAAGCAGTATGTATGTTAATGTGAAATGGGGTACCTGCCTTGGTCATTTAGTTGGACAGATGCTGAAAACGCAAATAGAATGCCCATGTAAGCACCACGTAAGCACAACAAATGGGAAAACATCGCCATGGCCCCATCTCATATCAAGTCCAATGGGTTGATCAATAGCTGGAAATATCTCCTCGTTGTATGCTGAAAACCATCTTATTCAAGGCACCGACTACCTTTGATACAAATCTCTTCTTATTTATTTAAAGTGGAGAGACTAAGCTTTTTAGTGAATGGTTTAGAATAGTTACTTTTTCAAAGTAACATATAATGATATAATTGAATGATTTATGAATCTAAGCTAGATTTAGATATGGACTATCATAAAGTGTAATGATATTTCCTTAAAAATATTTAATAAGTGGGTTTAGTTGGTGATGAGTTTGTTGGATAAATAAGTGATTTTTTATAACATCTCTCTTTATCCTTACCAATAAAGGCCTTAGTAAATTATTTATCCTAGAGAGGAAAACAATTTTAGGGTGTCCACCTATCTCCCTTTTTCATTATTATAATGATAATAATATTAGGAAGGTATTAGGGAAACCTGAGAAAAATAACACAATTAAGGGCCTCCAAATTATGTATTTAGGTTCCCCTATCTCCCATGTTTATAATGTTGATAATATACTCATCATTAATCAATGATGTTTTCGAGAAACCAAAAATATTTTGAGGGTTCTACAAAATAATGACGAAGCTTTGGGCTAGAAAATCATTTGAGAAAATTCAAAAGTATTCTTTGTAAACCAATCCTAGATTTATAGAGAAGGAAATTGAAGATTGTGAAATTCTAGATGTGTGAACTCCCAACCAAATGCTTAAGGTATCCATTATCTATCTCTAGACATAAACTTGAGATTAATCCCCCATTAATAAGATGAACAATAACATAAAAAAATTATACACCTTGTTTCTCCCCATGATAATAAAGGGTTCCCCATTTAGCATATTGTATAATAATCCCTTAGAATCAAAACTGCATTCTAATAAATTTATGGGTTTTCCTTTCATGAATAGTTTGTAATACAAGGAGATTTCTCTAGAGGAGGAATAAAGATGAGAAAAAGTGGCAATTAATATTTTGGAATACGATCTCTCTTTCTAAAAGGTAAAGTGCAATAGTTATACAAACATTGGAATTAGTGAACAAAGATTAAATAGTGGGTATTTCTAAATTAACAAGATTCACTTTGTATAAAATTTAGAGATCAAAATATTCAAAGTTGAATATGTGGATGAAATCATTAGGAAGTAAAATATTCCCATTTAAGGATTTAGTATACGAAATATTATATCACAATGAAAAGTAGTGATTGTCGATCTTATCTTTTTGGTATCCATGAAGGATTTCTAACTAATTTTGAGATGATTTTTAGAATGGTGATTTTGTTGCAAGAGATAATATTTTGTTGAAAAAATCAATGCATGAAACAAAACATTAATTAGACTAGAGTAAAGTATCACTAGTTAGAACATACAATGATAAAACATCAAGGTAGGATAAAATCCATCTCATGGAAACTATTGATTTCTTCCTCATATGTAGGAATATCACATAAATATCATTTATTTTTAGCTTGTGAACAAGGTAATTTTGGAAAATAAGCAAGATCTGTATTGTGTTGGAAGATCATAGGATACAGTACATAATCAATCAGAGAACGATATGTTGTTTGTCTAAAAAAAATCCAAGTGGAATTAGGACATCCCACTAGAGAGGAATTTATCTTAATTATCTATTAGAGAGTAAGAGAGATCTAAATCTAAACACATCTTTTTAAAATATGATCTAGTTTAGATGGGTTTATCATACTCTCTCTCTCTCTCTCTCTCTCTACATATATATATATGACACTTAGTTTAGTTTATTATTATTATGGTAGACTTTTTTATTATTATTATGTATTTTTAAGTATTTTAATTCTTTTTAATTTAATTTATTACATCTATTTAGTTTCTAATTGTATTTTATTTTTGCAATAATTCTCTTAAAAAATACATTGCATCTTTATATATTTTGTGTACTTTCAAGCCTCCTCTTTTAGAAGATTAAGTTTATTCAAACATTCTTTGATGAAGATAATGATGGTTATTAACATCCACTTTAGTATACAGACTTCAAAAAATGTAAGGAATCACTTGGTTTTCTTTAAAATTATATTTATGTGTTTGAAATTTTTTAAGAAAATCATTCATAGATTGTCATAGTTGTGACAAGTTAAAAGATTAGAAATGTCAATATTGTAAGAGAATAGCCTCAAACAATGAATATCCCCCTATGCACCCATTGGACAACTTCACCTTATTCTTGGGCTATTTCACCAACCACTTGTTAAATTTTTTGTTGTTTTGGGAATGTCCATTTTTTCATTTTAATTTATACCAAAATCCACAAATCTGAACTTAGTACACAAAAAATAAAAACATAAAACCATGATAAGATAACCCAAATGTGAAAACCCTCATTATGAAGGCATACAAAGTTAAACCATAAAAACCTAAAACCACTTAAATTCCTCAATGCTTGTGAATTTATTTTTCTTTTCATTAATGCTTGTAAATTTATTTTTGTTTTAATTAATGCTTGTGGAGTTATTTTTCTTTTCATTTTGTAGTGCTCTAGTTTAATTTTATTTTTTATTTTTAGTATTCTTTAAAAAATGGAAAAATGTGGCCAAAATATTTTTAATCCTTCGATAATAGTTGTAGGATTAATAAAACAAGAAGATAGAATGGTTGACCTCTCCATCTTTTGTTTCACTTGGTCTCTACCTTGTTGTTTTGTTTGGTTTCTGGTCCCTAAATCATGAAACATATTTTATAAACCCCAAATATTTTAGATGGAAACCATGAGGACAAGCTTTGCCCAAATGAGAGCTTTCCAGTTATGGTTAGCCTCAACCTCCCTGATTTAATGAGATTGACCAATGATTTGAGCCAACATGATCCAAATTCCCCCCTATGCCTATCGAACTCTCGTCATACATCCCAAACTTTGAAGGGAAGGCTGGGGAAGACCCCTAAAATCATATCATTTCATTTCACCTATGGTGCTCACCAAACAACATCGTTGATGATTCTATTAGGTTACACCTGTTCCAGAGGACCCTAACTAGCACTATCGCAAAGTGGTATATCGACCAACACCATGGGAAACATCCCAAATCCACATCCTTAGAATCGACTCTAATTTTGGATTAATTTTGATCTTGTATAGATAGAGAAATGAGATTCATTTGTTGTGGAAGAATCCATGTTCTCTAAACCTGGAATACTTTATGCATAAAAAAAACCTACACATGACCTATTGCGATTTCGACTTGTTGCGGAAAATTTTGGTGTTGACCTTTTTACGTAAAATCACGAAGGTCCCCTCGCACATCAAAGGTCCTTCCTCTAGTGCCTAATATGGGTTCATCAGATCCCATTCTCCACTATGAAGCCCCACCCTTCATTTATGAGTCACCTCCTCATTGTATTACGAGTCTCGAAAAGGAAATCATATCATTCCTATGGGGAAAAGATTCCCTATGTAAGGCTTGTGTGATGGCATAGTGGGGCATGCATATCCAATGAATGGAACTATTATGGCCCACCCATTTTTTGAATTCCCAGTGGGTCTATTGGGAATGTTATTTAATATCTACAAGAGGCAGTTAATTGTCTATTGAATAAACCTGAATAAACCAAATATTTCTCAGTTTTCTAGTTTAATGAATTTCCTTCTATATAAATTCAATTTTAGTTTGAATGTTTCAACACCACTTTGACAAATGTATGTTATATCCAATATTTTGAAAAATGTTTCTATATCTTTATCCATTTTTATCTAACTAAAAGGTACATGTGGATGGAAATGCAGATGAATCTAGACAATGATTTTGACTTTGTAATTGTAACTGGTGAAGAACATTCTACCCTTGGCATAGTTAGGTGTCAATCAGATGCTACAGAAATACGTCAAGAAATTGTGCTTGATAATATCATTGGATATCCTTTTGAGTTTACCAACAATCAAGGATATACTTTAAATGCAACACAATAGAAAAGATGGAAAGCTACAAAAACACCTATAGGCATCAAGAGGAAACTAGACACATTGGATACGGAAGCGTTGCAATCAAATGTAATGGAAAGAACACCAAATGTTGAAATCATCGAAGAGAACATGGAGGAACCTATGCATAAACAAGCAAGAGTTGAAGTTGAGTGTGATTCGATAGAACAAAACATAGGTGTTGATTCTACTATATTGGCATCTTGGGAACAAAAAGTGAATAGTTTAATGGAAGAGTTTGTTGAGGAGAAGGTTACTCTTAAAGTATATTCAGAAAATGGAACATCTAAAATAAAGATACGTTGTGAAAGTTGTGGTATTGATTATGGAACAGGGGAAATATCTTTGGCAGCACGGACACTTCGCAACTTCAAAAACAATCACATGAAAACAAGGGCCCATCAACGTAACATTTCAAGGGTGGGAAGTAGTGAAACTCCTTCATGTAACATAGAAAGGC
Source organism: Larix kaempferi (assembly GCA_027924585.1). Lineage (NCBI taxonomy): Eukaryota > Viridiplantae > Streptophyta > Pinopsida > Pinales > Pinaceae > Larix > Larix kaempferi. The sequence continues at coordinate 713,806 of BSBM01000458.1, read as the reverse complement.
AGACATCAATGGTTGGAGATCAACTTGAGATTGATAAAGCCATCAAAATACTAGATGATTTCAACAAGACACAAGATCCAAATTTGTTCAAAGTGGTGGAAGCAACACTTGCAGGATACGAGGACAAGAGAAAAGTAAAAGTGGAATGTACACGGTGCAATAAATGGTTTTATTTAGTACCAGCAAGTGGTAATATTGTTAGTTCTCTAAATGAAGATATGAAATCAAACAAGAACATTTCTACTACAAATGAGGCTTCACATAATACAATTGGGTTGAGGACTGGCATAGTTGGGAGACCCAAGAAGCCTACCAATGATAAGTCCCAACAGAGTTTGACTAGGTTCTTGGTCCCATCATCAACACCACTATCACATAGGGGTTCTACAAGTGCAAATCCTTCTACTTCAGGTATGTTAATTTCACAAGCTTATTTAATTTGAATATGACATTGAACATAATTTTATTTTTTATCTTCAAATTTATTTGCTTTTATTGTATTATTGTAGATCATTTATCTCCCTTGATACTACAATGTTGGGGGTATTGGTATCCATATATTGATAGAAATGGGGAGAGATTGAACACAAAAATCCTAATGGATGATCAAAGGGGTGGGGAATTATGGGCCATAGAGAAGCATACCAAGAGGATGCTATGTTATCGTGGTACAAAATGCCGTATTGATGGTACATATAGGCATATTCATTGTCAGAGGGCTTCTGAAACAGGGATACCTTTTGAATCATTGACATGCAAGTTTTGTAAGTTGATTCCAGACTGTGATGACTTTAGGATGCGTTTATATCGTGAATCAAGGAGCCCCATTAAAAAACATGGGCGAGATACAGGGAAAGGGAGAAGATTAGACTTTTTGACTCAAATTGAGCTCAGAAATGTTGCAAGGGTTACAGATACTAGCTATAGATCAACAATGAGGGCTCTTTGGTGGGAGAGGACAAAGATTGCTATACTCTCTATTAGAATAAGGTCCCTAAAGGACAAGTTGTTTGAATCTACAGAAAGGAAAGATGTATTTAGGTTTTGCAAGGATGTGTGTGAGGCACATAGACAAGGAAAATTACAAGGTAAAGATGCCGTTTGGGAATTTGTCAAAGATATCTTTCACAACCTGACACGTCCAAAAGTAGGGAGAAGGTATGGTGCATCCACTAAATCCATTTATGAGATGATTAAGTTATGGGGGGGTCCTAGATTGCATAGCTTCATTAGCTTGAATTTAGATGGTCCTTCAATATCTACAACTTTAAGGCAAGTGAGAAAATCACTGTCATATATCCCAGGGGAGCATGAGTACATTTTTGAGGCACTTGGAAAGGTTTATGCTTCTTATAAATCCAAACATGGTATAGAGGGTCCGATTCATGTATGCCTTGCTGAAGATGAGACCGTTGTGAAAAAATATGTTAGGTGGGTAGTAAAAAGTGACACTTTGGTCCAGAGAAATTTTTAGGGGCGAAATTTAGCCAATTGGCTATTTTTTGGATTTTTTTTCAAAAAATAAATTCGTTATTTGGTCATTTTTAGCCTCTAATATCGCCTATATTTACATAAAATATGTTTTTTTAACCTAATAATCGCCAAAATTTATAAGTTTCAATAGTAAATCATATGTTTCATTTTTAATATTCGCCTACCAATCTATATATATGTTTTTTTCAATCCAAAATAATCGCCTAGAATTCTATACTTAAGTATACTTTTATAATCCTTAAAAAATACCCTGCTTTGGTTGGTTTTTGTGGTAATAAAGAAAATCATCAATGCCAATCACATTTCTTAGTGACTGTGGGCGAGGGAGCTGCAGGCTATGATGTTATTACAGACAATTTTAAGAATAGTGTAATTGGTCATTATGCACGTGTCATTATTGCAAACCCTTTACATGAAAAGCTTCCCTGTTTGGTTGTGGTTGTTCATCCAACATGCAATAGGTTCGATGCAAATTTTGTTGCCAAGCAATGGGAAAAAATAGAAGTTATATGGAGGAAACACGTGGAAAATTGTTTGGGACCTATTATTGGTCATTCATCTGATGGGGATGGTAGAAGAAGACAACTTATGTTGAAGGCTTATTCTTCAACAAAAGGTATTCGATATCAAATCCCTTGGGAAGGGTGGGGGCTATCTGGGTTGCATGATGGTGGCAACGTAACAGGACTACATGACCAGGATTACATACACAACGGGAAAAAGCTAATCAATCCTTTGTTTAGTGGCCGACGAGATTTGATCCTTGGAGAAGAGTTGGTAAGTTTTAATCATGTCAGAATGGTTTATAACACTTTTAAAGTGGATGATCACAAGCTTAAAATTGAATATATAGAGAGGATGGATCGAAAAAATTGGGGTTCAGCGCAACGCATTGCTTCAAGGCATGTTCAAAGGTGTTTAAAAGAGATGAGAAGTACAACAAGTGGTAGGGCAGAGAGAACCCTAGGTACAGAGATTTATCAAATTATTGTTGCTGACTACATTGACATTTTTATGTCTCATAGTTTGACTCTTTGGGAAGAGTGCGAAATGCTTCAAGAGTTCAACATTTCTTTTTGTTATGGTTATGTTGGGTACGGAAACAATCTCATGTTAATGCCAACATAAATTTCATTAGTAGAGAGGCATATCAGGATGTGAAAATTTCGTGCCACTTTGCGGTTTTATTGATGAGATTGTTTCGAGACCACTACTCTAACTTTCCATGTGTATTGCACTTGACTGGGTCAGATGTGTGTGAGAACTTCTTTAGAAAAGTTGGTGGGATGGTTGGATCAGAGAGGGCCTATGATTTCACTGACTTGCTTCATGCTATTGGAACTCTTAATAGAGTTGCCGAAGAAGAATCAAATCCACAAGGGCTTTGCTTTAATAAATCTCATAAAAAACAGGAAAGCATCTGGAATAAATTGCACCAACAAACAATAGAGAATCATGATGTATTATCGCATTATGGTCCAATATCTACAGATGATAAAATTATAGAAGCTCTGAAAGTAGGATTGAATGATGCACAAAACCTTTTATCAAGATTTGGCATGCAACCAGAAGGACACACACAATCTTCTTGGTGGTTTAAACCATGGACAGAGGATCAAAACTATCCAACATTCCATGTAGTGGATGAAGTAGTTGATGGTTCTACACCGAATAACTCCAACTCAATATTCCAATCTTCATCTTCATCCATACTCAATGTTAGTGAATTGCAAACAATGGAAAGTGAGTGGAGGCATGAGTTTGATGAAATTTTAGATACCATTGATGATAATGTGAACACAACTACCAAACCAGTGGTATAGCTTGATGGTAAGGATATGTTCAAATCTTGTTTGGTTAGTAAGTTGAATGGAAATCCAACATTATCCAAAGATAGGTTGACTAGAGTGAGAAATGGGGTCTACTTTAGTCGAGATGAAAGGGCTTCAAAAAAGGGTGTTTCAATCGGCTTTGGAATTGGATCGGACTGCGGGGTGTTGTTTGAGAGCAACTCAATACCTATAGTTGAACGTGCCACAAGAAAAGGTGTTTCTCGAAGTACCAAAGAAGGTGTTTCTTGTGGAACTTGGTACATTGGAAGGGTTCAAAGAATAAGAAAGAAGGATGGAAATAGGGTGTTTGATTACCATAATGACATTGATCTTTTGGATAGGCCAGAAGGTGTCGAGCTTCAGTTTTGTTGGTACAATAAAATAAAAGGGCAACGCTTGTACAAGTATGATTTGACAGATCATATTTTTGTACAACTTGAATCTGTTATAGCAATGGCCAACTTATCATACAACAATAGGAATGACAAATACAAATTAGAAGAAAGAGATTACAAAGTTTTTTCTGATTTTGTCAGAAATCTCAACAAGGTTAATTTAAAGTTTATTGTAATTTATTTTTCCTTATTCATTCCCATTTAATAGATAATTTATAAATAATTATTGGTTGTATTTTTGTTGATTTCATGTAGTAATGCCATCTTGATTTTATATTTTTTGGCCTCAGGTGCAGTGAACCCTTGAATGGTGAATTTTGGGATAAACCAACCTAATTTTTTCCACCTACTTTTTTGTGTAAGTTTCTTTGACCATTCATCTTTTGTAGTTGTATTTCAGCTTTCAAGATAGATATTTTTCTAGTGTAACCATCCATCTTATGATTTTAAATCGGATTTCAATACAGATTTGAATTTCACATGATTATTTGATTGTTACAGGTACATGGGTTGATGCAAATTTATGTGTCATTCATGATGTCAACCTCATGTCAATGAGATTTAACAATCAAGGCTAAAGGTGTTGGAAGGTTTTCAATCAAGCAAATTGACATTTTGGAAGTTGGATAACTTGCTTTCCTCTATACTAGTGGTCATTTAGAGCTGATGTCAAGATCATTTGATCAAATACTTTATATTTACATGTTTTCAAAATTCAGGGCAATGCCCTCTTTAAACTTTTAGTTGTTTTTTAGTACTGGAAATGGAGAAGGTGACTCTTTTGAGTACAATTTATATCATACATAGCATCATATCTATAAGATAAACTAATACTCTTGATTTAACAATGATTTTGACTTATCATATCTTCCATTTTGCTTAATAAAAATATATGTGAATGTTTATAATTAATTTAAACTTTATGGATTTATGTGTTAGTTAATTTTTTTCATCCTTTCTTCTTCCAACAAAGACCTGAATGTCTTTGTAAAGATCTCGGAGCAAATTCTGTAATGTATTTGGATTTTTAAAATTTCGATAATATTGCAACTATTACTATTAACTCTGCTCTATGTTTTATTTTTGTGGGGTTACTCTTTTTGTTGCTTGGCGAAGTTATTTAGATATGAGGTATGATTCTTGGAATAACATGCATTACAATATTAGAATTTTGTGGCACTGAGATAACCATGGTGGTAGTATTTTGTTTTTTTTATGTAGAATGTTATTGATGTGATGTCCAAAAGGTCAATGTTACCACTTATGAATATGTATGCAAGATTTTACGCTTTCTTTGTAATTGAGGTTGAGTTTTCTAGTGTTAAAAGTGAGTAAAGCTTGTAACATTATACCTTTTGTTGTTCTATATGAGGCCAATTTCCAAAGTGTGTTTCTTTTCTAGATATAAGTCACGTTGTAGCCTATGAAACTGTTCAGTATGTTTGAGTGTGCTTTTGGTTCCTTGTCAACTCCAAGGTTAAGAGATGTAGCTAATCGAGAATTCTGGAGTTGAACAATTATATTGTAATTTTTGTAGGCATTCTAGTAAAAGATCTAACTCTTCATTTTTTAGGTTGGGGTTTAGGTGGGTATTGAGATTCAATCAGACCTTGTTCCACGACAAGAAAGAAAAGTGAGATCAATCATTCTTGGATCATTGGAACCAAGAAAATTTAGATCAATCTTTCTTGACTAATAATTTCTTTCAACTTTTTGTATTCTTCTTTAACATTTTCACATTTCCAGTTAAGAATAGTTATTAGATTGAGTTATATTTGGCACATTCATAATTGAAATTTCAATTCTTATATGCAAGGCATCCTTCTTAATATTGTATTGGAACTGACATGAACATAGGTGAAAATATAAATCGTTGTTTACATACATTATATGTTATTATTACCATGAAATGGTATCATATAAGTTTCACCATTTGTGTATCTTTATATCTATTGCATGATTGAAACTTAACAATGGATATTTTTTCCTCTCCCGTAAAGATAAAAATAATTAGATATATTAACCCACGGAAAGGTAACTAAATGTTTCTAATTCCCTTGATTGCAAGAATAAATGTAGAGGAAGTAGAGGTAATTCATTGAATCTTGGGAATGACCCAAATCCAAGATATGCACATGATCATATGGTGTTATTGGAAAGTAAGAGGAAGTTTTCTATGTTCATTTGGGTTCAAACATCAATGATGTTTGTTTTGATAGGAAGGTAGGGAAGTCCATCCACGAAAGGGTTACAATTTTGTATTTTTATGGAGTTTATTTTATTAAGCTTATAGAAAACATGAGCTCTCTAAGGCTATATTTGTATTTACATGATATAAAATTGGTAGATTGGTAGGTTGTGGTTTGAAACATCTGTAATTCTCATCTTTTATAAGCATTGCACTGACTATTGGACTATCTATCTTTTACTTTTTTTGTTACATTGATCTCTTAACGGGTTGCCTTTTACTCATTTTACCTTCCCCATTACTATTTCATTGGGTCTTCCACTATCCAATGCTACAAATTGATCAGACGCCCCTACAATCTTAGTGGGATCATTGTTCACATTATACTACTACTTTCTTTAGCATCTTGTTTGGTTATACTAAGATGCATTAGGGATCCTGTTTGTTACACCTTGATAATATGATATAAAGGGGGTATTAAAAATGGGTTGATAAAAATGGATACCTACAATATCTGGTGAAAATAGGGGTTTTCTTAATTGGAAAGGTATATTGGGAGGGGGGTTCAACAATACAATTTTAGGAGGCATTTTCCAATATTTAGTGAAATTAGGGATATTCTTTAATATCCTGTGAACAATGGTGCTATGTAACAAGTTCACTGAGTGAACCCCCCGTTCCCTAAGGATTGAAATTTCCATTTCTTTCATCTAAGAGTTAAACAATTATGTGCAAGGCTTATTATTATGTGATAAAAAATAGTGAAAATGTCTTTAATGTATGCATGACAATTTTTATTTAAGTTTTTTCATTATATCAGAATAGTGAATTCAGAAAAGAGTGAAAATCATTTACATTCATAATTGGATTTCTCATCTTCATGACCTTATAAATAAATAAATAAATAAATTCTTGGTAATATACATAAGTGTGTTCTTTTTGTTTAAAAACAAATTGTCGAAAATACCTTTTTCTCTTTTCTGAAGCTTTGAAAATTTGTAGCTCTATTTCATCAAAATAAAAATAAAGTGCATTTGCATGCTTGCTTTTTTTAATATTTATCATTTCAACAAAATATTTCAATCACCTTAAAACACCAAACAAATATTCACTATGTACCCTTGATTAAGTCACCTTAAAACACCAAACAAATATTCACTATATACCCTTGATTAAATACATACACTAAAAAAAATGTAATTTAAAACAACTAAATTTTTTTGATGAGTAAATTGTTGTAGATATTCCACTAGAATAGTTCATCACAACTTGTCTTACAACTTAGTTATTTTTTTATTAGCTTATTTTTATTGAATGTTAAATAACTGGAATTGAAAATAGAATAAATAGAGCAAATAAGTACACAATCCACACAATAAGACAAGATACACCTTTGGAAAACCCACTATGGTGAATAATCCAACCACAAATGAGGACTATGCCTTGCTCTTCATATCAAAATGCAAATATAAAGGAAATGGTACTCACTATGGATTTACCTATGACTCTACGACCATAATGGATACTATAGGATCTCCTTTATCATATTTTATTCTTTAACATCCATTGTTTTGTTGTTGCTCAACTATGGAACAATACAGTAACATCATAAGAATGGAACCCCTTATTCTCCTAACAACTCAGTATTTAACATAGCGCAATAGTCGTCTAGGATTAATTTTAGGGTTTTTGCATTCCAAAATCCTGATTAGGGTTAGGGTTTTGGACCTTCTAGAATGTTCTTTAAATTATACATAGGAATATCTCCACATGTGTGAGAAACGAGTCTTAACATGGAATCCACTCGGTGCCATGGTGGTCAACTGGATAAGTCAACTTGCGGGAGGCATAACTTCTTCATACCGAATACGTTTAAGGCAATTTTTGGACCATTGGAAAGGTATTGGTGTGTAGAACATGGAATTTAAGAAAAAAAAAAGGTTTGAGAAAATTATGCCATTTAATCTCTCATAATGGCCTCAAAAATTTTTAGGTGGTTTTTGACCCCAAATATGAAAAGTGAGGCATGTCCCTAAAATGGGCCGTACAAGCCAATTCATCCAATTATCTGACCTTGAAAGCTCTAAATAGGTGAAAAATTATATCTTCATCAATTTCGGATTACACCTCTCCATTTTGGGAGGATTTTGGTACCCAAAATATTTGATTGAATGAGGTGAGGAATTTTTTCCTCTACATTCTCCTTGGAGCACCATTTAGCTTTGCTTGGAAGTTGTACTTTCAATCCCACCTACCAGAGTTCATATTGTCCCCACCTAGTAGTTCTAGACTTCTTCTGCAACATTATGTATTCTTCTAAGTCTACTCAAGCCTATGGTTCTAAGTCCTCTACAAACAGTAAGACATTCTCAGGTTCATAGTGTTTCACATTTTCAACATTCACTATGGAGTAAATGAACCTGTATGGGGGCATAATGAGTTTGTATGAATTAAATCCCACCTTCTCCAATACCTCAAAAGGGCTGCTAACTCAGATCCTTGATGTTCTTACCAGGACCCTGTAGTCTTTCCTTGTTCATGTGTAACAATACTCTGTATCCCACCTTGAATGATTTTTCAACCATGTGTTGGTCATGCCTAGCCTTGTATTTTTCCTATGACTTCTTCAATTCTTCCTGTACTTGCAAATAGATCTTCCTAATCTTATCTTTGAAATTTTTAGATTCACCTGTGGTGTCTTCCCTCACTCCTCCTTTCTATCCATAAACAACATATAGAGGTGAAGGTGGAAAGTATCCAAAATAAGTTTCAAAACGGGATTTCCCAATGGAAGTGTGGGATTCTCTATTATAATAGTGCTAGATGTAGATCACATTTTTATCCCACATCTTCAGATGCTTCTGATTGTAACCCATCAAAAGTTGTACCAAAGTCCCGTTGACTACGTCTGTCTGCCCATCTATCAATGGATGGAATGTTTTAGATCACTTGAACTTAGTGTCCATTGTTTCCCAAAGTGTAGTCCAAAGTGTACTGATAAATCTAGTATCTTTATCTAATATGATGCTCATTGGTATCCCAAATTTCACCCATACCTATTCAAAGAATATGTTTGTTGCTTCCTATCCTCTGCTGGTCTTTTTACAAGGCATACAAATGCACATCTTGTTGAATCTGTCAACTACCACAAATGGATAGTCATGTCCCTTCGTAGAGGTTAGTAAACCACCCACAAAATCCACAGAGATGCTCTCCTATGGTATTGTAGGAATAGGTAAGGGATGGTACAAGCCTTGCTTCCTATTGTTGGTCTTGCTTGTACATCAAAGTATGCATCCTCTAATAAATCACGCTACATCTTCTTCCAATCTAGGGCAGTAAAAATACCTCTGTAAGTTTGCAATTGTCTTCCCTAAATGAAAACTCCCTACAAAATTGGAGGTGTGTACCTCTCTGATAAGCTGCAATATCTCACTTCTAGGAACAGAGAGCTTATTCATATTGTAGAGAAACCCATCCCGGAGATGATAATCAGCCTTGTTGTCACCTTCTTATACATGGAATTGGCCTTGAAATTGTTGAAATGCCTCCTTGAGGTCCCCATATTCAATGTATTCCTCCATATATGAATCATGGGTGAAATGTTCCATGTGTATAAGAGTTCCCAAATCTGTAATCTTGGTTGTATGTGGCCTTGAGAGCATGTCTTCCAATGTTTTTGTACTACCCTTCTTATACCTTATGATTAGATGGAATTATTATAAGAATCACATCCACTTATAATGTATAGTATGCTGTAGCTTACTCTTCGCCTCCAAATACTGCAGTGGTTGGTGATTAGTGTGAATGATGGTATCCTTTCCCATTAGATAGTGCTTCCACTTCTTAAAACATTGAACCAAGGCATAGAGTTCCTTATCATATGTAGGGTTGTTCAAGACTCCACCATGGAACATTTCAAAATGATAGCATATTGGCCTCCCTCTTTGCATAAAAACCACTCCCATACCATAATCACTTGCATCTATCTCCAATTCGAAAGGCTTATGCAAGTTAGGCAATGCAAGAACTGGTGCCTAACAGATCTTTTTCTTGAGATATTTAAAGGATTTATGTTGATTCCTTCCCCATTGAAACCCCTTGTTATTAGTTTTTATGGCATGGAGAGGTGCAGTCACAACCAAAAAGAAAGCTATGAACTTCCAAAGGTATTTTTTTGCCCCCAAAAATATCCTATCTTCAGTGATATTTGTTGAAGTTGGCTACTTAATGATGGCCTCCATCTTTGTAGTATCAATATTGAGTTCCCTTCTACCAATCATCTACCCAAAATACTCCAATGATTGCTAGGCGAACTCACATTTCTTCAAATTAGCCAGCAACTGGTGCTTTTAAGGAGTCTCTAAGACCTGCTTGAGATGTGATATATTCTCTTCCCAGTTAGCACTATAAACTAGTATTTCGTCTAGATATACTATAACAAATGAATCTAATAATGAGTGTAATACATCATTCATAAAACACATAAATGTAGTTGGTGAATTGCATAAACCAAACAACATTACTAACCATTTGTATAGACCTTGCCTAGTCTTGAAGGTGGTCTTCCGGTTGTCTTCTTTCTAAAATTGCACCTGGTGGTATACCGATTTGAGATCCAAGTTGGTGAAGTACTTGGCATGTTTCAACTGGTCCAACAGATCATCGATCCTAGGTAGCGGGTACCAATTCCTGAGTGTGATATTGTTCAATGCTTTGTAGTTGATGCACATCCTCCAGGTCCCATCCTTCTTGCGTACTATGATTATAGGTGACCGACAAAGTGAGGTACTTGATTGGATCACGCCTTTCTCCAACAACTTCTACAACTACTTCTTCACTTCATCTTCTCTTATGAAAGACTATATGTACAGTCTGATGTTCGACAATGGAGAATCTCATCATAATCGTATCTTGTGCTCCACCTCCCTCATATGCGGTATCCCATTAGGATCCTAGAAAACTTCTCTATATGCCTACAAAAGGTTCTCCAATTGGTGTTTCTTCTCTTTGTTACATCCCTACAAATATTCCTTCACTTTTACCAATTCATATTCTTGCTGATTGTGTCTTTAGAAAAGCAATACAAACTTCCTACTTGAATTGATCGTCTTTTTTTTCTTGGTTGGCACTTACCAGAGAGATATTTGATTTACCTTTGTGTGCATTGATGATTAAGGATTTCCTAACCTTGATGAAGTGGTATTGGTTGTATCTTCTTATAAAGATCGCATCCCTCATATACATGTAGGGGATTTTGAGCACTACACAAACATCCATGGGTACTACGTTTACCTACACTTCATCAAGATACTCTACACTTATGGCAAACTTGATCTTGCACTATTTTGTGAATCTAAGTTCTGCATCATTATTTACCCATCCCAATGGGCAGGGACTGGGATGATCATAACTTCTAACCCAATATTATGTACCAGATCCTCTGCTGTAAATATTTCCCATGAACCAAAATCGAATAGAGCATCAATCTTGGTCTTAATGACCTGGATCTTGATGTGGAAGAGTTTCATCATTTATTTCTCTTCCTTATGGTGAAGGCTACTCAGATTCACCTACTTTTACATTGTGGTACATATAATCTTCTCATCCACATACAAGCTTCCTTCTAACTCCTTTCTTGACTCTGTGGCTAGAAGGTTCTTCTTCTTGGCATCCTTCTTGTGGTTCTTGGGGTTTAGCTCAGGATGCAACTTCCAACACTTGTATTCAGTGTGGCCATCAATGTTGAAATGGTTACAATGGTTTTTTAGATCCTTGCACTGATGTTTTGTGGCTATAGTCTTCTTATCCTTTCCCTTCCACTTCTTCTTCCCCTCATTGGTAGCATCTTGTCTCCCTTCTATTTTCAATTGTTTGGATGTCCTTCCTTCTAGCCTATGTTTTCCAGGTATTGTGATTGTAGACAAGATTCATCAAATAACATGGGATTGAAGAGCATCACCTACCTCTGTATGTGACTATGTAAACCCCCCAGATACTTGAGGAGTATATCTGTGATCTTGGGTGAGATACCTAGCATGATATCCATCTTCCTGTACTCGGTGGTGTATTCTTGCACACTTTTCCCCTTCCTTTGCCTGAACTAATGCCAAGAGATCTACTGTTCGTCTACATACCAAATAGAGTATATTTGGGACTTGATGAGGGTTTTAAAGTCCTCCCACTTAGTTACTAGCAGATCACCCTCCATCCTAAGTGATTCCATGTGGCTTTCCCACTAGGTTAATGCATTTCCCTCTAACTTTAGTTGGGAAAATGAGATATTTTGATCCTCGACTATTTGATGGATACTAAAATAAACCTCTAACTATTGCAGCCAATGATTTAGTTTTAGAGCATCGATTTCACCTTGGTATGGCTTGATGTCAACCCTTGCTTCCATCTTGAAGAGAAACTAGGAAGGAACATCGGTACTAGAACTTGACTACTTGTTCTTGGGATCTTTCATTCGCTAAATTTTTGGGTTGCTTTTATCTTTCAATTTCCCCTCCGATATGAAATCTAAGTTAGAGCCTCGAAAATCCCCAAAAGGTCCAAACTTTCTCTCCAGATCCACCATGAGGATTGACATGTTGCATGAGATATCAGAGACTTGTAATTCTAGTTTTGTAAATTGCTGCTCATAATCGTCTCTTTCTCCTTGAACAAAGTCATTCACCATGGATAGGGTTTCAAGACTTTTTTTCCACCAACTATTGGATCTTGCGATTACCCATAAAGAAAAAATAAAAACTGATCTGATAACATTATGATCTGTAAATTTGTTAGGAACCCATGTCTTTACTTTGTTAGTATGTTGTTGTTGGACGCATATGCTTTGTAAGTCGTCTCGTAGTATTTGTTGATCAATAGTTTGTGTTATTGTTGTTGGCGCATATGCTTTGTAAGTCACTCGTAGTATTGTTGATCCATAGTTTGTAATGACCCATGGTTTCGACCCATAGTATTGGCGCCTAGAATTAGTATATAAGTGTGTGTTGAGACCTATGAAGGCACCGTGAAGTTATTTGTATTGAGCTTGCTCATAGGAGGTTGCCCCCTCGAAGTGGCCCGTGATCAATATAAAAGTGATTCTGAGTTCTGTCATTTCTGCTATTTCGCATATTTTCATTAAGTAATTGTTGCAGGTGCCTCACAAAATTCCCATGCATATTCCACTAGAACAGTTCATCGCAACAAATATTACAACTTAGCTCCTTTTTTATTAGATTATTTTTATTCAATGCTAAATAAGTGGAACTAAAACAAGAATAAATATATAAAATAAGTACAAAATCCACACAATAACACAAGATATACCCTGGAAAAACCCACTATGGGGAAAAAACCTAGACATAAATGAGGACTATGCCTTGCTCTTCATATCAAAATGCAAATACAAAGGAAATGGTACTCACTATGGATTTACCTTTGACTCTATGACTAGAATGACCACTACATGATCTCCTATCTCCTTTATTATGATCTAACATCGTCTCCTATTTTGTTGCTCAACTATGGAACAATACAATAACATCAAAAGAATGGAACGCCTTCTTCTCCTAATAGTGCAGTATTTAACATAACCCAATAGTCATCTACGGTTTAGGGTTTTTGAATGCCCCAAATCCAAATTAGGGTTAGGGTTTTGGATCTTCTAGAATGTTCTTGAAATTCCACATGTGACTAGCTCTACACGTGTGAGAAACGAGAGTTGAGGTCAAATCCACTCGGTGCCATGGTGGTCAACTAGATAGTTCAACTTGTGGGAGGCATAACTTATTCATAATTATTCCGTATGAGGTGATTCTTGGACCATTAAAAAGGTCTGGGTGTGTATAATATGGCATCTTGTTCAAAGTAAGGTTTGAGAAAAAAATGCCATTTAAGCCCTCAAAATGGCCTCATAAGTTTTCAAGTGATTTTTTACCCCAAATCTGAAAAGTGAGACCTGCACTAAAATGGGCCCTACAATCCAATTCATCCAATTTTATGACCTTGAAAGCTTCAAATAGGTAAACAATTATATATTGATCCATTTCAGATCATATTTCTTATAGCAAACATACAAACTAGGTTGTAGAGCATTGGTGCAGAGTGAAGAGTTAATTCTCCAAGGTTGTGAAAAATCAAAACTAGATTTAGTAAAAAAAACACTTGTGTAGAAAGAACACCTCATATATGTGTCAAACACTACATTCAAGCTAGGCAAGTGGAGATATTATCCTAGCTTTCTTGTATAGTGGGCTATACATGTACGAGGGATTTAAGATAATTGACAAGTCCATAGGGTGACACCAATTCTCTTAAAGTTTCAAGTCTAAGACATGCATTCTATGTTCTCTTCTCATACATGTAGAAACCTAACTCATGCCACTATTCGTCTCGATTATTTATTTGTGAAGTGGCAACCTTAATTGTTTTTTCTAGGTTTCACACAGGATATTGCAAGCGGGAAATGCATGTGGTACCTAAGGTAGAAGCATAATTCACCCCATCACAGATAAATCTCTTTCATATTGGTTTTTGAAATGTTCAATTCCCACCATAGACAAATATGTAGCCATGTTAGGGGCTCATATCAAATAACAAGTTATTTTATATGTGAAATAGTTGGATTTTATTTACTCACAATCTATAACACTCTATGAGATTATCCCTCATGCACCACGTTCTTCCTTTGACGTTTCCAAACAAATTCTAGGACCACATGCTGATGGCATGGGTGATTTTGTGAGTCATCATCCAATTGATATGTTGACAAGAAAAATGAAACAAGTGTTCATTAATATGCCTGCAACTAGTTAAACCACCCAGAATGTTGCTACTTCAATCACACTCTATGATCTTTCGGTCTATTCAATTGGTCATAAATTTTGACAAGATAGAGGTAAAAAAAGAATAGAAAAATTATAATAGTGAATATAGGGAAAATAAAAAACCTAATGCTAATTCAAGGGATAAGAAACAAAAGGAAAACAATACAAATTCCCATGTACTCTCTGTGCTGAAGACCACCCTAAACATGAATGCACCAAGTTAGACAAAGCTTGTCATCACTTGAACCAACATGGAGTTTCTCAGCAGTTTGTGGTCCTCACACAATATTTTCCTCCCCAACATTAGTAGAGTGGTTTCCACAAACCCACCACCTCCTCAAGGGGGGAATAAAGAGACTCCCCCATAGTGGGGAAATATCTTAACAACAAACTTATTCATGTGTGAGAAAACTGTCAACCTTCAAACTCACGCTCGCACTTACGATAAATCCATGGATGGTCCTTTAGAGACCAACTCTTCTCTTCCTCAGCCCCATTGGTTCTCTTCACATTGAACGACCACCCAATGACTCATTGATTAAACTTCCTAAAGAAATTTTATGTCGGTTGATACATAATCCCAATACTTGAGCAAATAAAAACTATAATATATTTGAAGGTCTAGCCTAGGCCCCTAGTACAATGTTGTATTTGAAAGTACTACAAATTTTCCAACCATTGTTAAAAGTATTTTTGAAGTCCATTGAAAAAGTTGATATTATGGATTCTCATCTGTTTACATTTAACTTAGACCAAGTACACCTCAAGCTACCTCATGTTATCATATTTTAGATCCAAGTATCATTGCAGGAGATGAATACCTTTCGATGTGTTGTTAATGAAAGAGCTTCTACTTGCGTCATGTCACTAACTTGTTGGAAATATTTAGGATTCCCAAAGCTTCTTCCACCATCCACATTATTGAATTTTTTTATGGGCATTCTTTCCAACCCCATAGAATCATCTCACCCTCCCTGGTTACACTAGAGGGAAATAAATTCTCAATTGAGGTTGAAGTGGTTGATGCAACTCTCCACTATAATATTATTTTGGGATGGACTTGGTCATATGCAATTCCAGCTATAGTATATTTTGTCTTTAGGATTATTCATTTTCCCCATGAAGGAAAATCGTTACCATAACTAATTAGATTATTGTACACCGGATTCTTTCTCCAACTCGAAATCAACTATTTTTTTATTGGTGATTCCAAAGCTAGTCTAGATAACATTGGTGCAGGGATGTTTTAATACTCATGTATTATGAGTAGTTTAAATTTACGCCCACCCATTTTTTATATACACACTTCTCCCATCTTCACTGCATTTTCAATTCCCAACTTGGCCATGGACACAGATCCATGGGTGCTACCTAGCATATATGAAATTGATACTGTGGGAGGAAGTTTATTCTTATATACGGTCAAAAAATATTATCAATCCATACAAATGGCTTCTATATATGCTAATTAAAACCTGCCCTTATAGGAGGAGGATGATGAATATACCTTTCCCACTGGTCTCTCTACTCTCATCCTTCCAATGACTCCTTAAATATATATTTTCCTTTTGACAAATCCATTATGGAGACATTGTCACATCTTGAACGACCATGGCATTGCCACATCATGCATATTTCTTACTTGAGCTCAATAATATTGAATTCGACCCTAAGAGTCTCATTTGTACAGGAGAGCTTGATTGGTTCTAATGCCTGATTCTGACATGAGATGTGTTTGGAGAAGGAAACTTGGCTAACATCTTGAAAATGATATGCATCAATATTTTCCTCAAACCTAACATAGTTGAGAATATAATTATTGGTGTTGATTATTATTTCCAGGAAATTA
The DNA here is from genome assembly GCA_027924585.1 of Larix kaempferi. Lineage (NCBI taxonomy): Eukaryota > Viridiplantae > Streptophyta > Pinopsida > Pinales > Pinaceae > Larix > Larix kaempferi. Next base: position 697,229 of record BSBM01000458.1, on the reverse strand, counting down.
AGGAGTACACAACCCTTTTGAAATAATTTCGATACATTTTCACTTGGTCCTATGATGAAATGACCGGTATTGATCCTCGAGTCGTCAAACATGAAATTAAGTGATCATTCTAAATTAGTTTGGAAAAATCTTAGGCCAAAGAAAGCAGCTACAATCAATGAAGAAATTGAAAAGTTACTCCATGCTAGTTTCATATACCCTGTCCCCTTGACAGAGAGGTTTTCCAAACCCGTTCCAATGAATAAAAAATAGGGTATCTTTTAGGTTTGTACTGATTGTAGGGATTTAAACAAATATTTTACAAAAGACAACTATCCGACCCCATTCATTGATCATATTATTTATGAATGTGATGGGAATGCTATCTTCTCATTCATGGATGGATTTTTTTGGCTATAACCAGATTCAGATTCGACCTAACAACCAACATAAGACAACTTTTATCTATCCCTAGGGCACATTATCTTATCAAAAGATACCATTTGGTCTTTAAAATGTTTTAGTCACATTTCAACGAGCCATGTCTTATGCTTTTCATGATATTAAGCACATTGTTGAAGCTTATCTAGATGACGTAATTACTTAGTCTCCCTAGTGGTCATAACATGCATCTCATCTACGTGTAGTCTATCAATGTTATTGTTTGTATACCATTTAATTAAACCCACACAAATGCATTTTTTGTGTGGTTTTTTGGAGATTTATTGGATTTGATTGTGTCCAAGTATGGGATGATGGCTGATTCTTTTAAGGTGGAAGCAATAGTTCAATTTCCTCCCCTATGTACCATTAGACAACTCCAAAATTTGCAAGGGAAAGAAAACTTTTTGCGAAGTTTATAACTAAATATGTTGAAATCATGAGACATTTTATGCACCTTTGAAAAATGGGGTTCCATTCAATAGGATGATCAAGCCCAACAATCCTTTGATGCCTTAAAAAATGCTCTAGTATCAACTCCATTATTGCATCTTCTATATTGTAACAATGATTCCCTCTTATAGTTAGTAGCGTCAAGGTTAACTATATGAATAGTCTTGATCCAAGAAGATGAATCACAACAAGTTCATGTGATTTACTGCTTACGAAAGGGGTTGATTGGTCCTAATTTGAGATATTTCAATATCAAGAAATTGGCATTGGTAGTTGTGCATGTTGTTGATCAAAGACTTCAACATTACATTCTTCTATGACATAACATTTTCATGGATGATTCCAATCCTATGAAACATATCTTAACCCAACATATCATATGGGTAAAGTATTCGAAATGGATTGTCATCCCATAAGAGTTTGATCTAGAGTTAGCCAAATCTAAGTCTAATAAGTCCTTATCTTTTGTCGAGTTAATGTTTGAACAACCAAGAGATAAAGAGTATGTTCTATTAGATGAGTCCCTGATGGATGAGACCTTATTCCTCATCACCTCTTTCGACCCTTTGTATGGTATACTTAATTATCATATGATGAGTGATGATAGATTCACTATCAAGCTAAGAACTATTTGATTATCAAACACTTTGTATTGCCGAGGTATCGAATTTATCTTATTCATTTTTTAACCCATGAGGAAACCAATAACATTATAATGATGTCCATGTTGGAGGATGTGTTATCATATTTCTGGTAGGGAGACATCCTAGAAAATCCTACATGCAAGATACTGTTAGTCCTCCATCTTCAAAGACTGCATTACAATAGTCCAAAAGTGCCACCCATGTCAACTATTTACCAAGAAAATGTGCATTCCCGCTGCACCTCTACATCATGTGGTTACTGTCGATCCCTTTGCAAAGTGGGAAGCTGTCTTTATGATGTGTAAGTAAGCCTCAACATGTGGCCACCATTACATTATATTGGTGGTGGACTACTTTACTATGTGGGTTGACGATATGCCCACCTCCAGTACTGAGGATACTAAAGCAACACTTTTCATGTTCAATCACATAATCATATAGTTTGGCATCCCTGGAGAAGTCGTGATAGATCACAAGTCTCATTTCCAAAATACCTTCATGGTGGAATTAAGTGAATGGTTGGGTTTCCAACAAGAACATTCTTCACCTTACTATCCTCAATCCAATGATCTAGTTGAATCCGTTAACAAATTCTTGAAAACTATGTTGCAGAGGATAGTAAATAAACACAAAACTAATTGATATTTGATTTTTTTTCTACTATATGGGCTTACCATATTTTTGTGAAAACTTCCATTGGTTTTACTCCTCTCCATCTTGTTCATGAATTAGAGGCAACATTACCAATTGAATGTGAAATACCTTCATTAAAACTAGCCATCTAATTCCTACCCAACTCTTCAGTTGAAGAGGGACACCTCGTCTACTTAGAACAAATTGATGAGAGCCATCAAGATTTTATGATAGCTAATGAGGTTCATAAAAAACGTGACAAAACACGGTATGACAAAAGCACTCACCTTTCAATATTCTCAGAAGGTGACTTGGTGTCAGTTTATGACCAAGATTATAGCCCAATTTACATCCTTACTAAAAAGGAATTCCTTTGTAAGGAATGAAGTAGTTGAGAAAGCTTTTCATGCCTTAAATGATGTTATGTGTACTATTCTAGCCTTAGGCCTAACAAAATTCACTATTATTTTCACCTTGGGATGTGATGCCTCTAGAAAATTTATTAGATTAATGTCAATGCAAGAAGGGTTCCCATTGATCTTCACCGACAAACACTTCTATGATAGAAACGCATGCAAATCTACATATGAGAAATAAATTACGACCATCCTTAAATCAATGATACTTGGTGCCCCTGCCTAATTAGGACGTGTGTTTAGATCAAGACACACCATCGTAGCTTGGAGTACTGTTTGGAATAACATTTTTCTTTAGCAAAGCCACAAAAGTGGGTCTCGAAGATGTTATTGTAATATCCGTATTTGGAAATTCTCATGTTGTGATCGTGTCCAAATCACAATAAGACTACTCAAGCGAATAGTCAACCAATAGAAAATAACTCCATTTGGAAATAATAAATAATATTGCATGTATATTGATGAGAGATGATTACATTACAATTTGATGGACCATTTAAATATGGTCTTATATGCCTTTTCAATGGAAAGGTACGTCTCTATCTATTCGATTAATTACGTGCATCAATTTTATTTAATATTTGTTTAATTACTTTTATTTTATTATTTAATTATTTTTTATTGATATGTTTATATATTATTTTATTTGTTACAGTTATGCTATGATTATGGTATCATCTACAAGAAGGGTAAAATGAATGTAAGGATAGATGCCTTGTCTCATAAACATGAGGAGAAAGGGTCCCTATTTTCCTTATGCTTATTAATGATAGAATGGATTGCATAGGTACATTAGGGATGTTTGGCTAATGCCAAGATTGTTAAATTAATCATACAGTGACATGAGAATCCAAAACCCCCTATAAGCTATACCTAGTAACATGACACCTTAAGGTATAAAGGGCATACTATTTTGGTGCAAAAATCTTCTTTAAAATGATGGGTGTTAAATGAATTGCATTTATCTCCCACAACGAATCACTATGGATTGAATGGATAAAGCATTCATTCTTTTGGGATGGCATGAAGGACATACATACATTCATATCTAAGTGTAATAGGTGTGAAAGGAACATAGACAAAACAATGGATAACCTTGATGCATTGTATTCTCTATCAATCCTCGTAAGAATGAATGTTGGCATTTCCATGATTTTTATTTTTGAACTTTTCATATTCTAACATTCACTATCATCATTAACAATAACCTTAAAAATAAAAAAGTAAAAAAAAATCTTAAAATGTATAGTATTGTATAATAATAAAGTCCTCAATTATAATACTTAGAAAGGTATCACTTCATTATAAGGCAAAATATTCATCTAATTATAAGTTATGAACCCTATTGGCTCACTTATTAATAGCTAACCAAAAAAATATTTATAATAAAAAATAAAAATGAAAATTGTAATTATACTTTTAAGAGCACAATTATAATACTCTTCCAAAATACACTTTCCATAAAATCTATAACTCATAACTAAATGATATTTCACTTGATCAAACTTCATCTAAGTTATGGAAATCAAAGTTATCTACTTGACTTAGATGAGAGACTTGGCTCATGTCATGTCATACCCCTTCCGAGTACTATACTTGAGGACTCCATTATTCCAATAGTAAATACTTTAAGTGCATTTCTTTTATTTTTATTATTTTTATCTTGATTATTCATAGTTAATATAGTGAATGTTATTTTATAGAATTGTTTGAATTTTTGGATTTTCTTGAATTTTTAGAAAATTCAAATTATATGACTTAAAAGGGGTAATAAAATAAAATAAAAAATCCAAAAATTATTTGCATGTTTATGTAAATTTAAATGTAATAAGTGCTAATAGAACATAGATTTAATCTATTGAATTTTCCATCAATCTAATCAATCCAATCCTTACAACAAAAGTTGACATTTCATGAATTTTAATTTATTGTTGAATTTCTCATCAACTAACAATCACCATAATCATAAAGAATGTATAGTATTATAACAATAATATCCTTTATTATAATATCATAATACTTAAAGATTTTTTTTAGCCAACATCATTTGCATTTTTTTATAGGAATGGCATGTTACATAAAGTTGTAACTTTAAGATGAAATTAATATTATTTTTTATTTTTTATTTAAGGCTACATAATTTGCATTTTTATTTCGTCTTTATAGGAAATGCATGTTTCATATATTTTTAGGTTTAAGATGAAATCAATATAATATATTATTTTTTTTGTTTAAGTCAACTTCTTTTTATTTTTATTTTATAAAAACTGCATGTTACATTTTTTTTGTAAAAAGTGGTTTACCATTTGTTAGCAAGAACATCATGTCACTTACAAAGATGGTAAGTGAGTGGGGAGAATAACAATCATTCCTCCCAACCACCCAAACTACAACAAATGGACAAAATTAGTACAATAATAATGAGTATTACTTTATAAAGTTTCTTTAAATCTTAAACAATTCACATCACAATAAGTGACATTTTATTGTGACATGAAAGGATCTGAAACATGTTGGAAAAATGACCTGCACAAAGGTGTAGATCTTTTTGACTCAGTTAGGGCACGTGTATTTGTTATGATCCGACCCTACACGCCTATGCTCATGTTTCACTGCAAAGCTTGACTTGCTTATTCCTTGTCTTCCTAGCTCTTCACCCCCACATATATATAGAGAGAGCAATTGGTAGTCACTAAATCCAACCAAAACGAAACAATGGGCTTGGGCAATCAATATGCTCTGAGAGTGCTTCTCCCTCTTTTAGTAATAGTAATGGTGGGGACATGCACGCTTTTACAGTCTACAATTTGCATGAGCCCTTCTTCCTTCTTAGCTCGTGACCATAGGAGGTCCCTTCTTAGGTCTTGGAATTCACTAGCCAATAAGGATGGACTGGAACTTTCGAATGCTGAATATGAGATACACTATTATACTCAAATTCTCGACCATTTTACTTACACACCGGAGGGATGTCATACCTTCCAGCAGAGATATCTTGTCGATGCAAAGCACTGGGGAGGTCCCCAAAGCCATTCTCCCATCTTTGTTTACACGGGTGATGAGGCTTCTCTTGATGGAGACTTTAACGGCTCTGGATTTATTATTGAGAACGCTCCTCATTTCCACGCACTTGTCGTGTACATTGAGGTAAATTTTATTTCATATTGATAGAATGGGGATGAATGAAATTATTGAGTTTACTGAAATAATGTTTGTTTCAACTTTCAGCATCGGTACTATGGATTGTCGATGCCCTTTGGGAGTCCAGAAGAATCCTTCAGAAATGCTTCGACGCTCGGTTATTTCACTTCCACACAGGCATTGGCTGATTACGCAACGCTAATTCTGGGGTTGAAGACAAATTTGTCTGCAGAAAACTGCCCTGTCATCGTCTTCGGTGGATCTTATGGTGGAAGTAAGATGTCTATAATCTTTATGTGTTTCGTTGGTTAAATTTGATCAGTAGAATATTGTGTCTAATGAGGTAATTGATTATGATACCTTAAATAATACACACGAGTAAAATAATAATACCATACAAAAAAAACTCTTAACATATCTATTGAATTATCAATAATTGAGCCACTGCAGTGTTAGCTGCCTGGTTTCGGTTGAAGTATCCCCACGTTGCAATCGGCGCAATGGCATCTTCGTCACCTATCTTGTATTTCGATGACATAACACCTCAGGATGGTTACTACAGCGTTGTGACGATAGACTTCAGAGTATGTATCATCATTAATGATCTTTCTTTCGAGATTTATTTATCATCAATGACCCGTTGATAAAATTGTTGTTTTTCCGTGGCACAGAATGCGAGCGAGAGCTGCTACAATGCAATAAAAGAGTCATGGGCAGAAATAAATAAAGTTGCTTCACAGCCTGGAGGCTTGGAGAGACTACAACACACATTCAACACTTGCATGTGAGAATTCTACCCCAAAAAATCAATTATAATGTGAATGTACAATTTTATTAGCGCAGCGATGGCCATTAATAACTAATGAAAGGCATTTCTATATCTTAGGGCTTTCAGCACAGCTAGTACTTTTATAGATTGGTTACTAGGTACATACGATGAGTCCGCTCAATATGATTATCCGCCAGTGAGAGGTCAGAGAAGGATGTTAATCTTGTGTTGAATAACAGTGTATTTGTTATAAACAGTGTTCACTGATCAATTATCCAATCTGGTATGGCAGATGTGCAAGATCATCGATAGCTTTCCCAAAGGCACAGACATCCTCACCCGCATATCCGCCGTAGCAACCTTTCAATACAATTACGTCCATGGAATTACATCCAACACCACCAATAATACTTGTCTTAATTTTCAAGGACATCCCAGTCTTTAAGAAGTAGATTCCAATTATGACGGGTGGAATTGGCAGGTTAAGTACTTATTTCAAACAAGCTAAAGCAGTCAAACAATCTTGCAGCAAGCTCTAATCAGACAACTTAAAGCCATTAAAGCCATTGCTAATGATAATATTGATAGTGTGCGTGCAGACGTGCACTGAAATGGTGATGCCAATGAGCTCAACCCCGAATACAACAATGTTTCCCTTAGATCTATTCGACATGAAATCTTACGCAGAGAACTGCATGTCAACTTATGGAGTTCTACCGAAGCCCAATTGGATCACAACAGAATTTGGTGGCCATGTAAATTCTCAATCACATTGATTCACATTTTCAATGTTCAGTTTTGTTTGAAGCCGTGATTATACATAAGTTTTTTTGTTGATACCCAGAACATAAGAAGGGTGCTGAAACGTTTTGCAAGTAACATAATCTTCTCCAACGGCTTGCGAGATCCATATAGCAGTGGAGGGTAAGACGTCTTTCTATATATAAATCTTTCTATACTTTGAGTCTGGAGGAGTAATTTTAACAGTTGGATCTTCAATATCGTTGTGGAATTATGCAGTGTGTTAGAGAGTATATCCGAAAGCGTCATAGCCCTCGTAACAAACGAAGGTAAATCTTCACAGAAATTTGAGTGCTGGAGTACTATATTGGATTGGATTAGACTCTGGTGCTCATATTTTTGCGGTTTTATGTACTGCAGGAACGCATTGCGAAGACCTGCAGTTCTCATCTATAGAAGATCCAGATTGGCTCACAGAACAGCGGACGAAAGAGGTAGAGATCATCACAAAATGGATCAAACAGTACATGGTCGACCTCCATGAAGATAATTAATTATTGCGGTCACATTCTCGGTTTGGAAGCGATCATCGTTTTAAGGCTTATACAGAAGGTGTCCACACCATAGTATGAACTTCAAAGCATTTTAAAGCAGACCAAGTTATATGGACTTCAAAGCGTTTTAAGATATTGGTTTTAACTATTTTACGAGAAAATAAATATTAACAAGGGAAAATGCGTTTCAGCTAAGTCCCTGCCAAACAGATAGCAAAGAAGAGGATGGAGTGGGCCAAGCGAGCCAAGTGGCAGCGGGCACAAGCAGAACCCATAAGCCATAAGGATTTGTGAGGCTATAAGCAATAAGGCTCCGACTCCGACTATAAGCAATAAGGCTCCGATGATGGGCTATAAGCTAGGCAACGTGGGACCTCAGAGTGGGCAGTCAAGCCGAGTGGTAGTGACGCAACAACTTTGGGCACAAGCGTCAGAGCCATAAACCATAAGGCTCCGACTATTGGACTAGTTGTCACAATTTTCATCTTGGTATGGGTTAGATGGGGAATGGAAGGAAAGAAAGCATTCTAAGCATCAATTCAATTGGCTAAAGTTCACGACGATCAGGCTCAAGTGTCTCTTGATCGTAATGGGATGGGCTATTCTTACTGGTCCTTCCAAACAACCAATGTTTAGTTCCCTCCATAGACCAATCCAAAGAAGCATGGGATCGGTGAAATCAATGTGTTACTATTGTTGTTATCTATATTTTAAGTGTAGATATTGAGCATCTAGCAATCAAAATCATAAACCTAGCACTTCTTATTCAGATCTTAATCACGACATTGCTTATTGAAATTCAATTTCCATCTCAAGAAGAGATTGTTGGTTCCTTGAAATCAGAGTAAGAATCATAACACCTTTGATTCAAATTCAATTTCCATGTCAATAGGAGATTGTTGGATCTTTGAAATCAAGGTTTTATATTGTTTTTGATCCGATCTAGGCCTCCTGAAAAGTGACATGTTTATTCTCCAGTGTGTCGTGGATCCAATATTGAAAGGTGACATGTTTACCCTTTGATGAGGTTGCAAAAACTTAGAGTAATTTTTTGAATGGAAGTTGGCATAGTCACATGCCACTAGATACTTTCCATCACTATAAGATGCCAAACTGGAAGTAAATAAATAATTAAAGTCAGTGCATTTGACGTTGTATAGAATCCAACACAAAATATCTTAGACATACCATATAGAAGAACCTTTCGAATTTATATTGAGTGGAGTCACTTTGTTAACACTCCTTTAACATAAATTCCGATAATTATAAATAATAATGATAAAAAAGAAAATCAACCTATAGTTAAAATGTCCTCTAAATTTAACCCTCTCCCCAAACTGTGAAACTCTCCCATGTTGCTGCCTCGAACCCTGGCAATGTCGACACATGTCGGCCGATGAAACGAATGAATGCCAAAGGCGAGACAAGTAACCGACGGTCCTTAGTCAAAACTACGACACACAGGACAAAACAGTTTGAAATACCATGAAATGTTGATTTTTCCAGCCGTGGCTGATAAAAACTAAACATATTAACGATGACAAGAATTTGATGAAAAAAGAAAGAGTCGAAGAAGTGGAAGTCGAATAGGAGTTGCAGAACACTATTGGCGTCTGATTGGATGCCAAAATTTGATGTCATGGTTAAAGGAGGGTCACTGTGCTCATGGCGACCTTTAAAAAGTAGCCATGGCGTTCATGAGGTGCCTCGCCTAGTGTTTCTTTGATGTAAGAATGAAATGGAAGCCAATTGCATTATTAACATGTTGATAATTGTTATCGTGTCATCTGTTCACGGTGTCCATGCAAGTGCTTTGCCAATGCCAGTGGACGAGCTTTCATGGGCATTGTACACGGGCAACTATCTTTCTAAATGAAATGTTTGGTGACCAGAGTGAGCAGCAAACTACTCCAAACCTCACACTCAGAGCCACATCGTTCAATATTATCAACAAAATGAAAGAAGTTAACTGCACCGGAGTAGTTTCTTACGTTGAAATACTGGCTAAATAGCATCTTCTTACGCAGTATTTGTGGTGTGAATTTAAACTCGAAACCCCATTAAATCTCTTATATATTGATATGGACCCTTAATTAAGCCTAATTGAGACTTGGTATCTATTGTTATTAGTATAGATCATCTTACCCTTCATCGGACTGAGAAAAGCCAGGTATTCCTTGAGTTTGTTGTATTAAACTAAGAGAGGGTAAGTATTGGTATAGTTTCTTGAATCAAGAAGAACTAGAAATTCGTCGTAGTGATGAAACAGTGGGTTCTTCCAATAAATATTCACATGATTTTTTTTTCATTGGCTAAGGAGATGTGAACTAACCATAGATGTGATTTTATTCCGCAACAAATAGACCGGTGGACCAGAATTTCTAGTACCACTAGGCCATAGAGACAGCTTAACCTTTGCTAATCACACAGTCACTGTCGATAGTATACCTAGTCCGACTTCAAATGTGACTGGATTGATGACTCTCTTCACTAAAAAGGATTCGATAATTTCATGGATCTTGTGGCACTCTTGGGTTAGTTTCCAATGTTAAAGGCCAATGATTTAAAACAAATTATAAGTTAATCCATTCCTTGATCATTATATTTTGATGGACAAGCTTCATGGATGTATGAACATTCAGGAAGGCACACCTTTGTTATTAGTCATTGCACATCGTTCGTGGACAGGCTTTATCCAATACAAGATCCCACCTTCAATGCGTCCTATGCAAAGGAACTCAAGAGCAAACATGCCCTACAAATGCCACCATGAACACCACATACTTAGATATCCGCACTCCAACTATATTCGACAAAAAATATTACATCGATTTGCAAAATAGAGGTCTCCTCACCTCCGAACTCCAGCATGCGACTGTAAACGACTTTTCCCAAAGTCAGTCCCATTTCATTAGAGAGATTTTGAGGTCAAAAAATGGCTTCTTAAGAGATGTACTAAAAAAGTATGAGATATATTAAAATAATATGAGTTAGGGGTTTTATGGGTAGGTATATATGACAAGTCACCTCTTACACTATTTTCTATGCATAATATAAATAACCATGGTTGAGTTACTTTTCAAAATTCACTAGAAATAAAATTAATAAAATAACTCTACATAGATGTGACTAAGATTAATTGTAAATGGAGTAGGCTAAGACATCGACGATTTGGCCCGGAAGCCGGTCGCCGTCGCCGATGTCCGGCCAAATCGTCATTCCCGCCGGCAACCCTTCTCGAGGATATTTTTCGTCTACCGTTAACCGGAATTAGCTTGCGTGGAGTAGCGTGGACCCTAACTAATCCTGCGTTTGCAGTGACCCAAACTACTCCAGCTTTTTCGCCACCTTCCTGCATTGCATTGGGTGCATGGCAGTCACTTAGAACGAAAGTATGGACCTTGCGATTAACTTCAATCCAGCTGCAACCTGGTATCTTTTGTACCACTCTGTTTTTCATATCAAACATTCTTAGGTCTTCTATTGACAAGGCAAGTTTTGATGCATAAAGCCCACCACCACGAGGGAAAGTATCATATTGAGCATTCACTCCATGCAAATCAACTTCAAACTCGGTTTGCCTTGCATTGGGATGGAATTATAATTTTTCCAGTCAGGCCAGTCGGAACCTGCACAAATCTTCCATGTGACCCTGAAATTCTTGAGTGAAATTCGACCAGATGGCAAGATTATAAAGGATCTCGTGCCCTCGTATATTCTTCTGCTAGTGTTTGGACTAACATGCTTCCAGGTATTTCACCTTCTTTGTAAGTGGACAACAAACTCTTCATAAACAGGTTGAAAAACATATTGAAGCTGCTCAATCAGGAGGGTAAGTGCAGCAGTTGTATCATGGCACGTAACCATCCAAATGTGACTTTTTGCATAGTTAACTTCCCAAAGCAATTTGTCCCGGGGATTCAGTTCAACCTCCACGTTCATTATTGGGACTCCAGCAACCTTCACATACCCTGTTGATCTCAAATAATTTGCATCATAGACATGCTTATCATTGCTTGCTTTCGACAAATCCAAGACTAGAAGACCTACATCTTCCAGCGAGATAGTGTACTTTTAGTTCTCTGCTTTCGGCTGTGTCTTTCTTGAAAGACTCACTGCTGCAGCAGCTAAAATGCATCCAACTGGTGCACATGCATCTTCAACAAGATTACAGGCACTACTTACTCGTTGATTTCCATGGGGAAGCATAGAATAATCCTTTCATGAGATATAGAAACATTACCTTGCATATTTCTTTGTTGAAAATCGTTTCTACCATTGACAGAACAGCCATCTCTTGCTTCATCTGAAATTTTGCTACATTTCTTAGAGGGATTTTTGATGCCTTGAATAAACTCGGACAGTTTATTTGCTGCGTAAATATCCACCCACAAAACTAATGGCTGAAATTGTACCTCAAACTCTGTGCAGCTAATCAGATAATTGTTGCACTTCATATTACGAAAGTGACAATTCACAGAGAAATTATGATCACAATCATACTTGGAAGCTAATAATTTGATCTTAACAAATTTTTTGGAAGTGCTACCTGTGCTAATTTCATTTTTTTTTTCCACCTTTTATCAAAAATAGCATCATGAGGCAATACCCCATCTTTGATATTTTCTACGGCCTCAGCAGTATGAAGTGATACAGGGAACGGGGGCAACGCTTCTTCAAATTTCTTTTTGCAAATGTCTGATTGAAAACATATTGCCTTCACTGCACTCTTCCCATTTTGACAAGCTGCGCAGCTTGTCAAAATGGTACTCAAATATTTCCATGTGTTTCACCATTGTTTTGAACCTTGCTTCTTGAGCAGAGACTTGAACATAAAATCTCAAATCATCAAAATTAGCTTCTAAATAATCTTTTTCTGCATCCAAGCAGCCGGTATCCTGTTGCAAGGATTCAAACCTTGAACTTTCGAGGGTTGACTCAAGATTGGCATGGACATGATCCTCAAATTCAAGTACCACAGATACACCATCCAAGTTAGCGTAGAGATTGCATTCAACCCGTTCCTATCGAGAATGTATGACTGGTGATTGCCTATTATTGGAACAGAGACTAGGTTCACTGCCTTTTTCTCCACATTCAACTATAGAGTGCACTAGATAAATTAGCCTTTGTATCGTACACTGCTGCAAGTGCAACTTTACAGGATCAAGATGAATTTTAACATCGACTTTGGGAATTTCCACAGAACCATTTTTTGGAGATATGGTTATCTGAACTGATCCCGAGCAACCACCTCTATTTCCCTGTATAACTGGCACTGAAACTAGGCTTTTACTAGGTTGACCACTTCCTGAAACTTCCAAAAGCCTGAAAATTTCTGGTTGCACATCCTTTTCTATCACATCATAGAGATCAACAGTTGCATCCTGAAAATTTATAAATTTTTTCACCACAGCATTATCCTGATAAATACCAGAAAAATGTGTTTGCAGCACTTGAAGAGCAAGAATGCTTTGATACTGACAGCTGCTTTCAATCCCCAAATGCGTACTATAACTGTCTGTTCTCTGCTCAAATGCAACAATAAGATTTTTAATTTTCACATGGAGACAAAGCAGGAGCCTTTCCACAATCTTCTTTAACAAAAATGCAGGATTAGTTAGGGTCCACGCTACTCCATGTGAGCTAATATCCGGTTAACGGTAGACGGAAAAAATCCTCGAGAAGGGTTGCCGGCGGGAATGACGATTTGGCCGGACATCGGCGACGGCTACCGGCTTCCGGGCCAAATCGTCGATGTCTTAGCCTACTCCATTGTAAATTCCCAAAAATTTATTGTCTTTTAGCATTTATTTATTTTGAACTTGCAAATGAAATGAAATAATAAAAATATATTTTTTAAGAGCCATTTTTTTTAATTTATGTTGACTTTTTATATTTAATACTTTTCTCATCAATTTAATATAATGCGATTTATTTGAAAATTTATTTGCATGTAAAATGTTAATGATATTATTATAATCAACATTGCATTATTATTATTATTCTTTATTCATTAAATCTATATTAATATACATTTTTCATATTAATATCATTCATGAATTTAATTTATTTTAAAAATACAAGAATTTGATTTATTATATATATATATATATACTTATAAATTAGTTTAGCATTATAATATTAAATAAAATGGAGTGAATACGTAATTACAAATTAAAAATATGAATAAGTGTGAAAGGAAAAAAAATGTGAAAATACATTCATTATGAGTACTTTACTTGAAAATGATAATAATATTATTTTATGAAAAAATGTTAAAGGACTTTCATTATGAGTGCTTTACTTTATGACTTAAAAGTACTTATACCACTACCTTGGTTAACTATGGGTTTTCATCCACCATAGAAAATTTGACAAATAATAATTCTTAACTCATGCAATGCCACCTTAACCATGGGGGATGATGTCATCTACTAGAATGTGATTGGTTGATTTTTATAGTACATTTTTTTTTTGTTTTGAGGCTCATATTTGACCTCAAAATTTCTCTAATGCTTTCACTGGTTTTTGTTGAGTATGCTTAAAATGGTCCAGAGATGTTTTCACTGGAAGCGAAGGAGATTTTCGGAAAAACTATGCCATTGGTAATACTAATACCACCTCCTCATCACACTCCATCTCTGTAGATGGGTGACCCTTGTTATTTGCTATGTGTGGCGACTGAGTAAATCCACCACCTCATGGATGGAAACTTACTTCTGAGTTGAGGATTTCTGGATGAGACAGATCCAGCTAGATGATGAATCAAGGCTTGCGAGTGGCAGACAAGACATTTTGAAAATTCGGACGATGAGGAAAATGATCTGGTTGCCTCGTTAACTGGTGTTGGTCTTAATTTTGTTGCAGTTAGGTGTTTGAGGAAAATGATCTGGTTGCCTCGTTAACTGCTGCCAGTCTTAATTCTGTTGCAGTTAGGTGTTAAACGTTGTTGTTTCATCTCAGAAATGGTGTTCCATAGCAAGTATTTCATGGAAAAGTCTATATTGAAGCAATGTAAAGTATTAGCATGAAATCCTTACTATAAAAATTCCAGGAAGCTTTGGAGGATTGCCCATGTCAGGGGAGAAAACGGACAATGTGTAGGTAACTAACTGGAAGTCGAATCCACAAGCAAAGAATCTTATAACGGAAGTCTAAGAGGAGAGAAGAAAATGCCAAGTATGCCAAGTTATCGCCTCGCAGACCACCCTCATGTCATTATCAAAATTGGTCATTTCATTCCGTCAATCAATCATACCACACTACTACATAGAGGGGGGTTTTGAAACAATATTTAAGACAAAATTTGAGTAAATTGTCTCAATTTGAGACAAAAAATAACTTGTGTATTGTTTTAAATATTGTCTTTAAGTGAGTGTCTTAAATTATTGTCTTAAACTATTGTCTCTAATTGAAACAAAACAAACTTGCATATTGTCTCTATTTGAGACAAAATAAACTTGTGTATTGTCTTAAATATTGTCTTTAAGGTAATGTGTTAAATTATTGTCTTAAAATGTGTATCCATAGAGACAATATAATATAAGTCAATTATAAACCATAAATTTATATTTTCTCAAATATCGTTTATCGATATCATTTTTATCTCTCTATAGGCTAATATAGAACACAAATATTTATGTTAGGACACGGTGGAATCTAACCACCAACCTTTTAATGCTCTACCATTGAGCTAGCACCCTATAAATTTTATGAATACCAAAACTTATCCTAATCCATGAAATTTACTTCCTTGAAACATTGCACTTTTCAATCATCCAGCCTTGGCAGGTTTTACCATCATCTACTGTGAAGTTTTTAATCAATTCTTCATACCCTTTTAATTCATTACACAGTAAGCATACATACAGTAAATAATTTTTTTACATAAAACCCTTGAAGTAATAACACGAGTACATACAAATGTCAAAAGAATACTTTCTATGATATGATTTGGGTATATGCATATAGTTGTTCACTTTAACGAGCTGGAATTTAATGCTAAACTATCGATGGGGATACATGTGTATAATAATTAAATCCTTTGTCCCTGTACTAGGTGATTGGAAATCCCACCGGCCCAAACCTCCCCACAACACTAGAGGAAGTTCATCTATGGAATCAAATTAATAGAAATACCTGACTCTGTAAAAGATCCCCTGGGAAAACTCACATATAATATTGCATTAGAACATGTAAAACTATTCTAGATATGCAGCAAGATCAAATAAATAAATCCATTGAGATTGATGTACATCCATTGAGATTGATGTACATACCCTGGTCAGTAGGCTACAATCTATTGAGAGCATGTCATTCATTTTTTATTGCTAACATGTAGATAATGTGAGTCCACACGGTTACAGACAATCTCATGATGTTAATACAACTTGGTAACTGCAGGGTGATTGGATAGATGTCACGTTCATAATTTCAGTCTACATTTTATGATTTTCAGGTCTTGTTTTAATTCATTTAAAATATTTTTAATAGTGCCTCCTCGTGCTTTTTCATATAAAATATTAAAATATTTGAATGACCAGTTCAGATTTATAGAGGGGACAGAGTATTGCCTTTTTGTTTTATTTCATATAAAATATTTGAATGGCCAGATTATAACTATACCTTAAAATAAAGTTAAAAGAGGCTTATGAAGCCATGGAAAATTGGCTGTAACTCATCATCAAAGTAAGGCTGCAATCTTATCCAAGTTAGCGATAGTATCTAGATCATTTGGATGTCTTGATAAATCATTTGGTTGTGTTCGTAAGGCAATATATAATTTTATCATGGGCACCTTTCTTTACCCTCGCTTTCTACCTCGCATGCTCCTTTAATAGAAGGAGACTTTTAAAGTATGCTTACATGTAAGACTATAACCACTAACCACTTGGCTGCTGGATTTTATACCCTCGCTCTCTACCTCGCATGCTCCTTCAATAGAAAGAGACTTTTAAAGTATGCTTACAGGTAAGACTATAACCACTAACCAGTTGGCTGTTGGATTTTATAGCCTTTGCGAAGAGCCGTGCCCAAGTTCTATTACCTTTCCGAATGGATCAAATTAACCTTAACCACTTAAGCCAGGATTTTCAAGTGCATGGTCATGATCCATTTCATTAAAATATTTGCAAACAGTAGTATGAGAATTTTGGGTTAATGTGCATTTTCATCATCTAACTCAACAAAAAAATAAAACAATGCTTTCAGTACATTATCCAACTAACTATGAACAATACATATTTGAAAGAAAATGAACAATTTAAGCATGAGGACAATACTAAAAGGAACCGAGCCACAAATATTAATCGAAAGAACATAGAACACAACCTCAACAAAAGTACTACTTGCATTAAAGAGTACACAATTACAATGTATATTGCCATAGCTCAAAATAGATTAGATGGCTTGTGATACAAAGAGGAGTTGTACCATAATAGTTACAATTAGATTTCAAACTTAAAATATCTTTTTCATGTAATCTAATTGCGTAAAAATAAATACCTATTACAATAGTCTTGAACTTTGGAATAAATAAAACAAAAACCAGAGGAGGCTGCAATATATGTAGATTTGTAGATGAAGTTTGAAGTGAACATCAAACCTATCAGATGCAATATTGACAATTGCTCCTTAATAGTGGGGGTAGAATGCAAAGCTGCTGAAGATGTGATGAACCGTACATTCCTATGTTGGGGAGGAGTTGGAGACAAAATGTCCTGGTAGGAAAACAAGAAGAATACCTACGATTAAAAAATAAGAGAGGACTCTATACAACTATCCCAATTCACATGCACAGGCAGAAAATATCTCCTTACCTCATTCCGATCAAGTCTTCAATTCGCTTTTTAATTTCTTCAATTTCCGGGTTGAATGTCCTTCCAACTTGGTGGGTGCATTCACTCACCAGATCTTTATAATGTACAACTTTCTATCCTTTCATAATGCACACAATTGATGCATCAATAACATAACCTCTATCAAAACATCTACCCTTAGAAATATTTAGAAATATCCAGTAGTGGCATTGGCATTGGCATTGGAATTTTTACCTTCCATGTCTATCTGTAAAATTAAAATTGATTTTGAAATAATAAGCTATACCTATCGTGGTTGTATCCGGTTTCTTAAGAAGAATTGTGTACTTCACACGCGAGGGAATATAACAGTCTGGCGGTTTCTTCGTCAGAAAAATTCAACTGAGTCGTGATGTTGGAATAGCTCAACTTTTTAGAAGCATTGAACAACAATAATATTGCTTCTTGGTTTGTTTTTGCTATAATTTCCATTGGCCCTGCATCAAACTTACCAGTTATGTTACAGGTTACCCGGGAATGCCAGTTACAGGAATGTAATAAGCAAACAGTTAAAAGAGTCTATGTATCACCGTAAATGCCAGTAATTGAAGACCAGTCTTTTGTACAAATTTTGTCAAGTAATTAAAATTGAAAAGAACATAAGATTGAACAAAATCTCCTTCTATAAAAAAACATGCACTAATGTGTATGAAGCTACACATGAGGGCTGGGAATTACAAAAATGCAAATTAGAATACAAACAAATAGTATATTACTCAGTCCTTAGAATTGGGAGATAACAAATAAGATTATGATTATTCATGAATAGCATCAACTTTAACATATTCCTACAATATAAACTATACTCACTGTAGCCACTGCTGTTGTCAATGACTTTAAACCAACAGTGCATCCATGTGCTTTAGCCAATGTTGAGAAATCCCTTGCTTCCAAATGTTTTGTTACATCCAAGTATAGCCATTTCATCCATTCACCCACAAATCAGAAAGCATTTAAGCGGTAGCCAGCAAGGGAAAGAACCTGTTTTGCTGAGTCTTGTAATAAATCACCTGTAAATAGAAGATATGAAATACCATGAGGCACATCCAAGTATAGCCATTTCATCCATTCAACCACAAATCAGAAGGCATAAGCGGTAGCCAGCAAGGGAAAGAACCTGTTTTGCTGAGTCTTGTAATCAATCACCTGTAAATAGAAGATATGAAATACCATGAGGCACAAGCTGCATTTCATGAAACATAGGCAACTCTTGCAAAAATATTCAAGGATGCACAAAATGTATTAAGATACTACTAAAATTTGTTATAATGCGTTTACATATCCTCGGTTGAGGTATCAAGATGACAATAAAGACTAACCATGATTTGTTCAGTTTCAAAAATAAACTTCACTACTCCTTATATCAATATGAATCACAATTACCCCTGATTACAAGATAACAGCAAGAGTTTGTACCATGTTACTCCACCAACAACAAGAAGATTAATGTTGCAAATGCACATGCCACATAATGACTATGTGAAAACTGACCAAGTGACAACTTATTAAAGAATATTATATATTCTATAAATGTAAACTCTTCCTATGCCACTGGACTCCTGTAGTCAAATCAGCCTATCAATCATGAAGCTAGAGTCAACTATATAATCATTCAAAAGCTATTCTGTATGTTGAAAGGAAAATTATAACAGCTAAAATATGATATGTGATTAAGGCATAAGCAGGCCATGCTCAAACCACAAGAGTAATTGATTTTTCAACCATAAAGAACATGTCTTACATTGACTGAGGAATATATTATAGAGAATCGTTGTAGGTTTCCGTGTGACTGGAGTATAAAGGGTTTACCAAAGAAAGCGTTGACAAAATGCTCAAATTGCTAGTACAACTAAATGGTTTTTGTAAAACTGTGAGTAATAAAATAAGATGAAAGAACAAAAGGTGTCTAAGTTGAAGCAATTTGGCACATACATAAGACATCTACAACTTCAATTTTTACCAGTCAAATACAACATAATTCTCTAGAAACTTGACACATCAACAATTTAAAGTTTAATGGGATTACTGGACATGTACTCAGTAGAATAGATAGAGATTGCATCAAAGCATTCGAATGCTAAGATAATATTTGCATTCCACCAAAATCTGTAGATATTGTTTACCCTTACTAGCTTGCACTTGGATATGCAAGTGGAGGTTGGCACACATCACTGCTCCATCAAACTAGGTAAAATTGAACAACATTTAATATTTTCAAACACACAATCATTTTCGTTTTTCTAGATGACAAACACAATTTCTATTGGCTTGGCTTACTTGGATGGCTTTTTGTGGCTTTTGGTCCTTGGCAGTCCATGTATAACTTTAGATTCTCTGTTAGCACTTTAGTTTTTAGCTAGAAGAGTATAGATATGATTTTCATCATCTTTAGGAGTGACCCTTGAACTCCCATAGTGTTCTGATACAATTGTACTTAGAAGCCCATTGACCTATTTGTGATCACTCGTTGGACATTGATAAAATTAATTATATATATATATGAATAATATTATTTTAACAAGCTGCCATGATGCATGAAATTTGAAGGCTCATGGTAGTTTGTTGCCACTTAGAGAGCAGAGTTTCAGGAAATGGTGGCACGGAGAATTTGACTACAAAGACTTGCATATCATTCCCAGGTTGTATTGGCAAAAGGAAAGAACCAAAACATATGTTTAATAATGTCTTCCTTGTTACAAAAGGGACACTTAGGTTGAGTCAATCTGGAATATTGAAGGCAGTAGTCGAGAAGAAGGCTGCCCAAAATAAAAGATTAGGCAGTCTTCAGCTCGATATAAGGCTTCCAGACAATTTGTAGCTGATACAAGCAAATTTTCTGTAATTTAGAGGATATATTGCATACTTTATTGAACCATACATTCGACATTGGGTTTATACTCGACTAAGAATATCAATCAGCAACTCAATACCTTTTCAAACCTTTGTCCAATTCCACCTCCAGTCTTGGGGCTTGCAATCCAAGTTTAAATAACAAATTAGTTGTAATAAGCTCTATTACCCAATCAATAATTATCTTTCCTATGTTGGCTCTTTTACCCAATCAATAATTATCTTTCCTATGTTAGCTAATTTTAATTAAACCTTCAAGGCAGGACAAAGCTTCCAATCTCAAGTCTGAATGTCAAAGAGATCCGTAGGTATACAGGCTTTGGCGCAAAATTCTTCTTTAAAATGATGGGTGTTAAATGAATTGCATTTATCTCCCACAACGAATCACTATGGATTGAATGGATAAAGCATTCATTCTTTTGGGATGGCATGAAGGGTATACATACATTCATATCTAAGTGTAATAGGTATGAAAGGAACATAGATAAGTGTAATAGGTGTGAAAGGAACATAGATGAAATAATGGATAACCTTGATGCATTGTATTCTCTATCAATTTTCATAACAATAAATGTTGACATTTCCATGATTTTTATTTTTAGACTTCTTGGACTTCTCATATTCTAACCTTCACCACAATCATAAACAATAAACTTAAAAATAAAAAAGTATAAAAAAATCTTAAAATGTATAGTATTGTAATAATAGAGTCCTCATTTATAATACTTAAAAATATATCACTTTATTATAAAACAAGACCTTCATCTAATTATAAGTTATGAACCTTATTGGTTATTCACTTATTAATAACCAACCAAAAAAATAATTATAATAAAAAATAAAAATAAAATCTAATTATACTTTTAAGAGCACAATAATAGTAGATGAACAACTCCAAATACACTTTCCATAAAATCTATAACTTATAATTAAATGATATTTCACTTAATCAAACTTCATCTAAGTTAGGGAAATCAAAGTACAGTTACTTGACTTAATGAGAGACTTGGCTCATGTCATGGCATACCCCTTCCGAGTACTATACTTGAGGACTCCATTATTCCAGTAGTAAATACTTTAAGTGTATCTCTTTTACTTTTATATTTTTACCTTGATTAGTTATAGTGAATGTTACTTTATAGGATTGTTTGAATTTTTAAACCATTCAAACTATATATATTTTTTTCAACCAAATAACAATTCAAATTATATGACTTAGAAAGGGTCAATAAAATAAAAATAAAAAATCCAAAAATGATTTGTATGTTTATGTAGATTTAAATGTAATAAGTGTCAAATAAAATATAGATTTAATCTATTGAATTTTCTATCAATCTAATTAATCCAATCTTTACAACAAAAGTTGACATTTCCATAAATAAAATATCCAATCCTTACAACAAAAGTTGACATTTTCATGAATTTTAATAAAATATAGATTTAATCCATTGAATTTTCTACCAATCTAATCAATACAATCCTTACAACAAAAATTGACATTTTTATGAATAAAATATCCAATCCTTACAATAAAAGTTTGACATTTTCATGAAATCCAATCCTTACAACAAAAGTTGACATTTTTATGAATAAAATATCCAATCCTTACAACAAAAAAGTTTGACATTTTCATGAATTTTATTTTATTTTTGAATTTCTCATCAACTAACGATCACCATAATCATAAAGAATGTATAGTATTATAACAATATTATCTTTTTAATATAATATCATAATATTTAAAGATTTTTCTTTTGAGCCAACATTATTTGCATTTTTTTATATATTTTTTTTATAAGAATGACATGTTACATAAAGTTGTAGGTTTAATATAAAATTAATATAATTTCTTATTTTTTATTTAAGGCCACATCATTTGCATTTTTATTTCTTCTTTATAAGAAATATATGAAAAATGCATGTTACATATATTTTTAAGTTTAAGATGAAATCAATATAATTTATTATTTTTCTGTTTAAGAACATCTTTTTATTTTTATTTTTATAAAAACTGCATATTACATTTTTTTTTAAAAGATGGTTTACCATCTATTAGCAAAAGCATCATGTCACTCACTTATCTTCCTAGCTCTTATATATATAGATAGATAGATATCGCAATTGGTAGTAAGTAAACCCAACCAAAACTAAACAATGGGCTTGGGCAATCAATATGCTCTCAGAGTGCTTCTCCCTCTTTTAGTAATGGTGGGGGCATGCACGCTTTTACCGTCTACAATTGGCATGAGCCCTTCTTCCTTCTTAGCTCGTGACCATAGGAGGTCC
This sequence comes from Larix kaempferi, assembly GCA_027924585.1. Classification (NCBI taxonomy): domain Eukaryota; kingdom Viridiplantae; phylum Streptophyta; class Pinopsida; order Pinales; family Pinaceae; genus Larix; species Larix kaempferi. Next base: position 674,462 of record BSBM01000458.1, on the reverse strand, counting down.
CTTCTTAGGTCTAGGAATTCACTAGCCAAGAAGGATGGACTGGACCTTTCGAATGCTGAATATGAGATACACTATTATACTCAAATTCTCGACCATTTTACTTACACACCGGAGGGATATCATACCTTCCAGCAGAGATATCTTGTCGATGCAAAGCACTGGGGAGGTCCCCAAAGCCATTCTCCCATCTTTGTTTACACGGGCGATGAGGCTTCTCTTGATGGAGACTTTAATGGCACTGGATTTATTATTGAGAACGCTCCTAATTTCCACGCACTTGTCGTGTACATTGAGGTAAATTTTATTTCATGTTGATAGAATGGGGATGGATGAAATTATTGAGTTTACTGAAATAATGTTTGTTTCAACTTTCAGCATCGGTACTATGGATTGTCGATGCCCTTTGGGAGTCCAGAAGAATCCTTCAGAAATGCTTCGACGCTCGGTTATTTCACTTCCACACAGTCATTGGCTGATTACGCAACGCTAATTCTGGGGCTGAAGAAAAATTTGTCTGCAGAAAACTGCCCTGTCATCGTCTTCGGTGGATCTTATGGTGGAAGTAAGATGTCTATAATCCTTTATGTGTTTCGTTGGTTAAATTTGATCAGTAGAATATTGTGTCTAATGAGCTTGATTATGATACCTTAAATAATACACACTAGTAAAATAATAATACCATACCAAAAAAAACCCAAACATATCTATTGAATTATCAATAATTGAGCTAGTGCAGTGTTAGCTGCCTGGTTTCGGTTGAAGTATCCCCACGTTGCAATCGGCGCAATGGCATCTTCGGCACCTATCTTGTATTTCGATGACATAACACCTCAGGATGGTTACTACAGCGTTGTGACGAGAGACTTCAGAGTATGTATCATCATTAATGATCTTTCTTTCGAGATTTATATATCATCGATGACCCGTTGATAAAATTATTGTGTTTCTGTGGCAGTACAGAATGCGAGCGAGAGCTGCTACAATGCAATAAAAGAGTCATGGGCAGAAATAAATAAAGTTGCTTCACAGCCGGGAGGCTTGGAGACACTACAACAGACATTCAACACTTGCATGTGAGAATTCTACCCCCAAAAATCAATTATAATGTGAATGTACAATTTTATTAGCGCAGCGATGGCTAGTAATAACTAATGAAAGGCATTTCTATATCTCAGGGCTTTCAGCACAGCTACTACTTTGATATATTGGTTAATGGGTATATACGATGAGTCCGCTCAATTTGATTATCCGCCAGTGAAAGAGGTCAGGGACGAATGTTTATCTTGTGTTGAATAACAGTGTATTTGTTATAAACAGTGAACTAATCAATTATCCAATCTGGTATGGCAGATGTGCAAGATCATCGATAGCTTTCCCAATGGCACAGACATCCTCACCCGCATATCCGCCGTAGCAACCTTTCAATACAACTACGTCCATGGAATTACATCCAACACCACCAATAATACTTGTCTTAATTTTCAAGGACATCCCAGTCTTCAAGAAGTAGATCCCAATTATGACGGGTGGAATTGGCAGGTTAAGTACTTATTTCAAACAAGCTAAAGCAATCAAACAATCATGCAGCAATCTTTAATCAAACAACTTAAAGCCGGTGCTAATGATAATATTGATAGTGTGCGCGCAGGTGTGCACTGAAATGGTGATACCAATGAGCTCAACCCCGAATACAACAATGTTTCCCTTATATCTATTCGACATGAATTATTACGCAGAGAACTGCATGACAACTTATGGAGTTCTACCGCGGCCCAATTGGATCACAACAGAATTTGGTGGCCATGTAAATTCTCAATCACATTGATTCACATGGTCATTGAAGGATCCATCTTACCTAAGATTTAATATTGAGGATAGAGTTTTTAAAATTTTGCTATATTATTATTATTTTTCAATGTTCAGTTTTGTTTGAAGCCGTGATTATACACAAGTTTTTTTGTTCATACACAGAACATAAGAAGGGTACTGAAACGTTTTTCAAGTAACATAATCTTCTCCAACGGCTTGCGAGATCCATATAGCAGTGGAGGGTAAGACGTCTTTTTATATTTATCTTTCTATATTCTGACTCGACTGAGTAATTAACAGTTGCATCTTCATCGTTGTGGAATCATGCAGTGTGTTAGAGAGTATATCCGAAAGCGTCATAGCCCTCGTAACAAACGAAGGTAATTTTTCACAGAAATTTGAGTGATGGACTATATTGGATTGGATTAGACTCTGGGGCTCATATTTTTGTGGTTTTATGTACTGAAGGAACGCATTGCGAAGACCTGAAGTTCTCATCTATAGAAGATCCAGACTGGCTCACAGAACAGCGGTCGAAAGAGGTAGAGATCATCACAAAATGGATCAAACAGTACATGGTCGACCTCCATGAAGATAATTAATTATTGCGGTCACATTCTGGGTTTGGAAGCGATCATCGTTTTAAGGCTTATACAGAAGGTGTCCACATGACCCTAGTATGAACTTCAAAGCATTTTAAAGCAGACCAAGTTATATGGACTTCAAAGCGTTTTAGGATATAGGTTTTAACTAATTGATGAGAAAAGATATAGGTTTTAACGGAAACTAAAACGTCCTGTATTTGCATTTGCAGTAATCATGCAGAGTAATTTTTGCCTAAATCTTAATTTGGAGTGTTCAGATTGCACTTTAGGTGATTTGGGTAGTTTTAAAATTGGGCAATTAGTCTAGGCAATTCCAATTCTCAATTGCTAAAATCTCCAAAATAGAAAAATAGCAATTTCTGGCTAGAATTTTAACCCATTTTTATCTCAAAATCACCCTAAAACTGGGCTTTTTGGTTATCTTTTATCCTAAGCTGGTTTGAACTATTTTATGAGAAAATAAAATAGCTTTGCTGACATCCAGCATGGAATTTATATTTATGTATTTTTATAGTGGATAAAATGTATTTGCTAGTATTTACTATGGAATTTATATTAAATTATTTTACACTGATAGGTGTTTATATCTTAGAATTTTGGGTGGATTATTATCTATGCTTTTCCTAGATTGAAGGAGGATGGAACAAGTGTATTGTTTGGATTGATTTTATAGACATCATTCAAAATTCAAAATAAATTATAAAAAAATATTTATATAAAAAAATTGGTAATTGATACACTGATAATTACAACTAAGCATGAACGAATAATAATAACTTGTTCATAACCACAAGTTAAGTAACTCATGAAGTAACTATGCTAGTTATTATATAATTCATTATATATGACATTGGTTTTATGATAAAGAAATCAACTTTATTATCTTAAATTCTCTTGAAATGCTACATCCACTTTTCAAACCAAAACCTCTTAAAAAATATTTATTTAACTCTTTCTACACACTTTGCACTCAGATTCTTTGATAATATTTTAATTTACAACTAAACTTGGGGTCACATGTGATCAAGCATTACAATTAATGTGAGATAACGACTTGCTCATAATACGTTAAAAATTTACTCTTGTCACTTTTGGAGTAGAATAATTGGATACATTGTTAGTAGGTAAGGGGTATGAGTTGAAGCCAACAAAATTGAGGAAAAAAAAAATGTTTATGTTTAAATGCATTGAAATTATTGTATGTTTTTTTTTTACCTTATTTAATGCTATAGAAAATTTGTATAGAGATATGGTAGAACTTCAATTTGATTAACATCTTTAAAGTGTTTGATAAATCTTTTTAGTAAAATAATATTAGGAAAATCTAAAACATAAAAATAACAATTTTACAATTATAATACATAAATATTTATTTTGGAAATATTTAACTTAGTTGAAGTGTTGATTACATATATATCTATCTAATTGTATTAAATTCACCCTTCAAAATACATATGTAAATATTTTGCAACATCCTAAACCCTAATCCATTAAATTAGATTAAATTACAACTATAATTCCTTAATTGGAACTAGTTTATAGTGGATTGAAACCATTGATTAAAATAGTACATAATAAACCAATAACTATTTTTTCAAGAGCTTAGTTGGTCCCTTAGTCTCAAAACCCTAATATGTATGTGACTAAGTCAAACTATTGAGGATATAACCATATCCACCATTATCCTACTTGTTGAATACATCATAAAAAAGGAGTAGATGGAAGGAATTCATATAATTAGCTATCAAGGATAGTAATTCCAATTGATTTTCTACACTAAGACAAAATTTCACTATTAGATAACATACCTTTTTAATGTATTTATAACATTCGTGAAATCATCAACCTTCTTCAACACTACTTTGGTTTATTCACTAATGTCCCTAACAAAATGGTACTGCATATGGATATTCTTTTTCTTGGAATGATAAGTAGGATTCTTTTCATAAAACTCTTATATATTATAAAATGCGAAAATCAATTGGTAATTATAATCATGCTTAATTAGGAAAAGGATATTCTCTTATATACTCTAAAAAAAAACTTAATGAGATTTGTAATGATGAATATAACAAAATAAATACTATTTTTTAAATAACGAAACAATAATAGTATAACTTTAAATTGAAATCTGAACAGAAGTGAATTTTTCATATTAAAAGTCCCTGCGATACAACATTAAGAGTCCCAAAGATACAATAATGAACAAGTAATGTGAAATATAACTATAAATCATATACTAGTTAAAAACATTCACGTACAAAACTTACAACAATTTAACTAGAACAATACATGTTGAATCTATCGTATAAACAAAGTGTTTCACCATCCAAAATATATGGACCACTGCTATAGTAGTATGATGCTCTATTTATAATATAGTCAATATCCAAAACTAAAATCAAAACTGAAACCAAATCACGAGGATCGTGATCATAAATTTAGGATATATCAATTAATTGTTTATCCTAAATTTTAACATACAATTAATAGAACATCAACTCATCGAATCGAGCAAGTAACATAAAGAGATCAAACATGCAATTATGTTGGATGAGTTGTAATCCCAAGATAGCTTACATGTGGATAAGCATTAAGCTTCAATCAACTTGCCAACACTGCTCACTCTATGACCTAAGTTTTGGATTTGCAAGTCGTATTGGATTCCACTTTGCATGCCACATTCCTCAAAATTGATATGAAACTCCATGTCTCCATAAGAAAAAAAAAACATGCGAATATTTGAAAACCATTTATCCATATTCAGAGGAACAATCCATCCAAATCTCTAGCATAATATGTAAAATGGATTCCTATTCAAACAATCAAAAAAATATATCAAATATTTACTAATTTTAAGAGTGGCTACATAATTTTAATTATGTAGCTTCTCTACTAAAATATTTTATAAATAATAAACATGAAAACAAAATAAAACAAAAACAAAAACAAAATTAAAATGTAATAACTACATGTCAAAAATTTCGTTCACATTAACTTGGAATATATATATACACACACACACATTAATGACTTCAACTATATACAACGTAAATAAAAAGACACTGGTCCAAAACTAAGTATTATTTATTAACACTTGAGAGTTTCTCACGATGAGAAGCAACACATATATTGACAACCGAGGCTTGGATGAAAGCATTAGTCTCTGTAGTCCTCAAATCCTTTCTCAATTCACTGATCTTAGTATGATGTTGTTCATTGAACAACTTCTTCTTCCTCTTAAGCTCACATATTTTATCTTGAAAGTATTCAGTTTGATCTCTCATGGAGTTGATCTTGGCCATATAATAATCCAGAAGAAATTGGTAGTAGGAGGGACTTGATTTAGCATCCTTGTCACACTCACCCTACAAATTCTTAGATTTAGGAACTTTATTGGAAGAGGTATTCCTCTACTCCAGAATTGATCCTATGCCAGTAAGATGAGACTTGAAAGGAGGCAAGTTGTAAAAAAATCATAATGTGTCTTAGTCTCAACCTAAGGCTTCTGACCTATGAGTTGGAATCTCTGACTTGGATTGTTAAAGTTAGACAAGATTAATCACTGAGCTAGGAGGCCAAGTATGGAGTTTTTTGGCTCTAGTCCTATCCATATGAGATATTACCCTATCATGATGTTTACTGGAAAAGTTTTCAGCAAGCTCATCAACAACCTTATCATCTAACCCTTGATTTTGATCAACAAGATTAGAATTCCGTTGTCTTAATGTGCCACAAGTGACCTTGGGACTATGATCATTACTAGACTACTTTTCAATCTCAACTCGAACAAATTCCTTGGTGTTATTAACTTCATGAGTTTACCTATGTTTTACTTATGGCCTCAAACATTTGATTAACAATCCTTTCAGAACATTCAAGATTAATATGATAAAAATCACTTGAAAGAAGATGCTTTGAATGACGAACTACATAATCCCTTCTCCAAATTATTTCAACAAGGTGGACTAGCAGCTCGACCCATAGGTCGAATTTGATTAAGAGTTTGACCATTTATTTTATCCTTTGACATATGAATGCCACATTCACTTGCTTGGGATGATTGATCACAATTTTTTTTTGAAGCATCAACCATTTGAAGTAGAGGTTAAGTCTTAGATACATGGCTTCTTCCTCATTGTCGTCATCTGATAGAGAAACCTATTGAGAAATTGTTGTGGAGTCATCATTCTCACGAGCTTGGTTTCCTAACATATCAACATTATGTTCAACCGCTTGAATGAGCTCACATTTCTGGGTTGGACGATGAGAAATACCATTGTCAAGAGGGTGAGAAATCCTCCTCTCAATATAAATATTATTTAATGAAACATAACTTTCTAAGAATTTATTCTGAGTAGGAAATCCTTCCATGAGTACCCTGATTGGAAAGTTTAAATTCGACCAAAATGCGAATTAACCCATGATGAAAAAGAGTTCGATCTGAGTTTTTGTGGGCATTTTGATAACGAGACACCATTTCCTTGAGATTCATCAACAAGAAATATGGTAAATTGAGGTCATGTCCAAGAAAATCCATGAACGAGCGAACATGATATCGAAAAACCATGCTAAATCTCCATCACACATAAGGTACTTGCAAATGACAAGTAAATATTCTTACCACTCATCTTTTAATAGTTTAAATGGCATACCTTTCTTGTAATCAATGACTTGAGTTGGTTTGACAATGAGTATTCTCCATGGAACATATTTTAACTATGAGTAATTGAACCACCTCTCTCCGTTCATTGGTAATTATGTGTTGTCTACATCAAAAAGTAAGTTATTGAGCCTTATATAGGGCACTTCAACTCAGTGATTCGCCTTTATGTTTTAGTTGTCTGCTAAGTGTACTAGCTGGAAGCACCCCACCCAGCGTGGTAACACCAAGTTATGTGCCACCCACCGGAGCATATCTATCCGGTAGAACCATAAATTATGACCATTCTATGGTCTAGGAAAGCAAAAGGACAACCAGGTAAAGCCTATCAAACGTATCTATGGATTCCCAGGTAACAAGTGCGGATTCCGAGTGATCTTTCCCTATTGCTCTTTATCTCTCAAAGCTCGGGGTACCCCAAACCTATCATTCTTATTAGGGTTCTTTTAACCACACTACTTTTAACCACGTTTCCCTCACTGCTTCTTCATTGACAGGATCTACTATGGAGCTACATGTACATGAAAGCCATGAAATCATCGAAAATGCATGAGCTAAATCACACTATAACTAAAGGAAATTGGTTTCAACACCTCTCTCCGTTCATTGGTAATTATGTGGCTTTGTGCTATGAAAGACTCATTTATCACGAGCTCTAAATCACCAATATGACCCCTCTCTCCATTAAAAATTTGGGAAAAATCAAGAGTAACCTGCTTATGATGACCGCGAAGTTTTTGGGGAATTTTCAACCATCCTATGCCTAGTAATGCTAAAAAACTTGGTCATACGAGTCAATTGTCTCCATGCCATCATACTCTATCCTACTTATCAGTCCCATGACAACTATAGAATGTATCAACAAGTCAAGATTGGACAAACATAATACATAGGGTTCAATCACAAGAACCAACAAACAAATTTTTGGGTTGAACAAAGGGAAAGTGAGGTTCATCCAACATAAAAAATCGTAGAGGAGAGAAACCAAATGATAATCATACCATAAAACCCTCATTTTTAGAAAGTGAGTCGAACATCATGTTCAACAAGTTTGGGGAAAGTGTTGGAGACTAAGCCCACTCTACTTTGTAAAACCCATACCAGGTAATGAAGTAGGAAGGTACATGATGAAATTAAGACCCCATACTATGTGGAAACATGAAACTTGCTCAATGTCAACAGCATATGAGGAAAATACTAAAACAAGAGCTGCGAGCAACATAGTCCCTGCCATTAGAAAATAAAAATAAAAATATCAGTCAGTCCACTAAAAATAATATCAGAGTTAGTCTACTCCCATCCTACAAATCCAGAAGATCAAACATAATGTTAATATACTGTGAAAATATCAATGCTCATATAGTAGTTAGTAGTGCAATTGAAACAATATTTATCAAATTCATAATATGCAAAAAAATATTGTCATGTTATTCTACTAGTAGAAGATATACTCAAGAAACAAAGCTTATTAAAATATTGATTTTATCTATGTTCTAATTAATTTTTTTTTATTATTTTCATGGAAATTTAGCAAACCATTTATTGGATAACTGATAATTTGAACATTTTGAATTTATCCAAAAACCCATAAAAATCTAAATTGTGTTAAGTGTTTTAATTACATGCAATTAGACTCTCGATATCGATGTGATATGTTTCCAACTAATTTGATTCATTATCTATTTTCCCTCTCATAGATTGGGATTGCCTTCATATTAAATTTGTGAATCAAAACTTTATAAATGTTAATGTTTAAATAAGATTTAAATGTAAAGAATCTAACATGTTTATTAAATTATTATTATAAATTAGTCTATTTATTAAAATGTTATTATAATTTTTTTATAAAGTTATAATTTTATAGTTAAAAATGTCTTTTAAATAAATGTAATTCTAATTCAAATATTAATCATATTTCATTAAGATACATTATTAAAATTTAAAAAAAAAAAAAAAAAAAACTTATTAAACTACATAATTAGGATAATTAAACAAAAATATACAAATTAGGTTTTTTTTCAATGTGTTCTCACATTTCAAAGCTTTTAAAGCTTTACACCATTTGACATTTGAAGCTTCAAGACATTAGTATTATTAAAACTAACTTAATATTGAATATTTGGTTTGTATGAAAAAAAAGATTGCAAACTCAAAAATTACATTTAATTAAAAATGGATTTTTAATAACTAATTTAACAAATATATATACAATTATCATAAATTCACTACTTGTCTTTTAAGTTTCTCTATATATTTATACGAAGAAAACTATTCTTTATATATATAATTTTAATTTACTAAAAATATATATATCTTCAATATTAAATTAAATAAATTATTATATATTTCAAACAACCAAAATAATTGACATCTATATGTCAAACTTAGAAGAGCCAATACATCAAATACAAATTCAATAATTTGATTTAAAAAAATACATTATAACATCTTAATAAAATACAATGCATATACATTTTAAGAGTTATCCAGTCTACTATCATATTATAACATCTTAATAAAATACAATTGTGCATATACATTTTAAAAGCTATCTAATCTAATATCATATTGGAAGATATTTTCTAAGTGTAGATTGAAAGAAAAATAAAAATAAAAATTGAAGATAAACTATATTAAATTTGGGAGAAGTTAATACACATCATTTCTTTCTAAGATAAGTTTGATTCTTGAAGAAAACTACCATATTTGAGAAATATTTGCCACAAACTCTTTGATTCTAATCAACATGATCATAAAACTGTATGAAAAGAGTACAAATTGTATGAAAAGAGTACAAATAGTCCAGAATTAAAACAAACAAACAAACAAACAAACTTTTGAATAAATGGTCCTATTAAGCCTTAAGAACCAACTGTAGAATCAATATTGTTTGAACTCACAATCCCCTAAATTTTGAGAACAAAATGACAACAATCTAGGTCTCATGAGAATCTTTAAAGCAATGTTGACTCTTCACTTTTCTCTTCCATTGATTCTCCTGAAATACTAGTTTTCCAATGGCCGTATTCAAGCAATGTGCCCATATCTACAATCGTGCTCTCTAAATTTGAAGACCAAATAGATTCCATTGGTTTCGTTATCTTGAAAATAGTATTTATTACAAGGGTATAGATCTCATTATAAGTGATCCATTCAACATTGAAAATTTATGTAAAAATATATATTATTAATTATATGAATTGAATTAAATTTTAAGGATATTAATTTTAAAAAATAAATAATAAGTAATAATAATAAGTTTTTATCATTTGAAAATATATATATATATATATATATATATATATATATAAATAAAATATTTGGAAGAATTGTATCTAATTATAAGTTAAGAGCACTGTTTTTTTCAAAAATGAAAATGAGCTAAAACAAAATGGACAATATAAATTAAAAAGAAAAGCAAACTTAACCTAATTTATGATGGACTAAAAAGACCAACAAAATTAATATGAATAATTTGACTCCCTGCTAAATAAGCTTGGAGTAACAAAAGGAAAGTGTACTAGATTTTGGACAAGGGAAGAGATGAGCAAATTTGTATATTTTCTTTAATTGTAGTAAGTTAGATAAATAAAACATGTAGAATTGCAAATCTCCCCACCATGATTGTAGAGCATTTTGGTTCTCTCAACACAATTTCTTAAATAAACTTTCTAATAAATATTATTTAAAAACTGCCATACTACTGGTTCTTATATAATGTTTTGTAATTTATTATATAATTAATAAATATTATAAAATTTAAAAAAAATAATAATAATTTTTTAGCAATTAATTAATATTATTGATATAATTAATTTTATCTTTACACATTTCTATTAATTATAAAAAAAATTAAAAAAATATTTACAATAAATATGTCTTCATTAATAATCTATTGTTACTTTATATACTTCCACACAATTTATAATTTTAAATTTATATATATATATATATATATATCATAACCATGTCTTCACTCCTATTAATTTACTCTTGTACATGGCAAAGCTTCGCAATTCATTTAAGCTTATAAATGATTTATAATTTTAAATTAAAATATATTTACAATAACCATGTCTTCACTCCTATTAATTTACACTTCTACATGGCAAAGCTTGGCAATTGATTTAAACTTATATTAATTGAAAGATATATTAGACATCGATCATAGGCCAACGAATTCCCAAAAGGGTTGCATGGGGTCGAAAGCTAACGCACATGGGACTTCGGGCTGAGACGAAGGAGCTCAAAGAACGATCTCCAGCTTGATTTTACTGTTATTTGACATGCAATAAGAGCTTGATAAAAAAAATAAAAATAAAAAATCAAACATTTTTGAGTTGAATTAAGCTCATGTCTAGTAGCTTCAACAGATCCAATTGACTGGAATTACTCTGAGCTTAATTTAACTCAAAAATAATTTTACATTTTTAAATTAAGCTCAGAGTAATTCCAGTCAATTGGATCTGTTGAAGCTACTAGATTAGATTTAGAACAAGCCCTCAAACTAAAACTTAATCTTTATGAACTCTCTTCTTATAATAATAATAATAATATGACGCACCATGACTCATTCTGCACCGTGAATTCTTTCGGTAACTACTGGGCATGGCTCTCAACGTAACCATATCATATCTGAGCTTCATTCCGTCTGTTTTCTTGATGGATGCTGGATAAAAGTTAAAACAAATAGAAAGCCTCTATTGTTCATTCCGTTTCATTCCGTCTGTCTTCTTGATGGTTGCTGGATAAAAGTTAAAACGAATAGAAAGCCAAATTATGGTAACGAAAGATTAGGTAATCTGGAGCATTTGTTTGTTAGTTGTCAGAAAGTAGGGCAACTGCCATGGTTCTACAGATTTTATACCTTTGTCGCGCCAGTTCTCCATATGCAATTATAGGAGGCATTTGGTTGACCTGGAAATTAGAACTAATGTTAAGGTGTGAAAATTCCATTACAGTCACCGAGTGAATTTCCTTAGTTGGACTAATGATCTGTGTATATGAAACGTAAAAAGATCAATATCAGAAAGTAATGTAGTTGGCATTAAATATCTTAACTGTTCGAGGAAAGTAGCTTAAGCCAATATCTCTGCTCCCAAGGGAACTTTATACACATGTTCAACATTTCTGTTACTGAGAATGCAAAAGTAACTCAACATCTATACTGTTATACTGTTCCACAGGATGAGTTCATACAGATTGCAAATGCAAAAATCTCTCTGAAATGAAATGAAGAATACATTTAACAACCACTAAAGAAAACGCTGTGAGTTGCAAATCACCGATGTGCCCAACGAATGCCTGCGTAGTCAAACTGAATCCAGAGGTTGCTATTCGACTGACGATGGACGCCTCGGCAATGCTCCATTTGGCTTTCGACTCCACCCAAAATGATCTGCTTCTGCTTCTGGTGGTGATAACCAAATCTGGCCAGAAATCTGTAACGAAATCATTTCCATTTTGGATGAGAGGACTACAGAGCTGCCCTTCTTCCATACTGGAGGACTATATGTACAGAAAAATTGCTTGCCGTCTCAAATCCCTCTGCAGTCTGCACTACTACGTTAAATAATGTTGCTATCAACTTAACTGTTTACAAAACATCTAATTGGCTTGCAATGCCCAATTTAAGTTTTCTCAATCCCTTATGGGCAACTATGAGAGGCTAAAGTTAAATTGTGTGCATCATGATTTCATGCAATGAATATTCAAAACTACGACTCTATTTAGTCCATATTTCAAAAAAATATAAAGCATGCAACAATGTCATGTTGAAAAAAAAAAACCAAAAGATGCCCACCTCAACACCAAGAATAACAACATCTTCTGCAAGGACCAAAGTCATATGACTTGTGAGATTAAACGGTGCTGTCAACCATACTCCAGCCTGCACGTTAAGTTGTCCTCCTTCATTCCCCAACTTTGCAATCGTAGCCACAGCATCCTCAAATGCCTTTGTATTCATCCATACGCCATCTCCAACGCCCCCAAAGTTGGTCAGATTAAACACATGAGGCCTCAACCTGGGTATCGGCAGAGGTATGCTAAACCGAAAAAACCTGATACCTTCCACTATATTTCTCTGCCAGAGAAACACCGAACCAAAACCCACCAACCATAACAAAATGAGCCAATTTCTGTAAGATGAAAAGCAACCTGACACCCCTCTCCTCAAGAATGACTTCTGGTGCTGCAATTTAATCATCTTAGAATGCTCAAGCATTCCTTCAATAGATCTCTTTCATACAGGAATTGTACACAATTTAGCAATTTGAGACATCATAAAACATCAGGGTATTGAAATTCTACAGAATCAAAGGGGAAAAACAACAGACTTCAAATCTGGCATGATCTTTCCAAGTGCTTACTTAATCAACTATAAAGTCCAAAACCTTTTTTCAGAAACCCAGTTAAGGTTCTGAAACTTACATGACCAAAAATCAAACACAGGAATACAATTTGGGTGTCACAAAATCAGTATAGCTACATCCTCGGTAAAAATATAGCTACATTTTTCAAACAGCAGTGGATTGTGAAGAATTTGAATCAAACTATTCTCGGTAAATTTCAAATCTCTCTACCAAAAATAGCTAGCTTTACAGAAAAACAAATTTTGATTTATGCAAATCAAATACTTACAATGGGTATTCGTTGCAGTCAAAACATCCACAAAATCCAAACTTTTTCAATTCTGGACACTCCCCAACCCGAAAAACGAACACTTAGCCACCTTATATAACTGTAAAACACCTCCCTACTTTGGATACATTAAACTAATACAACATTTCAATAAACAGTCTCAAAGTTAAAAATTCAACCACAAATAAATGTTCACTTAAACCGACCCACACTTGAAAAAGTATTATTTTACCAAAACAGTTGCATACAACGTGCAAAAACCTGCATGTTTAAATAACCTAGTCCATATACAATATGCAAATTCGGTGTTAATTATACAATAATCTAGCCTAGTTTAGAATATGTAAATTCGGTGTGAATTATACCTGAGAGCACTACAAGATCTTAAACAGAAAGCCCAACACCTTGGAATTTGGATATGAGGGAATCGAGAGACTCAAAGGGAGAAGGGATGTCGGCGTTTCCCGCACTTTTGCTGGCAGTCGTACCATATCTTCTACCCAGTTGCACTTGCCAGTAAGGGCCACCGCTCTTGTATAAACAGACAAAAAACGCAGTAAGTATATTTGAATTGGTTGGTTTTAATTCAACCAGAATGTTGTTTGATAGATCTGATCGTCAGTTGTGGAAAATGTAAATTATATATTACAAGGTAGACTGAATCCCGAGCTGCAAGAGTGAGAATGTCTGCGCAAGAAACAGTGGCGCTGCAAAAAATTTCCAGGGCTGTCTTGATAGAATCGATGACCTCAAACCCTCTGGCCCTCTGGCTGAATTAAGATTAGGAGGAGCGGTCGGAAGGGAGGCCGCGTACAAGAGCTAGGGATAGACCACGTTCCCAGTGCAGGTTGTGGACATGGATTCTGTGAATGCATTTGAGAAGGGATCCATCATACCTAGCGATAACTCTGAAAATTACCATGTTCACCAAATCTATGGATTGCATAGCATACCAGCAAATTGAAAACTTAATATAATCTCTTCCCAAGATTGATTAAACTAAACATAAACATACAAATGAGAATCATATCAGATTATTAGTCTACTCACAGACTTCGGTCATGCCTATTCCGCTGTTGGCTTCAAAACTACCCAAATGGAGATCAAGAACTAGGAAATGGTTTACTGTGGGGATTTGAAAAAATAGAAAGGGAATTTACAGGGATATTCACGGTCCAAAAACCACTACAATCATCAGAAAAATTCAGAGATTTTGAAAGTAAGGATCAGCCTGAATATGGACATGCCAGAGGTATGACATTTGTCAAAAGTCTTAAGCGCATTAATCATCAATGGTGAGTAAGCTCCAGGGCTAATGGGTTGTGATTCTGTGAGAATTTATCACTACTATCCAAGTTTGATTCTCAATTCTGTATGGTTTTTATTTTCATTAAAAAAACCCTAAATAGGACTGGAACTTGATTCTCAATGCATTCTTCAAAAGCTCTCTTAAAACAAAAACCAATTTCAATGCCCAAAACCAAAACAAAAACCCACTATATTTCTCTGCCAGAGAAACACCGAACCAAAACCCACCAAACATAACAAAATGAGCCAATTTCTGTAAGATGAAAAGCAACCTGACACCCCTCTCCTCAAGAATGACTTCTGGTGCTGCAATTTAATCATCTCCGAATGCTCAAGCATTCCTTCAATAGATCTCCTTCATACAGGAATTGTACACAATTTAGCAATTTGAGACATCATAAAACATCAGTGTATTGAAATTCTATAGAATCAAAGGGGAAAAACAGACTTCAAATCTGGCATGATCTCTCCAATACTTAATCAACTATAAAGTCCAAAACCTTTTTTCAGAAACCCAGTTAAGGTTCAACTTACTGACCTAAAATCAACACAGGAACACAATTTGGGTGTCACAAAATCAGTATAGCTACATCCTCGGTAAAAATATAGC
The DNA here is from genome assembly GCA_027924585.1 of Larix kaempferi. Taxonomy (NCBI): domain Eukaryota; kingdom Viridiplantae; phylum Streptophyta; class Pinopsida; order Pinales; family Pinaceae; genus Larix; species Larix kaempferi. Next base: position 658,825 of record BSBM01000458.1, on the reverse strand, counting down.
TACATTTTTCATACAGTTGTGGATTGTGAAGAATTTGAATCAAACTATTCTCGGTAAAATTCAAATCTCTCTGCAAAAAATAGCTAGCTTTCTTAAAAAAAAACAAATTTTAACTTATGCAGATCAAATACTTACAGAAATGGGTGTTCCTCGCAGTCAAAACATCCACAAAATCCAAACCTTTTCAATTCTGGACACTCCCCAACCCTCGACAAACGAGCACTTAGCTAGCTCATTTGCAGTTCGCAATCCCTCTTCCCTTGATGCCATCGACCTATGTGATCCAAAGAACAGGTGGATCCACAGGTAAGAGAGTGTATACATATAATAACTCTAACAAAATGAGAATTATATTTTGGGTGAAGAACAGTTCAAAGGAAAATGGATCAAAATCATAACAGAATATAGGAGAAGTAAACACTTGTGTAGAAGGGCTCCAAAGTAGATGAAGAGGCAACGGGATTTGAACCTCGGACCGGCACCAGTAAACGATCGGAACCCTTGCATGGTAAAATCCACCGTAATTTACAGCAAGATTTCAACAAAGAACTACTTCGACTTGAGTTGAATTTAAAAAAAACATTGTCATCATTATAATAGTTTAAAATCAGAACTTCGCCATATTTCTTTCAAATCAAGAAGAGATCAAGTTTTTAATGCCCAACCATCAACCTAATTGTACACATCTCAAATATCTCTACAATATAGCACAGAGCAAGTAATCTTAAATGTCACCATAAGTGCATACCAGAAAATTTACATAACACTCAAGATAATACAATTCTCGAAAAAGTTTCTCAAATTCTAACAAATAATCTTGTAAACTGCAAATCTTGTCAAAAAGTTTACCTACAAGGAAGAACAATTCTAAAATCTTGCAGAAAGAAGCAAAAACACAATTTGCAAACCACAAATGCAAATTTTATGATTACCGCTCTCAAAATCCTTGAACATTTTCAAAACAAATACTTCGGGTACTCAAATCCACAAGAACACTTGCAAATTGTATTATGCTTTACCTAAATCTACCTGCTTTTCTTGGATTGCAACCACAGAAATGGTGAGCGGCCTCGACTGGAATTTCATGAATCCCTGCTACTGCTACTGAGTGCCGCTGCCGCCATACACAATTCAACTACAATTTGAAACACGCATGGTCTGAGCAACTCCATCTCCACCTCTGCTCTCCTTCTTTCTCAAACTCATAGTGAGTATGAGCCCATTAACTAAAGGCTGGAGCCCATGGATGGCATTTAGGTAAACAAAGAATACGCAACCAAAACCATTCAATGATGCCAAACCCTGGTAAGCCCAATACAAACTAGAGCTTAGATACAGGAATGAGACTAAGGTAAGGGTTCATAGGTGGATCCATTGTTCATCCTACAGGTGGAGGATATGCATTCAATTTCAACTGCATGCATACATAAATCCATGCACACATAAAACAATGTGGAGAATGTTGTCAACTGGAGAGAAGGCGGGGCAACCTGGATAAGAGGCCAAAGTTGCAACACATAGAAATTGCAGTTTATTGCTTGCACGACAAGTAAGTTGGAGCTCACAGGTAAAGTTTTAAGGTAACGTTTTATTTTTGATCTATTTTTTGATTTATTTTAATGCCTTGCAATGATAAAAAATAGTCAATTCAAGGTGATTGTCCAATTAGAAAATAATAATTTATTTTTTCTAACTAATTATAAATACAAATTGTATATTAACATTAATCTAACTTTAAAAAGAACAATATATTGATTGTAATTAATAGAAACAACCAGAATATATAGTCTTCTACCTACAGTAGGGACTAATAATCATAAAACCTACCATCACAATTCAACGACTAAGCCCTATCATATAAGGTTTGGGATCATGAATTAATATGGTCGATAAGGAAATGATATTTCTGAAAACTCAATAAGTATGAAGTTTCACTAGGTTCCGAAAAACACATTGTTTGAAGAAAAGCGACTTATAGACTAAGTGATTCATAAATTAAAGTTCATCATGACTTGAGTCTTGTCACCAAAAATTTACAAAGAATCAAACTTTATGTTAACCCCTCCCCATCACGATAATGCATAGAACGTAAGGTCAGGTTAATAATAACTGTATTGATATCATATCAAACATTGTAGACCAAGCCATCTTATATTATAAAGCCATAAATCCTAGCTTAAAAAAAGAAATATGAATTTGATAGGCCTAGAGAATTTAAAAGTTGATAAAGTAATTATATATATATATATATATATCAACCACAATATTCATGACTTAGAGCATAATCCAATGATGGCAATGCAGGAAAAAGGATGTGTTTTGAACTCAAAATGATCATCTAATCAAGAAGTAATTGCAAGGAGGAATGAGGATTCCCAACCGTTTGTAAGTGTTGTCATCATCATCAATAGTAACAAGGCCTGTGGAATTCAAATTACGATAATAAAATATACTCAATATATTCTATTAAACATATTCGGAAATATAAGAATGAATATTTATAACAATATGAAATAAACATTCACTCTTCAATTAGAAATTAAATACTTAATTTACCAACCGTAGAATAAAAACCATTATTTTAATCTAACTTAATCTAGGGATAAAATTAGACCTCGTCAAAATAAATAACACTTACGATCAAATCAAGCTTGCAATATAACAGTTATGTTTACCAATGCCGCTAGAGGATGGAAATTTTACTTCGCTTCAATGATACTTGAATTTCATGCTTACAATCATTAAATTCAAGATAATCGAAATTCTAATCATAGGAATAAAAATTCAAACAAAGATCAAAATAATTACTCATGAATTCTAAGTAAGTGGTCTTATTTGTAAAATAAAATAAGAAAAACCTGTTGCGGGGACAACAAATGGTGACTCACTGGGCGGAACAATTATCTCTGGAATGTTAAATCTGTTAATATCTAGTCCAAGAAGCAATACGATGTTCTCAAATGCCAAATGTCAAATAATATGAAAAGCTTCATTACTGATTGATTTAACAAAAATTAGACTTCACGACTTCAAGAAAATATCCATTTTTTTCCATCATCACTCATAAAATTTGTATAATATCAATTCATACATTATTTTAAATAAATATGAATAGTACCGTGAATTATCCTTAGGAAATAAAACTCAATCAAATAAGTTATAGTATAAAATATGACCCCAATACCACATGCATAGACATTGCTGCCAACATGCATCCATAGCCTCAACAAGACACCTTTTAACCCCATTCAATTGCTTTTATCCCATCCACTATATATAGATGCATATATCATAAACCCTTGTCACAAACAAATCAATTTATTTCTTTCTTTACTTTTTCTAAGGAACGAGAAGGACACTACCCTTACTTGGTAATAAGATGATGGTAGTGTTATTCACATGTATCTACATAAATGAAAAGGTCAGCTTGTGATGAGACCTCATATCCCTCAACATTGCAGCTCAGATCCATCACCCTAATTCGGTAACTAGAAATGGTATTGTCATATTGTAAGTACCTATGATCATGATAGGTCGACTCATAATGAGACCTCCTATCCTTCAAGTAACCCCTTATATCACTTTTTTCATAAAAAAGGTCATACTATGATTATCTTTAATCTTATAAGAGATTAGTTACTGGATGGGAAGTGATTTCAAAAGGATTCTTAGGGGCATGGGAAATTTTTTGATTTTAGTAAGATAAGTTAAAAATTAAGCTCTCAAATTAATGATGGAAAAATCCATATATCTCTATCAACAAAATCTATTACAATTTTTTCGGAGTAAGGAACTAACTCATTAAAATGTTTGATTTTCAACAAAATAAAACACTTATAAAATTTGGCTGAGATCTCAGTTTGACAAGCATAAATCTATGTTTAACCCATTGAGGAATTTTGGAATTATAATTTAAGGTGAGATCTAAATTTTAAATTAGAACTAATAAAGAAATCCCTAGTTTATTCAAAAATAAAACAAACATAAACATAAATCAACAAAATTCTGCGATAAAAAATAAAACATAAATAAAAATGAAACAATAGAAAAAAAGTTTTAAAAATATGTACATAATTCATGTAACATCCCTCCAATTTGACCCTAATTATTATTATTATTTTTGTAAAATAATTACAATTATGTAAATAGGCCATGGTGAGGAGCTCAAGGCCAAGGCCCCACCATTGGACCTCGAGTTAGTATCATGATTATAAGTCTCAGTTAAGACTACAAAGTTAAGAAAAGTAAACACGACTAAACGATAAACGACCAAACCCATCCAAAATAAAAGGTCAAATGGTTTGGAAGCCATGGTTTGATGACGAATGCTGTCATGGTACCATAAGAACTTAGTAAACACTAACGTTCACCAAAGGTTACTTATCCTTGTTGTTATCGGTCAGTCGTAGAGAGGGCCGGTCGAGGTTACCCATAACTGTCGAGGGATAGTAAGTGTCTCCTAAGACCTAAAACTTAACACTAATTTAATCTATGCTAACAGCTGTTAAGTAAAACTAAGGAAATATTTTGGATGTCCTTGACATCCTAGTCCCGGCAGAGGACATTGGGGTTTTCATCATAAAAAACCCACTATCTAATTATTAGCGTAAGTTAAGCTATTTAAAAAAAAATATAATTAGCAATGATATTTATATACCTTAATGCATTATGATGAAAAGGAAACAAAAAACAATATCAGAATGACGAGATGGTTATATAGAATTATAAAACATTATGATTATTTCATAAATATTAATATTATTAATATTTTATAAACCTATCTACATTACAGTGTAAATATATTTAAAATTGATGGCGCCCTATAATGTTATAAAAGTACCTTTTTGCTTTGGCATTAAGTGGTTAGTAACTTTATAAAAGCCTTAGGCAAAGGAAGAAAGTATTTAATAAAAAGAGAGACATTTTATAAATATTATTAATACAATCAAAAGCTTGTTAGTTATATTATTTGCTATTATGCATTAAATACTATTGGTATTTTATAAAGTTATGAAATATTACTAATGAAAGTTATATATATTGAATTTAGTATAAATATGGTAATGCATTATAGAAATATCTATTTGAAGGCGGAGCTATCTTTTAATTATTTTATTACTTATGGTTTTTACTGAAAGTTAATAGTGGGAGAAGATGAGTAAAAGATTAGGTTAGGGTTTTCTTTTTAAAAACGGTTTGTTATTATATTTATATATCTTTAAATTGAATGAGTGGGAGTTATACTTTTTGGTGGAGAAATTTATTTAAACGCTGGTAATTTCCTATTCTTCCAGGGAGAACGTTATTTACTTTACGGGATGGTAATTACTTCTTCCTTAGGCTGGAAAATATTATTTAATGGAGGTTGAGGATTGCATGCGAAATTGCTTCCCGGGTAATTACTTCTTCTTTCGCCTGGGAAATATCATTTAAAGGGAGGATTGCACACATGGTGGGTTCGATCTTTTTTTTTTTTTTTTTCTTCTGAATGCTAGGGCGTGGAGGGCATTGTCCCTTCTATTGCTGCGTTGGTAATTTTTCTTGGTTGCTGCGTTGAAATGGTCCCTGTAAGTTGTATGTTTGATACATATTGCATGTATGTATGCTGGTTTAAAAAAAAAAAACCATTTATTATACCCTTTGGGTTGCTGCGAATAGTTTGGGAAGTAAATCCTGGATTTTATTCATCTCTTTGATTTCATGTATGCATTTCACATACTCTACTGCGCAGAAATTGGGGGAATAAGACCCCGTTTCTTATATGATTTATACCTTATATTGCTTCTATGCGTAGAGGTGGAGAGTTTTATTGCATATTAATATATATTCTGAAGATATGATAAAAAGTTTCATGTATTATTATATAAGGGAATGATACCCATTGACCTATGTTCCTTATTAGCTGCCTGTCGTGGGAGGAATGCTCAGGGGTTCTGCCGTTCTTCCCTGCACGAATTAATTTTTATTTACTACCTGCCTATTTATAAATGCGGGAATGAGTAGGGATACTACCATTCATCCTTACACACTTTCATTTTTGCTTCCTGTGGTGGGAGGAATGCGCTGATGGTGCTGCCAGTCATCCCTGCATACTTTAAGTTATTTTTAACAGTTGCATGTGGTTTGGGGATGCCAATCCTTGCATGTATGTCTTATCCACGCTCATTGATTGTTTGATGTGTAGAACACGATTTGTGGGAAGGGATGGCTCCATGGTAGCCAATCCTTGTTTATTGTTTTTTTTAAATTATGTTATAACACAATAGTGCTGGATCATGTATCTACAATGAGGTTGTTTGCTGTGGAGGGCTGGGATGAGCCCCTGTAGGCTCTCATTGCATGCATTTCATACTGTGTATGCCTTTATTGATAACGTAGATGAATGGGGAAGATTCCGAAGAGTGTTGGGCATTGATCCCGGTATAATATTCTTTTCTCTTTTTGCATGTACGCATTTTTTCTTTTACATATCTGTGCTGGGTCATATTTTTTTTGGTGCATGCTATGTATGCATTTTTCTTTTACATATCTCTGTTGGGTCATATTTTTCTTGTGTGCATGCTATGTATGCATTTGCTATACTACCCAGAGATGTGGATATGGTAAAGATCGTTTATGCCGTTGTATGTGAAGGGATCAGCCGGTCTTCAGTTTGATGTAAATATTATATATGTATTCTTTTATATCCTTGTAGGTTGTGGTTTCATATGCTGATATATATATATATATATATATATATATATATATATATATATATATATATATATATATATGCTGAATATCTTTTGATGGAATGAGCATAGATTGGGAAGAGTATTCCCGTTCACTTTTCTTGGTAGCTTGAAGTCTGCATGTTATACGTTGGATCCCGGTTAATTATTTATGCATTTTCATTGTGGAAGCTCCGTGTATATATATACATATATATCAACATAAATATACATTATTTAATATGTGTATTTGGCCGCATATTATTGGAGGTTTGCGCAGAGTTGGATCCTGTACTCATTCTTTTGACAGTTTGTAATTTATTGTGTTACCTGCATGATGCCTGGGAGGCTTATTGCCCATGATTGGGGATGGATCCTCGAGTGCAATTCATTATTGGTAAATGTTATATATTAAATACGTTTGTATGCTTCCAGCAAGTGGATTGGTCGCTGCGTAGAGGCATGGGTATTGGGGAGGACCCCTACTTATATTATGCATTCTCTTACATATTTGTTGCCGATAGATACATATGTACATGTATGGCGTACTAAGATGGGTATCAATCCTAGCTGGACCATTATCTCAAATGTTTTATGCTTCTTATTTTAACAGCTGCAATATACTATTTATTGCCCTGCTTATAAGATATTAGACATATATAAATATATGTATGTGCTGAAGTCGCATATCAACCCTTCTTGATAAGAATTCATTGGTGACCATTAAATACTTATGTAGGTACCTATTCGATTACTATATTACCTCAAGATAGAAAAGTTTATATAAATTCGTGTAATAACTATCTCTATGCTGGTAGATGGACAGAACATCATATGTGTGCTTTGAATAAAACAAGATTAATTGATTTCCAAGTAATTCCTCTCTAGGGAGAGTATTGAATCATCATTAACACTTTACATATGAAACGGTTAATAATGAGTTTCGAGAGCTAGTTAATTATCGTCTAGTTTTGCGGGAGAGCTTTAAATAATTGTAGGAGTTGCACTTCATAAAAGTTTCTATAAGAGTAAGGACTACATAAAGATGTTTCCCTAGTTGTTACACTACCCTTGTGCACACATTGAAGAGGAAGGGTATAGCCCTTAGACTATGAGAATGAGGAATCCAATACTTGTACTAAGGTTATTAAATGTTGACTTGTTATGCATGTTATATTCTGAGATAGAACTCTAAGATGTCTGGAAGATACTCTCGGTGAGAGAGGTTAATGCAACTTCTTTGTTACTGTTTGTAAACCATGAGTCTTGTTGTAGCAATTAAGTTGCTCTTGTAATCCTACTACTTTTTCTCTAATACTAAATGATGCACACACCTTTGTGGACTAGCCCGTGTACGGGTGAACCACGTTATCCTTGGTCTCTTATGTTTCCTTATGATGTTCCTCAATGTGTCTATGCGTATGACTACTTAAATTCTTTCTTAAATGTTTATGATTACCTTGATGTATATTGCCAACATGTTTGCTCTATGATTATGTTAATGTTGTTATCATATAGGATGTTCTCCTCGTCGATTAACTAATAAAAGATGTACGGGTGCATTACATCTGTTCTGTCTATGTTGACTTTCTTTATGCAAGCGAATGTTTCAACAATTGATAGATCCTTATGTACTCTTATTTATGGATCATTAAGTGCTTCATAGAATTAATGATGGCGGAAATTTTTATAGTTACATCTAAATATGGAAAAGTGTTAGTTAAAGTATAAATCAAAGTCATTTCCTCTGGATCGTGCAAAGTAATTGAGTACATGCTTTTCAGCTAAAATGCCGCATGACGCAAATGAATTGTTTGGTTAGGTAGACATATGTTGTCAAGAAAACAAATAAATTCTAAGATGTTGCTCTCTTATTTTATAAATGTTTAAAAGGTGAAAAAGGGGTTGCACAGACAGGTAATGATACATCATCCAATATAGAGTTACCTCATTACATGTCATTACGACATGTATGGATTGACGATTGCAATTCTAGTACTACGATATTTTTCTATGTTGTACTTGTCTAGGCAATTAAATAATTGAGAGAGGTTTAAATGTCGTTTTGATTTTTAATAGTAATTTTAAATGCCAAAAATTTATACTTTCGCGTAGTAGTTATGAGTAAATGGACCTTTTTGAAGGATTTTAAATTTTTATGAAATTCGGGTTTGTGACAATTCATTTCCCATGGGGGAAATCAAGTGAAATATTTCTTCAATATGTAATGCACCAACAAGGGCTTATGACACACTAACTCTAACTCCTACCAGACTCAACTAAAAACAACGAATTCAAAGACTAGTTTTACTGGAGATTGGCAAGATCAATACTTTAGATGGAAGGGAGAATTTGATGGATGATAGTACCTTTGTACAAAGAAATAGGACCATTGATGGTTCAAAATAAGCAAGGCTGAAATCTACTACAATGATCCTGGGCACCCCAACATATGCAAACTAGTACCTCAACTGTACAATGACTGGAAGCTATGGATTAAGGTTTCTGACTTAGGGAGGATAATAAACATGAAATATCAATCACTAAAAATTCATAGTTCGCTCCATCAAGTTTGATGAAGTTACAATAAATTTTCACAAAGATACAAGCAAAATGACATTCCAGGATTGCACAACTAGTTAATTTCAGGAACTCCCAAATAGGAAATGAAGGATCACGAATTTCTTATCTCAAACATGGATTGAGTCATTTAACATATTAAATAACATCAGGAACAAAAATCAACTCAGTTGGATCTATATTAATTCCTTTATTAAAGATAGTCTGAAAACTAGTCAAATTCCATGCAAATCTAGAAGGGGTGTAGAAAACTCATAATATTTCAGACTTATGTAATATTAAACTTGCTGACTAATATAATAGGTTCATAATGAATGTAATTATATCATATATGAGCCAATATTCTTCTCAAAATATTACAAAAACCCCTCTCCTCTCAACACAACAATATAGCACTAGAAATCAACAAGAAGCTTGGAGATTCGAACCATAAAACTCATGATAATTTTCTGAACTTTGAACCATCATTGGATCAGATACATGACCTGCAGTAAAAATCAATGATAATGTATGAATACCATAATCCTCTCACGGGAAGGAGGGGCACATCACCCAACATGGACTAGGGGCACATCTCCCAAGTCTTTGATGAACAATTGCTCTCAAACCAATACTCAAATTGACAAAAGATGTGAAGGGGGTGCACACTGCTTTATTTATAAAGAGAGGATGAATTGAGGAGCAAGTCCCCTTAGCTAATGTGCCTTCATGAGTGGATAAGGAAAGCTAACTTTCCTTCATTTTTCCTTTTTCCTTTGCTTTCCTCCTTTTTCCTTTTTTCTTTGCTTTCCTCCTTTTTCCTTTTATGTTTGCTTTTCCACTTTCTGCTTTGGATTTTTTTGTTTTTTTCTAGATTTTCTGATTTATCCTGCTTTTTTATTTTTTTTTGCTTTCTTCTTTTTGTTGCTTTTCCTGATTTTTTGTTGCTTTTCTGATTTGCTCCATCTTTCTTTATTTTTTCTTGATTTCCTAGATTTGGGTGCTTTCTTCTTAAATTCTTCTTCAAGTCATATCCAAGTCAACCTCATCCACTAATGTGCCATAGTGGAGAATTATCCTCATTTATTTATGATAAAATTATTAAATGCATGAAAATAGTTATTCCAAGTGCATAATAAACTTTAGATAAAAATTAATTCACACTCCTAATTAATCAAATGCCTGGAATTAAAAATTAACCCCATAGTAATTGAAGTTGTCTCCTCAACCCAAGGGATTGGTTGGGTTAGGAACTTGATCCAATGTTCACTGTTGAGGGGACATGATAGTCCTCCCTACCCAATATTGCTTGTCCTCAAGAAATTTCAAACTGGGATGCTGTAAGATGTGTTCCCCTTCCCAAGTAGCATCCTCACTAGGCAGTCCTTCCCATTGCACCAAAAATTCCTTAAGGATTTTTCTCCTTATCTTCTTCTCTCGGACCTTCAAAATATTCTCCTGGGTCAACACCAAATGTCCTTCATCATCAAGGGGTGACAAGTCTTGTGAAACCTTGACTTGTTTCCCTATTTCCTTCTTCAAACAAGACACATGGAAAACCTTGTGAATCCGGCTGCCTGGAGGCAACTCTATCTCATAAGCCACTTCCCCGATCCTACTCAAGACTTGGTAGGGGCCATAGAACCTTGGATGCAACTTTTTAGCCCCCTTAGACTTCAATGAGGACTTGTTGTGGCCACAACAGACCCCATGCTTATTTAAGCATGGGAGCCCCAATCTTAATAAACACTAAGGTGTTTGGGTGAGTCATTTTGTAAATATTAGAGTTTGTCACCCATGCTTTTGATTTGCTTGTTTGCAACTTTTGTTCATTTTTTTTTCCAAGGTATTTCGGTCTGAAAGGAAAGGAAAGCTAAAATTTTGGTTATTTTGTTGATTAGTCTCCGAAATCCGCAACCCGACATTTGCGGGTTGCGGCAATGTTGTTTAAAATTTTGGAGTTTGGTGATCCCGCAATCCGCAACCCGACATTGCGGATTGCGAAATTGATCGGTAATAAGATCAAGGAATAATTACCCCGAAACCCGAACTCTGCAATGGCGGCATTCGACTTTTGGGATGGTCGTTTTCATTCATTTCCTGTATGCTCCCGAAATCCGCAATTGTAAATTTCGGAATGCAACTTTCGGGATAGTTATCCTCCTTGACAGTGTGACACTCTCGATACCCATTACCCACATAATCGATTTTTGGCTTTCGGGAATCCTTTTTTATTTTCATTTTGCTACCCGCAACCCGTAAACCCGCACTTTCGGATCTCAGCTTATGGAATCTTTGAATAAAAACTTCATGAACATATTTGAATTCGATTCTGCATCTCGCTCCAGCTAATCACAGCCGTCCATTGTTATGAACTTACGGTCATGTTGGTCTTGGGTAATCAGTTAAGTCAGGATGCGCTATTTTGTCTGTTGAAAACTGGTTCTCCCAAATTATCATTTTCTGTATAATTTATAACAGTGTATGCTAATACAAGACTATCAGTTGCTTCTTGTTGGATGGACACCATTGCTCTGCCTTAAGTTCGCCTATCGGGTCTTGAGTTTTGACAATTTGTCATTTTTCTACCGCTTCTTAATGATCATGTCTTTTCACTTAATTTCCGACTTCAAAGCTTCTATCGTTCTCATGGAATAGGATCAAATTGATCCGATGTGTTACATGTGAAGAAATGATCACCCATGTACTGGAACTCCTAATCAAGATTTTTTGCGGATCAATTCTATCACCGCAGCCTCCGTTTCCATTATTAATTACCAATTATAATTATTGATGGGAAGTTTCCTATAATGATGTGATCATAAAGGCAATTCAAAATCATAAGCAATAATTGAGCCTGTACTTCGCACAAACTTAAACTCAAAATCTCGGCTTTTTCATGACAGTTGAAGTAATTATAATGGGTTCGCTGCGTAAGTTTAATCATTGCAAATTGCCTGGCTCAATCGACATCACCATGCCGGTTGGTCTTAAAATAGCAATTAACTTGAAGATTCTACATTGTTCATTGCTTTCTGTAATAGGAAACATTCTGTGCAGGGTTCTAGGCATCTTGTCATCTAAAATTTATCCAAGATGAGTAATTTTCATGCAGGAGGTGAACCTTCTAATATTAATGTTGATAATGAGGAACTTTACCCCTTGTTGTATCAAGAAACGTTGTCACCACCATTTGATGCAGGTGTTCCTGATCTTAGCAGTGGTAGTAGTGAAGAGGACTTTGAAGCGTTATCTTCCTATGTGCAAAATTCTATGGAGCAGAGCAAGGAAGTTCTAGGAGAACCAGTTGACCTGGATGACGATCTCATACAAGACTTTATAATCAATGGAGAACCTGACGTACCGACCACTGTTTCTGAAGTAAATCCATTAATGGATTTCTCTGTTTTTGACCATGAATTACCTGATCCCGAATTTCCTACAACAGCTGTTTCACAAACCATGCCATCTGTCGAAGATAATGAACAATCTGTTATTGAATTTTTATGGTGCCACGAGACCCTATCTGATTAAAGAACGAGTCTTTGTAAGATCTTTTGGGTGATAAGGTGGCGAAAAATCCTTCAAGCTAGAAAATAGCAAGTTTTCTTGGATAGATGGTTGGAGCCGATTTTGTAATTTCTATTTCGGTAGAATTTCTCCCTCTCAGACTTTGATGTAAATGGTAGTATTTAAGGAGGAATGTTTCCCTTAGCAAGGGGTTGAGAATTTTGGAATTTTGATTCAGCAGGATTATGGACTGAAGATGCTCTGTCTATTCGAGCCATTGTAATTTTGGTACAAGACTTTTATATGCAGTAAAGTTATCTTTTCTCCACCTTCTTGTGTTCTTCAAATTTCTTTGAGAATCGCTGAGTTAAAGGTTTCAAATTGTCATCGCTTTAAATGATTTAATCTTTTGCAGGTTATTTACCTCTGCACAAAGCCTTCATATTGATTTTTCTGTATGTTAGGTCCAAGCTATTGATTGTTCTGTTAAATTTTTTTGATTGAACAGTTATTACTTTTATATTTCTGCAAATGATTCGATGCAATTAAACATGCATAATCAATTGTTAATTTTTTAATTAACACCATGATTACAGATCAGTTATTTGAATGAGCTTAAACACTTTGAAGCATTGTCACTTAATTTATTAATTGATAAAACTTTAATTAACAAGTGAAGAACCAGAAGACATTTCTGTTTAAGGTACTTGATCACTTGTTTATCATACTTCAGTTTTGATCTGCACATTATCAACTTTTCTTCTTTAGGTTAGATCTGACTTAAGATAGATTCTTTCCCTAGGTAGGTTAGGTTAGGTTTGTTAATCAGCTTTCACACTTCGTTTTCCTTAATAGGAAAACTAATCTTTGAAAGATCAAACCTTTTACTCTTAGAGTGCCAATGGAGGCCAAATATCCGTGGGTGATTACCGCACCAAACAGCTCGAGGATAGGGTAACTCTTGCGTAGGGTTAACTTAAGCTTTTGGATGGGTTTTCATCCCCTATTGTGTGCCTTGGAACCCATTCCAGCACTTTGCACTTACCTTGCACACCTGAGGCATCAACAAATGGCGCTAGAATGAGGGAAGCTAGTAAAGCATGCCTAAACAAGCTACTGATAAACCTCCTCTAGCAAGTACTTCAATGGTTCAAACCCAAAGCCAGACTAAGGCTTCAACATCTGAACAAACAACTGATTTGCAACCTACAGTTATACCCATTACACCAGTGGTACGACAGGAGAATAGAGGAGAAATGATCTTCACGTCGCCCTCAAGGGGACCCATTTCGTTAGAACAGTTATTGAAAACATCCGCCGATAGGGTTTTAAGAGTAGAACAACAACGCCTTGCCGATCAAAGAAGACGTGGTCTGGAGGCTCTAAATTTAGAAGGTATTTTGCAGGCTAGCGATCGGGAAGAACAGCAAGTTCCCACCTCACAGACCTCTGATCCACCGATTCAACCGACTGATAGTTTTAACACACAGGATCAACATTCAACTGATCATCAATCTGAAAACCAGGACCAAATTAATCAACCAGATTCTCCTGAATATAATCGTGAGACCACTCGCACAGTACCATAAGGTCAGCCAAATTTTGGAGCAGGTGGTCCACCACCGTCGCCCCCTTTATCTTCATCATCTTCCTTAGAAGAAGAAAATTCCTCTAGTTCGTCATCTGAAGAAGAAGAACAAGAACCTCCAATTGCTGGAGAAGGTCAAAACATACCTTGGCTTGACCAAGGTGCAGTTTTTATACTAGGTGATCAACACAGATTACCAAAGAATCCTGAGAAATGGCTGCCTAAATACAACCCTGATGACAAGATACCTGCGTTGGCCACATAAAAACTTTCATGCAAGCAATTAGGCTTAGAAGTGTGGTACATGAGGATGTAGTATGCAGACTTTTCCCATATACCTTTGAGGGTAGAGCCGCCACTTGGTATTTTTCTTTTCCTGCTCAATCTATAACTTCCTGGGATGAATTCGAGAAACATTTTACCCAGAAGTTCGGGGATGACAAAACACTGCAAGACCTTGTCTTAGAGTTGTCCTCCATGAAAGCCAAAGGAAAAGAAAGGGTAAAAGACTTTAACCAAAGGTTTTCATATCTCAAAAATAGGATTCCTGCCAATCTCCTTCCTATTGAAGAGTTATTGGTGGCTTATTATGAAAAGGGTCTGCCTCCCCCTATTGCAATATGGGTCAAAAGGGCACAAAAGGTACTTTACTGGAAGTGTTTGATGAAACAATCCAAGTTGAGAAAGACATCTTTTGTCTGGAAGACAACCCTGAAACTTCAGAAGGGAAACCTTCTACTTCTAGGAAGAAAACTGATAATGTCCCTAAACCCACAGTTCAGAATAAGGATACATTTGATATGACTGAGATGAAAAAATTCCTTTAGAGGATGTCAAATGAGATGGTAGATTTAAAGAAGAACACTAATGCTAATCAGAATCAGAACAGAGGTTTTGTAAGGCCACCATTCAGGAGACCTTACTCGCCTCCACAAAATCCACCACCACCAAATCCGACAGATGCACTCACAAACGAGGAACTCTTTTCCATTTTTAGAGCATTGACAGCAGAATCTCAAGTCAATCTCGACACTTCCAATGATCAGACTACTCCCGATTCTCCACTACCTGAAGATGAAGCGGAAGGTGACCCACATGTTGATGCTATAAGATGCTTTTCAGAACTACCTATGTGTGAAGAAGAAGAAGAAGAACTTGAGGCAGTAGTGTTTAACACACAACAACCTTACAATACAAGGTCGAAACCACAGCCACTTCAACAACCTTCACCTTCTTCCCCGATTCCCACAAAAAACAATCCTGTCTCACAGAAGGATACAGTCCTTCCTCAAATGGAGTACAACCTGGTTGAAGACTTAAAAATAGTCAAAGCAAACATATCTCTGTTTGAGCTACTTAAAATTCCTGTTATGAGGGATTTTTTACCTAAAAACATGGTAGTCAAACAACCTAGAGAGTCACAGAATAATAATCTAGACTCTGTCACTAAGACTGATGATCAAAAACCAGCAAGTAAGAGAACTCCTCCTTTCTTGCTCACTTTTGAGATTTTCAACCGGAATGTGCACAACTGCATGATAGATTCAGGAGCATCATCAAATGTGATGCCCCTCTCTGTTTGTAGAAAATTGAATGCAGCATGGGAACCCTGTCCAATCCATTTCGTGCAACTTGACAGATCCAAAGTCAGAGTGGTTTGCAAATTGAGGAATGTTCTGCGTACATTGTCAGCTGACCCCAGGATACATCAGACAGTTGACATTGTGATAGCTAACATCCCAGAAGCTTATGGGATGTGGCTGAGCAGGGACTGGTCAGAGAAACTTAAAGGTTATTTTGCAATCGACTAGTCCCACTTATGGTTTCCATTCAATGGTCAACCAAATAAAATTAAGATCAACAGAGAACCTTTTATGAAACAGATAGTTACTGATCTTAATGATTCAAGTGAACCTGCTGGTTATCTCACCTCTCGTACAGAGTACTTTACATTCGACACCTTTTTCGGTGATTTCTTGGCTGATGCCTCACCAGAAGAAAGCATTCATAACGAATCACATATCACTCAGGTTACTTTTGTACCTTTTTTCTGGTGAAATTGTGCATAATGTATATAATGTGAATACAAATTTTAGATTAGACCCTGTCTCCTGGACTTTATTTTTTGATGGCTCCAAGTCCAAGGAGGGAGCTGGAGCGGGTTGTGTTCTTATCAATCCTAAAGGAGTGAAAATCATGATCGCTTGTAGATTAGAATTTGACTGCACTAATAATGTAGCCGAATATGAAGCTCTTGTGCAGGGGCTCAGGAAAGCCATTGATATGGGTGTTCAAACAATAGAATGTTATGGGGACTCCGAGATTATAGTCAAACAAGTCAGAAATAAGATACACTGCCTATCTCCGCATTTGGCTAATTATCAAAAGCTGGTAAGGGAACTAACCAACTCATTTTCAGCATTCAATATTAAATCAGTTCCTAGATCACATAAATTTGATGCAGATCTGTTAGCAAACATAGCTTCTAGATTGATTCCGCCGGAAGGTCTGTCTCCTCAAACCTTTTCAATTGAATTAATCTACAGACCATCTATTCCAGATAATGTGACTAATTGGAAAGTATTTGATGATGATCGACAGATAATTGACTTCCTCACTGCTCAGGATGCATTTCAGGACATGGCCATTGATGAAGCAGAACATGAAAAGTCTCTCACTGATTCCTCAAATGTCATCCCGAAATCAGTGATCAATCTAGAAAAGTTTTACAATTTAAAGGACAAATTCAAATCTCAGACTAATTGTAAAACTCAAATTTCATCTTTAAACTATGAGCAGGTCAACCTAGGCACCGAACAGGAACCTCGTTTCATCAATTTGGGAATTGATTGCACCCCTAAAGAATGCAAAACCATTATTGCATTGTGTAAATAGTATAAAGATATCTTTTCCTGGACTTATGACGAATTGAGAATGTTTGACACTAATGTCATGTTCCACAACATACCCATGAAACCAGAGGTCAAGCCATTTCAACAAAAGCTGCGAAAAATGCACTCCAGTTTAGAGTCTTCAGTTAAAAAGGAACTGGAGAAGTTACTCAATGCTCAGATTATCTTTCCGATCAGGCACACTCAATGGATCACCAACTTAGTACCTGTCCGTAAGAAAAATGGGGAAATTCGACTCTGTGTTGATTTTAGGAACCTAAATCGGGCTTCTAAGAAAGATAACTACCTTGTTCCACCTATGGAGCAGATTCTTTAGAAATTAGCTAGGTCAGAGATGTTTTCCCTCCTGGATGGTTTTTCGAGGTATAACCAGGTGATGGTTGCCCTGGACTATCAATTGAAAATAGCCTTCAGAACCCCATGGGGTACTTTTGCTTATAGACGAATGCCTTTCGGGTTGATCAATGCTGGAGCTACTTTTCAGAGAGCTATGGATATAGCTTTCCGAGGGTTAATGCTTAATTTTGTTGTAGTTTATCTTGATGATATCACCATTTATTCTAAGAAATGACACGAACATGTGTTTGCTTTGAAACAAGTTTTTGATCGCTGCAGAAAATTCGGCATTTCTCTCAACCCGAAGAAATCTATTTTTGAGGTAACTGAAGGAAAGCTTCTGGGCTTCATTGTTTCGAAAGAAGGTATGGTTATTCACCCTGAACGTACAAAGGCCATTTCAAAGATTGGTTTACCTAGCTCGCGCAAAGCCATGCAATCTTTCCTAGGTAAGATCAATTTTGTTACTTAGATTTGTACCAAATTTTGCCCAAATAGTCAAACCATTGCAACTTTTGGTCAAGAAAGATGTGCAGTTTACTTGGTCACAGGAGCAGAGAGATGCGTTTATCAGAATTCGAAAGGCCATTGTAGAAGCTCTTGCCCTCATGTCCCCAGATTTTGATAAGGATTTCATTCTTTATACTTTTGCCACTGATTTTTCTTATGCAGCTGTGCTAACGCAAAAGCATGATAATAATGCAGAAATCCACATCTCTTTCATAAGCTCAACATTCAAAGGTGTAGAGCTTAAATATTCACAGTTTGATAAGCAAGCCTATGCAATTTATAAATCTGTCAAACATTTCAGACCCCGCTTGCTGAAGTCCCGAACCAAAGTCATTGTTCCATATTCTGCTATCAGGAATGTCCTCATTTAGAAAGAACTAGGGGAAAAGAGGGCCCATTGGATGACCACCTACAAGAATATGATCTTGAGATCAGACCGACAAAAATTGTAAAGGGGAAAGGCCTTTGTCTTCTTACTGCACAATCCAATGACCCCGCGTAGCAGCAGTCTAAATGGGATCACGACGAAGAAGTTCCCCCAGGTGTTGTTAATGTTATCGATGTCCCAACATCAGAATGGTACGACAATATCAACTTTTTTTTTGAACTATGGGTTTGCTCCTGAAACCCTCGATTTTAAGAAAAAAATAGCTTTAAGACTAAAGTCTGCTCCTTATCAACTCATTGATCAAGTTCTTTTTAGAAAAAATTATGATGGAGTATTTCTCAGATGCTTGGAAAAACATGAAACTGATGACATTTTGTTTCAATTTCATGCAGGTCCAGCCGGAGTCCATTTTTCAGGAGAGATGACAGCACACAAGATTCTCAGGGATGGATATTATTGGCCCACACTGTTTAAAGATGCCTATGCTTATGTGAGAAAATGTAAGCCGTGCTAGAAATGCACAGGGAAGTTTAGGAAACCTGCATTTCCTTTACAACCAGTTACAGTTCAGTTTCCATTTCAACAATGGGGACTGGATTTTGTTGGCCCTATAAATCCCCCCTCATCTCTCTAGCATAAGTATATTCTCATAGCCACGGACTATTTCACTAGATGGGTTGAAGGAGCTACTCTTAAGCAATGCAACGCCACCCAAGTGATCTCTTCCCTTGACAGCTAGATTGTCACACGCTTTGGTGCTCCAGAGTATTTAGTTTTTGATAATGCATCCTACTTTTCTTCAATCGATATAATTGAATATGCCTTTGAGATGGGAATTAAGCTCAAATTTTCTGCCAATTATTACCCTCAGGGTAACGGCTTGGCTGAATCATCAAATAAAAACCTAATTAATATTCTCAAGAAAACTATAGCCTCTCATCACAGAGATTGGCACACACAGTTGTATAATGCATTATGGGCAGATCGAATCACCCCAAAAGCAGCAATTGCAAATTCCCCATACTGTCTGGTTTATGGCAAAGAATCCATTCTCCCCACTAATCTCACCATTACTTCGTTACAATTGGCCCAGTCTATTCAAGAAGATGATTCTTCTCCCCTCCAACAGAGGATTGATACCCTTTTGAAGCTAGAGGAGGACAGGGAAATAGCCAAGAACAAGTTGTATCATCATCAGCAGATGGTGAAGAGATGGTTTGATGAAAAATCTTCTTCTGATAAGGAGTTTTCCATTGGTGACCTGGTTTTGAGGTGGGACAAGCAACATAAAGACAAAAATTTGTACACCAAGTTCCAATGCCTTTGGCTAGGACTTTTCATTATTGCTGAAAAGATTGGTCCCAGCACAGTTCGATTGCAGACATTGGAGGGAGTTGTAGACCCCTACCTGGTGAATATATCTCTTCTCAAGAAGTATTTCGTCTGAGCAATTTGATGCATTTGTATATAGGTGTGGTTGGTTTTCAGTCATTTTTTTTCTAGTCTGGACATGCTGATTGATTTTGTTGTTTTGATTTGATTTTAGTAGTAAGGCTTCACACTTTTGGTAATGGCTTGGAATCATTTTTCTGGGGGCAACAATTGTTTCTGAAGTACCAGCATTGTTATTCATCCTATTTCCTGGCTTATGATTAGAATTTTCTGTAAGGAATAAACAGTCAAAGTGCAGTATTTATGGATTCTTTTCACCTTGATCATTATCTTTTACAATGCTTCATTTGTGTAATTGAGGTATAGGGGCTGGCTATCATTTTTCTATCTGATGTTTCATGGTTGAACAGCATATCATAATAGCTTGACCAACTTTGATTGCTCGTGGATCCTTTTACAATCACTTTGAATATAAATTTTGTTTAAAAAAATTATAAGTTACAAGGTGGGTAGTCTTGTTATCAAGCTAACCCATTAGGTTCATAAGTGCTTAAAGTGAAATGACATGTTCACATCAAGGCACCACACTTGGAAGATGACTTTCAATTATCCTGAAAGTTGGAAGATCCTATTACAGGTCGGTCCATTCATCATCTGCAAAGCACTGGTGAGTAACATTATCACTAACTGGTCACCAAGCCATGGTAATGCCTTGTAGCTTATGCCATAATAAACTATTTCCTTTTGATAAGATTTTGTTGTATACAAGAACAGGGGGGTCTTAACGCAAGCTAGCCCTGCTATGATCATGGGTTTGACCTTGGACTGGGATTATCACTATGTGGTCACCAAGACATGATAATTTCTTTTGGTCTTACAACCAGAAGACAAGGAGTCTCGTCATCGAGCTAGCTTAACTAGTTTCCAGATCAGGCCTGTGAATGGCACTGTTTCATCTGATCACCAAGTCAGTACAGTGGTCTTGTACTGACAAAGTTTTATGTATAGTTTTAGATAGTATCTTTTCTCAAAAAAAAAAGAAAAAGGAAAAGAGAGTGAGGAAGTATACATAGCCTAAGAAGATTACCCGCTTAATAAACCAAAGAGATTTGTAATTAGGATATCCATGAGCATTTCTAAAGCTGCCCTCAGGTTCAACTTAAGTTGTTTTTTCAATGACTACATCATGATAAAGATTCGGTGTCACTCTCTAAATCTCCTTATTAGATGAGTGTTATTTTTACAATGGTCATTGATTGAGACTTATCCATTTTTTTTGTTCACTGTTTGTTGGCTGTTATCTTTACAATATCTTCTACGAATTGGGTTTCAAGAAATCGGTTGATTAACATGTTGTCTTTAGTTGGATTTGATTGCAGAGATAACTGGTTCTTCCCAACCAGTCGCCATTTTTTGTGGCCACAACAGATCCCATGCTTATTTAAGCACGGGAGCCCCGATCTTAGTAAACACTAAGGTGTTTGGGTGAGTCATTTTGTAAATATTAGAGTTTGTCACCCATGCTTTTGATTTGCTTGTTTGCAACTTTTATTCATTTTTTTTTCAAAGGAATTTCGGTCTGAAAGGAAAGGAAAGCTAAACTTTTGGTTATTTTGTTGATTTTTATCATCATTCCGAAAATCAACATTTGGAATCTCCAAAATCCGCAACCCGACATTTGCGGGTTGTGGAAATGTTGTTTAAAATTTTGGAGTTTGGTGATCCCGCAATCCGCAACCCGACATTGCGGGTTGTGAAATTGATCGGTAAAAAGATCAAGGAATAATTACCCCGAAACCCGAACTCCGCAATGGTGGCATTCGGATTTCGGGATGGTCATTTTCGTTCATTTCCTGTATGCTTCCGAAACCTGCAATTTGTAAATTTTGGAATGCGGCTTTCGGGATAGTTATCCTGCTTGACAGTGTGACGCTCCCAAGACCCGTTACCCACATAATCGATTTTCGGCTTTCAGGAATCCTTTTTTATTTTCATTTTGCTACCCGCAACCCACAAACTCGCACTTTCGGATCTCGGCTTGTGGAATCTTTGAATAAAAACTTCATGAACATATTTGAATTCGATTCCGCATCCCGCTCTAGCTAATCACAACCGTCCATTGTTATGAACTTACGGTCATGTTGATCTTGGGTAATCAGTTAAGTCAATATGCGCTATTTTATTTGTTGAAAATTGGTTCTCCCAAATTATCATTTTTCTGTATAATTTATAACAGTGTATGCTACTACAAGACTATCAGTTGCTTCTTGTTGGATGGACACCATTGCTCTGCCTTAAGTTCACCTGTCTGGTCTTGAGTTTTGACAATTTGTCGTTTTTCTCCCGCTTCTTAATGATCATGTATTTTCACTTAATTTCCGACTTCAAAGCTTCTTTGTTCTCATGGAATTCGGATTAGATTGATCCGATGTGTTACGTGTGAAGAAATGATCACCTGTGTACTGGAACTCCTAATCGAGATTTTTTGCGGATCAATTGTATCACCGTAGCCTCCATTTCCATTATTAATTACCAATTATAATTATTGATGGGAAGTTGCCTATAACGATGTGATCGTAAAGGCAATTCAAAATCATGCGAGCAGTAATTGAGCCTGTACTTCGCACAAACTTAAACTCAAAATCTCAGCTTTTTCATGACAGTTGAAGTAATTATAATGGGTTCCCTGCGTAAGTTTAATCATTGCAAATTGCCTCGCTCAATCGACATCACCCTGCCTGTTGGTCTTAAAATATCAATTAACTTGAAGATTCTACATTGTTCATTGCTTTCTGTAATAGGAAACATTCTATGCAGTGTTCTGGGCATCTTGTCATCTAAAATTTATCCAGGATGAGTTATTTTCATGCAGGAGGTGAACCTTCTAATATTAATGTTGATAATGAGGAACTTTACCCCTTGTTGTATCAAGAAACGTTGTCACCACCATTTGATGCAGGTGTTCCTGATCTTAGCAACGACAGTAGTGAAGAGGACTTTGAAGCGTTATCTTCCTATGTGCAAAATTCTATGGAGCAAAGCAAGGAAGTTTTGGGAGAACCAGCTGACCTGGATGACGATCTCATACAAGACTTTATAATCAATGGAGAACCTGACGTACCGGCCACTGTTTCTGAAGTAAATCCGTTAATGGATTTCTCTGTTTTTGACCATGAATTACCTGATCCCAAATTTCCTACAATAGATGTTTCACAAACCATGCCACCTGTCGAAGATAATGAACAATCTGTTATTGAATTTTTATGGTGCCACGAGACCCTATCTGATTAAAGAACGAGTCTTTGTAAGATCTTTTGGGTGATAAGGTGGCGGAAAATCCTTCAAGCTGGAAAGTAGCAAGTTTTCTTGGATAGACGGTTGGAGCCGATTTTGTAATTTCTATTCTGGTAGAATTTCTCCCTCTCAGACTTTGATGTAAATGGTATGGTAGTATTTAAGGAGGAATGTTTCCCTTAGCAAGGGGTTGGGAATTTTGGAATTTTGATTCAGCAGGAGTATGGAATGAAGATGCTCTGTCTATTCGAGCCATTGTAATTTTGGTACAAGACTTTTATATGCAGTAAAGTTATCTTTTCTCCACCTTCTTGTATTCTTCAAATTTCTTTGAGAATCGCTGAGTTAAAGGTTTCAAATTGTCATCGCTTTAAATGATTTAATCTTTTGCAGGTTATTTAGCTCTACACAAAGCCTTCATATTTATTTTTTTGTATGTTAGGTGCAAGCTATTGATTGTTTTGTTAAATTTATTTGATTGAACAGTTATTACTTGTATATTTCTACAAATGATTCGATGCAATTAAACATGCATAATCAATTGTTAATTTTTTAATTATCACCATGATTACAGATCAGTTATTTGAATGAGCTTAAACACTTTGAAGCATTGTCACTTAATTTCTTAATTGATAAAACTTTAATTAACAAGTGAATAACCAGAAGACATTTCTGTTTAAGGTACTTGATCACTTGTTTATCATACTTTAGTTCTGATCTGCACATTATCAACTTTTCCTCTTTAGGTTAGATCTGACTTAGGATAGATTCTTTCCCTAGGTAGGTTAGGTTAGGTTTTTTAATCAGCTTTCACACTTTGTTTTCCTTAATAGGAAAACTAATCTTTGAAAGATCAAACCTTTTACTCTTAGACTGCCAATGGAGGCCAAATAACCGTGGGTGATTACCACACCAAACAGCTCGAGGATAGGGTAACTCTTGCGTAGGGTTAACTGAAGCCTTTGGCTGGGTTTTCATCCCCTGTTGTGTGCCTTGGATCCCATTCCAGCACTTTGCACTTACCCTGTGCACCTGAGGCATCAACAGGACTGTATATAGGGATGCAACCTCAAATATAAGATATCCTACTTTGAAAGCTCACTCAATTCTATGCTTGTCTGCATGCACCTTTTGGATGTTTTTTGCTACCCACAAGTTGTCTTTGAGAGTTCTGAGTATGTATTGAATATTTTGGAGCAAGTCCTTTTCCTTCTGTGTCTTACAGTCACCAAATATCAGATCAACAAAAGTGAGTGCATCATATCCATATAGAGCTTTGAAGGGAGACATACCAATCGAGAGATGAAAAGCAGTGTTGTAACAAAACTCTCCCAAATGGAGCCAAGTAGTCCATGAATTTTGTTGGCCTGTAACATAGTTTCTTAAGTGCCCTTCCAGCCATTGGTTCACTCTTTCTATTTGTCCATCATCCTGTGGATGGTATCTAGTACTCATGTCCAAACTTGTACCCACTAACTTGAACATTTATTTCCAAAAATGGCTAGTGAACTTGTTATCTCTGTCAGTAATGATGGACTTGGGTATTCCATGAAGTTTGAAGACTTCTTTGATAAAAAATTTAGACACTTGGATGGCTGCAATATTAGTTGTGACAGAAAATAAATGTGCATATTTAGTCAACCTATCAACCACAACAAAAATACTGTCTTTACCTTGTATTTTTGGGAGCCCAGTGATGAAATCCATCGATACACTTTCCCATAGCTGCTCAGGAATAGGAAGTGGTTGTAAGATCCCTGTTGGATGAGTATGATATAATTTATTTTGCTGACATGCCACACATTATCTAACATAATCCATCACCTCCTTCTTCAACCCCTTCCAAGTTAACCTTTCCTTTACTTTCTTGTAAGTCTTCACAAACCCCGGATGACCTGCTAGAGGCACATCATGGGAAGCCTCAAGGATCTTCTTATTTAGTATCAATTCTGGAACTAAAAAGATCCTATCCTTATAATATATAATATCATTGAGAATATTGTAAGCATCATCATGAATTAATCCATCAAACAAATCACAAGTAGACTGGTTCTTTGTGTACTCTACCCCAAGATGTACTTTCCAATCATCATAAATGATGAACCCAAATTATAGGTATCCTATAGCATTTTTGCCACAGTAAAGCGCAAGATATGATAAAGGAAATACACATGTTTTATGGGAAAATGTATTTACTTTGATTATTTAATAAGGATGTTTAGATATTATTCTTTTTATGTTAAAATCATTTTTCTATGTGCTAACGCTGGAATGAGCAGGCATAAATAGGGTGTGAAGGTCTTGAGGTATCAATGAGAGTCAAAGCTCGGGACTGCAAATAACAAAAAGGCTCAGTACTCATCTCTCCCTAAATTCTAGAGAAGCCTTGATTAAGAGGATCGGCGTTTATGATCATAGACTAGGTTAGAATTAGAGACATATATATATGGACCTCTCGGGTAGCGAGGGGGTCCTGTTGCTATTTTGTAGAATCAATCATTTATGCATTTTTGTACTGCGAAGACAGTTTGTGTTAAAGAATTTCCTGAACCATGAAGTTACTATTTTAATAAGAAGACTGATGTTACTTTCAATCCTGCATTATAAGTTTTCCATACTCTTGAGTACGGGTTGGGGAGGGCCCCTCCAACACGTAAGTCAGGAGCTTTACTTCCTATCGTATATAAATACACTTTGATGGCATTCAAATAATATGGTTTTATTTCAGTTAAAATATTATTTTGGTTCAGCATATTTTCTATAGTCGATCAACGCTCATTCCGTAGTTTGGTAGAATGCATTCCGTAGTCGTATAGCTGCATTCTACACAAGCATATTTTGACATTTGTTTTCATGCATTCTTATATTAGTTTTAAAACAATGATTCATATCTAGGAGCTCATGCATATTTCCTTTATTAGAGTTAGATCATAGAGGTTAATTACTTTCAGTTCTTTGGTTTAATTAATGATAATCACTTGTAGTGTTTAATCCGATTAGATAAAATTGGTTAATTCTTAGCATTAGATACTTATGTTCTGGATTTGGTTTTCAGCATTTAAGTTGTTAGATTAAACTTTCAATATTCAACACTCAATTTTTAGTATTCACTTCTTAGATTAAAATCTCAACTTTCATCATCTTAATTCTAGACTAAATTTTATCAAGCTTTCAACATTTCAATTCTTAGTATAGATTTACATTTTTCAGCATTTAACTTCTTAGCATAGGAATTTGTCATTCATAGATTTACAATATTTTTAGCTGACCCTCTTCTTGATTAGATAAACCTTTAAGATCTATACCAACACCCCAAACATGACGAAGACTATCCTCTAGAGCACATACAGTGTTAGCACCTCTGAAGTTTGTATGTCCCCTGGTCGATAATTAAAGTATGCTCCTGGTCTAGCTGCCCTAATTAGGCATCCATGCCTAGATACCACCACTTTTTGGTGTCATTGCTGGGGAGGTGCTTAATCTTTAGGAAACATCTTTGAAAAAGAAAAACATATAAAAACAACCAAAAACATAAAAAATTTACCATGAATTCCTAGACGACAGAGAGATATATTTGGACGCTTCCTACCTGCCCATCCTATGAGCAACAACAATTATGATAACTCTCAATTTGAGTTCCTTAATTCAGAGGAAGAAACTGATTCTAGATATGACCCAAACTTAGATAACTTCTTTGCTAGCTCTAGCTCAAACACTACTATGGCAGAAGAAGATGAAGAACATAGAGAACTGTTCACCTTTCCCATCAGTATACCTCTTGGAGATGCCAGGATGAAGAATATCAACCCTAATAATCTGCTAAACTTCCATGGTTTGACTTTAGAAGACCCTGACACATTCCTGTTTGAGTTTGAGGTAGTTTGTAGATCCTTTGATTATACTACTGATGCACAAAAGCTGAGGCTTTTTCCTTCCACACTGAAAGATCTATCACTTAGGTGGTTCATGAGCCTTGAAGGAAACAGTATTTTCAACTGGGACCAAATGAAACATGCATTTTTAGAAAAATATAGGGACTACTGCAAAGCAAAGGATACAAGAGATGAAATATTTAGGATGCAACAAGGAGAAAGAGAATCATTAGAAGATTATGCCCAAAGATTTCAACTCAACTACAAACGAGCTAGTCATTGCACCTTAGATCCTGAATCACTAAAACTTGTCCTTCTTAGAGGTATAAAAGAGGAAAATCTTGAAGTCTTAAACCTTCTGGGGGATGGAGATATATTCTAGAAGACTTATGACCAAATCCTACAAATCTTCAAAAACTACTCTAGATCTAGGAAAAGTAAGAGTGGGACATGGGATTCACACCCATTTACTGGGGGAACAACATATTAAGGACCAAGCCTTACAAAATCTGATTTAGGAAACCAGTTGGATGACATGAAGACCGATATTCTACAATCTCTGGCCATGCAACTTGATGCACTGCAAATCAAGAAGAAACATGATGAAATCAACCAAGCCTTGGCAGTCTTTTGTCCATGCTACAGAAAAAAACATGATAAGGAGAAGTGCACACCGAACACCATAGAAATATGTGGTCTCTGAACCGATGATCACTCCACTGATAAATGTCCTCTGTTGCTCTCATGTAAAGATGTTATTCAAGATCCCACAACTGAAGGTGCAATAAAACAACTCTGTTTTGTGAATCAAAGGAGGAATAATTTTCCTAGGCCTTACCAACCCAACAACCAAGACTATTATAACCAGGGAAATAACCAGCAAAATTGGAACTCAGTACCATCCCCATGGCCATCTCAACCAATCCCAAACCAGTGGCAGCAAAACCAACCATATCAACAAACTTATTACCCACAATCTTACTCTCCATACCCCCTACCTTTTGCTAAGCCAACCACGAATTATGGAAATCCATAACCTTATTCATCCAATTAAAGAGCTCCATTGCAGTAGCAACAGCCACTCATCATGCCGCCACCACCAAATCAACCACCCCCCATACCTCCACCAATTCCTTCCCAGCCAATTCCAAACCCTAACAACAACATGCCACCACAACAACAAGCCTACATTACTGAAATGGTACAGTTTCCAACCTATGTTGTGGATACGCAGGAGATAAATGAAATTAATCTAAGGTCTGGGAAAACATTGCAAAATACACACACACAGAATAATCAAGAATATGATGCTCACGAACAAACAACACAACCTTGTATTCAACATCCAGATGAACCAAACCCTCAAGAGGAAGAAATTCGACCACTCACACGAAATAGAAACCCTCCATGCCATGAAAAAGTTGTACGAAGTACAAAAGAAGAAGAGGAAGATGCAAATTCTGAATGAATTGAAACACTTGAATATCCAAATTCCAATTTTACAGGCCATCCGAGATGTGCCTATCTGCAACAAGTTTATTAAAGAAAATTGTTTGAAAAGACCTGGTAGAAGAAGACGTGACCCACCCACGATAAATGTAGTGGGCCAGTTAGCAGATCTAATGCTTGGTATCATTTTTAACCCCAAATACCTTGATCCAGGAAGCCCAGTAGTCAATGTGACTGGTGAGCTCTTAGAATGGATGACTAGTGAGGGCAGCTAGACTAGGAGCATACTTTAACTATCAACCCGGGGGATGTACAAACTTGAGAGGTGCTAACACTATATGTGCTCTAAAGGATAGTCTTCGTCGTGTTTTAGGGTGTGGGTATAGATCTTAAAGGTTTATGTAATCAAGAAGATGGTGAGCTAAAAATACTGTAAATCTATGAATGACAAATTCCCCTGCTAAGAAGTTAAATGCTGCAAATTGTAAATCTATACTAAGAATTGAAATGCTGAAAGTTGAGAGTTTAATATAAGAACTAAATACTGAAATTAAGTGTTGAATATTGAAAGGCTAACCTAAAACTTAAATGCTGCAAACCAAATCCAGAACATGAACATCTAATGTTGAGATTTAACCAATCTGGTCTATTCGGATTAAACACTACAAGTGATGATCATTAAATCAAGGAACTGAAAGTAATTAACCTCTATGATCTAAGTCTAATAAAAGAAATATGCATAAGATTTCTAGATTTGAATCATTATCTTAGAACCAATATGAAAATATATGAAAACAGATGTCAAAATATGCGTGCGCAGAACACAGCTACAAGACTACGGAATGTGTCCTACCAAACTACAGAATGAGCGTTGATCAACTACAGAAAATATGATGAACGAAAATAATCTTTTAACTGAAATAAAACCATACCATTCAAATGCCATCAAGGTATCTTCATACACGATAAGAAGTAAATCAATTCACAACATAAATGGAAAATACCTTAAAGTATATTAAATTTCCTGATTTATGTGTTGGAGGGGCCCTCCCCAACCCATACTCAAGAGTATGAAAAACTTATAAACGTAGGCTTGAAAGTAACATCAATATCCTCATTAAAATAATAACTTCATCATTCAGAAATAGTCTATAACACAAATTGTCTCCATAGTAAAGTGTAAAAACGTAATTCCACAAAATAGCTACAGGCCGCCCTCGCTACCCAAGAGGTCCATATATATATGCCTCAAATTCTAACCTAACTACTTGCTTTAATCGCCGATCCTATTGAATAGGATTTCTTCTCTATAAGTCAGGGAAAAAGAGCGCTGAGCCTGTTATGGTCTTCCAGTACTCGAGCTAGATTTGCGTGTTGCTTCTTAGTGTACACGTGCCTGCTCATACATACTCATTTTCATGTAATTAGTTTATAGAAGATGCCCTTTAAGCATAAAAAGAATAATCTTAAAACATCTTTATTAAATAATCAAAGTAAATCATTAACCCACAAAACAAGTGTATTTCCTTCATCATATCCTATGTTTTACTGTGGCAAAAAGGCTATAGGATACCTATAATTTGGGTTCATCATCTCCCCCATGCGTGAAGGATTCACCCATCCTTGGGTGACACACTTGGATCTTCTATAGCTTCTATGATGTCCCATGTGACCATTCTTGGAGTTCCTGCTTGCCTGTAGTAACCCATGCTCTTATCATCCCTGGCCCATGCTCTTTTCTCTTCTTCCTCATTAATCTGCTCTTTAATAATAAGAGGAAGGAAAAATGGAGGATTTAGCTTCATGTCAATCCATCTGAGTTGATTCTTAAACAAGGATTCTCTGTATAGCTTAGCTTTTACGAGAGTAGCTTCTAGTTTGAGAGGGGAATGAGGCTCCTTCTTTCTCAAATCATCTCCAATCCTTTCCCACCTATCATTGATGGCCTCCTATACCACTTTTTATGTGCATTGTAGGGTGAGATCAAAATGTGTGACTGCCTCCTTCTGTTTTTTAAGCACGATAGAAATTATCTCTTCATCAGTGGTGATAATTTGGTGGGCCTGAATTACCCTTTTAGGGTGAGATGCCTCTGCCCTGATCCATAATTTATTTTTCCACTTCTATGCAAGGTATACATGATCATCTTGTGCCCTTTCCACCTCGTGGTACATCCAAGAGCATAATGCTCTCAGCTGGAAGTCACCTACATATGGATTAGGTGACCAGTGTCTGAGAGTTCCATATTTAACTGTGCTGCAATTCTGAATGTCTTGATTTCAAATTCAATGGGAAGCATAACTTTCTTTCCATAAACTAGCTCATATGGTGTGAAGCCTATTGTTGTTTTCCATGTGGTATTATAAGCCCAAACTGCTTCACTTAACCTGTCTGCCCAATATCTTTTGTGGAGTTGCACTATCTTTGACAGAATTCTCTCTAACTCTCTGTTGGTTACCTCAGCTTGACCATTAGCTTGAGGGTGATAGGAGGAAGACTGTTTGTGCTTAACATTGTTTCTTTGAAGTAAGTCTTCTATCAGATTTGATGTAAACTTTTGGCCTTGATCATAAACTAGTTCTCTTGGGACTCCAAACCTGTGGAAAATCTACTTAGTGAAAATTTTTGCCACATTGGTTTCATTTGCTGCATCAAGTGTTGCTACTTCAGTCCACTTTGTAAGGTAGTCAGTGCATACCAGGATGTAGCTTTTCTGATTTGACTGTGGGTTGATTGGACCAACGAAATCAAATCCTCATTTTTCGAATGCCTCCAAGGATATTTGTGGATGGAGAGGCATTTCCTCTTTTTGTGTTGGCTTCCCTATTCTTTGGAAATCATCACAGTGTGAGACATATTCATAAGCATCCTTGTGGAGTGGCCAATAATATCATGTTTACAAAATTTTATAGGTTGTCCTCTTTGCATCATAGTGTCCTCCACATGGTTCATTGTGAGTGGCATGCATTATGTCATGCACTTTATCTTCTCTAATGCATCTTCTGAGTATTTGATTTGGTCATTTTTTGAAGAGCATTCCCTCTATCCATGTGTAAGTGGCACTTTGTCTTATGACCTTATTCTTCTCTTTGTAGCTATAATGTGCTGGAAATATTCCAGTCACTAAATAGTTTTCTATGTCAGCAAACCATGGGATCCTTGTGGAGATTGTGAAAAGATGCTCAACTGGAAAATTGTCATTTACCACTTCATTATCTTGTCCATGGGTAAGCCTAGACAGAAAATCAGCCACTACATTGTGTTTACCTGGCTTATCCAAAATTGTGATGTCAAACTCTTGCAGGAGGAGTAGCCATCTAATGATTCGAGCACTTGTGTTAGGTTTTTTCATGAGATACCTTATTGCTGAATGGTCTGTATGGACAAAAACTTGGTACACAGTTATGTAGTGCCTGAATTTGTTAATGGCATGTATGACAGCCAAAAACTCCTTCTCTATGACAATATAATTTAATTCTTCTCCTGCCAAATTTTTACTAATATAATATATAGCATAGGGATTCTTCTCTCTTTCTTGTCCAAGGACAGACCCAATTTCCTTATCTAATGCATCTAAGTGGATGTGGAATGGAAGTGCCCAATCTGGTCCTTGGAGTACTGGAGCTGTAATTGTTTTCTCTTTTAGTTTTTCAAATGATAGCATACAATGTTTTGACCATATGACTTTTGTGTCTTTAGTGAGTAAAGCAAACATTGGTGCAGCAATTTTGCTATAAATCTCAATGAATCTTCTATAGTATCATGCTTGTCCAAGGAAACTTCTTACATCTCTCTGTTTCACAGGTGGATACAGTCTTTTGATGACTGTAACTTTTGCCTAGTCAACTTCTATTCCTCTCTGCGAAATATGGTGGCCAAGCACGATGCCTTCCTCCATGAGCATTATGCATTTATCGTTGTTGAGGCATAAGCTCATCTCAATACATTTTTTTAAAACCAGTTCTAGATATTTTAGTGCTTGGTCAAAATTATGTCCATAGGGTGTGAAGTCATCCATGTAGACCTCCATTTGTTCATTAATAAAATCAGAGAAGATACTTAATATTTCCCTCTGAAATGTTGTTGGGGCATTACAAAGCCCAGAGGGAAGCACTTTGTATGCATAAGTGCGCCATGGGCATGTGAATGTTGTTTTGTCCTGATCAGCTGGGTGAATGAGGATTTGGTTGTACCTACTAAAGCCATCCAAAAATGAGAAATATTTGTTCCTAGCTAATGTGTCCAGTACTTGATCGATAAATGGGAGAGGAAAGTGATTTTTCTTGGTTGCTTTATTGAGCTCTCTGTAGTCCACACAAATCCTCCACTTCCCTCGTTTTTTAGGAACTATGACCAGTGGTGATACCCACTCACTATCTGAGATTGGGTATATGAACCCTGCATCTAACTATGTCTTTTAATGAATGGTTCATTCTTCTCTGTGGTTGCCTAATAGGAACAACACCTTCCTTTATATAGATATAGTGTTTACAGATGTCTGGGTGGATACCCTTCATGTCAGTATACATCCATGAAAAGGCTTTGTTGTTATCTGACAGTACGTTTAGTAATTTCTGTTCTTGTCCTGGCTCCAAATTGGAGTTAATATTAACTGTCATGCTGGGCATTATCTCAATTGTCTTTATCTGAATTGGATGTTGTTCAAGTGTGAGTACCTCTGCCCACATTTTTCCAGGATCGTGGTTTAATGTTTCCTCTCCTTGTTGTTGACCTGTCCCAAGAAAATCTTCAAACATATTTTGATTAGAAGAAGCATTTTGTATAAACCTATCTAAATGACTATCTTCGTCAATGGCCTTTAGTGATAGGGCAGATTCAATTGTAAGGACATGTTGTATGTTTTGGTTGGATGTGTCATCATAATCGTCTGTCCAGTTCTGATATTCCAAGTCTGAATATTTCATAGTTGGAGGATAAATCATGATTTTCTTCCTAGATTGGCCACTGGTTCTTGTCATGTTACCTGATCTACACCCTATGTAAGTGTCTATAGTTTCCAGCCAGGGTCTCCCTAGTATTAGTGGGTATCCACTAAGTTTACTCTTTACTTCGATGACTATGAATTCAGCTGGGTATTTCCGGGACTCTATGTTGATGATTATGTCTTCGAGCATCCCTTCAGGTCTTACTGTAGATGTGTCTGCTAGCTATAGGATAGTAGTTGTTGGTCTGACCATTGATTGGAGTCCTAGGTGTGTCATAGTATCCTTGGTCATTACATTGATAGCGGATCCTAAATCAATTAGGCTTCTGTCTATCTATCTGTTATTGATTGTTACGTTGACTACAGGGCTGCCTAGATCACGGTATTTGGGGTTAAGAACGATACCGAGCATTAGATCTGCTAACTAGCCCACTACATTTATTGTTGGTGGGTCACGTTTTCTTCTACCGAGTCTTTTCAAACAATTTTATTTAATGAATTTGTTGCAGATAGGCACATCTCTGATGGCCTGCAAAATTGGAATTTGAATATTCAAGTGTTTCAATTCGTTCAGAATTGCATTTTCCTCTTCTTCTCTTGTACTTCGTACAAGTTTTTCAGGGAATGGAGGGTTTCTATTTCGTGTGAGTGGTCGAATTTCTTCCTCCCAAGGGATTGATTCATCCGGGTGCTGAATATAAGGTTGTGTTGTTTGTTCGTGAGCCTCATCTTCTTGATTACTCTGTGTGTGTGCATTTTGCAATGTTTTCCGAGATCTTAGATTAATTTCGTTTATCTCTAGTGTATCCACTACATAGGTTGGAAACTGTACCATTTCAGTATTGTAGGCTTGTTGCTGTGGTCGACTGTTGTTGCTAGGGTTTGGAATTGGCTGAGCAGGAATTGGTGGAGGTATGGGAGGTGGTTGATTTGGTGGTGGTGGCATGATGAGTGGTTTTTGTTGCTGTAATGGAGCTCTCCAATTAGATGAATAAGCGTATGGATTTCCATAATTCATGGTTGGCTGAGCAAAAGGTGGGGGGTATGGAGAGTAAGATTGTGGGTGATAAGTTTGTTGATATGGTTGGTTTTGCTACCATTGGTTTGGAATTGGATGAGATGGCCATTGGGCTAGTACTGAGTTCCAATTTTGTTGGTTATTTCCCTGATTGTAGTAGGTCTGGTTGTTGGGTTGGTAAGGCCTAGCAAAATTATTCCTCCTTTGATTCACAAAACAGAGTTGTTCTATTGTACTTTCAGTTGTGGGATCTTGAATAGCATCTTTACATGAGGGAAACATAGGACATTTATCAGTGGAGTGATCATCAGTGTAGAGACCACATATTTCTATGGTGTTTAGTGTGCACTGCCATTTCTCATGTTTTGTTCTGCAGCGTGGACAAAAGACTGCCAAGGCTTGGTTGATTTCGTCCTGTTTTTTCTTGATTTGAAGTGCATCAAGTTGCATGGCCAAGGATTGTAGGATATCGGTCTTCATGTCATCTAACAGGTTTCCTAAATCAGATTTTGTAAGGTTTGGTCCTGAAGATGTTGATCCCCCAGTAAATGGATACGAATCCATGGTCCCATTTTTACTTTTCCTAGATCTAGAGTAGTTTTTGAAGATTTGTAGGATTCGGTCATAAGTCTTTTGGAATATATATCCACCCCCCAGAAGGTTTAAGACTTCAAAATTTTCTTCTTTTATACCTCTAAGAAGGACAAGTTTAAGTGATTCAGTATCTAAGGTGTAGTGATTAGCTTGTTTGTAGCTGAGTTGAAATCTTTGGGCATAATCTTCTAATGATTCTCTTTCTCCTTGTTGCATCCGAAATATTTCATCCCTTGTATCCTTTGCTTTGCAGTAGTCCTTATATTTTTCTAGAAATGCCTATTTCATTTGGTCCCAGCTGAAGATATTGTTTCCTTCAAGGCTCATGAACCACCTAAGTGATAGATCTTTCAGTGTGGAAAGAAAAATCCTTATCTTTTGTGCATCAGTAGTGTAATCAAAGGATCTGCAAACTACCTCAAACTCAAACAAGAATGTGTCAAGGTCTTCTGAATTCAAACCATGGAAGTTTGGCATATTATTAGGGTTGATATTCTTCATCCTGGCATCTCCAAGAGGTATACTGATGGGAAAGGTGAACATTTCCCTAGGTTCTTCATCTTCTTTTGCCATAGTAGTGTTTGAGCTAGAGCCAACAAAGAAGTTATCTAGGTTTGGGTCGTAGCTAGAATCAGTTTCTTCTTCTGAGTTAAGGAATTCAAATTGAGAGTTATCAGAACTGTTGTTGCTCATAGGACGAGCAAGAAGGAAGCGTCCAAATCTATCTCTCTGTCATCTAGGCATTCATGGTAAAAAAAAATTATGTTTTTTTATGTTTTTTTCTTTCAAAGATGTCTCATAAAGATTAAGCACCTCCCCTGCAACGACGCCAAAAAGTGGTGAGCTCTTAGAATGGATGCCTAGTGAGGGCAGCTAGACTAGGAGCATACTTTAATTATTAACCCGGGGGATGTACAAAATTCAGAGGTGCTAACACTGTATGTGCTCTAAAGGATAGTCTTCATCATGTTTTAGGGTGTAGGTATAGATCTTAAAGGTTTATCTAATCAAGAAGATGGCAAGCTAAAAAGACTGTAAATCTATGAATGACAAATTCCCCTACTAAGAAGTTAAATGCTGCAAATTGTAAATCCATACTAAGAATTGAAATGTTGAAAGCTGAGAGTTTAATCTAAGAACTGAATACTGAAATTAAGTGTTGAATATTGAAAGGCTAACCTAAAACTTAAATGCTCCAAACCAAATCCAGAACATGAACATCTAATGTTGAGATTTAACCAATCTGGTCTATTTGGATTAAACACTACAAGTGATGATCATTAAATCAAGGAACTGAAAGTAATTAACCTCTATGATCTAAGTCTGATAAAAGAAATATGCATGAGCTTTCTAGATCTGAATTATTATCTTAGAACCAATATGAAAATATATGAAAACAGATGTCAAAATATGTGTGCGTAGAACGCAGCTACAGGACTATGAAATGCGTCCTACCGAACTATAGAATGAGCGTTGGTCAACTACATAAAATATGAGGAACGGAAATAATCTTTTAACTGAAATAAAACCATACTATTCAAATGACATCAAGGTATCTTCATACACGATAATAAGTAAATCAATTCACAGCATAAATGAAAAATACTTGAAAACATAGTAAAGCTCCTGACTTACATGTTGGAGGGGCCCTCCCCAACCTGTACTCAGGAGTATGAAAAACTTATAAACACAGGCTTGAAAGTAACATCAGTCTCCTCATTAAAATAATAACTTCATGGTTCAGAAATAGTCTGTAACACAAATTGTCTCCACAGTAAAGTGTAAAAACGTAATTCTACAAAATAACAACAGGCCCCCCTCACTACCCGAGAGGTCCATATATATATATGCCTCAAATTCTAACCTAACTAATTTCTTTAATCGCCGATCCTATTCAACATGAGTTCTTCTCTATAAGTCAGGGAAAAAGAGCACTGAGCCTCATATGGTCTTCCAGTCCTCGAGCTAGATTTGCATGTTGCTTCTTAGTGTACTTGCGCCTACTCATACATACTCATTTTCATGTAATTAGTTTATAGAAGACGCCCTTTAAGCATAAAAAGAATAAACTTAAAACATCTTCATTAAATAATCAAAGTAAATCATTAACCCACAAAACAAGTGTATTTCCTTCATCATATCCTGTGTTTTACTGTGGAAAAAAGGCTATAGGATACCTATGATTTGGGTTCATCAGTGACCATCAATAAAAGACAGATAGACATAAGCTTAATTTATTTAGGAGTTTCTATCAATGTGATGACCAAGGATACTATGATACACCTAGGACTCCAATCAATGGTCAGACCTACAACTACCGTGCTTCAACTAGCTGACACATATACAGTAAGACCTGAAGGGATACTCAAAGGCATAATTATCAATATAGAATCCTGGGAATACCCAGTTGATTTCATAGTCATCGAAGTAAAGAGTAAACTTAGTGGATACCCAATAATACTAGGGAGAACCTGGCTGGAAACTGTAGATGCTTACATAGGATTCAAATTGGGCAATATGACAATCACCAGTGGCCAAGCTAGGAAGAAAATCATGATTTATCCCCTAGCAAGGAAGTCTTCAGACCTAGAATACCATAACTAGACAGACGATTATGATGATACATCCAAACAAAACATATGACCTATCCTTACAATTGAATTTGCCCTATCACTAAAGGCCATCGACGATAGTCATTTAGATAGGTTTATACAAAATGCTTCTTCTAATCAGAATATGTTTGAATATTTTCTTGGCACAGGTTAGCAGCAAGGAGAGGAAACATTAAACCACGATCCTGAAAAAATGTGGGAAGAGGTACTCACACTTGAACAACGTCCAATTCAGATAAAAATAGTTGAGATAATGCATGACAGGATAGTTAATATTAACTCCAATCTGGAGCAAAGACAAGAACAACAATTATTGAAGGTATTGTTAGACAACAACAAATCCTTTGCATGGACATACACTGACCTGAAGGGTATCCACCCAGACATCTATAAACATTATATCTACATAAAGGAAGGTGTTGTTCCTATCAGGCAACCATAGAGAAGAATGAACCCAACATTAAAGGACATAGTTAAGCTGGAATTACAAAAGTTGTTAGATGCAGGGTTCATATACCCAATCTTAGATAGTGAGTGGGTATCACCACTGGTCATAGTTCCTAAAAAAGGAGGAAAGTGGAGGATTTGTGTGGACTACAGAGAGCTCAATAAAGCAACCAAGAAATATCACTTTCCTCTCCCATTTATCGATTAAGTACTAGACACATTAGCTGGGAACAAATATTTCTCATTTTTGGATGGCTTCAGTGGGTACAACCAAATACTCATTCACCCAACTGATCAGGACAAAACAACATTCACATGCCCATGGGGCACTTATGCATATAGAGTGCCTCCCTTTGGGCTTTGTAATGCCCCAGCAGTGTTTCAGAGGAAAATCCTAAGTATCTTCTCTGATTTTATTAATGAACAAATGGAGGTCTACATGGATGACTTCACACCCTATGGACAAAATTTTGACCAAGCACTAAAAAATCTAAAACTGGTTTTAAAAAAATGTATTGAGATGAGCTTATGCGTTAGCAACGATAAATGCAGAATTCTCATGGAAGAAGGCATCGTGCTTGGCCACAATATTTCACAGAGAGGAATTGAGGTCGATCAGGCAAAATTTATAGTCATCAGAACACTACCACCACCTGTGAAACAGAGAGATGTGAGAACTTTTCTTGGACAAATAAGATACTATAGAAGATTCATTGAGAGTTATAGAAAAATTGCTGCACCAATGTTTTCTTTACTCACAAAAGACACAGAATTCATATGGTCAAAACATTGTATGCTATCATTTGACAAACTAATGGAGAAAACAATTACAGCTCCAGTACTCCAAGGACCAGATTGGGCACTTCCATTCCACATCCACTCAAATGCATCAGACAAGGCCATTGGATCTCTTCTTGGACAAGAGAGAGAGAAGAAGCCCTATGTTATATATTATATCAGTAAAAATTTGGCAGGAGCATAATTAAATTATACTGTCACAGAGAAGGAGTTTTTTGCAGTCATACATGCCATTAACAAATTCAGGCACTACATAACTGGATACCAAGTGTTTGTCCATACAGACCATTCAACAATAAGGTATCTCATGAACAAACCTAATACAC
Organism: Larix kaempferi; assembly: GCA_027924585.1. NCBI lineage: Eukaryota > Viridiplantae > Streptophyta > Pinopsida > Pinales > Pinaceae > Larix > Larix kaempferi. The sequence continues at coordinate 619,565 of BSBM01000458.1, read as the reverse complement.
GTGCTCGAATCATTAGATGGCTACTTCTCCTGCAAGAGTTTGACATCACAATTTTGGATAAGCCAGGAAAACACAATGTAGTGGCTGATTTTCTATCTAGGCTCACCCATGGAAAAGACAATGAAGTGGTAAATGATAGTTTTCCCGATGAGCATCTTTTTGCAATCTCCACAAGAAGCCCATGGTTTGCTGACATAGCAAACTATTTAGTGTCTGGGAAATTTGCAGCACATTACAGCTACAAAGAGAAGAATAAAGTCATAAGACAAAGTGCCACTTACACATGGATAGAGGGAATGCTCTTCAAAAAAGGACCAGATCAAATACTCAGAAGATGCATTAGAGAATATGAAGTGCATGACATAATGCATGCCACTCACAATGAGCAATGTGGAGGACACTATGCTGCAAAAAGGACAGCCTATTAAATTTTGCAAACAGGGTATTATTGGCCAACACTCCACAAGGATGCTTATGAATATGTTTCACACTGTGATGACTGCAAACGAATGGGGAAGCCTACACAAAAAGAATAAATGTCTTTCCATCCACAAATCTCTTTAGAGGCATTTGATAAATGGGGATTTGATTTCGTTGGTCCAATCAACCCACAGTCAAATCAGAAAAGCTACATTCTGGTATGCACTGACTACCTTACAAAGTGGATTGAGGCAGCAGCACTTGCTGTAGCAAATGAAACCAACATGGAAAATTTTTTCACTGAGCAAATCTTCCACAGGTTTGGAATCCCAAGAGAGATAGTTTCTGATCAAGGTCCACAGTTTACATCAAATCTAATTGAAAACTTGCTTCAAAGAAACAATGTTAAGCACAGACAGTCCTCCTCCTATCACCCTCAAGCTAATGGTCAAGCTGAAGTAACCAACAGAGAGTTAGAAAGAATTTTGACAAAAACAGTGCAACTCCACAAAAGAGATTGGGCAGACAGATTAAGTGAAGCAGTTTGGGCATATAATACCACATGGAAAACAACAATAGGCTTCACCCCATATGAACTAGTTTATGGAAAGAAAGTTATGCTGCCCATTGAATTTGAAATCAAGACATTGAGAATTGCAGCACAGTTAAATATGGAACTCTTAGACATCCAATAGGAACGCATGCTACAATTAAATCAACTGGATGAGCAATGCCAACAAGCACTTGGCCATACTGAAATCATCCAGCAACAAAGGAAGAAGTGGCATGATACACACGTAAAGCAGAAAAAGTTCAAGGAAGGTGACTGGGCACTACTCTATGACTCCAAGTTTCACACTTTAAAGGAAAACTAACAACTAGATGGCTCGGACCCTACATCATTGAAAATATATATGACAATGGAGCTATCAGAATTACAACAATAGATGAAGAAAAATTCCCCATGTTGGTGAATGGACACAGATTAAAAATCTACAAGATACCACATCCCAAAGAAGAATTCACAGACATACTCTACCAGCAAAGTCTAATGCTGATAGAGACCACCAAATGTAATTGATTTGCAGTTACTAAGACATGAATAAAAAAAAAATGAAAAAAGAAAAAAAAAAGAGAGAAAAAAATGAAAAAAAAAGAGAAAAGAAAAAAAGAAAAAAAGAAATAATAAAATAAAATAAAAAGAAAATGAAAAAGAAAAAAAATGAAATGAACAATAAAAAAATGATTCACTCAAGGTTATCACAAGTGAATTGCAGGAAATCATACATCCCCGTGAAGAACCAGCACACATATTACAAATATCAAATCAAGCAAGCCAGGTAGCAATATTCAAGCGAGCCAGCCATCTGTTCAAGCAAGCCAGAAATCTAATCAAGTGAGCCAGAAAATTATCAAGCACTACAGAAATCAAGCGAGCCAACCATGTATTCAAGTGAACTAGAAAAAAATCATGAACTACAAAAATCAAGTCAGCAGATTCAGAGAATATTTCGAACTCAGTACTGAGCATAAGAGCAAAGTCAAATCAAAATCAAAGCATACAGATACAACATTTTCAAAAGAACCAACTGAATGAAGGAAAACACACGTAACTACTGACATGCCTATTATAACTACAGACAATGTGGAAATCTACTATAGAATACAACACCCATGAGATAAAGCCATGTCATGCACTCAGGTACGCTAAGCATAACCAGGTAATCTCTAAAACTCTTTGTTTTATTTTCAAGGTCAAATCATCATCCCACAAAATGGTTATTTCTGAAGTTGAGGACAACTTTCAAGTTAAATCGGCGGCAAGGTTCAGATTACCTCACAAAATCATGATTGCCCACCTTTGACATGTTAGAATAATAATATCTGCGTCCGACCACCATATTTCCCAATGATCAGAGCAGAAGTGAAATGTGCAATTATGGAAAGAAATGCAGGGCTCAATAATGGAAAGGAATGTGTAAGATGGCAAGCACAATTCGAAATGATCGGGAGAGGTGTGTGAGAACAACTAAATAAGACGACATAGTCTATAGAAAAGACCCAGTTTTGCAATAAGATCTCTCCAGAGGAAGGAAAATTGAAAGTTTGCATTGTCACTCAGCCAACAAGCTACCTTCGAACCTGTGAATCAATCTCGCTCAGTTGAGGTAAGTCGGCCACACTCAAAGTTTTTTGTTTTGCTGATTATTGTAGAAAATTCAAGATGACAAACGGGTTCAAAAAGAGTGAACCAGAGGATCACAAATCCATTTATGAAAACCCAAGGGTTTTATCAATCCTCCGTAATGTGGGCTGGATTCCCTTCATCTCAGGGCTAAGAGGGTCTAATACATAGGTGGTTTTAGACTTCACAAGAAACTTGAAGCACATCAAAGATGACCAGTTCATCACCTGGGTTAGGGGACTTCGTATCAGACTGGATGAGGAGGCAATAGAAAAATACACAAGGCTACCCATGGGTCTACATTGGGCCAAGGAAGACAGGGAAGCCAACCAGAGTGCAAAGGCAGTTTTATTTGGACTTGGAGAGGTTTATGAAGAAGACAAAAATGGAGTTAAGAGGGTCACTATGCCAACAGCTTGGGATGAAGTAGCTGTTGTCGTTCAGAAATATGTAACGTGTATAGGGAGGCTGTTATCTCCCCAAATAAACGTAGACTAGTCAAGTCATCTAGGTGATAGGAAGTCTTTATTTTTACTGTTTTTGGTCTACACGTGTCTGAGTTCTAGTTCGGTAGGTCTGAGAAGGTAACGAAGTCTAAAATGATATTTTTGCATCGGCCTCCTTCTGAGGACAAAGTTTCAGGTTTCGGTAGCTTAGGCGGGCCTGGTTTTGACTCATTATCTATCGAAAGCCGGGCTTTCAGCTGTTTATGGTGTAAAAAGACAGAACACTCCAATCATCGAAAATGGAAAAGTTACAGCATAAAGTGGAGAGACGGTTTTCGGTGGCTTGGGTGAACATGACGGTGTTCATTAGCCACTGACAGATCAAACATTTTCCTCAGCTCGAGGGGCAAAGTCGAAATATTCCCTAGCTGCCGAAAGGAAAAAGTTATACCCGCTTTCATGAAGCCATTTCTGGGGCTTGAGCAAACACAACGGTGTTCATTATCCACCGAAAACTAGGCATACTTCCTGCAGCTTGCCGTCAACTGGGTTGGGTTGGCTTCGGCCGCCGAAAACAGAAGGCATTAGCGAAAATCATTTTCCGGCGGCATAGCAGGTTTCAAGACAAGTTGTCGGCTGCCGAAAGGGAAGTCACATCAATTGATAGACATGTCAAATCGAGGGTTCGGGGTCATGGTGCAGGGAACCCATCATAGTTTAAGCCACCGAAAGGGTCATTTCAGCAAAATTCTGATGCACCCCGAGAGCAGTCCAGACGCCACCGCCATACTTCTGACCAGACAGACCTCTTTCCAATCCACTTAACTACTTTTCTCAATTTCTATTCCACTGCCGCAATCATATCTCAGCCACCATCATTTCACCCTCATGATTACCCACCTTTGCATACCCTCAGAGTTAGCTCCCAGAAGGCCACACCACCTTCCCATTTTCGCCCCCACCGTGTTAATTGAGCCCATTTTTCCCTGTTCCCTGTCGCTCTCTCAGTCCGGGTTTGAGCAACAAGCGCCACCAAGCAGGTCATCAATGCCGAAAGGGGGAGGAGCAGTTTTGAGAAAGGATTTAAGTGACACCTGCTACCTGGAGGCACACCCCGAGGTAGGTCAGTTTTCAAAAATGTTGGTTGCTATAACTTCTGTAAAAAACTTCAGGGCTCTCACCAACAGGTAGCTGTAGCTTTCGCCCTCACATATGACGGAGAAAAGGCAGTAATCAGCAAGGAAGAGTTCCATGTGGACGAGGCCTTCATTGCCCAGGTAACAGAATTGCCCACGACTGGAGAGAGATGGTTTAAGACCATGATTAAGAAGGATTTTGAGTTTAAATTGTATCTAAAACCGGAGCACAGGAGTCAGGTTTGGAAGAAGGACATCCCTATGTCATACCTGGAGGACAATTGGCAGCTATTATTGAAATCCATCCTGGCCTATATAACCTGTGAGGGCAGGTATAACCGGGTATTAATCTATCACTTCAAATTGTTGGATCATTTCACAGGCAAAACCCTCTAAATCTCCCTTTCTACCTCCACAAGAGCCTCACCAAGTAAAGGCTCAGCCCTCCAAAATTGCAGGGAGGCTATTCCACCATGGTCTGATCAAATTGTTGGTCTTTGAATTATTGCAGAGAAAGGGCATGAAATGGACTTTCTTTCTTTTCTGGAGTGGGCTCGAAACCGAATTACAGCCATAAGGTGGAAAGAAATCCTCAAACCCCAGAAGTGGAAAACAGAGAAGGAGGGCTCTTCCCCCAAATTCAGTTAAACCCCTTTCCTCAGCTCCACCGGCGAAGAAAACCAAAAGGAAGTTGACATTTGATGACAGGGTTGAGGATGAGGGGATGGTTTCAGAAGAAATTCCTTCGAGAAGTGAAAATCCTTTGAACCTCCCTTGCACTGATTCTGAAGAGGAGGGGGAGTTGCAGAGAGCAGAAGAAGAATTTGATGAGGTGAAAATAGAACAGGTGCCCCAGGCATAAGTCCCAGCCCTGATGGAGAAGGAGAGTGACTGTGTAAATTTGTCCCTATCTGCCTTTATGGAAGAGCAAGGCTTGGATTGTGTAAATTTACCCTCCCCTACACCCGTGGAGGAGAAGAGTCAGCAAGTGGCAGACAGGCCAACCCAAAAGGCGAAGATTTCAACTTCACAGAGAATCAACTGGCTCCTTCAGCAAGCTTATGAACACGAGTTCCTCCAGAAGGTTATTAAAGAGAAAAACGAAAGGCTGACAGAGAGGTACAACGAGCTTTACACATCCTTTCATGGATTGACCAAGAAACATGGCAAGATGAGGGGTAGAAACATAAGGATTGTCAGGGAAAACATCCGATTGAGGAGAAGGGTCGAAGTTTTAGAAGGCAAGGAAGGAGCCCAAAGTCCCCAGCCTATGGCACATTCAAACCTGGAGACCTTAGTTGTTGCCGCGATTGACTTGGAAAATCCTCTGACCTCGGCCCAGGAGGAAGAAACATCCAGGTAACATGAGGATGTAAACACAGTTTTGACATTTCTTTTTGCAGTTGAATCTTACTTGGTTTTCGGTGGCATGGGCGAACACCGGAACTATCCATTAGCTGCCGAATCCCATTCTGGTTGCTTATGGTATGCAAGCAAAGTCCTCCCAAATACCGAAAAGGAGATAAGGTTTTCCAGCACCCTAAAGCATTTCGGTGGTTTAGGCGAAGGGTTATTATGATTCATTTATCACCGAACGTTAGCCTTTTGGTTGCTTGTCACCTTCAAACTCAGTTTTGTTAGCTGCCGAAAACTAAAATAAACGCACGATTATATCAGCAGGCAGCAAACCTTTTTGGTATGGTTCCTTGCACCTTGAAGACGTTTTCCAGAAGGTTGACAGGAATTCAAGTGTACCGCGATCACCTCTATTCCCAGACTGGGAGCACTGGAAGATTCGACAACAAAATATTCTCGCCTATTTTTGGAAAACACCCATACAGGTTTCTACAGAATGGCATTTTCACACCTGCCCCAGCTCCAAGATGCTCGTCTCAAACTGCCAAGCGTGGTGTCACTTACAAAGAGCAGTTACTTTGATCATGATGCGTTGTTGCATCTATCATTTGTTGTTTTCAGTTGTTATTTTTAGAATATTCGATCCATCTGTTTGGAATCTAAAAAACTGTGTAATGGCTATAAAGCCAAAGACTGAAGTAGAATACAGGTTCGATTTTGGGAGATTTTCACACATTTGTAAACTCAGACATTTTATGTAATAGCAGTAAAACTAGTTTCTTTCGTTATTAACCATTCAGTTTTCCATCTTCTTTCTGCTCTGCACTTGTGTTTGAATGTTACATTCACGCTGTTATGTTTGGTTACATTTGATGACTATCATCTTATCATTGTACTCACAAGCTTAACTCTGCAAGTGTTCTGTGACTATTATAATCTGCCATTCATATATAGGTTTTGTGTATGATTCTGTTGATATGATAGTTATTTCTCCATGCAATCACTTATTTTTAAAACATCTGAATGCTAGTGGTTAATAGCCTCGTCTATCTGAGTGCATTAGATATGTTTTGAGTGAAAAAGAGTGTTTGAATCGTCTAACTTGATCCACCCCGTTTTACATTATTCATATTTTGGTCAAGTTACCAGGCTCTTTCGACTGCAACCTAGAAAGACCCCTAGAGTGATAACAGAGGCTGAGCTATGTCCCCCTCTTCCACTTTCGAATTCTCTATCTTCTGAGGCATAGGATCCATATCACACCAAACAACAACATCAGCATTCCTTATTATCTTCTCCTGTCTCTAGGAGAAATGAGCAAGAAAGTAGTTTAAGGAAAAGCAGATGCGTTAGCCCACCATGGGCTAATCAAATTGATAATTCAGGAAGAGTTAACAGTATAGGTTCTAGAACTTTAATGGGAGGAGTTTGTGGTAATATCAACCGAGTATGTACAGAGAATGAAGGGTAAACCTATTGTCGGCATACCCCTAGCTTCTGGGCCAAAAGACAAGACCACTTCTACATCAGGAGCTAAGAGAAAAATCGACCTGGACAACATGGCCGATACCCTGATGAAAATTAAGCATTCAAGATATGGATCTCGCCAAAAGGAATCAGGGGTTTCCAATAGAAAGAAAGGGTCAAAGCGAAGAAGCAAAAGGTTCACACAGCCACCCAAAATCAAGCATGCAAAGGAGGTCGAAAGGGGGCCCAACCCCATAATTCAAAATCTGTCTGATGATGATGACCTCGAGATAGAGCAGGAGGATCCAACATCACCAGAAGATTCAACTACACCTGAAGAGCATACTGCACCAGGAGAACAGAATGCATAAGAAGAACAAGGTGACTTCCAATGGGACCCTACTGATCAACATGAAAATCCTGGAGTCACTGACCAGCTCGGTGAGGCATGGGAAGAACTAGAAAAACTCAGAGGGGATTTGGTAGCATATAAAATTGAAGCAAGGACACAGAGAAGCTAGCCAACTTCTCCACTGTTTGTGCACTAAAAGACCCAGATTTCGAAAATGTAGTACGCAGGGGAGTTAAAACGGGTTGAACAACAAAATTCAGCACTACAGGAGAAATTGGTCCAAGCACAAGAAGAGTGAGATTAAAAGGATCAGAAGATTCTCCAGCTGGAGGACATCTTGGCTACCACTACTAAAATCTATGATGGACTACTAGGACTCAGACCACCCTCAGAGATCTATACAGTTTATTTACAAGAGAAGTGGGGCAAATTCCAACTCCAAAGGTTAAAGCGGGGGCTCCCGTTAGAAATAAAAACCCAAAGAGAATTTGTGGACACATCTCTACACTCCACAGAGTTGGAGAAGGATTTGCTTTATGAATTTTTCTTACACAACTTCGTAGTTCCAAGCTCGCCCAACTGGTCGCCAAATCCCTACATGAGCGATTTCCAATTGAGGGCACTGTGTTCATGGATGAATAACGAGATTGAGAGGCAACAAGATGCCTATCTTTACCGTGCAAAGAAGTGGAAAAATCCACTATGGATCAGAGCAGAGGCGACTCACCCTGAGAGAATAATTCAGGACCACAGGAACCTCACCATTGATGAGGAGCTAATCCCTAGTCTCCTTGAAAAGCAACAGGAGGCCGTGGCACACTTTGATGTTACTCTCCAATGCACATACAGAGAGGTTTATGAGGCCATTGGTGAAAGATGGGGTAGGGTAGAAAATGATCTAAAGAGGAAGGAACCTCACTCCCCTCTCATACTAGAAGCTGCTCTCGTCAAAGCTAAGCTATACAAAGAATCCTTGATCAAGAATAAGCTCAACTGGATTGGAATGAAGCTAAATCTTCCATTTTTCCTTCCTCTAATTATTAAAGAGTAGATTAATGAGGAAGAAGAGAAGAGAGCATGGGCTAGGGATGACCAGAGCATGGGTTACTACAGCCAAGCAGGGGCTCCCAGAATGGTCGCATGGGACATCAGAGAAGTTATCAAAGAGTCGAGTGTGTCACCCAAGGATGGGTGAATCCTTCAAGCATGGGGGAGATGATGAACCCGAATTATAGGTATCCTATAGCCTTTTTGCCACAGTAAAGCACAAGATATGATGAAGGAAATACACCTGTTTTGTGGGAAAATGTATTTACTTTGATTATTTAATAAGGATGTTTAGAGATTATTCTTTTTATGATAAAAGCATTTTTCTATGTGCTAACCCTAGAATGAGCAGGCATAAACATGGCATGAAGGTCTTGAGGTATCAACAAGAGTCAAAGCTCGAGACTACAGATGAAAAAGGGGCTCAACGCTCATCTCTCCCTAAATTCTAGAGAATCCCTAATTAAGAGGATCGACATTTATGATCATAGACTAGGTTATAATTAGAGACATATATATATGGACCTCTCGGGTAGCGAGGGGGTCCTGTTGCTATTTTGTAGAATCAATCATTTATGCATTTTTGTACTGCGAAGACAGCTTGTGTTAAAGACTTTCCTGAACCATGAAGTTACTATTTTAATAAGAAGACTGATGTTACTTTCAAGCCTACGTTTATAAGTTTTCCATACTCCTGAGTATGGGTTGGGAAGGCCGCCTCCAACACATAAGTCAGGAGCTTTACTTTGTTTTTAGGTATTTTCCATTTATGCCGTGAATCGATTTACTTCCTATCGTATATAAAGATACTTTGATGGCATTCGAATAATATGGTTTTATTTTAGTTAAAAGATTATTTTGGTTCAGCATATTTTTTGTAGTTGATCAACGCTCATTCCATAGTTTGGTAGAATGCATTCCGTAGTCCTGTAGCTACATTCTGCACAAGCATATTTTGACATCTGTTTTCATGCATTCTTATATTAGTTTTAAAACAATGATTCAAATCTAGGAGCTCATGCATATTTCCTTTATCAGAGTTAGATCATAGAGGTTAATTACTTTTAGTTCTTTGGTTTAATTAATGATCATCACTTGTAGTGTTTAATCCGAATAGATAAGATTGGTTAATTCTCAGCATTAGATATTTCTGTTCTGGATTTGGTTTTTAGCATTTAAGTTGTTAGATTAGACTTTCAATATTCAGCACTCGATTTTCAGTATTCACTTCTTAGATTAAAATCTCAACTTCCAACATATTAATTCTAGACTAAAGCTTATCAAGGTTTTACATTTCAATTCTTAGTATAGATTTACAGTTTTCAGCATTTAACTTCTTAGCATGGGAATTTGTCGTTCATAGATTTACAATATTTTTAGCTCACCTTCTTCTTGATTAGATAAACCTTTAAAATCTATACCAACACCCCAAACATGACGAAGACTATCCTCTAGAGCACATATAGTGTTAGCACCTCTGAAGTTTGAACGTCCCCTGGTCGATAATTAAAGTATGCTCCTGGTCTAGCTTCCCTAATTAGGCATCCATTCCTGGAGACCACCAATAAAATTTGAGCAATGCAAATGTTGGTTTTCTAGAAAGAGCAGCAACTACAATGTTCATCTTACCCTTCTTATATTCAATATCAAAGTCAAATTCTTGGACCTTTGTTACCCACTTATTCTTCCTATCATTCAGCTCCTTTTGGGTTAAGAAGTGCCTCAAATTGTTGTGATCAGTATTGATAATGAAATTACACCCCACCAAATACTGTCCAAACTTGACTAGCGCATGCATGATGGATAACATCTCTTTGTCATAGAATGGATATAATATTTCATGGGGCTGCAATTTTCTTCTCTCAAAGGCCAAGGGGTTCTTATTTTGCATCAAGACTGCTCCAATTCCATTCCCTGAAGCATCATACTCAAGAACAAAAGGTTGAGAAAAATATGGAAGTGCAAGAACAATACAACTGCTCATTACCTCCTTCATTCTATTGAATACTTGCTCAGATTATTCTGACCAATGGAAAGCTCCTTTCTTAGTGAGGTCTGTCAAAGGAGATGTTAACTTGGAAAATACTTTGACAAACTTCCGGTAGTAGGTACATAGCCCAATAAAACCTCCCAATTCACTGATATTTTGATCCAGGTGGATATCAGTGGCGGCCCACCTATTCCAACTGGCTCAAAACAATCTTCTGGCAATTTTGGTAAATTACTATTTTTAGCAGTTTTTCGGGTCTTGAACTTCTGGAGTCGTTTTGAGGCCCTAAACGACATTTTTTGGCGATTTGGGGGACCAAATGGTTGCCAATGGAATACATTTGGGCCCATTCGAAAGTTGTAAATCTTGAATAGACCTTTCTAACGGGCTACTGAGCGCCCCAAACGGAGATCGTATGCAAGAGGTATGACCCCGGGAAGTTGACTGTTCAACTAACCACCTTGGGGCCGCAAACTTTATGACGGTTCATCTTCTAGGGTTAGGTTTTTGGATGTTTGGGATTCTTTCCCTCATGCTTATGATAAATAGGCCCTTCCGGCCTCTCTTTGTATTCATCTTGGCATGAATGAGCATAGCGGCCACACCTCTTCTCAGAGATATCTACCACCATTCTAGCTATTGTATTTTACAGTCTGTTCTTTTTCAGCTATTTAATAGAATATGTGTTTACTGTATCACTGTGTTATTTGCAATATATCTCTGTATATGATTCTCCATATGCTATCTTTTGTTTCGTTCCCACATAAATTTGGATCAGTGGTATCAGAGCGGTCTGCTCTTTGATTGTTTCTCGGTGCATGTACCCGACGAGGTCAGGATACATAGAGTTGGGTCTCGAACTAGTTTCACTTGGGGAAGACCACTCTCGCCGCCCCAAACGGCCTCCCATGGCGGAAGAAAAGAGAGACGACGGAGCAGTAGATCCTATCAAGTTGTTACTCGAGGAAGCCCTCGCGCGACAGAGGAACGAGATGATGGATAATTTCACCGAGATCCTTCGACGCATGCCAACAGCGACAAATGCACCCTCAACGAGCAGCCATTTCGGAGATACGACTCCCTTCAAGGTACAAGTTAGTTTTGATATTCCTTTATTTGAAGGCCAAATCGATGCCAATGCACTAGATAAATGGTTGAATCTACTAGAAGGGTATTTCTCTGTCCACAATTTTTTCGACAGGGAAAAGATCATCTTTGCACTCCTCAAGGCCATCCCCCATGTCAAAAATTGGTGGGAAACTTATTGTGAGCAAAACTCATCAGACGAGTCTGGATTGTTTGAATATTCCAATCCCACTTGGGCCTCTTTTATAGATGCCGTCAAGGAACAATATTACCCTGTTGGAAACTATGACGACCATTACACAAAATGGACCATTCTGCACCAAGAGAGGGACCAAATGGTGTCGGAGTACACCAACAAATTCCATACCTTGCGCACAAAGCTGGGTATCAAGGACTCCGAGTGACACCTAGTACTGAAATATCGTAGTGGCCTACACCGGTACATACGAACAGAGATGGATTTCCTGGAAATCACTTCACTCGGATCCGCCTATCGATATGCTGTCAAAATCGAGCAGAAATTTCAGCAAAAGAACAAGCGTGACTTTGGACCTGCACAGAAGTAGGGCAAGGGAAACTCTGGCTCGCAGAACACGGGGCAGGGAAAGGACAACCAGTCGCAACCAAAAGCGAAGAAGGGTAACGAAAAGACGAAGAAGGACATCGGGAAGTGGTGCGAGTTCCACAAAATCCCCTGGCACAACACTGATGAATGTTGCTCAAAACAGTCATTGGTGGCTGAGATCAAAGCTTCAGAATCAGATCCCAATTCCGATTCTGAATCAGAACCTAATTTCATAGTTGCGCAAAAAGTGAAGCAGATCATTGATGCAGAACCCAGTGCCGTTGTTTCCACCACACAGATTTAACCAGAGGAACCCGAAGAGTCCGAGGCAGAGGAGCGCATTTTCCACTCACAGATGTGGGTGAAGGGAATTCCCCTACACTTTGTTGTGGATAGCAGCAGCCAGAAGAACCTGATCTCAACATAAGTCATCAAGAGATTGGATCTACCAATAACACCACACGCACAACCATACACCATTGGATGGCTAAGCCAAAAATGAGGGATCCGCGTCAGAAACCAATGTCGCCTACCATATGGCATCAAGCCCTTCAAAGATGAGGTATTGTGTGATGTGGCCCCACTTGAAGTATGTGATGTTCTTTTAGGACAACCATATATGTGGAAGCGTCATGCTGTATATGAATCACGACCTCGCAGTGTCATTGTCACTTTGGGAGGACAACTCTATCGAATACCAGAGATAGTTGCACCTACCCCAAACGAGCAGGGAAGGAAGATAATCTCCCACACTGGGAAATTTTCCCTATTCTCAATGTCCACTAAAGGAGAACATCAGATCGCAGAGACATCCACAACCTCTGCCCATCATCCCTCTACTCAGCAGAGACAAGAAAAACAAAAGTTCAATGCAACATCACCTATTCGAGTTCCTTTGCAGTGCAAGGCCACGCATTCAAGGTGCTCCCCCAAAAAGAAACCATCAACACCAATGCAAAATACCACAACAACCAAAACTGTTGAATAGCTCCAGCGCAGCCAACAACAATAATTACAACCCTCTGAAGATTTCAAAGAAAGGCAACCTTCTGCTTCAGCAAATGCCGCACCAAGAGCTCAACTCGACACACAGCTCGACATATGATAAGGGATTTAACTCAATGGAGACCATTGCTTCCTAAGGAGGGAGGATTGATCCAGGTGGATATCGGTGGTGGCCCACCTCTTCCAACTGGCTCAAAACAGTCTTCTGGCAATTTTGGTAAATTACTATTTTTAGTAGTTTTTCGGGTCTTGAACTTCCGGAGCCGTTTTGAGGCCCTAAACGACATTTTTTGGTGATTTGGGGGACCAAATGGTTTCCCATGGCATACTTTTTGGCCCAATCCAAAGTTGTAAATCTCGAATAGACCTTTCCAACGGGCTACCGAGCGCCTCAAATAGAGATCGTATGCAAGAGTTATGACCCCGGGAAGTTGACTATTCAACTAACCACCTTGGGGCCGCAAACTTTATGACGGTTCATCTTCTAGGGTTAGGTTTTTGGATGTTTGGGATTCTTTCCCTCATGCTTATGATAAATAGGCCCTTTCGGCCTCTCTTTGTATTCATCTTGGCATGAATGAGCATAGCGGCCACACCTCTTCTCAGAGATAGCTACCACCATTCTAGCCATTGTATTTTACAGTCTGTTCTATTTCAGCTATTTAATAGAATATGTGTTTACTGTATCACTGTGTTATTTGCAATATATCTCTGTATATGATTCTGTATATGCTATCTTTTGTTTCGTTCCCACATAAATCTGGATCATATTTTTATGACTTGTCCAATCTAAAATAGCTTGGATCTTTTCCATGTGTACCTTAACTCCATCCTTCCCAATCACATGACCGAGATACAAAATCTCAGTCATTCCGAACTTACACTTGGATAGCTTTGCATAGAAAGATTGATCTGCCAAGATTGTTAGTACAATATCCAAATGATGCAAATGCTCTTCCCAAGTTCTACTATAGATCAAAATATCATCAAAGAAAACAAGTACAAACTTATGGATCTTCCTGCTAAACATTTTGTTCATGCACGATTGAAAAGTTGCAGGTGCATTGGTTAGGCCAAAAGGCATAACCAGAAACTCAAAGTTCCCATGGTGACACCGAAAACCTGTCTTCTGGATGTCTTCTTCTCGCATACTAATCTGATGGTAACCAGATCGAAGATCAATCTTTGAAAAGTACTTATCCCCATGGAGATCATCCATAAGCTCATCAATCCTTTGAATAGGATATATGTTCTTGATAATCTTCTTGTTGAGAGCTATGTATTCTATGCACATCCTCATGGTCCCATGTTTCTTCTTCACAAGGACTACCAATGAGGAAAAATGACTTGAAATTGGTCTGATGAATCCCAAGTCAAGCAGTTCCTTGATGGTTCACTCTATATCATCCTTGAATATTTTTGGGTGCTTGTATGGATGTACTTTTATAGGTGAGATGCATATCTCCAACTCAATTCTATGCTCCACTCTTCTATCAGGTGGCCTACCACGAGGAAGGTCCCCAAACACCTTCTTATGATTTTGGAGCAACTTCTGAATGTCTGTTGGATATTGGGCTACTTCCAGTGAGGTACCCTTTGTGGTGATTAGGCATTCTGCATCCCATTCAATGTCTCCATGCCTTAGTATGGATCTCATACTATGTGCACTTACCACTTGTTTTGGGTAGGGGTTGATCCCTCTCAACACTACCTCCTTTCCATCTTCTCCCTTGAAGATCATTTCAGGAACTTGGTGGTCTATTGAATGCTCCCCAATAGAATACAACCATTGTACTCCCAAAACCATGTTAGTTTCAGCCACATCCACAACATAAAAGTTATATGTAATGGTATGTTCTCCTATAGAAATCTGCAATTTAGGAATCCATCTACACTAGTTCATAGAATGATTACCTGGAATGATAACAGTGGAGCCTCCAAATTTTTCAGTATGTGGATTCCTCCTTTCAACCAGAGTTGAATCAATGAAGTTATGTGTTTCTCCTCCATCCACTAACACAGTGACCGATTGTCCTTGAACCACTCCTTTGAACCTGAGTGTATGGAAGCGAGACACCCCTGAAAGTAATGCAATCTTGATCATCTCAAGAGTAGGTTCTTCTTATACAATGTCCTAGGACACTTCTGCATCTGCTGTGGACTCTTCTTCTTCTTCCCCAGCTTCGCTGTCTGAGAAAAATTCAATGTATTGTGATTTTCCTTAGCACATATATGTCTTCGAACCCATGGCTCCTGACTAGTGAAGCACAACTTCCTTATTCTCAATTCATCTTGGTCCTTTGAATAGTTATCCTTTCAAAAATTTCCAGAAGGACTCTTCATGGGTGGTCTTTGATTCTTGAATTGAGTAGGACCAACAGTCCTAGGAGGAAATATGGTCCTCAGAATAGAGCCTTGCAATTCTTTGGTTCGACTTAGTGCATCTTGCAAGGTAGAGGGTCTATAGGCCTTCACCAAACCTTTCAAAGGTTGTGATAACCCTTCAATGAACAAAATGATCATTCTAGATTCTAAAATATAAGAGACCATCACAACTAGTTTTTGAAAATCAGAGATATAGGCTTCAGGAGTTCCAGTATGCTTCACATGCACTAGTTCCCTAAAGGTGATCCCAGGATATCTTCTTTCAAATATATCATCCAACCTTCTTGTGAACTCTTCATAAGTGGTCACTTGATCATTCCCAAGAGTTTTTAGGCCATGAAACCACCAGTCATTTGCTTCTCTGTACAAGTGTAGAGTTGCCATCTTGATGGCATCTCTCTCAGCCATTGGATTCAACTAAAAATATGTATCAAGCTTCTGAATCCAAGAGTTAGTAGTACATTTTTGTGAACCATAAAAATAAGGTAAATAAATCTTACCAATAGAATTTCTTAGCTCTTAGTTCTAGTTTGCATCTGGAAGCCTCCTCTTGGGTTGTTATTGTACTGTAGATCATAGAAGTCTTTGAATGGAAAATCACTTCTACACTCTTCATTCAATGTAAGGTACTCAACATATTTGTCCTCCCATGAAGCAAGACCTCCATTTCGAAACTTTGGTTCCTCTCTTTGTTCTTCAGTAAAATTGGGCATAGTAGGCCTGGAGTGATCTTGAGATTCCATCTTGAATTCATCAGGGAGATTATGAGGCCCATTTCTTGAGAAAATATGGCCACTATTGACCTTCCTTTCGCCATGTGGGGTACCATTGTTGTTCTCCTCTCCGTTCTTACTTCCTAGCTGCTGACCTAAGAACTCTCTGATCTCTTTCCCAGATTGAAAAATATTGTGATAGATGTCTTGCAATACTTTCATCATGATTTGAACAAAGTGTTTGAAATCATCTTTGTCTTCATTTTAAGACATGTCTGGCTCTCCTTGTAGTTTCCCTTTAGTAGAATTTATTTCTTCTCCCTCTTATCCTTCTGAAAAAGGATCCTTCTTCTTAGAATATGAGTATCTTCTTGGACTCATAGAAATAATTTAAGATCAATTTCATAGGACCATGATCTGATACCACTGTAACGTACCAACAAGGGATGATGATACACTAACTCTAACTCCTACTAGACTCAACTAAAAACAATGAATTCAAAGACTAGTTTTACTGGAGATTGGAAAGATCAATACTTTGGATGGAAGGAAGACTTTGATGGATGATATTACCTTTTCAAAAAGAATGGGGACCATTGATTGTTTGAAATCAACAAGGCTGAAATCTACTACAATGCTCTTGGGCACCCCAACATATGCAAACTAGTACCTCAACTGTACAATGAATGGAAGCTATGGATGAAGGTTTATGACTCAAGGAGGACAATAAACATGAAATATAAGTCAATACAGAGTCATATTTATCTCCATAAAGTTTTATTAAGTTCTGAGAAAGATTCACAAAGATACAAGAAAAGTGGCATTTCAGGAATGCACAACTAGTTAATTTCAGGAACTCCCAGACAAGAAATGAAGGCTCACAAATTTATTATCTCAAACATGGATTAATTCATTTAAAACATTAAATAACATAAGGAACACAAATCAAATCATTTGTATCTATACTCATTAATTTATTAAAGATAGTATGAAAACTAGTCAAATTCCATGCAAATCTAGAAGGAGTGTAGAAAACTCAGAATATTTCAGACTTCTGTAATATTAAAATTTATGAATGATATAATAGGTTCATAATGACTATAATTAAATCATATATGAGCCAAGATTATTCTCAAAATATTACAAAAACTCCTCTCCTCTCAACACAACAATCTATCACCGGAAATCAACAAGAAGCTTGGAGATTCAAACCATATACCTCATGATAATTTTATGAAATTCAAACCAAAATTGGATAAGATATAGGACCTGCAATAAAAATCAATTTTAATGTTTGAATACCATCATCCTCTCATAGGAAGTAGGGGCACATCACCTAGCTTGGACTAGGGGCACATCTTCCAAGTCTCCTAGGCACAATTGCTCTCAGACCAATACTCAAACTGACAAAAGATGTGAATGGGTTGCACAATGGTTTATTTATAGAGAGAGGATGACTTGAGGATCAAGTATCCTTAGCTAATGCACCCTCATGAGTGGATAAGGAAAGATATATTTCCTTCCTTTTCCTCTTTTGCTCTTCTTTCCTCATTTTTCCTTTTATGTTTGCTTTTCCACTTTCTGCTTTGGATTTTTTTTTTTTTTTTTGGCTTTTCTGATTTATCCTGCTTTTCTGGACTTTCCTGCTTTTTTAATTTATCCTACTTTATGCTTTTGTGCTACTTTCTGCTTTTTGCTATTTTTCCCAAGTTTTTGCTGCTTTTCTGATTTGCTCCATCTTTCTTTCCTTTTTCCTGATTTTCTATATTTGGGTGCTTTCTTCTTAACTTCTTATTCAAGTAATCTCCAATTCAACCTCATCCACTAATTTGCTCTAGTGGAGCATTATCCTCATTTATTTATGATAAAATTATTAAATGCATGAAAAACACTTATTCCAAGTGCATAATAAACTTTATATAAAAATTAATTCACACTCCTAATTAATTAAATGCCTGGAATTCAAAATTAACCCTATAGTAACTGAAGTTGCCTCCTCAACCAAAGGGATTGGTTGGGTTAGGAACTTGATCCAATGTTCATTGTTTTGGGGACATGACACAATATTTGTCCATTTAACAGATAGGTCTTTGATTGACCTTCTAGTGTTTGTAATCGAAAAGTGTTGGGGCTAAGTTTTGTTGAAATGATGAATTGCCCTAGCCATAGGCTCTGAAATTTCATGTGTCTCCTTTCTCTTCATGGTACTTGTACCATTTTAATACCAAGTATCCTACCTTGAAATTCCTATTAGAAGAGGACCTATTTTCAAACCATTATTTAACAATGTGTTGATGTTGATCAAATTTATGTTTGGCTTTAGCCATTTCTTCTTCCAGTTTAAGCAGGGTGTTAATTATGCTTTCAATGGAAGAACACTTAGTTTCTTGGACTATCGAGGACAACTATAATGAAGGTAACAAAAAATTTATGGGGAATATTGTTTCTTTCCCATAAGTAAGATAGAAGGGGGAATTACCTAAGGCTTCCTAGGGATTAACTCTATCATCCCACAGTGCATTAAACAATGTTGTATGCCAGTTCCTATGGTGGTCCACTACTGTTCTTTTTAGGATTTTAATGAGATTTTTATTTGTGGATTCAACAAGTCCATTACCTAGAGGGTAATATCTTGTTGAATATTTGAGTTTAATACCTTTGTCTAATGCAAAAGTAGTCAAATCTAGAGAAGAAAAATATGAAGCATTGTAAAAAACAAGTGTTTCAGGAATACCAAAACGAGTAGTAATTTGAGATTCAAGGAATGATATCACCTGATTGCTGTTAATTGTGTGGTGTGGAACTATATAAACCCATCTTGTAAAGTAACATATGTTTGTTATGATGTATTTTTGTTGAAGTGAAGAGGGTGGATTAATTAGGCCAACTACGTCTAATCCCCATTGTTTAAAATGGGTGTCAACGGAGATGCATTGCAAGGGAAAAGCACCTTTTTCTTATTCTGCCAGCAGTATTTTGACAAATTTCACATTTTCAGGCCAAGGCATGTGCATATTTAAACAAGGTCAACTAGTAATAACCATCCCTCAACACTTTGTCTGATGTAGTATCACCTCCAAAATGGCCTCCAACAGGCTCAATGTGTAATTCCGTTAATACTTTTTCAACATCTTGGTGTTCCAAACAACGCAATAAAACCCCATCAAATTTTTTTATGAGCAACATTCTGTTAATAAGATGAAAAAGGGCATATTTCAACCTTAATGCTCTCCTTTTCCTCGCATCTAAGTGTTGTAGAGAAGTACCATGCAACATAAAAAAAATTATGTCAACGTATCATGAATCAATATCGTTTTGAACAAAAAAAGTTTCATTTTGAGTAAGAGAGTAATCAATTTCTAAACAAAAATCAACATGTGGTGTATTGATATGCTTAAAAGCTGGTTTGTAAAGAGCTTGACCTTTTACAATTTGAGCTAGTTTTATCTCAAGGTCATATTCCTATAGTGTTGTCATCCAATGGAAACGCTTTTCACCCAACTCTTTTTTGACCAACACATTCCTAACTGCTGTATAGGGAACAATTATCTTAGTTTTTTATTTCAACAGGTAAGGCCTATAGTGTTTTACATCTTTAAAGACTGCAAAGGCTTTCTTATCTACAACTGCGTAATTTAATTCAACACCTTTAAAGGCAGAACTCATAAAAGAAATTGGAATTTCATCATTTTGATTGTTTTAATGAGTTAAAACAACAATGAAAGAATTATCATATGATAAAGTATACATAGTGAAATCTTTCATAAAATTTGGATTCATGAGAGCATGTGCTTCAAATATAGCTTATCTGATTTAAGGAAAGCTAATTCCTTTTCCTGTTGATCCCATTTAAAAACATATTCCTTTTTAATTAATTTATGCAGTGGTATTACAATCTTAGAAAAGCTAGGAATGAATATCCTAACAAATTTTATTTTTCCTAAAAATGATTGCATGCCTTTTTTAGAAATAGGATGGGAAAGATTAGAAATGGCTTGCGTTCATTCGGGATTAATCATCATCCCATTTTTGGAGATTATAAATCCAAGCAATTTATCCTTAGTTACAACGAAAATAAACTTTTGAGGATTGAGATATATACCGTGTTTTCTGCAATGTTCAAATACAGCTCTCAAATGAGACAAATAGTTTGATATTTTAGCAAAAAATACAGTAACATCGTCTAAATAAATGACAATTGAATTCTTTATCAAACCATGGAAAGTAATATCCATTTATCTCTAGAAGGTTTCCCTAGCATTTATTAACTCAAATCAAATCTTCTTATATGCATAGGTTCCCCATGGAATTCTAAAAGTGGTTTTCAATTGATCTGTAGGTGAAACCGACATTTGGTTGTAACCTGAGAAACCATCCAATAAGGATAACATCTCAGTACCATAAACTCGTTGTAAGATCTGCTCCAGGGTGGGACCATATAGTTTTCTTTGTTAGATGCTCTATTTAGATTGTGAAAATCAACATAAAGTCAAATTTCCCCATTTTTCTTCATAATTGAGACCAAATTGGATATCCATTGGTGTTCCAAATAGGAAATATTATCTTTGCAGTAAAATTTTATTTAATTCATTCTTAACAATAGGTTCAAGATTTGGATGGTTCTTTTTTATTTTTTGTTGAAATGGTTTTTCTTGTGGTTTCATGGGAATAAAATGCTGCATGATATTAGGATTGCAATCCTTCAAATTATCATCATATGTCCAAGTGAATATGTCTTTGTATTCCTTGAACAACTTGATGAATGCAGATATTTCTTGTTTAGTACCATTTGTTCCTATATTGATGTTCTGGGGGTTTGTTTCAGTTCCTAAGTTGATAGTCTTGTATTGCATAGAGGAATTGTTCATTTTACAGTTTACAACCCTTTTGAATTTATCATGAAGATCATAGAAACTCTCTAATCTAGCAACATGTTTTGGGGTAGAGTTTACCAAATTGAATGAATCTTCCACTAATTGTTTTTCATGTATTAATGAAAAGTCTCATAGATCTTTGTTGTGGGTAATCTCATTTATTGGTGAATCTCAGAATGTATCCTCCATGTGCAGAAAGTTAATGATCTATTGGTCATCGTCAAATACATGTTAATTAGTGATGTTATCGGGGATATATGATCTAAAAATAAATTCAATGGAAAATGCATTAGCAAAAAATTGTTTAGTAGGTATTAATCTAGAAGTTACATTAGCTAACAAAACAACTTCTTTATTCCAAGATCTAGGAATTGAACTAACATTAAAAGATAAGAAATGAGACATTAGATTCCACACCTTTGCTTGATAGATCTTTAAATAAGTAGAAATGTAGTGGATAAAATTCCGTACATGCTTAACTATGATCTTCAATTCCCCAAATACTATTAGCAATTTTACATTAAGATAAATGGCCTTATTGAGTCCCTAAATCAAAGCTTCATACTCTGCAATGTTATTCATGCACTCAAATTCTAGTATGCATGAAATAAACATCTTGTTACCTTTAGGATTGAGCAGTAGGAAACCGACACCGTCTCCTTCCTTGGATCAGATCCATCAAAGTACAAATACCAACATTCATTATTTACACTATTTACATCAATTATAGAGAAATATGGTGTAACCACCTTAGTACAAAATACAAGTTCAAATTGATGTTTTGAATCTACAAAAGGTGAAATTTCAGCCGTAAAGTTTCCAAAATATTTGTCCATACCATAATTAGCCAAAGGAAAGTCCACACATAAAACCGGTTCATTTGGATCGTTCAATTCCATGACTGTGTTTCATGTAACACTCCTTATTGACCCTAATTTTGTTGGGTTTTCCATTTTGAAGTAGCGAAAGGTGGGACCAATATGTGGAAAAGTATCCATTTATATTTTGTGACCAGTCACTACTTAAAAAAACCATGTAGAATTCTATTTTATCAACAACTATGATATCTATAACTTGATGCACTCTAGGGTCAGAAGCGAGCCTAATAAAAACATCTTTGAGATCCCCCACAATCTTGACATTAGTGTGATCGATTTGCAAAACCTTGGTTTGAGATGGCCTAATATATGCATTAATTTTCTTGCAAATAGATGCATGCCATTTGATCATGCCCCACTATTGACCATACAATTATGTATGTTTCTGTTGAAAATTTCAAAGGTTAACAAAAAGGGTGGAACATTAGATTTTTTTCCTTGCGAGGAGGATTTGTTTTAGACTTCTTTTTGTTGTTTTGAATAGGTGTTTTAGACTTACCAAAATTGGTCGTATCCTAATTTGGAACAACCACTTTTCCACTCCTGTTTTCAGCCAAGTATTTTAGAATTTTATGCTGAATTAAAGGGGATTTTAGCAACTCATAAAAATAGATATTATCTTTCATCCTCTTAATATCTTCTATGGGATCATATTCCAAATCTGAAACATACAAATATTTACAAGTTTTATATTTCTTTTTAATATCTGGAGCAACATTCTTAATTTGAGTGGAAGTGGAGGGATTTATATTATCGGGCAGACCTTTACTGTGAGTGTTGTAAGGGTGCTGATTTGCTAAAATGGATTTGAAATCATCCTCAAACATATCTGTTGTCAGATCTAAAAAATGACCCATAATAGGGGGGTTTTATTTTCATCATCATCCGAATTTTATACCCTATCATGTTCTGTTTGATCATATTCCTCTTTTTTCCCATCAACATATTGTTCAACCCCTGTAATAAGAACCTGAAGAATATTTTGCAGTTCTTCAAGGTTTGATCCTTCACTAGGATGGATTTGTTTGGTAGGAAAATTATGGAATGGCTTCCTAAAAGGGTGTCTAAAATAACCTCTATTGGAAGTTCCTTCACCTGATTTTCTCTTAATGTTCATAACCTCACTAGTAATTTCTGTAGGGCCTTTTTCAAACTATCATTATCAATATCTCCTTGATATTTCTTAATTGTAGGAGGTTTAGGAAGATTTTCAAGCCTCTTCTTGGATGTAGAAGCTTGATTAGTTTCAACATTATGGTTATCCTTTAGATTGAACATGTCTTTCTCAGTTACGATAGCTTCATCGAAGGCATCCTAAAGAGTTGTTTTCCAGGATCTATTCACCCACATAGAATTAGTGAGAGGGAGAGCCTTGGCATATGTGACATCCCTACTGTGCAATGATCTCAAATTCACCTAATTTCGAATCTAGGAATGATACACACAAACTGTTCCAAAAGCTTCCAAATATTTTCAAATGGTGCAATGATGGAATTAGGAGGACACGGGACAATCTAATGCAACCTTTAGACACCCAAACATCTCCTATAAACATTCATGGTCTGCAATTTCCAAGGAGAGAATAATTGGGACAAAACTAGTCAATTGGATTGGTGGAAATCCCCCCTAGGTTAGCCACTATTTGTCCTTTCCTAATTTTCAATATGAGACTTAGATCTGTTAAAGGACATCAATGAAAAAAAAATTGAAGCATTATATCAGGTTTTATGGTTGGATAGGTCTCCCAAAAGACAATAGCTTCTAAAGCATACAAATTATGTGAAAATGGTAGACAAGGGATCATGAATTTATGTCATGAACTATAGTAAGAATTTAGGGGTATGCATACAATATTTTTCCATCCATTTAAATTCCATATGCATCTTAAATAATAGGAAATACCTCCATAAAATTTTGACATCAAACTGATAAAAATCATTCAACAATCACCATGAGAATACAATGAGGGAAATAATTCGAATATCAATGTTACTTACAAAAATATTACATGAAGTGCTTAGTGTTTCAAGATATGGATATAATGATCTATCCATTAAAGTGTTATGCATCCATTAACATGTTCATAAGGTCTAAATAAAATCCTTCCATTAACTATATGTAACAAGGAGTGCGCTATCACACTTTACATGAACATTGAGAGGAAGATAGGAGAATGAGAGTAGAGAAGGAAGAGTGAATATGAACTCGAACTTAGATGGGGGTTGAAACTACATCAAAAAATATCCATGAATCTCTGTTGAGAGGTATCAATGGACCCTCCATCAACCAACTTGGATAGGCGTCTTGCACCCTCAAAATTGGTTCTAAGGCAGGTAGGATGAACATTCACTTTGCAAGGACAAGCTAATCTCTCCAAATGTCTGAAATGATAAATGATCAAAAGCTGCTCTCCTTTATCCTCCTCATCTTTTATTAACCTCCAATGGCCTCCATATCTCGAATTCCCTCCAAGATTCTTCTCCCAACTCGAGTTAGGGAGAGATTCTCATGAATGACACTTGTCCATCTCTTTCTAGCATTCCTCTTCCGTCAATTCGAATGGGGGAATCTTGGATGCCATAAATCCCCTTTTGCAGACTTTTGTTGGATATTTTTATCACTGACATGTTATTTGTGTCATATCTCATCAATCAGGTCTGAAATTTTTCATATGTCTCATAGAATCTTGATCATTGTTTTCATAGATATTAGGGAATCTAGCTCCAAGTGTCACAATTCTTCTATGATGCTTCTTCCTCTTCCATGGGAGTTACTCTTCCACTCGAATTCGACCTTCCTAGATTCATGCCATGAATAATTCCTCTCCAAATCCTCCAAGAACGTTATACTCCACCTTGGATTCAAATGGGTGAGAGAAGGATGCCATGTGTAATGGAGAATCTAGCCATGTGTGTGTCCCACACCACCTATGCGCCCTCATGACCAAATGCCACCTTATTAGCCCCTTTAACGTGTATTTTCCAATATAAGGTTCATTTGGGGTCTTATAGCTCTCTTATTCCAATTTTAAATGTTTCCACCCCGACCTAGGGAACTAGTATATTGGTGGATATTTTTCCTTCTTGGGATTTTTTTGGATGGGGACATTACAGTTCTACCCATCCAATATTGCTTGTCCCCAATCAATTCCAAATTTGGATGCTACAAAATTTGTTCCTCTTCCCATGTGGCATCCTCACTTGGAAAATATTTCCATTGTACCAAATATTCTCTTATGGTTTTGCTCCTCAATTTCCTTTCCCTTGCTTTCAAACTTTTTTATGGAATGAGTATGAGTTGTCCTTCATCATCTAATGGAGGAAGTGTTTCCGAAATATAAATTTTCTTCCCAGTCACCTTCTTAATGCATGAAACATGAAACACATTATGGATTTTTATGCCTTCCGGAAGTTCTACTTCATAAGCTACCTCCCCAACCTTTCAAATTATCTTATATGGACCATAAAACCTTGGCTTAAGATTTATGGTCCTCTTCCTTTTAAGGTAGTTTGTTTATATGGTTGCAACCTCTTCTATTTGGCCATGAGTTTGTGGATGATATCTTGTGCTAGGATTCAATTGTGTTCCCACCAACTTGAAGAGTTCTTTCCAAAAGGCACTCATAAATCTTTTATCCCTGTCACTAACAATGTTTTTGGGAAGTCAATGCAATCTGAAAACATCTATAAAGAATATCTCAGCTACTTGTGAAATAGTAAAAGATGAGGCAATACCAAATAAATGATCAAATTTGGAGAGTCTATCCACCACAACAAAAATACAATCCTTACCAAGAGCCTTGGGAAAACCTGTGATAAAATACATGGAGATGCTTTCCCACTTTTTTTTTTGGAATAGGAAATGATTGTAAGAGACCAGCAAGATGGGTGTGCTCAACTTTGTTTTGCTGACATAAAGAAACCACGATGGCCTGCTAAAGGAGAATCATGAGCTACATTCAATATTTTTTGCTTCAAATTCGAACCATGAACTAAGTATATTTGATCTTTATAGTAGATTAGTCCATTCAATACTTTGTACCTATCATCTCCCTTGGCCCCATCTAACCATTCAAAATAAAATCTATCTTTGGCATACTCTACTATTAGCACATCTTTCCAATCTTTTGAAATGTTCATAAGGGAAAGTGAGGGTCTCCTAGACAATGCATCTGCTACAACAGTATTCTTCCCTTTAACATATTCAATGTCAAAATCAAAGGATTGAATATTAATCACCCAATTTTGTTTCATTTCATTGAGATATTTTTGTGTAAGGAAATGCTTTAAACTGTTATGATTAAAATGACCAATTTTTCACTTTTTTCCCTATTTCGACCTTTGACTAGTTTTGATGTCTAGGTCTCCAAATTGACCCAAATGCTCCCAAATATTCTTTGAGGGTATATGAATGATATTAAGACTTGAATATGATGTTCATGGATGATTTATGACCCTCCAAATACTTCTGCAAACTTGTTTAATATTATGGACAAAGTATGGAATTTAACTAGCAATTTGAGGATCGAATCCCCCTAGGGTAAGTACTGAAAATGGATAACCATGTGACTCCAAACCCACTCGAAATTATGAAAAGAGGTAGGGGATGTATAAGGGAAGTTATCTAGGTCTCATGTGCACCATTTATCAGTTATTAAGTATTTTCTAATCTTCTCCCAAATAGAAGCAAAAATCACTAGTTCGACCCTTGGGGAAATGGCACCAAATCTCTTCCAAATGCAAATAAACTAAGTAAAATGAATTCAAAAGCTTAAGTGCTGAACATGAAACTTGTAATATCATAAATGGAATTCCATTCATCATAAATATATCAGAGAAACATTCTTTCATTCGAAATCATCAGCATTACAATGGCATACATCAATATAATGGGGAAATGGCCATTGTTTGCTCATTAATAATCACTTTTGCATGCAACCACTTGGTATTTAGACCTGAGAATTTATGAATATGAATAAAATAGTATATTAATATTATTACAATCATAAATGAATCACTAGAAGCTCTCCCAAAGAGTACAATATCTCACCAAAAGTGCCCTCCCTCAAGGAGCAAGAATATGCAATGAAAACTGGAAATGGTTGAGTGAATGAGCTGCAATAGAAGAATCCACGAGATGCCCTGTAGCTTACACCTGAAAATAAAGACTCCATTAAAGCTCCATGAAATACCTGAATGGCCTCTCCAAACACCAACTTGGATGGGAGTCTTTCACCCTCGAAATTGGCTAAGGCAAGAAACTAGTCATCCACTAGCTGTCTCTCTAGACAAATGCAATTTTATCAAATGATCAAAAGCCCTTATCTTGGTTGATCCCTATATTTT
Organism: Larix kaempferi; assembly: GCA_027924585.1. NCBI lineage: Eukaryota > Viridiplantae > Streptophyta > Pinopsida > Pinales > Pinaceae > Larix > Larix kaempferi. The sequence continues at coordinate 592,315 of BSBM01000458.1, read as the reverse complement.
ATAAAAATAATTAGCCTTCTAAGGTTACTAATCCATCCACAAACTCAAGCCAATTCAAATTAGGGTGTGTGCTCAATATTTTCCATGTGCCCTCCCTTCCCTAGCCTTCCATCTTCCCCCAATTCGAGTAGGGACCCATTGAGCTTCCCCAACTCACATGAGTGCCTTCTTGGATGCTATATTTAGTCCTGAAATGTCATAATGGTCATATTTCAGCCTTCAGGTCTGCAATATGTCATAAATGTCATAGCATCTTCATCATTGGTGTCATAGATATCATAAATGTTAGGTAATCTAGCCCGAGTGTCTAAGAAGCTCCCATTTGACTCTTCCTCTCCCATGTAAGTTACATTTCCTTCCAAATTAGACCTATGATGCATATGGAAAAGTGTTTTAGCATTCTAACTCATCCAAGAACATTAGGCTTGCCATGGATTCGAAACTGCAAGAGGAGGATGCCATGTGGCACAAAAATTCTAGCTTATGTGGTCCCCATAATCTCCATGTGTCTCCATGCTCCATTTCCACTTCAATTTTCTCTTGTATTTATTTAATTAGCTCCATCATTAAATATTTATTCCATTCTAATGTATGAACATCATTTATTAGATCCCTTATTAAAATTCCAAATGTATCCATCCAACCTAGGGAACTAGTAGGATTGATGGAATTGTCTTGCTATGCAATTATTTGAATGGGGACATTACAGTCCTCCCCACCCAAGATTGCTTGCCCTCAAGAAATCTAAATTTATCATGCTGCAAACTTTTTCCTCCTCTATTAGGTGGCCTTCCATGAGGAATGTCTCCCAAAACTTTTCCATTCCGGTGTTTCATGCCGTGGGAAGAAATTACCTGATTTGGATAGGTGTGCTGCCCTCTCACAATCCTTAGTATTCCTTTCGAATCTTGAAATTTCATCTCAAGACTTTGATAGATTACTGTATGCTCCCCTATAGAGTATAGCCATTGCACTCCCAAAACCACATTAGTATCAGCAACATCAACCACATAAAATCTATCAACAAAAGTATAATTACCTATGGTGACTTGCAGCTGTGGAACCCATGTTTTGCACTCCATTGTGTTGTGACCAGGAATGAAAACTGTGAAGCCATCGAATGGTTCAATAGGTATCTTCCTTATCTCCACCTCCTTATCTCCACCATGTATGCATCAATGAAGTTATGTGTGGCTCCTCCATCTACCAAAACTGAATCTCTTTGTCCTAGCACCACACCCTTGCATCGAATAGTGTGATAATGAAGCACTTCTGAAAGTACTGCCATTCTTACTTTAGTGGGTGAGGGATGATTTACCTCTTGTTTCCCTTATTTTTCTATAGTATATCCCTCTTCTTGGACTTAATTAGGTTCTTCTTCCTCCATACCCCCTTCATACCCATCATCACAAAATACTTCAATGAATTGCGCATTTCCCTTAGCACATTTATGTCCTGGTGCCCATGGTTGGAAGCATGAGTAACACAATTTCTTCCTTCTGAGATCTTCCCTGCTTAGTTCCTCTTTCTTATCCTTTCCACATTCATCTTCTTTCCATGGCTTCTTTTCAGATCTGAATTGGGGAGGTAAGTTGGGATTGGGAGGAAACCTTGTTTTAGGAAGCACATTTTGGAGATCCCTAGTCAAGCTCATAGCATCTCTTAATGTAGTTGGTTTGTGGCATTTAACTAAACCTTTTAAGGGTTCAGCCAAAACTTTAGTAAACATAAATACTAATCTTACTATAGATATATCAAACACCTTGACTGATAATTTTTGAAATTCCATCATATACTCAGCATGAGTTCCGACTTGCTTCAATTGGGCTAGTTCCTTGAAAGGAAATTCTGGATATTTTTCCTCAAATCTCTCCAATACCCTGTCAACAAATTCTCCATAGGTTTTAACCTGATCATGTCCCAAAGTTTTCATACCATGGAACAACCATTCATTGGCATCTCCTTATAAATGCAAAATGGCCATTTTTAATGCATCGTCTTCCACCATAGGATTCAGCTGAAAATACACATCTAATTTTTGCACCCAAGTGTTAGTAGAACTTTGAGAGGAACCATCAAAAGTAGGGAGTGGCACTTTACCAATGACACAATTTAATTCTTTGTTTTGCTAAAGATATGTATTATCTTCCTTCTTTTTGAGTTTTTTGGCAAAAGTAAAGTACTGATCAAATGGTATACTTTTCTTACAATCTTCATCCAGTTTATCCCATTCTTTCGCTAGTGTATCAAGCTCAAATTGAATGTTAGGCTCTTCTTTGGGTATAATAAATTTTGGTGCAGTAGGCCTTGGTGTGCTTTGAAATTCATTTGGTCTATTATGGGGTCCTGTGCTTGAAAAACTATGCTCACCCATTGTCTTCTTTTCTTCTGATTGGGAACTACTGCTACCTCCTATTATCCCTTTGATTCCAAGTTGGCTAGCCATCAATTCGAATCCCTTCATCATATGTTTGATGATGTCTATAATACCCATTGAAAGTTCATCAAAAAATGGTTTTATGACTACAACAAATTCCTCCTTATTTTCTAAGTTTCCCCTTTCATCCCTAGTCATGATTTCTTCAAAAATTTGCTCTTCTTCTCCTACTACTTCCTCTTCAACAAAAACCTCTTCAACTATAGGTTCTGAGGGTGGTGGATTATTTGTTTGGATCCTTTTCAAGACCATCAGTTGCCAAGACCATGCTCTGATATCACTTGTAATGCTCTTTTTAAGAAATTTTATTAAAATAACAAAATTTTCACTTTTTTCCCTATTTCGACCTTCAACAGATGATCGCGGACCAACCCATAGACTGTCCAATCATCCATGTATACCTATAAAAACTTATGAATGAAATATTTGAATATAGCAACGACAACCCGCGAAAATATCGCAAGTGCATTCTTCAAGCCGAACGGCATCATGGTGTACTGAAAGCAGCCCCATTCGATAAAAAAGTTGTCTTATGGCGGTCTTCTTTGGAAATGCGAATCTGATGGTAGCTAGGGAAACCATCTATTAAAGAGTACATCTCCTGGCCACCCACACCTTCGAGAACTTCGTCGGTAAACGGGGTTGGGAACGGATAGTGCAAACAAGCATCATTTAGCTTCTTGAGGTCAACGCAAATGCGCACCTCGCCAGTCTTCTTATCTTGTACCCCCAAAGGACTAATCCATTCCAACTCCTCGACTGGTTCAATGATACCGGAGTCCAACATGCTATCCAATTCTACCTTGACCCTCTCCTTATGTCGCAGATTCAATCGATAGGGTTGTTGCCGAATCGGTTTATCATATGGTTTTAATGGAATCTTCATTTCTCCTAAGTCACCCAGGATCCCCTTCATGTCGAAAAACATTGTCGGAAATACATCCTGAAACTCATGGAGCATATCAGTTACCTTCCTTATTATCTCATCATCCCAGTAATCCCCAACATTTGCGAACTTCGGAGTGTCCTCTATCCCAATGTTAATCTTGCGTATTTTCAGTGGCTGACTGATAGGATCGCTTGGCGCATTAGGTGGTAACACAGCATGACTTCCTTCTGATTCTGGGATATTCACATTCCGCGGGTCATCACCATCTTCTGGCCCACCACTAATATTGAAGCATTCCATGAGAGACTGCATCTGGCAGTGCGTATGCGGATCCACAGGATAGGCCACCGGGACAACCTGCAAAATTACATCACGGATGAGCTGTAATGCGTTATTGAACTTTGGATCGGCATCCACAAAACTGAATGTATGCGTAAAACACATGGTGAGATCCAGCCAAGAAATTTCCACTCGCAACTCAGCTGCATTATACCATGATCGTGCCATCTCATCCAATGTATGGATAAAAGCATGGACCCACTCATCTTTTGGTCACGATACCCATAACCGCTGACACTCCATCAAATGACCACCAGGGTCGTCCCTACCATCATACTTCCCAGTGTGGTAGACCTCGGTATCGCCAAAGCATACCATCATCAATCTTCTGCATTTCGACCATCCATCAATGGATGCCTTCTGTGTTGCCCACCAGTGTGCTGGAGCAGCCTTCTATGCTTCGTTCAACGCCAGCAATTGCTGAGGTTTGGAAACTCTTTCTTCGAACTACGTCAGAAAGTCAGATAAGCCAGGAAGCCCTTCATATGTTGGTAGTGTAACCGTTTCAGTTACGATATGGCATAATGATTGTGTGACCAACCCGCACTTATGGAACGATACCTCGTGCAAGCGGTTCTGCCAATATTCTAGCGCAACATCAGAGTCGGAAGATACAGAGCTATCACTGTGCCATCCCAACTCGCCATTGGCAGTCGGATGGATATAATCTTTAGAAATATTGAATGCATGGTCCCATCCGCTGAGATCGTCGTCCTTCACTGGCATTATGTAGCGGTGTCCTTCAGCCGGATCCAACGGGGCGATAACTCTGAGATCGCAAATTTCAAAAGTCATCATCCGTCACTTGAAGTTGATTACAACTCCACTATCATTAGCCCATCCAATCCACAGTAATACTGGATAAGAGCTTCCGCCCTCGACTACTTCTATTACATCAAAGTCGACATATGTTTTCATTCCCTCAATGTCCACCACCATTCATGGAACTCTCCCAATTGGTGTTACTTTAGAGTGATTAGCTAATCGGAGTTGTACAGGAGACTAGCTTAATGGGGGGCTCCCCATCTTCTGCCAATCTTGCTTGGTCAAGATGTTGACATCCAAACCAAGGTCCAAAATAACCGAATCAACATCGTAGTCGCCAATTTGAATATTCATCCGCATCTCCTTACTCGTATTTTATCGTTGCAGGGAATTAACCACGAGCTCTTGTCAATCCTGGGCCGGTCATCGCAACAAGGCTTCAATCGCAACAAGAGCGTCGAGATCTCTTGCCGGGGACAAACAATGTTCCAAAAATGCTCGAAGTGTGCTAGACCATTGTGATGGGCCGGCCTCCGAAGTAGCATCAAAAGTAGAGTGCATGTCATACACAATAGATTTACCTCGGTCATTTTCTAGTGCACATCGTGCTTGAAGAAACGTCTCCCGCTCCTCATCAATTTCAAATGATACCTTCTTTTGTCCGGCTAACCTAATCATTGAGCTGAACGCTCCAGTTGTCCTTCCTCCGCGAGTGACCACGGAAACAAAAGCATCTTGCAGTATTCGCTCTGTAGAAATTGTCACGATGTTCGCACCCTAGGTCTGGTTCAGCGGCGGATTCCCGGGTGGGTTCACATTCTGATTCTGATTCTGCCACATATTCTGATTCTGCATTGGTTGCTGCACTTGGTTCTAGGAAGGATGTTGTGCCTGGGGCTGGGTCTGCAACTGGGTATTATTTCCTGCTTGCCATCACACAATCAACTATGGACAATTCTCAATCGTGTGATCATTAACAAAACAGAATGTACACTGGCTCTGCAGTAGTGGACAATCTCGCTGGTAGTGTCCCCATACCGCATAGTTATAGCATTGAATAGGTCCACGACCACCTGGTCCTTCGTATACCCTTCTCCTTAACATCGCGTACACCAGACATCTTTGCGCTTCTCCTTTCCCTTGTTCAAATCTTGCAGTTGTATAGTTAAGTTAGCGAGCTGTGTTTGTATCTGCGACATCCCGGCTGCTTATTCTCCAATCGGAAATGCCTCCAATCGCATTGCAATCTCCAGAGCTTCACTGGGTGTCGAGATGTTTTGTTGCATCAATGGTAGCCGAATATGTGGTAGCAGTGCCGCGATGAACCATTCTTTATGTTGGACGGTGCTCCTATCAAAACTAACCTTTTCCATTAGTGTCTTGAATCGCTAGTCGAAATCCCATACCGTCTCATTTGGATACTACTTAATTTCTTTCAGTTCCGTAATATATTGAGCCTCAAACTTGGGATTTCTAAATTTGACAATCAGCCCATCCCGAATCTCATCCAACGACTTCTCTGGGGCTCCTGTAGGGACTAGAACAAACTTCATAAACCAATCTAATGCACGACCTCGCAGAGTCGTTGCTAACTGTCCTTTTTTAGAAGCATCATCGGTGATCTGTTTTATGGTCCAGACGACTTCACACAAAAACCAATACTGTTCTAGTTTGTCTGTTCCACTCCCGTGAAACAACGGTAACTTAGCATCATATCCCACCATTCTTGGCTTCCTTCCTCCTTTTGATGTACTACTACCAATTAACTTATGTGGGATTGACGAACTTGGCGATGTCGAAGTGGTATTTCTTGCTATCTGACAAATAGTGAGCAGAGGTGTGGGTACGTTGGTGTTGGGGTTTGGTCCTACCTCTATCCTGGGCATAGCCTAGTTGTCCTTATCAGGACTGTGAGGTCGCTTCGTCCCCTGTGGTCTTCCTTCAAGGTCTTGTAGTTCGACCGCAACAGGACCTTCTCCTGTCCTCTGCCTCTTTTCCTGTCGGAACCTCGCTCCTCCCCTCGTAAGACCACTTTCTTCCTCGGCTTCACTCATAGTATCATCATGACCTACACCTCTATACCCCTTAACATTCCATGTACCTCCCCCCAACTGTCGCAATACCCATGGCCTCCACCCACTAGGCTGTCTACTGATCAAGATGCATCTTCAATATACCCTTTTCGCAAATAAGCATCTTGATCAATAGTTGAAGTGACAGTAAAAACCTACCCTGAGGTTCACGGAAAAAATATCTTTCAGCTTCAGTATAGGACTTCTGAGTATCAACCACGAACTTTGTGATATAGCCCTCTAGGATGCTATTGAACCACACTTCGACAGCCCGCGATGCTTTATTATCAACTTCCTGCAGTTCCTGAATCAATTCGGGGGTCCAAATCGTTGGTTCACCACCTTGGAAGTTCTTCTTTTGGAAGGTCAACTTTTTCAACCATTCGAACAATAGAACTAGGAACTCACAGAAGAACCATTCGTGCGGACCGTCGTGAATGTATTTATATCTACCCACTATTCTACTGTCAGTCGAGTGTTCCGACTTTCCTCTTCAACGAATTCCTGCAACTTCTAACCAAACCATTCTTGGATCTCTGGTTTCGTCGAGTGCCACAACATATCCTCCTTTTACTTCATACACGGTCCCGGCAATGGAACTATTTTTTGACTCAAGCCCATTCAATAGTGGTTCTCATCACTATCGACACCAACGCACCAAGATCTCCCTAAGCACCGGCCCGGATAGGTTTGACCCTGCCCAGCAACACCTGTAGAGAAAATGAGGTCTCACCCGAGGCGATCAAGGGAGAGTGGATGGAACCATGTTTCCACCAAATGAAGGAGGGTGTTGTGGCATTTGCTTACTTAACTCATTTATCACAATATATAAAATAGATCTTATGAATTCAAGATTAATATCAATAGCATTCTGTAATAGAATCATTCATTGCAACATGATAGATATAACTTACAAGGTTAACTGCAGCAAGAATTCATCACATTAGGCATTAATACAAAAGATACACAGGGAATTTCACCAAAATAGTTCCGTCATGTCATATTACTCAAGAAAAACCCTGATAAAATATCTCGACAAAACCAAATCTCATAACATACGCAAAAACCATATCTCCAAGATCTATCTCTCTTTTTCTTTTATTGCCTCTCCTTCTCAACCTACAACTTCTTGTCTATATAAAGGCTTCTTCCTTTACAATGCTTGTCCACTTACTAACAACTTTCTAACTGATGCCTAGACAATTGACCCAAAATCTAACTAACATGGTCCAAATTACCCAAAAACCCACCTACTGCGGTACAATCGACTCAAATTTACATCTCATATGGTCCAATGACCCAAAAACCCGCCTACTGCAATACAATCAACTCAAAAAATACATAAAGATGTCTATTCTTATGCCTTCCGCGACCTCTTCTGACGTGTCACAACATTGGCAATGCTACGACTCTTCCTTACCAAACCGCTTGCCAACACTTTTCATTGCCCTTCTTCGCTTGTGGTTGGGACTGGTTGTCCTTTCCCTGCCCCGTGTTCTGCAAGCCAAAGTCTCCCTTGCCCTGCTTCTACGTAGGTCCGAAGTCACGCTTGTTCTTTTGCTGAAATTTTTGCTCAATTTTGACAGCATATCGATAGGCGGATCTGAGTGAAGAGATTTCTAGGAAATACATCTCTATTCGTATGTACCGGTGTAGGCCACTTCGATATTTCAGTACTATGTGTCGCTCGGATTCCTTGATACCTAGCTTTGTGAGTAAGGTATGAAACTTGTTGGTGTACTCCGACACCGTTTGGTCCCTCTCTTGGTGCAGAACGACCAATTTTGTGTACTGGTCATCATAGTTTCCAACGGTGAAATATTGTTCATTGATGGCATCTATAAAAGAGGCCCAAGTGGGATTGGAATATTCAAACAATCCAGACTCATCTGATGAGTTTTGCTCACAATAAGTTTTCCACCAATTTTTGACATGGGGGACAACCTTGAGGAGCACAAAGACGATCTTTTCCCTGTTGAAAAAATTGTGGACAGAGAAATACCCTTCTAGTAAATTCAACCATTTATCTATGGCATTGGCATCGATCTGGCCTTCAAATAAAGGGATATCAAAGTTAACTTTTACCTTGAAGGGAGTCGCATCTCCGAAATGGATGCTTGTCGAAGGTGTATTTGTTGCCGTCGGCATGCATCGAAGGATCTGGGCAAAATTATCCATCATCTCGTTCCTCTGTCGCGCGAGGGCTTCCTCGAACAACAGCTTGATAGGATCAAATGCTCCGTTGTCTCTCTTTTCTTCCACCATGGGAGGCCCTTTGGGGCAGAGAGAGTGGTCTTCCCTAAGTGAAACTAGTTCGAGACCCAACTCTCTGTATCCTGACCTCGTCGGGGACATGCACCGAGAAACAATCAAAGAGCAGACCACTCTGATACCACTGATCAGGATTTATGCAGGAATGAAATAAGATAGCATATACAGAATCACATACCCAGATATATGGAAAGAAACACAGCGATACGATAAACATATATTTTATTAAATAGCGGAAATAGAACAGACTGTAAAATACAATAGCTGGAGTGGTGGTAGCTATCTCTAAGAAGAGATGTAGCTGTTATGCTCATTTGTGCCAAGATGAATACAAAGAGATGCCGAAAGTCCTATTTATCATAAGCATGAGGGAAAGAATCCCAAACATCCAAAAACCTAACCCTAGAAGATGAACTGTCATAAAGTTTGCGGCCCCAAGGTGGTTAGTTGAACAGTCAACTTCCCGGGGTCATAACTTTTGCATACGATCTTCATTTGGGGTGCTCGATAGCCCATTGGAAAGGGTTATCCGAGATTTACAACTTTCGAATGGGGCCAAATGCATGTCTGTGGCAATGTTTTGGCATCAGAAATCGCCAAAAAAAGGTCGTTTACGTCCTCAAAACGGCCCCAAAATTTTAGGACCCGAAAAAACGCTAAAAATCATAATTTGCCAAAATTGTCAGAAGACTATTTTGAGCCAGTAGGAAGAGGTGGGCCCCCACTGAACTGTGTGTCAAGTTGAGCTCCTACTGTAACGTTCGCTAAAGCGAAAAGGTTGTCTTTCTTTGAAATCTTCAAAGGGTTGTAATTGTTGTTGTTGGATGCGCTGGAGCTGTTCAACAGTTTTGGTTGTTGTGGTATCCTTGGTCTGCACTGGTGTGGATGGTTTCTTTTTAGAGGAGCACCTTGAATGCATGGCCTTGCACTGCAGAGGTACTCAAATAGGCGATGCTGCACTGAACTTTTGTTTTTCTCGTTTTTGCTGAGTAGAGGGATAATGGGCAAAGGTTGTGGATGTCTCTGCGATCTGATGTTCTCCTTTAGTGGACATTGTGAATAGGGAAAATTTCTCAGTGTGGGAGATTATCTTCCTGCCCTGCTTGGTTGGGGTAGGTGAAACTGTCTCAGGTATCCGATAGAGTTGTCCTCCCAAGGTGACAATGACACTGGGGGGTCGTGATTCATATACAGCATGACACTTCCACATTTATGGTTGTCCTAAAAGAACATCACATACGTCAAGTGGGGCCACATCACACAACACCTCATATTTGAAGGGGTTTATGCCATATGGTAGGTGACATTGATGACTGACGCGGATCCCTCATCCACTAGGATTTTTGGACCAAAAATCCGACAGCCAGAAAGTCAGATTTTCTACATATTGTGGTCGACTATCTGACATTCTCAGTATTTTTTTAATGTCAGTCCAATTTCGGATTAAAACCGACGTCTTGGTTTTCGTCGATTATTTGACCCCATTGGACATCGGATAACTGAGTCCAGTCATAACTGAAAATGTCTTAGATCCGACCTCCTTTTTCTGTCAGATCTATGGCATACTTGTCGATTTTATTTACTACTGTCGTCGGCGAACCAACTCCACTCAAAACTGATAATGGCTAAGCACCGATGTGAACCTATGTTTTATGAAGAGGCAGTCAAAGAAGATCATTGGGTAAAATCTATGGACGAAGAGATAGATTCCATTGAGAGAAATGGTACATGGGATCTAGTTGACCTGCCAAAAAATAAGAAACCCATTGGTGTGAAGTGGGTATATAAGACCAAACTCAATGAAAAATGTGAGATTGATAGGTAGAAGGCAAGGTTAGTAGCAAAAGGTTTCTCGTAGCAACCAGGAATTGATTTTGGAGAAAATTTTGCACCAGTGGCAAGATTGGACACAATAAGAGCAGTCCTAGCAATAACAACCCATAACAGATGGAAAGTGTATCAGATCCAGAAGTCAAGTTGGCGTTTTTGAATGGAATTCTTGAAGAAGAAATTTATGTGGAGCATCTACACGGGTATGAAATCAAAGAACATGAAGAGAAATTTTACAAGTTGAAGAAATCTCTCTATGGGCTCAAACAAGCTCCAAGAGCTTGTTATAGCAAAATTGATTATTATCTAGTCAAAAATGGTTTTAGCAGAAGCAGCAGCGAACCAACACTTTACACAAAGGTAAATCAACAAGGATAGATTTTGATAGCTTGTTTATATGTTGATAATATGATTTTTACAGGTGACCTATCAGTACATGAGTTCAAGGAAGCTATGAAGAAAGAGTTCAAGATGACATACCTTGGATTAATGAAGTTCTTTCTTGGCTTAGAAGTAGAACAATCAGAAAAAGGTATATTTTGTTGATGTATTTGTAACTTTGGAATGTATTTCACATAGTACTCCTATAGAAATGGCATTATTCCTCTATATGGAAGTGTCGTCATTTGTATTGACAAGTGTCGCAACTTGCATGTGATGGGTTATGAGACCACGAAGTGTGGGGTCAGCCCTGATTAGAGTTATCATGGGTTACTATACTCTCCTAGAGAAGTCGGCCCTGCTAGTTTATTAGGCAAGTCAAGTGAAGTATAAACAGAGTGCGGGAGGCACTCTATTTGATCATTCACTTTCTCACTCATACACTCATTAGAGAGTAGCACACTTGTGGAGGAGCAGGAGAAGCTTCTAGGAGAACTATCTCTTGTACCTGGGTTGTATCATTGCTCTATCTATCTGTGAGGAAGTTATTGGGGTTTTTCACCTTATTGGTTTTCCCCAAGGAAACTCTGTGTGTCTATTGTCTCTTGTGATTGCTTCTTGTGATTGATATGTTGTACATGTTATTCTCTCAGATAAGATCCTAGATCATATTGAATTGATGCTTAAAATCTAACATGTTATCAGAGCTAACCTGAGAAGAAGACACTGTGCAGTTGCAAAAGCTAGGGTTTCTTGTTTTTTGGGTTTCTCTCCACAGATCTTGAAATGTAGGAGGCTAGATTGAATCTCCTCAGCAAGGCACATCTTTCTATCGAAACATAATTCAATTCTGAGCATTTTCAGATTTTGACCTAATAATTAGGGTTTCCACAAAAAGTGGAATTTCTGAAATCTGAGACCATGGCTGGAAGCTCCTTGGAAAAATCGAATTTTAGAGCTTTGGATCGAACTTGTTGGTTTGGTGAAGCTCCAAGAAACTCAAACCCTAATTCAGGGTCCTCCCAAGTGAATCCAAAAATCCAAAAGGCAATTTCGAGGGGTGAAACTTTGCAGTTTTCAAATTTTGAGTATACCACCTTGATCAGCTCATCAAGGTGCATCTTTCTATCCTTTCAGAAGTTTAAAATTCAAAGCTTGATTTTTTAGGGTTTCTCTAACAAACCCTAATCCAGTACCAGATCCAATTTTCAGCAAATCAAGTGATAAGACCTAAATCTTTTCTATTTCCATTTGCAGTACTCTTTAAGAAGTCTCACCACACCAAGCTTGAGGATAAGCTTGAAGGGGCTGATAACTTCCGAGCATGGAAGTATAGGATTGGGTTAATCCTGGAAGAAAATGAGTTGCACACTTACATAAGTGAAGAGGTCCCTATCTCAGAGGGAGATGAGGCTAAGGCCTTACAAAAGAAGAACTTGGTCAAGGAAAAGAGGATCATTGTTGATTCTATCAAAGATCATCTCATACCACATGTGTCATCTCTGAAGACACCTAAGGAGATGTTTGATTCCTTGACCAAGCTATTTGAAGGAAAGAACATAAATCAGAAGATGACCTTGAGGAATCAATTGAAGAATATCAAGATCCAGAATGCAGAGACTATGCAGTCTTATTTCTCAAGGGTCTCCTAGATAAAAGAACAACTTGAAGCTGTGGGAGAAGATATAGAGAATGGATAAGTGGTAATGAGCACTCTTAATGGCCTTCCTAGGTCATGGGATTCCTTCATCCAAGGAATTTGTGTTAGGAAGAAACTTATCTCATTCAGTAGGCTGTGGGAAGAATGCTCACAGGAAGAAGCTCGAATTGTAGCTCGAGAAGAGAAGATGTGAAATGAAGACCAAGCTCTCACAGCACACTCCAAGAGAAATGATGACAAGAAGACTCACCACCATGATAAGAAAGGAAGACATCACCATCAAAAGGGTGATTTCAAATCTCGAAGAAGCATGTCCTATGTCCATTGCTATACATGTGATGAGAAGGGACACTACTCCTTGAAAGGCAATTCTGGATATTTTTCCTCAAATCTCTCCAATACCCTGTCAACAAATTCTCCATAGGTTTTAACCTGATCATGTCCCAAAGTTTTCATACCATGGAACAACCATTCATTGGCATCTCCTTATAAATGCAAAATGGCCATTTTTAATGCATCGTCTTCCACCATAGGATTCAGCTGAAAATACACATCTAATTTTTGCACCCAAGTGTTAGTAGAACTTTGAGAGGAACCATCAAAAGTAGGGAGTGGCACTTTACCAATGACACAATTTAATTCTTTGTTTTGCTAAAGATATGTATTATCTTCCTTCTTTTTGAGTTTTTTGGCAAAAGTAAAGTACTGATCAAATGGTATACTTTTCTTACAATCTTCATCCAGTTTATCCCATTCTTTCGCCAGTGTATCAAGCTCAAATTGAATGTTAGGCTCTTCTTTGGGTATAATAAATTTTGGTGCAGTAGGCCTTGGTGTGCTTTGAAATTCATTTGGTCTATTATGGGGTCCTGTGCTTGAAAAAATATGCTCACCCATTGTCTTCTTTTCTTCTGATTGGGAACTACTGCTACCTCCTATTATCCCTTTGCTTCCAAGTTGGCTAGCCATCAATTCGAATCCCTTCATCATATGTTTGATGATGTCTATAATACCCATTGAAAGTTCATCAAAAAATGGTTTTATGACTACAACAAATTCCTCCTTATTTTCTAAGTTTCCCCTTTCATCCCTAGTCATGATTTCTTCAAAAATTTGCTCTTCTTCTCCTACTACTTCCTCTTCAACAAAAACCTCTTCAACTATAGGTTCTGAGGGTGGTGGATTATTTGTTTGGATCCTTTTCAAGACCATCAGTTGCCAAGACCATGCTCTGATATCACTTGTAATGTTCCTTTTAAGAAATTTTATTAAAATAACAAAATTTTCACTTTTTTCCCTATTTCGACCTTGGACTAGTTTTGATGTCTAGGTCTCCAAATTGACCCAAATGCTCCCAAATATTATAGGAGGGTATATGACTGATATTAAGACTCTAATATGATGTTCAATGATGATTTATGACCCTCCAAATACTTCTACAAACTTGTTTAAGATTATGGACAAAGTATGGAATTTAACTAGCAATTTGAGGATCGAAACCCCCCAGGGTAAGTACTGAAAATGGCTCTCCAAGTGCCTCCAAACCCACTCAAAATTATGAAAATAGGTAGGGTATGTCTAAGAGAAATTATATAGGACTCATTTGCACCATTTATCAGTTATTAAGTCTTTTCTAATATTCTCCGAAAGAACAACAAAAATCATTGGTTCGACCCTTGGGGAAATGGCATCAAATCTATTCCAAATGAAAATAAACTGAGTAAAATGACTTAAAAAGCTTAAGTGGTGAACATGGAACTTGTAATAATAATCAATGGAATTCCATTCATCATAAATATATCAGAAAAAAATTATTTCATTCGAAATCATCAGCATTATGCTTGTCTAGATTTTGCAAACTTCAAATTCTGCATTTGATAAAATGTATAAAAGCAAATTTATATGGCTTTTATAGTAACAATGCCTATACAATTCGTCCACTGTGCTCAGACCTTTTTCCTATTTCATCTGACATAGAAATATATATATATATATTGCTACTACACACGATGATAGATATTTCAAAGTCTTTAGTGCCCTATTGCTATCTGTTATGTCATGCATTAATTGCTAAGCTAGGAGATAGATGGAAATCATATTAAAGCTGTTGAAATCTTATATTGGTTCATTGAATTTTCTTATTGGACTTCATATTAAAGTTGTTGAAATCTTGTATTGGTTCGTTGAATTTGCTTCTTGAATTTTCATTGATTTTTCTTGTTGAATTTTCTTCAATTCCATGGCTTATAGTTATAAATTTTCCATATAGAAATCAGGCATTTCATGTTTCTGATTGTAATTGAATAAGGTAGAGGACAGATTCTTCAATAGCTAGGGTGTGCCAGCACTCAACATCAAATTCCTTCTAAGACTTCTTTTTACTTTTAAATCCAACATTCCGAACAAATGCACTTGTGTATCATCTCATTTTCTCCACAGTCCCTTTACTCATGCATATAGCATATCAAATGTATTTTCTTATAAAAGAAGCTTAACAGATTATTCTCAAATGTACATAGGATCTCTTTAGCACTAAATGAAAGAAAATATAAACTAGGATTTTTTCCCACTTGCACAACTTAGAATATATTTCATTCATTTCTTCTTTAAAACCGTTTGTTTTATGTAGACACAACTAAATTCCATGGTTGTTTTGCCTATCTTTTTGTCCATAGCTTTGACAATTTTTCTCATGCTTTTTTCTAGGGTTTAATTAGCAACATGCTTGCATGCAGTTGACATCTTTCACGAAGGGTTTTCATCATTGTTGCAAATATTGCTGATATATTGTAAAAATTATGATATTCTTGGCTTGCATATATTATCCTTTAGAATTTTGATACATCATCAACAAATTCAATGAAACAAATCTCTAGCTATGCAACAATTTGCTTCTAAACTCAGAATTTTCAGTTTTTCTATGATTTTGATAAGTAGAAACATAGGATTGAGAGATTTATTTTGCTCCTAGAATCATTTGAAACAATTGATCAATGTCTATAGCTACCATATTCTGTGGACAAATAACATACAAGATAATTGGCTATTATGAAATTGTTTTCTACTTTTGGCTCAATTAATGCTCTTTCTGATTATTTATAGTTCTATTTGCTATTATAAAATTGGGATTTTGTACTCATCTGAAAGCAAGCAAAATCTAGTTTTCAGTTGCCAGTCTTTTCACTATTGTTTAAGAAGTCCATTCCATCTGCAAACAAATGTTTACGTGTGCACTGGATTGTCACATGTAAAAGTATGCAATGTGTATTTGATTATGCAAAATTATTTTGTCATTGGATTCATGCACGCTATGTTGTAAGTTATGGCTGGCAGCATTATGACTCTTAAGACTTGGAACAAGAATCAATGACCATGTGAATCAATGTGATTGAGAATTTACATGGCCACCAAATTCTGTTGTGATCCAATTGGGCCGCGGTAGAACTCCATAAGTTGTCATGCAGTTCTCTGCGTAAGAATTCATGTCGAATAGATATAAGGGAAACATTGTTGTATTCGGGGTTGAGCTCATTGGTATCACCATTTCAGTGCACACCTGCGCGCACACTATCAATATTATCATTAGCACCGGCTTTAAGTTGTTTGATTAAAGATTGCTGCATGATTGTTTGATTGCTTTAGCTTGTTTGAAATAAGTACTTAACCTGCCAATTCCACCCGTCATAATTGGGATCTACTTCTTGAAGACTGGGATGTCCTTGAAAATTAAGACAAGTATTATTGGTGGTGTTGGATGTAATTCCACGGACGTAGTTGTATTGAAAGGTTGCTACGGCGGATATGCGGGTGAGGATGTCTGTGCCATTGGGAAAGCTATCGATGAACTTGCACATCTGCCATACACTGTTTATAACAAATAGATTAGTTCACTGTTTATAACAAATACACTGTTATTCAACTCAAGATAAACATTCGTCCCTGACCTCTTTCACTGGCGGATAATCAAATTGAGCGGACTCATCGTATATACCCATTAACCAATATATCAAACTAGTAGCTGTGCTGAAAGCCCTGAGATATAGAAATGCCTTTCATTAGCTATTACTGGCCATCGCTACGCTAATAAAATTGTACATTCACATTATAATTGATTTTTGGGGTAGAATTCTCACATGCAAGTGTTGAATGTCTGTTGTAGTGTCTCCAAGCCTCCCGGCTGTGAAGCAACTTTATTTATTTCTGCCCATGACTCTTTTATTGCATTGTAGCAGCTCTCGCTCGCATTCTGTACTGCCACAGAAACACAATAATTTTATCAAGGGCTCATGCAATGTGTAAACTGTAAAAGAGTGCATGCCCCCAGCATTACTAAAAGAGGGAGAAGCACTCTGAGAGCATATTGATTGCCCATGCCCATTACCATTGCTCTATCTAGAGAGTCGGCTCTATATTGAAATGTGGGGATGAAGAGCTAGAGTCTTTATAGGAAGACAGGGAATAATCAGTGAAAGTGCTCTCTCATCCAAAGTGTCTAAAAGATAAATGCTCTCTCCACCATTGCAAACCTGCGCATTGACAACCAACGTCACTCATAATGCCCGCATTATATAATGACTCTGAAAGTAAAAAAGTTTCGGGTAACAAATACGCATCTGTACATATGTGCACAACTGAGTTATTTTTCCAACTTTTGTCAGATCCTTCCACGTCACATCATGTGATTTGAATTGTTAAAATATCCTATAAAATACAAAGATCGATAAAGATTTTTTTTGTCTCTCATCTAGAAGGGTACCACATGACTTGAGCAAGTCTTTCATGTAAATCAAGAATTTTTTTTTGGAAACTATACTATGTCAAATCTCTCTTGAAAAGTATTTGGGGATATTTAATTTTTTTTAAGCAAGTCTTTCATGTAAATTAACATTTTTTTGAAAAGTATATTTCATTAAATTAAGATTTTGTTAGGAAGTATATTTCTCATCTAAGTCAAAATTATTTAGACATTTAATTTTTATTTTTTGTCCAAGTCTTTTATGTATTTCTCATCTAGGTTAAATCTCTTTTGGAAAGTATTTGGAGATATTTAATTTTTTTTAAGCACGTCTTTCATGTAAATTAAGATTTTTTTGAAAAGTATATTTCATTAAATTAAGATTTTTTTTCTAGGAAGTATATTTCTCATCTAAGTCAAATCTGTTTATACATTTAATTTTTATTTTTTGTCCAAGTCTTTTATGTATTTCTCATTTAAGTCAAATCTCTTTTGGAAAGTATTTAGAGACATTTAATTTTTATTTATTTTTATAGAATTTATGATTTACTTAATCTACATATCATTTAGTTATAAGTTATAAATGTTACGGAAATAGTATTTTGAAAGAGTTGTATTTGGAGTTGTATCTTAGAGGGATCCAATTTTTTTGCTGTGAATATTTCATTAATATTATTAATTATAAATTAATAGTTTATTAGGTTACTAGTGAAAGGGCACAACCCTTCACTATGCTTCCTCAAGCCCTATAAAGGCCATCTTATTGTAATTTATCATCATCATCTAATATATTATTCCTATTTATCATTCAATATGAGAGTCGGATTCGACTATTAACATCCAACCGGATACGGTTGCTGCATTTGGTATCAGAGCTTTCGCTCTTCCCCTCAGAGCTTGGATTCGGCTCCTCTTCCACCACCCTTTTCATCTTCCATCTCTTCCTTCAAAGCCACATTTGGCTCCTGGACTCTGCATTCAGCTGCTCCATCCGTGCTCACACCCCTTCCCACACCAGTTCCGACTCTCACTCCACGCACCTTCAACATCCCACACGCTGCTCTTCGACACCCTATCCCGCTCCCCTGCTGCATTCTCACCTCACCACCTTCTCTGCAACACACCCACGCTGCACCACTCTCCCCACGTCGATCTTCGACCATGCAGCCTGCTCCACCACGCTCCCTGCTCTCATATCCACACCCTCTCTTCCTTCTCACCATCCCCCACACCTCTGCACACTCCCTCCAGTGCCTCCCTCCAACTGTTGCCACCTCCATTGTTTTCCTCACACTCCTCCCTCCCACCCTTGCATCCACCATCACCGTCCCCCCCCCCCTCTGCTGCGCCCTCCTTCCCCCTAGCCTCCCGCGTCTACCCATCTCCATGCCATCACCCCCTCCCTCCTTCACTACTCCACACGCAGCCCCCCCTCCCTGCGCCTTCTTCCTCCTGCCTCCAGCTCCCCAGCCGTCGGCTCCCTCACGGCTCTTTCCTTTAGCCTCAGCCTCTACTGCACCCTCCTCCTCCGTGCATTTCTTGCGCCCTTCCCCTTCCACGTGCGCCCTACCTCTCCCCATTACCATTCCTCCCTCTCCAACCCCCACCATCATACTGCACAACGCTCTCACCCTCACTGCATTTTCCCCACGCCATCCCTACCAGCCACTGTGCCTACCTCTATTCTCCTCTCCCACCAGTCCTCTCGGCCAACGGCCAATCTCATTCACGTAGCCAGCCCTACACACAAAGCAAAAATTATAATATTATAATATTTCAAAAAATTTCAAATATTATTAATAATAATTAATAATATTTTTAATATTGTTAAAAATAATAATATTATAAAAAATATATATATTATTATTATTAAATATAGTAATAACATCTTATCTCTGAGACCAAGTCCCTTGTTCAAACATCCATGGCATCTTATAGTGACAAATTCATAGATCTCTTTGAGAAAATCCTTAAGGATATAGATGAAATAAAGAAATCTATTGACGAAACATTTAAAGAAAATGAAGATGCATGTGAAAATAGGGTAGAACAAAACACCCAAGCTAATGTAAAAGGTGAAAATACAGTAGACTATTATGTCATTTCCGATGAGAGTAATAGCATCAATAAAGATATTGTGCAAGACAAAGATATACCACACCATAGTAATGAAGAAAATGACAATGAAATATTTGGCAAGAATAAAAATGATCCTCACCAAGATTGTGATAAGAGACAAGCCGATGTTACTAATAATAACAATGATCAATGCATTGACAATAATATCACAATAACAAACGCACGAAGGACGTATGCCAACACGAGGACTTCTATAAAGAACATCAAGGAAAGCAACTATAATATCTATCAGACATAAGATAAGACCGGTGTTCTTATGAGCATTATAAGCACAAACAACCCGTTCAAACGAACTGACACAAAATGTGTTGGGAATAACAACATGAAAATAGTTAAGATCGTAATGTATGTTGAGCATGTTCAATTGACGACAAACATAGTTAAAAGAAGCAATCACACAAGTAGAAAAAGCGTAAACAAAACTTCACCAAGTTTATACTTAATGCAAATACCAAGACAAAATAATCAAAAGGAGGCAATGGTCGTAATCAAAACCACATCTCTCAAGTCATCAGTGCAATATAGAGCTAGAATAAAAGATGTCATGAGAAATACTCAAGCTTTGAGGACAAGGCTTTCCTAAGGGGAAGGCAATGCTGTGAATATTTAATTAATATTATTAATTATAAATTAATAGTTTATTAGGTTACTAGTGAAAGGGCATAACCCTTCACTATGCTTCCTCAAGCCCTATAAAGGCCATCTTATTGTAATTTATCATCATCATCTAATATATTATTCCTATATATCATTCAATATGAGAGTCGGATTCGACTAGTAACATCCAACCGGATGCGGTTGCTGCATTCTTGAGGTGCAATTTTTTTTACTTTAAATTCTTTCCACATTAAGAAATAATCTACACCTTAAGAAATTGGTTTTGTGTCACTACTTAATAAATCTGAGTTTAAGATGGATCTATGCTAGTTTTAATTTTTTGACATGAATTTTTTTAATTACTTTTTATTTTTGAGAGATTATTGATCCGGATTTATGCAGGAACGAAATAAGATAGCATATATAGAATCACATACCCAGATATATGGAAAGAAACACAGTGATACAGTAAACACATATTCTATTAAATAGCGGAAATAGAACAGACTGTAAAATACAATAGCTGGAATGGTGGTAGCTATCTCTGAGAAGAGATGTGGCCGTTATGCTCATTCGTGCCAAGAAGAATACAAAGAGAGGCCGAAAGGCCTATTTATCATAAGCATGAGGGAAAGAATCCCAAACATCCAAAAACCTAACCCTAGAAGATGAACCGTCATAAAGTTTACGGCCCCAAGGTGGTTAGTTGAACAGTCAACTTCCCAGGGTCATAACTTTTGCATACGATCTTCGTTTGGGGCGCTCCGTAGCCTGTTGGAAAGGGAAATCCAAGATTTACAATGGCACTGGGTTCTGCATCAATGATATGCTTCCCTTTTTGCGTGGTTTTGAAATTAGGTTCTAAGTCACAATCGAAACTAGGAACTGATTCTGAAGCTTTGATCTCATCCACCAATGATTGTTTTGAACAACATTCATCAGTGTTGTGCCAGGGGCTTTTGTGGAACTCACACCACTTCCTAGTGTCCTTCTTTGTCTTTTCGTTACCCTTCTTCGCTTGTGGTTGGGACTGGTTGTCCTTTCCCTGCCTCGTGTTCTGTGAGCCAGAGTTTCCCTTGCCCTGCTTATGCGCAGGCTGAAGTCATGCTTGTTCTTTTGCTGAAATTTCTGCTCAATTTTGACAGCATATCGATAGGCGGATCCGAGTGAAGAGATTTCCAGGAAATCCATCTCTGTTCGTATGTACCGGTGTAGGCCACTACGATATTTCAGTACTAGGTGTCACTCGGAGTCCTTGATACCTAGCTTTGTGCACAAGGTATGCAATTTGTTGGTGTAATCCGACACCGTTTGGTCCCTCTCTTAGTGCAAAATGGCCCATTTTGTGTACTGCTCATCATAGTTTCCAACGGGGTAATATTGTTCCTTGACGGCATCTATAAAAGAGGCCCAAGTGGGATTGAAATATTCAAACAATACAGACTCATCTGATGAGTTTTGCTCACAATAAATTTCCCACCAATTTTTGACATGGGGGATGGCCTTGAGGAGCACAAAGACGATCTTTTCCTTATCGGAAATATTGTGGATAGAGAAATACCCTAATAGTAAATTCAACCATTTATCTATGGCATCGGCATCGATCTGGCCTTCAAATAAAGGGATATCAAAGTTAACGTGTACCTTGAAGGGAGTCGCATCTCTAAAACGGCTGCTTGTCGAAGGTGTATTTGTTGTCGTTGGCATGCGTTGAAGGATCTGGGTGAAATTATCCATCATCTCGTTCATCTGTTGCGTGAGGGATTCCTCGAGCAACAACTTGATAAGATCTACTTCTCTGTTGTCTCTTTTTTCTTCCGCCATGGGAGGCCATTTAGGGCAGCGAGAGTGGTTTTCCCCAAGTGAAACTAGTTCAAGACCCAACTCTCTGTATCCTGACCTTGTCGGGGACATGCACTGAGAAACAATCAAAGAGCAGACCGCTCTGATACCACTGATCCGGATTTATGCAGGAACGAAATAAGATAGCATATACAGAATCACATACCCAGATATATGGAAAGAAACACAGTGATACAATAAACAAATATTCTATTAAATATCGGAAATATAATAGACTGTAAAATACAATAGATGGAATGGTGGGAGATTATCTTCCTGCCCTACGTTGTTCGGGTAGGCAAAACTGTCTCAGGTATTCGATAGAGTTGTCCTCCCAAGGTAACAATGACACTGTGGGGTCGTGATTCATATACAATATGACGCTTCCACATATATGGTTGTCATACAAGAACATCACATATGTCAAGTGGGGCCACATCGCACAACACCTCATCTTTGAAGGGCTTGATGCCGTATGGTAGGAGACATTGATGACTGACGTGGATCCCTCCCCTTGGCTCAGCTAACCAATGGTGTATGGTTGCGGGTGTGGTGTTATTGGAAGCCCCAATTTCTTGATGACTTCTGTTGAGATCAGGCTCTTTTGGCTGTCGCTGTCCACAACAAAGTGTAGAGGAATTCCCTTCACCCACATCTGTGAGTGGAAAAGGTGGTCTTTTGCCTCTGACTCTTCAGGTTCCTCTAGTTGAATATGTGTGGAAACAATGGCACTGGGTTCTGCATCAATGATTTGCTTCCCTTTTTGCGCGGTTGTGAAATTAGGTTCTGAGTCAAAATCGGAACTGGGATTTTATTTTGAAGCTTTGATCTCAGCCACCAATGACTTTTTTGAGCGATATTCATCAGTGTTGTGCCAGGGGCTTTTGTGGAACTCGCACAACTTCCCGGTGTCCTTCTTTGTCTTTTTGTTGACTCAAACCCAGTCGACAGGGGTTCTCATCACTGTTGACACCAACCCACGACAATCTCCTTGAGCACCGGCCCAGACAGGTTTGACCCTGCCCAACAACACCTGCAGAGTAAATGAGGTCTCACCCGAGGTGATCAAGGTAGAGTGGACGGAACCATGTTTCTGCCGAATGAAGGAGGGTGTTGCGGCATTTGCTTACTTAACTCATTTATCATAGTATCTAAAACAGATCTTATACATTCAAGATTAACATCAATAGCATTTTGTAACAGAATCATTCCTTGCAACAAGACAGATATAACATTACAAGGTTCACAATGGTAAGAAGTCATCACATTAGGCATTAATACAAAAGATACACAGGGAATTTCACCAAAATAGTTCCGTCATGTCATATTACTCCAGAAAAACCCTGATACAATATCTCGACAAAACCAGATCTCATAACATATGCAAAAACCATATCTCCAAGATCTATCTCTCTTTTTCCTCTATTGCCTCTCCTTCTCGACCTACAACTTCTTGTCTATATATAGGCTCCAGCCTTTACAATGCTTGTCCACTTACTAACAACTTTCTAACCGACGCCTAGACAATTGTCCCAAAATCTAACTGACACGGTCCAAATGTCCCAAAAACCCGCCTACTGCAGTACAATTGATTCAAATTTACATCTCATATGGTCCAATGACCCAAAAACCTACCTACTGCGGTACAATCGACTCAAAAATACATAAAATAGTATATTCTTCTACATTCTGCGACCTCTTCTGACGTGTCACAGCATCGGCAATGCTATGACTCTTCCTTACAAAACCGCCTGCTAATAGGCCCCCAACACAATCTTGTGGCTCGCCCTCGAGCCACGTCAACTGGATATGGTGAACTCTATGGTCTTCACTCTACTAGGGCTAAACGATAGTGCTGCAACTGTTCTTGTTGTCTGGATCACTCGGTGTTGTCCTGCTCCTTCTGCTACATGGATCATCTGCTCGCTGTGATGTACTTCTTGCCCAAAAGTGGACACACGCTAGCTTACTATCGCAGACCTTGCAAACTCATCCTCCAGTCTCAAGAGATCGATTGTAGACGAAGAGGAATTTTTCAAGCAACGCCGGGGTGTAAAATAGGCCAGTGGTTCTGTCACATCTGTTTCACACCAGTAAGCATACATTACAGGGACTCGGGGCCGACGACCCCCCCCTTTGGTGTGGTCAGAGGAACCATGAGACTTCGAACCATCGCCAACTGCCTAGACATCTCGGAAAAGACCTCATGCTTGTAATCCCTATGTGTCTAAGGTGTAGCTTGCTCTAGCCGCTCATGTACAATAGTGGTTCGGGCCCTCAGCGCACCTGGTGTGTTACCACGTGAAATAAAATGGATCATTTCCACAACCTCCTTGGAATTCCTAACTTAAAAAAATGCCTAAGCGTCTCGGAACATAACCTCTCTTAACTGAAACAACCTCTGTGCTCCTATTATCCTTGGGTCCTATATTTATACAGTGCATTCAATCGTTTGTCTGCCTTGGCAATCCTGTGCACCACCTGCTCACGCTCCAGGGTAATCATAAAATTCCATTGCTTGGACATCGGAAGTGGGTGGAGGGATCATACCCCTGCCTGTTGCCCTGCGTACACAAGTGTGCAAAGTAGTCCTTCGACCATACTACCGTGGTCGATGCCTCGTTCCAACCCTGCAAACCATCCCTCCAGGTGCCATCGGCCATGCTACCTCAGTGTATTTCTTATTCCAAATGTGTGTATTTCTGACACAATCTAATTCGTCTAACGATCATATCTTCCCAAAAAGGTAAAGGTGTCGGCTACATAATGATTTATGATGTGACCCAATCACAACACTACCACTTGTCACATACCGCTCTGAACTTGCAGCAAAAGCCTCCCTGCTTCTGCATTCCGCCCTTGTTGGTGCGCCATCCTGCCACCAATCAATCCACTTTTTCTTCTTTTTTTTCCAAATGCAACTCAGGCATCGCGCTATTCCAAGCCCGAGCGATAGGGCTTCAACCGACTACCATTAATCAACTTGGGGAGCATCACCCCATCTAATTGCTGCAACTGTACCACTCCTCCCGAAGTAAAGCTACTAATGCGTTACGGACCAAGCCAATGCATCTGCAACTTCCCTGGATGTTTCATAAACTTGCTGTCGTACAACAACACCAAATCACCCTGTCGAAATTATTTGTTCTTGATATGGCGATCATGCCAAGTTTTCTGGCGATCCTTCTCCACACCCTGATGGAAACCAGCGATGAAGCGATCTTCTTCCAACTGTACTAACTACACAAGACGTTCCTCTAATACTGCCTGATCATCCATGCCAGTTGCTACCGCTATGCACAGACTCAAAATGATATATTCCATAGGAATAACCACCTCTTTCCCATACACCAGCTTAAATGGTGTCGGCCATGTCAGTCGTTTACATGTGGTGCGATAGGCCCACAATACTACTGGGTTTTTCAGATCCCAGTCATCGCGGTTCACGTTACACACCTTTGTCAGTGCATGTTCCAATATCTTATTGAAAGCCTCCACTGTGCCATTTGCCTGTAGCTGATAGGGTGTACTCTTCTTATGTTGGATTTGCAATTCCTCCATCAATGTGTTGATGGTGCAATTAAGAAAGTGGCTGCCTTGATCACTCAACAATATCTTAGGGTAGCCAAAGCAACTGACGATGTGGTCAAAGAGAAACCGCGCTGTTGTGGTCGCAGAACAATCAATGACTGGTGCAGCTTTTCCCATCGTGTCAGGTAATATGTCGCTGTGTTGATATACCTAGCACCAGTACGCTTACCCGGGGGATTGATGGGTCCCACAAAATCTACTGCCCATTTGTCAAATGGGTGCAATGTTAACTAGGGCATCAACGACATCTCATCTCGTCGGGATGGCTTCCTAGTTCTCTGATAAACATCACAAGATCATGCATAATCTGTCACATCACTGTGCAACGTAGGCCACCAGAGCCCCACTTGAAGCCTTGCCGTCGCACGGCCACCACAGTTCCCTCCAACCACTCTTGCATATGCTTCGGAAAGGATCTGCGCTTGCTCATGTGGAAAAATGTACCGTCGCAATATCTCATCAGTGCCCATCTTGTATAGGGAGCCTGCAATTAGCTGGAAGTCCGCAGCCTTGACCACCAGTTGCTTCTTTTGATGAGTGGTGAATTCTTCTGGTGCGGTACCTATCGCCAGGTACTGAACAATTTCTTCAAAATATCCATCAGCGACTTCCACTTTAAATAATTGTGCATCAAGCAACCCATCTTCAATGTTAGTTGGTTCCTCCCCTGTTTCAATCCAGGAGAGATTATCCGGGCCAGCATTTAACCGCCCTAGTTTCACAATTACTTCAAAATCGAACTCCTGAAATAGAAGTAGCCATCGACAGATCTTCCCCCCCAACACAAGCTTATTGACCAGGTATTTTAATGTAGAATGATCTGTGAACATCTTGAAATGGCCTCCCAGTAAGTAATGGCGAAACTTCTGCAAAACATAAACCATTGCCAGACCTTCCCTCTCCATAGTAGTGTAGTTTCCTTTTGCATATGACAACTTTCAACTGGAAAAAGCAATGGGGTGATCAAGATCCCCTTCTCTGGGCTGGGCCACTACTACTCCGAGCGCGATCGATGGGGCATAAACATGAACATGGAATTCCTTACTCCAGTCAGGAAATACTAATATCGACACCCAAGCCATCTTCGTTTTTAGTGTCTCAAAGCTATCCTGACATTCCGGGCTCCACTGGAATGCCACATCCTTCTTCAACAACTTCTTCATAGGGGCAGTAATCGCGGCATAAACCCTGATGAAATTGTGATAATACCTCGTGTGTCCCAGCGTCGCCCATAGCTACTTAACAGTAGTCGGTGGTGTCAGACTCAGAATAAGCGCAATCTTTGCTGGGTCAACCAACAATCCTTGCTTACACACAATATGATGCAACAGTATGCCAAACGGTGCACAAAAGATGCACTTCTTTAAGTTCAACGATATCTAATGCTGCCGGCATCGCTCCAACATCAATCGCAAATTCGACGGATGATCGTGGACCAACCCATAGATCGTCCAATCGTCCATGTATACCTGTAAAAACTTATGAATGAAATCTTTGAATGCAGCAACGACAACCCACGAAAATATCGCAGGTGCATTCTTCAAGCCGAACGGCATCATGGTGTACTGAAAGCAGCCCCATTCGATAAAAAAGTTGTCTTGTGGCGGTCTTCTTTGCAAATGCGGATCTGATGGTAGCTAGAGAAACCATCTATGAAAGAGTACATCTCCTGGCCACCCACACCTTCGACCACTTCGTCGGTAAACGGGGTTGGGAACGGATAGTGCAAACAAGCATCATTTAGCTTCTTGAGGTCAACGCAAATGCGCACCTCGCCAGTCTTCTTATCTTGTACCCCCAAAGGACTAATCCATTCCGACTCCTCGACTGGTTCAATGATACCGGAGTCCAACATGCTATCCAATTCTACCTTGACCCTCTCCTTATGTCGCAGATTCAATCGATAGGGTTGTTGCCGAATCGGTTTATCATCTGGTTTTAATGGAATCTTCATTTCTCCTAAGTCACCCAGGATCCCCTTCATGTCGAAAAACATTGTCAGAAATACATCCTGAAACTCATGGAGCATATCAGTTACCTTCCTTATCAGCTCATCATCCCAGTAATCCCCAACATTTGCGAACTTCGGAGTGTCCTCTATCCCAATGTTAATCTTGTGGATTTTCAGTGGTTGACTGATAGGATCGCTTGGCGCATTAGGTGGTAACATAGCATGACTTCCTTCTGATTCTGGGATATTCACATTCTGCGGGTCATCACCATCTTCTAGCCCACCACTAATATTGAAGCATTCCATGAGAGACTGCATCTGGCAGTGCGTATGCGGATCCACAGGATGGGCCACCAGGACAACCTGCAGAATTACATCACGGATGAGCTGTAATGCATTATTGAACTTTGGATCGGTATCCGCAAAACTGAATGTATGCGTAAAACACATGGTGAGCTCCAGCCAAGAAATTTCCCCTCGCAACTCAGCTGCATTATACCATGATCGTGCCATCTCATCCAATGTATGGATAAAAGCATGGACCCACTCATCTTTTGGTCACGATACCCATAACCGCTGACACTCCATCAAATGACCACCAGGGTCGTCCCTACTATCATACTTCCCAGTGTGGTAGACCTCGGTATCGCCAAAGCATACCATCATCAATCTTCTGCATTTCGACCATCCATCAATGGATGCCTTGTGTGTTGCCCACCAGTGTGCTGGAGCAGCCTTCAATGCTTCGTTCAACACCAGCAATCGCTGAGGTTTGGAAACTCTTTCTTCGAAGTCCGTCAGAAAGTCAGATAAGCCAGGAAGCCCTTCATATGTTGGTAGTGTAACTGTTTCAGTTGCGATATGGCATAATGATTGTGTGACCAACCCGCACTTATGGAGCGATACCTCGTGCAAGCGGTTCTGCCAATATTCTAGCGCAAAATCAGAGTCGGAAGATGCAGAGCTATCACTGTGCCATCCCAACTCGCCGTTGGCAGTCGGATGGATATAATCTTCAGAAATATTGAATGCATGGTCCCATCCGCTGGGATCGTCGTCCTTCACTGGCATGATGTAGCGGCGTCCTTCAGCCGGATCCAACGGGGCGATAAATCTGAGATCGCAATTTTCAAAAGTCATCATCCGTCACTTGAAGTTGATTACAACTCCACTATCATTAGCCCATCCAATCCCCAGTAATACTGGATAAGAGCTTCCGCCCTCGACTACTTCTATTACATCAAAGTCGGCATATGTTTTCATTCCCTCAATGTCCACCACCATTCATGGAACTCTCCCAATTGGTGTTACTTTAGAGTGATTAGCTAATCAGAGTTGTACAGGAGACCAGCTTAATGGGGGGCTCCCCATCTTCTGCCAAGCTTGCTTGGTCAAGATGTTGACATCCAAACCAAGGTCCAAAATAACCGAATCAACATCGTAGTCGCCAATTTGAATATTCATCTACATCTCCTTACCCGTATTTTGTCGTTGCAGGGAATTAACCACGAGCTCTTGTCAATCCTGGGCCGGTCATCGCAACAAGGCTTCAATCGCAACAAGAGCATCGAGATCTCTTGCCAGGGACAAACAATGTTCCAAAAATGCTCGAAGTGTGCTAGACCATTGTGATGGGCCGGCCTCCGAAGTAGCATCAAAAGTAGAGTGCATGTCATACACAATAGATTTACCTCGGTCGTTTTCTAGTGCACATCATGCTTGAAGAAACGTCTCCCGCTCCTCATCAATGTCAAATGATACCTTCTTTTGTCCGGTTAACCTGATCATTGAGCTGAACGCTCCAGTTGTCCTTCCTCCGCGAGTGACCATGGAAACAAAATCATCTTGCGGTATTGGCTCTGTAGAAATTGTCGCGATGTTCGCACCCTAGGTCTGGTTCAGCGGCGGATTCCCGGGTGGGTTCACATTCTGATTCTGATTCTGCCACATATTCTGATTCTACATTGGTTGCTGCACTTGGTTCTAGGCAGGATGTTGTGCGTGGGGCTAGGTCTACAACTGGGGATTATTTCCTGCTTGCCATCACACAATCAACTATGGACAATTCTCAATCGCGTGATCATTAACAAAACAGAATGTACACTGGTTCTGCAGTAGTGGACAATCTCGCTGGTAGTGTCCCCATACCGCATAGTTATAGCATTGAATAGCTCCACGACCACCTAGTCCTTCGTATACCCTTCTCCTTGACATCACGTACACCAGACATCTTTGCGCTTCTCCTTTCCCTTGTTCAAATCTTGCAGTTGTATAGTTAAGTTAGCGAGCTGTGTTTGTATCTGCGACATCTCAGCTGCATATTCTCCAATCGAAAATGCCTCCAATCGCATTGCAATCTCCAGAGCTTCACTGGGTGTCGAGATGTTTTGTTGCATAAATGGTAGCCGAATATGTGGTAGCAGT
Organism: Larix kaempferi; assembly: GCA_027924585.1. Taxonomy (NCBI): domain Eukaryota; kingdom Viridiplantae; phylum Streptophyta; class Pinopsida; order Pinales; family Pinaceae; genus Larix; species Larix kaempferi. The sequence goes on along the minus strand of BSBM01000458.1, from coordinate 562,392 downwards.
GCCGTGATGAACCATTCTTTATGTTGGATGGTGCTCCTATCAAAACTAACCTTTTCCATCAGTGTCTTGAATCTCTAGTTGAAATCCCATACCGTCTCATTTGGATACTACTTAATTTCTTTCAGTTCCGTAATATATTGAGCCTCAAACTTGGGATTTCTAAATTCGACAATCAGCCCATCTCGAATATCATCCAACGACTTCTCTGGGGATCCTGTAGGGACTAGAACAAACTTCATAAACCAATCTAATGCACGACCTCGCAGAGTCGTTGCTAACTGTCCTTTTTTAGAAGCATCATCGGTGTTCTGTTTTATGGTCCAGACCGCTTCACACAAAAACCAATACTGTTCTGGTTTGTCTGTTCCACTCTCGTGAAACAACGGTAACTTAGCATCATCTCCCACCATTCTGGGCTTCCTTCCTCCTTTTGATGTACTACTACCAATTAACTTATGTGGGATTGACGAACTTGGCGATGTCGAAGTGGTATTTCTTGCTATCTGACAAATAGTGAGCAGAGGTGTGGGTACGTTGGTGTTGGGGTTTGGTCCTACCTCTATCCTGGGCATAGCCTAGTTGTCCTTATCAGGACTGTGAGGTCGCTTCGTCCCGTGTGGTCTTACTTCAAGGTCTTGTAGTTCGACCGCAACAGGACCTTCTCCTGTCCTCTACCTCTTTTCCTATCGGAACCTCGCTCCTCCCCTCGTAAGACCACTTTCTTCCTCGGCTTCACTCATAGTATCATCATGACCTACACCTATCTACCCCTTAACATTCCATGTACCTCCCCCCAACTGTCACGATACCCACAGCCTCCACCCACTAGGATGTCTATTGATCAAGATGCATCTTCAATATACCCTTTTCGCAAATAAGCATCTTGATCAATAGTTGAAGCGACAGTAAAAACCTACCTTGAGGTTCGCGAAAAAAATATCTTTCAGCTTCACTATAGGACTTCTGAGTATCAACCGCGAACTTTGTGATATAGCCCTCTAGGATGCTATTGAACCACACTTCGACAGCCCGCGATGCTTTATTATCAACTTCCTGCAGTTCCTGAATCAATTCGGGGGTCCAAATCGTCGGTTCACCACCTTGGAAGTTCTTCTTTTGGAAGGTCAACTTTTCCAACCATTCGAACAATAGAACTGGGAACTCACAGAAGAACCATTCGTGCAGACCGTCGTGAATGTATTTATATCTACCCACTTTTCTACTGTCAGTCAAGTGTTCTGGCTTTCCTCTTCAACGAATTCCTGCAACTTCTGACCAAACCATTCTTGGATCTCAGGTTTCATTGGGTGCCACAACATATCCTCCTTTTACTTCATACACGGTCCCGGCAATGGAACTATTTGTTGACTCAAACCCAGTCAATAGGGGTTCTCATCACTATTGAGACCAACCCACCGTGATCTCCCTAAGCACCGGCCTGGATAGGTTTGACCCTGCCCAGCAACACCTGTAGAGCAAATGAGGTCTCACCCGAGGAGATCAAGGGAGAGTGGATGGAACCATGTTTCCGCTAAATTAAGGAGGGTGTTGTGGCATTTGCTTACTTAACTCATTTATCACAATATATAAAATAGATCTTATGAATTCAAGATTAACATCAATAGCATTCTGTAATAGAATCATTCATTGCAACATGATAGATATAACATTACAAGGTTAACTGCAGCAAGAAGTCATCACATTAGGCATTAATACAAAAGATACACAGGGAATTTCACCAAAATAGTTTCGTCATGTCATATTACTCAAGAAAAACCCTGATACAATATCTCGACAAAACCAAATCTCATAACATACGCAAAAACCATATCTCCAAGATCTATCTCTCTTTTTCTTGTATTGCCTCTCCTTCTCAACCTACAACTTCTTGTCTATATAAAGGCTTCTGCCTTTACAATGCTTGTCCACTTACTAACAACTTTCTAACTGACATGGTCCAAATTACCCAAAAACCCACCTATTGCGGTACAATCGACTCAAATTTACATCTCATATGGTCTAATGACCCAAAAACCCGCCTACTGCAGTACAATCAACTCAAAAAATACATAAAGATGTCTATTCTTATGCCTTCCGCGACCTCTTCTGACGTGTCACAACATTGGCAATGCTACGACTCTTCCTTACCAAACCGCTTGCCAACACTTTTCATTACCCTTCTTCGCTTGTGGTTGGGACTGGTTGTCCTTTCCCTGCCCCGTGTTCTGCAAGCTAGAGTCTCCCTTGCCTTGCTTCTACGTAGGTCTGAAGTCACGCTTGTTCTTTTGCTGAAATTTCTGCTCAATTTTGACAGCATATCGATAGGCGGATCTGAGTGAAGAGATTTCCAGGAAATACATCTCTATTCGTATGTAACTGTGTAGGCCACTTCGATATTTCAGTACTAGGTGTCGCTCGGATTCCTTGATACCTAGCTTTGTGCGTAAGGTATGAAACTTGTTGGTGTACTCCGACACCGTTTGGTCCCTCTCTTGGTGCAGAACGACCAATTTTGTGTACTGGTCATCATAGTTTCCAACGGGGAAATATTGTTCATTGATGGCATCTATAAAAGAGGCCCAAGTGGGATTGGAATATTCAAACAATCCAGACTCATCTGATGCGTTTTGCTCACAATAAGTTTTCCACCAATTTTTGACATGGGGGACAACCTTGAGGAGCACAAAGACGATCTTTTCCCTGTCGGAAAAATTGTGGACAGAGAAATACCCTTCTAGTAAATTCAACCATTTATCTATGGCATTGGCATCGATCTGGCCTTCAAATAAAGGGATATCAAAGTTAACTTTTACCTTGAAGGGAGTCGCATCTCCGAAATGGCTGCTTGTCGAAGGTGTATTTGTTGTCGTCGGCATGCATCGAAGGATCTGGGAAAAATTATCCATCATCTCGTTCCTCTGTCGCGCGAGGGCTTCCTCGAGCAACAACTTGATAGGATCGACTGCTCCGTCGTCTCTCTTTTCTTCCACCATGGGAGGCCGTTTGGGGAAGAGAGAGTGGTCTTCCCTAAGTGAAACTAGTTCGAGACCCGACTCTCTGTATCCTGACCTCGTCGGGGACATGCACCGAGAAACAATCAAAGAGCAGACCGCTCTGATACCACTGATCAAGATTTATGCAGGAATGAAATAAGATAGCATATACAGAATCACATACCCAGATATATGGAAAGAAACACAATGATACAATAAACATATATTCTATTAAATAGCGGAAATAGAACAGACTGTAAAATACAATAGCTGGAGTGGTGGTAGCTATCTCTAAGAAGAGATGTAGCTGCTATGCTCATTTGTGCCAAGATGAATACAAAGAGACACCGAAAGGCCTATTTATCATAAGCATGAGGGAAAGAATCCCAAACATCCAAAAACCTAACCCTAGAAGATGAACTGTCATAAAGTTTGCGGCCCCAAGGTGGTTAGTTGAACAGTCAACTTCCCGGGGTCATAAATTTTGTATACGATCTTCATTTGGGGTGCTCGATAGCCCGTTGGAAAGGGATGTCCGAGATTTACAACTTTCGAATGGGGCCAAATGCATGTCTGTGGCAATGTTTTGGCATCAGAAATCGCCAAAAAAAGGTCGTTTATGTCCTCAAAACGACCCCAAAAGTTTAGGACCCGAAAAAATGCTAAAAATAATAATTTGCCAAAATTGCCAGAAGACTATTTTGAGCCAGTAGGAAGAGGTGGGCTCCCATTGAACTGTGTGTCAAGTTGATCTCCTACTGTAACGTTCGCTAAAGCGAAAAGGTTGTCTTTCTTTGAAATCTTCAAAGGGTTGTAATTGTTGTTGTTGGATGCGCTGGAGCTGTTCAACAGTTTTGGTTGTTGTGGTATCCTTGGTCTGCACTGATGTGGATGGTTTCTTTTTAGAGGGGCACCTTGAATGCATGGCCTTGCACTGCAGAGGTACTCGAATAGGCGATGCTGCACTGAACTTTTATTTTTCTCGTTTTTGCTGAGTAGAGGGATAATGGGCAGAGGTTGTGGATGTCTCTGCGATCTGATGTTCTCCTTTAGTGGACATTGTGAATAGGGAAAATTTCTCAGTGTGGGAGATTATATTCCTGCCCTACTTGGTTGGGGTAGGCGAAACTGTCTCAGGTATCCGATAGAGTTGTCCTCCCAAGGTGACAATGACACTGGGGGGTCGTGATTCATATACAGCATGACGCTTCCACATTTATGGTTGTCCTAAAAGAACATCACATACGTCAAGTGGGGCCACATCACACAACACCTCATATTTGAAGGGGTTGATGCCATATGGTAGGTGACATTGATGACTGATGTGGATCCCTCATCCACTAGGATTTTTGGACCCAAAATCCGACGGCCGAAAAGTCATATTTTCTACATATTGTGGTCGACTATCTGACATTCTCAGTATTTTTTTAATGTCAGTCCAATTTCGGATTAAAACTGATGTCTTGGTTTTCATCAATTATTTGACCCCATTGGACGTCGGATAACCGAGTCCAGTCATAACTGAAAATGTCTTAGATCCGACCTCCTTTTTCTGTCAGGTCTATGGCATACTTATCGATTTTATTTACTACTGTCGTTGGAGAACCAACTCCACTCAAAACTGATAATGGCTGAGCACCGATGTGAACCTGTGTTTTATGAAGAGGCAGTCAAAGAAGATCATTGGGTAAAATCTATGGACGAAGAGATAGATTCCATTGAGAGAAATGGTACATGGGATCTAGTTGACCTACCAAAAAATAAGAAACCCATTGGTGTGAAGTGGGTATATAAGACCAAACTCAATGAAAAATGTGAGATTGATAGGTAGAAGGCAAGGTTAGTAGCAAAAGGTTTCTCGTAGCAACCAGGAATTGATTTTGGAGAAAATTTTGCACCAGTGGCAAGATTGGACATAGTAAGAGCATTCCTAGCAATAACAACCCAGAACAGATGGAAAGTGTATCAGATCCAGAAGTCAAGTTGGCGTTTTTGAATGGAATTCTTGAAGAAGAAATTTATGTGGAGCATCTACACGGGTATGAAATCAAAGAACATGAAGAGAAATTTTACAAGTTGAAGAAATCTCTCTATGGGCTCAAACAAGCTCCAAGAGCTTGGTATAGCAAAATTGATTATTATCTAGTCAAAAATGGTTTTAGCAGAAGCAGCAGCAAACCAACAGTTTACACAAAGGTAAATCAACAAGGATAGATTTTGATAGCTTGTTTATATGTTGATAATATGTTTTTTACAGGTGACCTATCAGTACATGAGTTCAAGGAAGCTATGAAGAAAGAGTTCAAGATGACATACCTTGGATTAATGAAGTTCTTTCTTGGCTTAGAAGTAGAACAATCAGAAAAAGGTATATTTTGTTGATGTATTTGTAACTTTGGAATGTATTTCACATAGTACTCCTATAGAAATGGCATTATTCCTCTATATGGAAGTGTCGTCATTTGTATTGACAAGTGTCGCAACTTGCATGTGATGGGTTATTATACCACGAAGTGTGGGGTCAGCCCTGATTAGAGTTACCATGGGTTACTATAATCTCCTAGAGAAGTCGGCCCTGCCAGTTTATTAGGCAAGTCAAGTTAAGTATAAACAGAGTGCGGGAGGCACTCTATTTGATCATTCACTTTCTCACTCATACACTCATTGGAGAGTAGCACACTTGTGGAGGAGGAGAAGCTTCTAGGAGAACTATCTCTTGTACCTAGGTTGTATCATTGCTCTATCTATCTGTGAGGAAGTTATTGGGGTTTTTCACCTTATTGGTTTTCCCCAAGGAAACTCTGTGTGTCTATTGTCTCTTGTGATTGCTTCTTGTGATTGATATGTTGTACATGTTATTCTCTCAGATAAGATCCTAGATCATATTGAATTGATGCTTAAAATCTAACATGGTATCAGAGCTAACCTGAGAAGAAGACACTGTGCAGTTGCAAAAGCTAGGGTTTCTTGTTTTTTTGGTTTCTCTCCACAGATCTTGAAATGTAGGAGGCTAGATTGAATCTCCTCAGCAAGGCATGTCTTTCTATCGAAACACAATTCAATTCTGAGCATTTTCAGATTTTGACCTAATAATTAGGGTTTCCACAAAAAGTGGAATTTCTGAAATCTGAGACCATGGCTGGATGCTCCTTGAAAAAATCAAATTTTAGAGCTTTGGATCGAACTTGTTGGTTTGGTGAAGCTCCAAGAAACTCAAACCCTAATTCAGGGTCCTCCCAAGTGAATCCAAAAATCCAAAAGGCAATTTTGAGGGGTGAAACTTTGCAGTTTTCAAATTTTGAGTATACCACCTTGATCAGCTCATCAAGGTGCATCTTTCTATCCTTTCAGAAGTTTAAAATTCAAAGCTTGAATTTGTAGGGTTTCTCTAGCAAACCCTAATCCAGTACCAGATCCAATTTTCAGCAAATCAAGTGATAAGACCTAAATCTTTTCTATTTCCATTTGCAGTACTCTTTAAGATGTCTCACCACACCAAGCTTGAGGATAAGCTTGAAGGGGTTGATAACTTCCAAGCGTGGAAGTATAGGATTGGGTTAATCCGGGAAAAAAATGAGTTGGAAACTTACATAAGTGAAGAGGTCCCTATCTCAGAGGGAGATGAGGCTAAGGCCTTACAAAAGAAGAACTTGGTCAAGGAAAAGAGGATCATTGTTGATTCTATCAAAGATCATCTCATACCACATGTGTCATCTCTGAAGACACCTAAGGAGATGTTTGATTCCTTGACCAAGCTATTTGAAGGAAAGAACATAAATCAGAAGATGACCTTGAGGAATCTATTGAAGAATATCAAGATCCAGAATGCAGAGACTATGCAGTCTTATTTCTCAAGGGTCTCCTAGATAAAAGAACAACTTGAAGCTGTGGGAGAAGATATAGAGAATGGATAAGTGGTAATGAGCACTCTTAATGGCCTTCCTAGGTCATGGGATTCCTTCATCCAAGGAAGTTGTGTTAGGAAGAAACTTATCTCATTCAGTAGGCTGTGGGAAGAATGCTCACAGGAAGAAGCTCGAATTGTAGCTCGAGAAGAGAAGATGTGAAATGAAGACCAAGCTCTCACAGCACACTCCAAGAGACATGATGACAAGAAGACTCACCACCATGATAAGAAAGGAAGACATCACCATCAAAAGGGTGATTTCAAATCTCGAAGAAGCATGTACTATGTCCATTGCTATACATGTGATGAGAAGGGACACTACTCCTGGGATTGTCCCAAGAATAAGAAATATGGCTCCCACAAGAAGAAGAAGAATATCAAAAGAAGACATCATGCTCACACTGCAGAGGATGATGAACCTCCCAGGAAGAGGGCTAGGGAAGAAAGTGAAGATTCTTCAAGTGATGAAGAGTATGTTCTGATTTCTGCCCTCACTGGTACCATTACCCATGGAAGTAATGATTGGCTTATAGAGAGTGGGGCTTCCAAACATATGACAGGATTCAAGGAATTCTTTATGAACCTATCTGAACATGAATCACCACACAAGGTGAAACTTGGGGATGATTACCAGTATCCCATAAAAGGAAGTGGTGAAGCCTCTTATAAGTTAGACTCTGGAAAGTCTATGAAGATGAAAGATGTACTTTATGTTCCAGGTCTCAAGAAGAATCTACTCTCCATATCTGCATTGGATGCAAAAGGATTGAGGGTTGCATTTGTAGATGGCCAAGTCCTAATGTGGCCAAAGGGTAAGACTATATATTATGCACTAGTGATTGGAGAGCAAGAGGGAGGATCATACAAATTGAAGGGCCAACCAGAACAAGACATGGTCCATGATTCAGTAGAGCCAAGTGAACTTTGGCATAGAAGGCTTGTATACATGCACTATAGGGCATTACCAATTGCAAGCAAAGCAGTGGAAGGTCTTCCTAAAATCCAGACAAAGCATGAAGGAATTTGCAAAGGTTGTGCAAAGGGAAAGAACACAAAGAAGACATTTCCAAGCAGTGAAAACAAGGAAAAAGGAATCTTGGAAATCATCCACTTTGATGTATGTGGTCCAATGTCATCCAGTTCTCTGAGTGGGTATGTATACTATGTTTCCTTCATTGATGATTTCTCTAGGAATACTTGGGTTTAATTCTTGAAGAACAAAGATGAAGTGTTTGACAAGTTCAAGGAATTCAAATCCTTGATAGAAAATCAAACTGACATGAGGATCAAGATCTTTAGATCCGACAATGGTGGAGAATTTACTTCAGGAGACTTCAAGAAGCTATGGAGTGATTCAGGGATTAAGAGGGAGTTGACTACTCTTTACAATCCACAACATAATGGGGTTTCCAAAAGGAAGAATAGAACAATCATGCAAGCAGCTAGGGCAATGCTTCATGACCAAGATCTACTTATGCACTTATGGGATGAAGTAGCAAGGATAGCTGTATATGTGCAAAACAGAACACCACATAATATACTTGACAACAAAACACCAGAAGAAGTGTTCACTGGTAAGAAACCAGAAGTCAGCCATCTCAGAATATTTGGTTTTCCAGTATACACACACATTCGAAAAGAAAAGAGGACAAAGCTAGATCCTTCAGGAAAGAAGGGCATATTCGTGGGTTATAGTGAAAGCTTGAATACCAGTCGATCATGAAGAATGATGTTTGGTATGTGGTCCCAAGACCAAATGGGAAGTCTATGGTGACTTCCAAGTGGATCTATAAGATCAAGCTTGCTACAGATGGTAGCATAGAGAAATATAAAGCTAGGTTTGTAGCTCGTGGCTTCTCCCAGAAGGAATGGATTGATTATGAAGAGACTTTTTCTCCTGTAGCTAGATACACTTCTATTAGATCAGTACTTGCTCTGGCTGCAGTGATGAAATGGAAGGTACACCAGATGGATGTCAAGACAACTTTCTTGAATGGTGTAGTCGAAGAGGAAGTGTATGTGGAGCAACCACTCGGATTTGAGACACATGACCGAGGGTCACATGTCTACAAACTAAAGAAAGCCCTGTATCATTTGAAATAGGAACCCAGGACCTGGTATGGCATGATAGATGGCTTCCTATCTAGTTTGGGCTTTATCCAGAGTAAAGCGGATTCCAACTTTTACTACAAGGTTGAGGAAGGCAATCAAGTGATACTACTATTGTATGTGGATGACCTGTTTGTAACAGGTGAGGATAGATTGATTGCCGACATGAAGAGGAAGCTTGCTGCCGAGTTCAAGATGAAGGACTTGGGGATGATGCACTATTTTCTTGGCATGGAGGTGTGGCAGAGTGCAGATGGAATCTTCCTTGGACAAGGGAAGTATGTAGTAGAGATATTGAAGAGGTTCGGGATGATGGACTGCAAGGGCATGGCCACACCTATGGCATTGAACCTGAATATTATGTGTGATACTTCATTTGAGCCGGTTGATGCCATGATGCATCATCAGATGATTGGGTCCTTGATGTACCTAACAAATACGAGACCAGATATCTGCTTTGCAGTGAACACCTTGAGCGAGTACTTGACAGATCCGAGACATGTTCACCTGATAGCTGCAAAGCATATTCTGAGGTACCTGAAGGGTACAGTTGACTATGGGCTCAAGTATGAGTCAAATCAAAATTTTAACCTAGAGGGTTATTGTTGTGGGGAAAATGCACCTATAGTTAAGGGGAGAAACTACCAACTTACCGTGATAAAGATAGACTTACAAGCATTCTGCAAGTACAACGAATAAATGAAGAGATTAGGGTTTAGAGATGTAGGCACCTCATTTAGAAGGTTGATCCTAGCTTTGCCTCCCTCGCTCTTCAATGCTTATCCAATGTTGCAATGCCCATACCTGCAAAACAACTTGATACACTTCTCAAACACATTTGACTACGTATATAAGACTGATATCCATGACATAACAAGACACCAAACTATAATTAAACAGTAATCAAATCAGAGACATACGAGAATAGGTCATATTTGGAAAGGAAAGAATATCTGATCTTTATTGATGAATGAAAGCAAGTACATAAAGTTATACCTTCCTTCAAGCTTGGCACTTCACGAAACCTAGATTCAAGGTCTCCTGCTTCCGTTCTCCAAGGATCCCAGCCTCTAAGCAACTGTACTAGGGTTTACCAAAAATTGAAGCACAAGAGAGGGGGATGAGGGTCTCCATTCCTCCAGCATAACAATATTGTAGACTTGGTCCCTTCACATGGCCCTTCTACCCTCCTTATATAATCAATGAAGGAGAGGAAAAGAAGTTATAACCGAGTAGGAGGTTCCCCAACCAACTTAACTTCCCAAAATTTCAAGATTTTGACCAAAACAGGGGTGTACTCTACTCTACAGTAGACAAAGTAGCGTACATATGGAGTTGAGCACTACTATTTCAATAGTGGAGAGAAGGTTTGAGCTCTACTATTGTACACTAGCGTAGGGTACACACGCTACTATCATGCCTGTGTACCAGCGCTCATGTTGAAAAATGGCCAAAAACAGGCTTTTCTGCTCATTTTCAGGAGATGGTTTGGCCTGGAAAAATGTTCCTAAGGGTCATATACATCTAATGGGTCAAGAATGAGGTAATTTCAACCATTTTTAGTGTCCCAAATGACTTCTCCATTAAAAAATGTCTTGTTTTGTGACTGAACTTGATTTCAAGAAATGTCGTCATGTGACCAAGGGAAGCAAGTGTCATCACGGACGGAGAGGTGTCATTTCAAGCTATAACAGATGCCCCCTAATGTATGAGGTCAGAGGGAGTACGGGAAACGATGGCCGAAATACATTATAAATAACAAAGAGTTGAATCATGGAGGAACTGAGAAACCAAGAATCATAGGCTCAAATGAAGTACCTAAAAGCAAAGGAAATGTCAGACAAACTTATCCTTGGGGTAACTATCCATGTTCAAATGGTGGAACATGACCTCCAAGAGGATACAATACTGATCCAAAATACTAATGCATATATCATGGCCACTAAAATACAAGCGTGGATCCATGAGGAACATAAGTGTAAACATAGCCACATAAATACAAGGTGGATCTATGTCAAAATTGGAGAACATAGCCATAGAGAACAATCTGGATCTATGTCTCATCAAGACCCAAAAAGAGTGTGGCTCAGTCTTGCGCAACTTGGGTGATAAATGAGGTGATGCTATCAAGGATCCCAAGGTCTTCATCCAAAAAAAAACCCAAGGTACAAACCTATCCATACGAACAAATGAGTTGTTGTCGAACATGGAAGGTATCATTTGATTACCGGTCATTGATGTATACCGTTAACAAACGTGAGGGTGTCCACCAATAATGAAAATGGAACCCAAGGTACCTAGTACATTCAAGCAAGTGCGAATAAGTGGTCTTGCCGTCGAACACTTGAAGAATCCATCGGATAGGAGACATTGATGTATTCCCATCTATCCAATAGCGAGGGAAACTGCCACTAATGACTGCAATCCCCAAGGTACTAACCGAAACTCTAAACTTCATTCCTAGAGTACAATGAGTTGAAGTCGATGGGAAGAAGCCCGTTGGAAGGGAGGCCTTAATGCATCCTCCATCATCCAACACGAGGGACACTCAAAAGGTATGAGCTGATTTGGAGTAGGAATAAACACATGATGAAACATACTGACACCAAGGAATGGCCGACACATGAGGTCAAGGCAACTACAAAATGGCCAACATAGGTTATATCCTTGAACAGTGAGCACGACACAAGAGTGACTTAGGCAGCTTTGAACACAAAGGGACCATGACGCAAGTCTGTAATGTAGGAGACATTAACCGATTCTCCATATGATTGTAAGACTAACCAAACGGAGGAGTAGGAACTCTGAGATCAGGTTTACCCTAAGGCCAAATACTAGAACCCAACTTGTTTGATAGACTCAAAACAGGTGCTTTGTTCAAGGAGATAGTTGACTTGCTGCCATCATATTGAAAGATATTTTAACATTCTTCCCTTCCCTTTCCTTTTCATTTTTTAACGAGCTTGACAAAGAACTAAAGCATGCTCGACGGTATTTTCATATTTAAGGAGTCTGAAAAACCTAGAATAAAACTCCATACACCTATCCGTGGATTTTATATCGAGCCCGGATTGGTCTATGCTTGGCGCTGTTTTCTTGCTTATAGAGTTGAAAAACTTAAACAGTCCTCTATACACCTATCCGTGGATTTTATATCGAGCCTGAGTAGGTGAATGCTCGCTTGGTGTTTTCACATTTCGAGAGTCTGAAAACCCTAAAGACGACTCCAAAGGTCCTTTTTCGTAAAGTTAGTCTCCTTCCCCAAAAGAGTGTAAAATGATGGAAGAAGAACTCTTCTAGCGCATACAAGAGTATACCTAGAGTATACCTTTTCCGTAAATTATCCACCAAGGGCCGGAAAATGAGTAATTCTATACCTAAGTGGATGTCGGTTCAGTTATTTTAATGAGCCTGAAAAGACAACTATGCTCTGCAAACTTTTCCTATTTAAGGAGTCTGAAAAGGGCTTAAAAGAACTCCATAGGGATCTTTTCCATAAAGGTTTAATGAGTCCGAAAAAGTAAACTCATAACCTCCTTACTGTTTTTAATGAGCTCAAAGGAGATATAGAAAATGCTCATAACTTCCTTACTGTTTTTAACGAGCTCGAAGTGAAGATGAAATAAATGCTCATAGCCTCCTTACTGTTTTTAACGAACTCAAAGGAAAGGTGGAAGACTACTCATAACCTACTTACTGTTTTTAACGAGCTCGAAGTGAAGGCAAAAGAATTCCCGTAACCTACTTACTGTTTTTAACGAGCTCGAAGTAAAAGAAGAATTCTCCCAACCTACTTACTGTTTTTAAGGAGCTCGAAGTAAAAGAAGAATGCTTACAACCTACTTGCTATTTTTAACAAGCTTGTAGTAAAAGAAGAATGCTCACAATGGGAGGAGATGAGTGTCAGGGACATGCGAAACTAGCTCCAAGCACATGGAACAAAGCTATGCCTAATGCAAGGAACATGAGCAAGATAAGTACACTCAGGGTGTGTCTCCTCTAGGTAAAAGGTGTCAAATTGTGAGGTCAAAATGATACAGGGATTAGCGGAAATGAGATCAGAGATGGAGGCTTATACAACGGGTTAAAAGCGTGGAAGCTGGCATTAGGATCATTAGCGCAAGCGAGATCATAACAGATGCACATACAACTTGAACATAAAGATGGGAGCCTTATCAGGGATGGCCAGAAATAGATGAGGAAGAAAGATATGAGGCTTCTTCTCAAAGTCATGGTAAATCTAAAAAGGCTCCCAAGCCTATGAGAAAAACTCAGCATGGGCACCAGAATGGCATAAGGGTGCTGACTAGGGTGACCCATGTTAAGTAGGCTCTGTTGTCGGACTGGTGCACGATGCATAAAGAGATGGCTAACACACCAATATCCAACAGGTTCGACCCTATGGTGAATTCGGATGGCAAAAGGTTCAAATGTAACATAACATAAGGGAAGCCTAAACCTATATGCAAGGTTCCGAATATAGCTGACATGGTCGCACAAGGTGTCGAAAATGACCAGTAAGCAAGTATACATCCAGCTAAGAATCCTATCTCCAAGAAACATTAGTACCAGGATCATATCTAAAACATATGTAAGGAAAGACCCGATACAAGTCACTGTGGTAGAAATACTTTCAACTTCACTATCATCAACAACAGGCATAAACAAGGCAGAGTTTTTGAATGAAGACTCTATGGTACCCAAGCCCGAGGACTTACAATCAACAAGATCGACTTCAGGATGAAGATCAAAGTTGAAGGACATGATGGAATCTGCAGAAACAAATTCATCATCATGGGAGTTGAAAATTCTAGAAGCAGAATCAAACTCAGCAGGAACATCGATTTGCGGATCTATAGGAGAGTCCAAAGACTCAATAGTAGGAAGATCAGACTTTAAGGTCAAACCGGGGCTGGACATAACTGTGACTGGATCAACATCAAAGTAAATGGCAGACTGTACTATAGACTCTAGGAAAACTTCACCAGAAGGAATCATATCATCCCAGATAGAATACATATCTAAACATTCAGATGTAGGTGTCACTTGGTCAAAAGCCGGGACTAAGTCCCGAGAAGGTAAGCATGAACTCATAGACTTCTTCTCAGTAGCATTTGAACTCAAGAAACAATATGCCACATAAGTCCCATGTGACATAGTAGTGCCTAATGACGAGGGATCAAACTGGTCTACAGTTGGGTAATAAGGAGGATCAATGAATGCAAGCTGGTCGATGGTGACAATGTTTTCGTTATGAGGGAAATGCATCACACGAAAGAGCGTAGACACCACAGCATGCATAGCATAAACGTAATCACACCCGAGGATCATATCAAAGTCCATAGGGTCCTTTAAAACCATAAAATCAACTAAAACTGTTTTTCTACTCAAGGTAACAGGTTCTTGACGGAGGAATTCGATCGGTTCACTAGGTCTTCTATTGAAGGTCAACGACCAATTAACAATTGGAATAACATTAGGGAAACCCAAATCTCTCCAAGCATAAGTGGACAATATACTAACAGAAGCTCCTTCATCAACAATGCATCGGTCAATCGTGTGGTTCCCAATATCAACCTTTATCTGGAAAGGTGTCGAAGAAGGAAGACGAGGCTCGGCTAAACTATTCCAATCAAAGGAAACGGTCCTAGGGCTTGGTAGGGGTTCACATGGCACAGATGAAGTGCCCCTTTTTTCAGGAACATCCAAACTGGTAATGCAGAAGACTTCAGCAGTAGGTGCATCAATTTCCGAAGGACTGATGGGATCGATCGAAGATTGCATCAATTCGATCACTTCACTCTCCAAAGGAAGAGTGGGGTCGACCAAAGATTGCATTGGTTCAACCACTTTATCAACCAAAGGTTGATCTAACTATAGGGAATCTATAGACAACTAAAGAACAGAGGTTCCTTCAAACATGGACCACACTCTTCATGCCTCTGGAATGGCAGGGCATCAATGAGTAAGGTGATCTCCCTTACAAAGTTTACAAGGGAACTTTGGTTTCCGTCCTATAGGTCGAGACTCCTTTACAATGTTGGTATTCTCAGCATGACTAGCATTGGCTGACAAATTGCCCCCAGCATGACTCACAAAGGATGGTTTCTCAGAAGCATCAGACTTTTGAACTAAGGACCACACTTTTTGCACTTCTGGAAGTACAGGGCACAAGTAAGTAAGGTGATCTCCCTCGCAAAACTTACAAGGGAACTTAAGATTCTGTTTGTTTGGTTTGTCGGCAATGTCAACTCCCTCAGCATGAATTGCAGTGGCTGATCTAGTGTCTCCAGTATCACTCACAGGAACTGGTGACTTGTCATTAATATGACTAGCAGTGATCAATGACGTGTCCTCAACATGACTGACAATGGTTGAAGACAAACTTTCAGTATGATTTTCAGTGACTAAAATTTTTCTCCCAGCATGACCTCTAGAGGCTGGGTAGGTGCCCCCTTCATGACTTGCAGAGGTAGGGTGCTTGCCCCCAGCATGACTTGCAGTGGTTGGGTTGCTGCCCCCTTGTTTTGGCATCTTCTTCCTATTCTTCCCCTGTCTATTCCTTTTAGACTGTTGGTTACTAGTAATGCTACTTTCTCCACATGAGGTAGAAGGAGGAGGATAAGATGTTACTGTAAAAGAAGGCCCAGGGTTCTGATGCTCTTGATTTGAGGTGCTCACAAAAGAAGCGTCAGGAGCATGCAAGGCATTCGGAGTGGAAAACAACCAAACCGACAGCCCAATAGTGAATCCAGGAATATTCAAAGTAGCCATTAAGGGAGCACCAATGTTTCCAATGAATGGAACAACACAAGGATCCCCTAGAATAGGGGTACCTTGATTGGCACTTGCCGGAATGCTAGACATAGTTTCATGCTCAAATGAGTAAGAAGTTATCTAAGGCAAACTAAGACAAGTAGCACAAAGAGCACACCACTAAAAAAGGTCCTAGGTAAATCAAACTAGGTAAACAGATTCCTTCCGGAGAAGAGTCTGGGATGATGAGGGCCCAGAACAGATCAATGAAGGATGAAGAACAGTTACCCGGGGTCCACAATACAATGACTAAGGGTGCAAGCACTGGAATCACCCAACCGCCCTCCCAAAGACCTGCAAGGGATTTCCTCCCATGTCTGTCCTAGGTACAACAAATATACCCTCCGTTGTCACCTGTGTATGAACCTATGGTCAGATACTAAGGATACCACCACACCGAAAACTCCTGGGGGAACAGTCGCTGGTTGAATTAGAAGGCGTGGGCAGGGTAACTGAGCCCGAAACTCAAAAGAGTCCCCAAACGCGATCCAATCCTGGTATATGCTCGAAACAGAAAGTAGGAGGAGTATTCCCAACAATCTGATCTCACAAGACCTACTGCATAGATCCCAGGCAAGCTTTGAATGAAGTGGGTTTACCTGTGATAGTCAAACTATGATTTTTGCATAATGTGTGATCTTGGGTGGTTTAAGGTGTTTTAAACCCAAGATCCTAACCAAGACTAGTTGGTGTAGTGTAACCTAGAAAAGAAAATGTTACTAGTACATTTTAGTAGGGTTCATTTTAAAGGTTACTTGCTTACTCAAAAAGGTAGTGGGTGTGTGAGAGTGGTTATAGTAGAGATAAAGTACTGAAAATGAAATATTTACCACCAAAAAAATCTTTTCTTTTCAATGCAAGTCTTAAAATTATGATCTAGAATTCATATGCAAATGCAATTTTAAATATTTCGAATGCAAAAAAGGTAAAATAAAGTCTAAATGTACAAAATTAAACTCAAAACCTAAGAATGCAGTTACTCAAGCAAATAGGTATGCAAAAGAAAACTTGTTCTTTTTGATGCAAAGCACTCTAAGGTACTCTACTTAGAAAATGAATCAAAATTCTTTATGCTTTTCAAAGGTAAGAAACAAAACTGAAACTACCCTACTATCAAAACAAAAGCAAAGAACTTTCAGGTTCTCTTTATTGAAACAGTAAAAGCTACCAAATATGACTTTCAAATTCTTATTGATGTAAGCATGCCAAACATTGGGAAAAGAGTACAAAAACTACTTTTAGACCGAAACAAATGACCTACGAAGAAGTATGGTTTGGTAAAGTCAGGTCTTCACATAACAATGCAAACAAGGTCTTGAACAACAGCCAAAACACTTGAGCTTTCACTACAAAAGAAAACTTAAAAGCATAAGGGAGGATAAAAAACCAATCTAAAAGAGAAATTTCACTCAAATAGATACAAACAGGGTCAAGAAGACTCAAGAGGTTTCAAATCCAGTGGAAATGGGGCAAGCAGGTTCAGTCAGACTCAAATTAGGGTACAAAACACCAAACAAATCCACAACCCCCCAACTTGGGTCAACAAGCCCCAAAACTTACCAAACAAGCCCAAATTGATCAAAAGAGGTTCAAATCATGAATGTAGGATCAGTACAAGGATGGGAGACCACTTACAGGGGTTTAACACAGGCCTAGGGTCATCAAGGACCATAAAAATGCAGCCAAAACCCCCATATTTGGGTCCACAACCCAAAAACTCAAAAAATTTAAACCCATATTTTGAGCGCTACTGTGTATGAAGGAGACTAGCACCCAGAGCGCTACTGTACTTCACAAAAGTAGCGTACAGGTTGAAAAAATTGAAAAAATGGGGTTAAAACCCCCCACACCTGTGTCCACAAGGGTTTGCAAGGGCCGGGAAGGGTCTGTAAAAGCCCAACAGGGTCAAACAGAGCCTACTAACTGATTCTAATCAAGAAATTGAACAAAGACCTTCAAACAAAACTAAAGAAATGACCTTGGATACCCCTAAGCAGTTAGGCTTTCCCCAGCGGAGTCGCCATTCTGTTGTGGGGAAAATGCACCTATAGTTAAGGGGAGAAACTACCAACTTATGGTGATAAAGATAGACTTACAAGCATTCTGCAAATACAACGAATAAATGAAGAGATTAGGGTTTAGATATGTAGGCACCTCATTCAGAAGGTTGATCCTAGCTTTACCTCCCTCGCTCTTCAATGCTTATCCAGTGTTGCAATGCCCAGACCTACAAAACAACTTGATACCTTTCTCAAACACATTTGACTACGTATATAAGACTGATATCCATGACATAACAAGACATCAAACTATAATTAAACAGTAATCAAATCAGAGACATACGAGAATAGGTCATATTTGGAAAGGAAAGAACGTTTGATCTTTATTGATGAATGAAAGCAAGTACATAAAGTTATACCTTCCTTCAAGCCTGGCACTTCACGAAACCTAGATTCAAGGTCTCCTGCTTTTGTTCTCCAAGGATCCCAGCCTCTAAGCAACTGTACTAGGGTTTGCCAAAAACTGAAGCACAAGAGAGGGGTATGAGGGTCTCCATTCCTCCAGCATAACAATATTGTAGACTTGGTCCCTTCACATGGCCCTTCTACCCTCCTTATATAATCAGTGAAGGAGAGGAAAAGAAGTTATAACTGAGTAGGAGGTTCCCCAACCAACTTAACTTCCCAAAATTTCGAGATTTTGACCAAAACAAGGGTGTACTCTACTCTACAGTAGACAAAGTAGCGTACATATGGATTTGAGTGCTACTATTTCAATAGTGGAGTAGCGCTCAGAAGGTTTGAGCAATACTATTGTACCCTAGAGTAGGGTACACATGCTACTATCATGCCTGTGTACCAGCGCTCATGTTGAAAAATGGCCAAAAACAGGCTTTTCTACTCATTTTCGAGAGATGGTTTGGTCTAGAAAATATTCCTAAGGGTCATATACATCAAATGGGTCAAGAATGAGGTAATTTCAACCATTTTTAGTGTCCCAAATGACTCCTCCATCCACAAATGTCCTATTGTGTGACTGAACTTGATCTCAAGAAATGTCGTCATACGACCAAGGGAAGCAAGTGTCATCATGGACGGAGAGGTGTCATTTCAAGCTATAACAGTTATGTTGATTCGGATTGGGTAGGCAATTCCATTGATCGGAAGAGCACTTAGAGGTGCTGCTTCAGTATGGGATTCTATATGATCTCTTAGTTTAGCAGGAAGCAGTCCCGTGTGGCACTGAGTATAGCCAAAGTAGAGTATGTCGCAGCTTGTTCGGCTAGTTGTGAGGCAGTATGGCTTAGGAAGCTACTGTCTGATTTGTTTGATCTCCAGTTGAGTGCTACTTGTATATATTGCGACAACTAAAGTTGTGTAAAGTTGTCTGAGAACCCAGTGTTCCATGACAAGTCGAAACACATTGAGATCAAGTATCACTATATCAGGGATATGGTGTAGAGAGGAGCAATGAAGCTCCTATATGTTGCGACAGACGAGCAAATAACCGATGTGTTGACCAAGCCACTGACCAGAGTGAAGTTTGAATACTTCAGAGGGAGACTTGGGGTGCTTCATATCGAGATTCCTTCCAAGGGGAAGTGATGAGTCCGGAGACACAAATTCACATTGACCATTCGAGCATGGTTGAAGTTTGTCTTCCCATGGCTGCGATATAAGTGTTGTGGCCATTCGAGCATGGTTTAAGTTTGTCTTTCCATGGTTGCGATATAAGTGTTGGGGCCATTCTCACATGGTTAGAGGAAAGTCCTTCCATGGTGAGATGTAAGGGTTGGGCCATTCTCACATGGTTAGAGGAAAGTCCTTCCATGGTGAGATGTAAGGGCTAGGCCATTTTCACATGGTTAGAGGAAAGTCCTTCCATGGTGAAATGTAAGGGTTGGGAGTGGCTTTTTCGACATGGTCAGAGGAAAGTCCTTCCATGGTCGTGATGTAATTGTCGAGCTTTTTCAACATGATCAGAGCAAAGTCCTTCCATGGTCATGATGTAATTGTTGTATCCATTCCGACATGGTCAGAGGAAATTCCTTCCATGGTTGTCGATGTAAGTGCTATGTCGAGAAATACCTTCCTAGTTAAGAGGGAGTGTTGATGTATTTGTAACTTCAGAATTTATTTCACATATGTTTATTGTACTCCTATAGAGATGGTATTATTCCTCTATACAGAAGTGTCGTCATTTGTATTGACAAGTGTCGCACCTTGCATGTGATGGGTTATTAGACCACCAAGTGTGGGTTCGGCACTGATTAGAGTTACCATGGGTTATTAGACTCTCCTAGAGAAGTCGGCCCTGCCAGTTTATTAGGCAAATCAAGTTAAGTATAAATAGAGTGCGGGAGGCACTATATTTGATCATTCACTTTCTCACTCATACACTCATTGGAGAGTGGCGCACTTGTGGAGGAGGAGGAGAAGCTGCTAGGAGAACTACCTCTTGTACTTGGGTTGTATCATTGCTCTATCTATCTCTAAGGAAGTTATTGGGGTTTTTCACCTTATTGGTTTTCCCCAAGGAAACTCTGTGCGCCTATTGTCTCTTGTGATTGCTTCTTGTGATTGATATGCTGTACATGTTATTTTCTCAGATAAGATCCTAGATCATATTGAATTGATGCTTAAAATCTAACATATTTATTTCTCAAAGTAAATATGCTAATGAAGTTCTTAAGCGATTCATAATGCTTAATTGCAAACCGACACCTACACCATTAGCAACAGGTACAAATTTGAGTAAAGAAGATGACAGTCCCAAAGTAGATCCAACATTGTTTAAGAGACTTGTAGGAAGTCTCATGTATCTCATAGCTACGAGACCAGATATTATGTATGCTGTCAGCTTGATTTCCAGGTTCATGGAGTCTCCTAAAGACTCGCATTGGCAAGTTGGCAAAAGGATCTCACGATATGTCGCAGGTACTTCAAGCTATGGAATTTTATACTCAAGCACTGAGTATGATGTTTTGACAGGTTTCATTGATAGTGATTTTGCAGGAAGTTTGGATGACAGGAAGAGCACTTCCGGTCATGTTTTTCATCTTGGATCAGGGGTGATTTCATGGGCATCCAAGAAGCATCCCATTGTGACACTTTCATCAGCAGAAGCAGAGTATGTAGCAGGAACATCAACAGCATGTCAAGCAGTTTGGTTACACAAAGTTTTAGAAGGTCTTGTGACAAAACAAGAAGGACCAACAAAAATCTATTGTGACAAGAATTCAACAATCGCTCTATCCAAGAACCATGTTTTTCACTAGAAAAGCAAGCACATTGATACTAGATATCACTTCATAAGAGAACTTGTGAACAATGGTGAATTTCATGTTGAGCATTGTAAATCGATTGACCAATTGGCTGATGTATTCATAAAGCCATTGGAAAAATAATTTTTTGAAACCCATAGAGATAATTTAGGCAGTGTAAAAGCTGCAGTAGTCAGCAATAGTAATTAAGAGGGAGTGTTAGAAATAGCAATTACTTATGTTAGCTTTAGCTTTTGCTTTAGTTCCTATTTAGAAGTCCAGTTAATAAAACATGCAACAACATGCTTTGCATGCATGCAAAATCTAGGTTAGAATTTTTAGGGTTTCCATAAGTGTTTAAATACACATTCAGAATTGGTTTGTAATGCATTAGTTGATCTTCCATTTATCAATGAAGATTGAAGAGCCGTAGCTCATTCTACATAATCTTTGTGTTTATTTCTGCCTCCAACCTTCAAATTTTCCACAAGTAGTTATTGCATTTTTATTTTTTTGTTTTATTTTTATTTTCATGTTTATTATTTGTAAAATCTTTTATTAGAGCAGCTACATAATTAAAAATTTGTAGCTCTTAAAATTAGTAAATCTTTGATATATTTTTCTGATTGTTTTAACAGGAGTCCATTTAACATATTATGCTAGAGATTTGGTTGGATTATTCCTCTGAATATGGATAAATGGTTTTCATAGATTCGTGCGTGTTGCTATCCATGGAGACATAGAGTATCTATTTTGAGGAACGTGGCATGCAAAGTGGAATCCAATAGGATTTTCAAATCCAAAACTCATAGAGTCAATACTATCCACATGTAAGTTATCTTGGGATTACAACTCAGCCAACATACTTCCATGTTTGATATATTTATGTTAATTGATCGATTTGATGAGCTGAGTTGATGTTCTATTAATTGTATGTTAAAATTTAGGGTAAACAATTAACTGATATTCTAAATTTATGGTCACGATCCTCATGATTTGATTTCAGTTTTGATTTTAGTTTTGGATATTGACTCTATTATAAATAGAGCATCATACTACTATAGCAGTGGTCGATATCTTTTGGATGGTGAAACACTTTGTTTATACAATTGATGACATGTATTGTTATGTTTAAATTACTGTAAGTTTTGTACTTAATGTTTTCGGTATATGATTTATAGTTATCTTTCACATTACTTTTTCATCGTTGTATTGCTCAAACTTTTAATATGAAATTTGATTGTGTTCATATTTCAATTGAAAGTTATGCTATTACTGTTTCTTTGAATTGTTATTTAAAGATTAGTAGTTATTTTATTATATTCCACATAATCCATGCATACTCTAATGTCTTACACTTATAATCATTGGACATGGGGTACGAGATATGGGTTTATAATGTTTTATGTGATAGGATTTGTGGTTAGGGAGACATGTTGATTGGAAAAATAATCATAGGGCCACCTCATCCATATTTTAAATCTTAAAATATTTGATGTAAAGGGTTTAGGGGTTAATGTTTTAATGCTTGAGGGGTTAGGGATTAATGGTTAAGGGCTTAGAGGTTAGGAGATTTGGGGATAAGGGGGTTAAGGACTTAATGGGTTAAGGGGATATGAGCTTAAGGGGTTAAGGGATTAGGTTGAGTTAAGGTCTTAAGGGGTTAGGGTGTTTAGGCCTTCTGGGTTATGGGGTTAGGGGTTAAGGGTTATTAGATTAGGGGTTAGGGGGTTTAGGGAATAGGGGTTAGGGATTAGTGTGAATAAGGGGTTAAGGTGTCAGAGGTTAAGGGTTGGTATTTAAGTGTTATTAGGGTTAGGTGTTGTAAAGTTTATGGATTTGAATTAATTCTAGTTATGGGTTAAAGGGGGTTAATTATTGGGGTAAGAAGTTTTGGGGGTTAGTGGTTATTTAGGATTTAGGCTTGGTTAACAACTCAATATATAACTAGACAAATTGGCCTAGAAAAAATTGTACAAATTCAATGTTTATTCGACATTTAATCTATATTATTGTCACTTAATGGAAGTTTAGATATACATCGAATAAGAATCCCTAGCATGAATGGACCATAGAATAAGAGTCACTTATTCAACGTTTGACTAATACATGTTTTTCGTGCATCATTTAACTATTTTTTTACGAATTAAACCTCGACTAGATATATTTAAATGAATCTTGGATATTATTAATTATGGCCTAACATTGCTTAAGCAACATTAATATGGAAATGTTGCTTAATCAATCTTGGATGGGACACAACATAGATATATCCTCTAATATTCCACGTATTCAACTTAAATTCAACATTAAAAGTTGTTTTTTTTAACTAAGTTAAGTGTTTCCAAAATAAATATTTATGTATTGTATTTGTAAAATTGCTATTCTTATGTTTTAGATTCTATCAGTATTCTTTTATTGGAAATGTTTATCAAACTCATGTTAATGAATTTGAAATTCTATCATATCTCTACACAAACTTTCTATAGTATTCCAACCAAAAAACCTTGCAATATTTTCAATGTATTTAGACATGAACATTCTTTTGTTGAATGATTTTTCTTGGGTTAAACTCATACCCTTTCCGTACCAACAATGTGAGCTAATTATTATGTCTGTGACATCTTGTAATGTATTTGGGCATATTAGTCTGTCGGTGCAGGTTAATTTTTTTTCCTGTCCAAAAATTTCATAAGGTTTTCAAAAGTCGAATGCCAAATAGTTGCCTCATAGTTTGGTGCGGGGGTTTTGCTCGCCAAGTGTCTCCCGCACCTGTCTCTGTGCGTACAGTTTATCACATCAAATATTGGGGTGAATAATGAGGGTGGGTTCATGTGAATTAAACCTATTGTCGTTCGCTCGCGTTTTGGTTTTTGAGATAGAGTTGAGGGAAGGTTCATAGGCAAGGGCAGGTTCATGCCGTGGTTTCCTTGTGAGAGGGTGGGTTCATGTGAATTAAACCTGCTATCGTTCGCTCGCATTTTGGGTTTTGAGCTAGAGCCGAGGGTAGGTTCATGGGAAAGGGCAGGTTGCCGTGGTTTTTCTCTGCTGGCTGGTGCTTGGAGTAGGGGTTTTTCGGCGAGTTGTAGTTCTGGAGTAGTCGGGGGAGTTATTGAAGTGGGGATGGGATTTAATGCTGGTTTGTGTTGGTTTTGATGTTGGGTTTCTTTTTTAAAGGGGCTTGGGGGCTATTTTCCCGATCTGCTTTGCTGGTTGCGGTCCCTGGTGTTTGGTTTGAACAACCGTCTATGGGGAGGAGTATTTGGAGGCGAGATTTCTTAGCGAGCAAAGGGACGATGATATTGTTCCAACAACGGTTGTGGAAATGACATTGCTCAGGTGCATTTTCCTTATGACATTGCTCAGGTACGTTTATAGAGGAACTGGTCAACTATGTATAATTGGGATTGCGATGTGTGAAACATACCTACATTGTCAAATATATCATTCTTCTGTGGAGAATGATTTGGACCTGCAACCTCTGCCTATTGTTGCCAAACCAAATCCAGGATTGTTTCCTAGGTTTTGTCTTGTTTCTTTTCCAAGTTTTGCAGTTATTTTAGTGTTTAGAAAATCCATGTTGAAATGCATCAAATATGCCATTATTTTAGATTTGGGGGTTCATAATTAGCATCTTGAATTTTGGTTTCTATTTTTTATTGATCTACATATTTCATAACAGGGTTTCTGGTTTTGTTTCCTTTCAAAAGAAATATTTTGCCCAGGTTTTGTTTCCTTTCAAAAGAAATCTTTTGTTGAGTAGGGTTTCAAGATCTCTGGATAGAGGCTTCTGCTATGCTAATAGCCATAGATTGTTATGGTTGTCGTAGGATTTAATGCCCAGCGAACTGATTTATCATTTTGAAATTGGATTTGGCTTTTGCATTAGAATTTATAGCGATGGTTTCTGATACCGAAGGGCATCATACTTCAAAAAATTACGAGGTTCACAAAAAAACATATTCATTCTACACACCCATACTATTTTCAGATGGAAGGGTGCTTTAGTAGTAGTTATTCATTTGCTTTTGTTGACTAATTTATGTTTCCTAATGACTTGGGAAGATAATTTTCACCACAACGGTTTTTGTCTCCTAGAAATGTTGGGCCTTACATTCTATGTTATTTTTTCCATTCCCTGTACTTGTTTCCATAAGCTGCATCCATATTACTAGTCTTAAACTGTAGTGGTGCACACAGAGTAGCTTATATTTTGCAACTGATGCCTTTATGTGTTGTGAATGTTTGTGGTGGGGCTCTTAAGCATACTACTTCTTAGAATATTTTAAAGGCTTGATAGCCTCATTTTACATATTTTTAAATCACTGCGTGGCTTTTTGACATTTGGAAGAGCTTGATCCATATTACTAGTCTTAAACTGTAGTGGTGCACACGGAGTAGCTTCTATTTTACAAAAGCGATTTCATTCCAAATTGGAAACAATTTCCTCCAGATCCAAATCCAACTCTACTGGGTGGTCCATTTAATTATGTGTCTTATGTCCTGACCGCATTCACTCTCAATTCCAACTTTTACTAGTTGATGGCTCCAGAGGTTGTTCCTTTTTTTTTACAAAAGCGATTTCATTCCAAATTGACAACAGTTTCCTCCAGATCTAGATCCAAATCTACTGGGTGGTCCATTTAATTATGTGTCTTATGTCCTGACTATATTAACTCTCAATTCCAACTTTTACTACTTGATGGCTCCAACAACTATAATGATTATTTGACCAAAGCTTCACTACCAACGATTCCAGCTTGGCATTTCAATTCAACGTTGATTTGAGGTTTCAATAACAGACTCTTGAACACTTGATTTCTCTAAGGCGATTTTCCCTAATCGATTTCCAGAGCACGAGTGCCCTAATTACCTATAAGCTAGGCACTATTAACCATTTTTTGATGCTAAACAACAGTTCATATTCTCTTAAAATATTTTCAATGCCCATTATAAACTGGAATGCATAATATCAAAGGATTCAACCATGATTTACCTCTACAAAAATTGCCCACACCTTGTTGAAAAATTGGCTTGAATCCCTTTTGAATGGTTTGTTGGATTACTCTGTCACGGGTTAGGTGATTACACATTTCCACAAGGTAAATTTCCTTCAACGCAGATTTGAATTTCAGATGACCATGCCAACACCAAATCAAACCACAATCTATAATTGTTCATCAATGCATTCTTAACAGACTTTTTATCATGTCTCCCATAAATTGACTCCTGATGTCAGTTTCCCGTATTCCAATAAAAACAAAACTTCTCTCTCTCTCAGGGTTGACCACGATTATCCAATATAATCATATCTCTATGGAGTACTTCATACAATAAATCAAGCCTTGATCTCATCTCCTTTCAATTGGAAATGTCTTCCTTCAAACATCTCCTTCCCAAATCAAGTTCAGATTCGATTATTTTTTAAGTCAAGTTCAAACCCTCCTACATGAACTTGAATATTTTTGCAATTACCAACTATTGGAATTTCTTACAATTTCCAACCATATGTTTAGACAACTTACCATTTAAATCATGACAAGGAATTCAACACAATCGACAGAGATATAGAAACACATACAAATGCTTATCTATTAATCCAAAACAAAATACTGAGTATCCATCCTGTTGCACAATATGGGTTCACAACCCTTACCCACTTCTCCTATCCTACTACTTGACCTCTCCTCCTTTTTTTGGACCGTAGGCTTACATAAAATATGATCAATACAACCCTAACAACCTCCTACATATCTGTAACTAACTCCTACCATTTCTATAACCAATTCCTGAAATAGGACGATCCTATCTCTATTTGATGACTCAATCATTTGGTATTGACTCAAAACTTATCTCATCATTCGATTAGATCCTTCTTAGAATTTACTAGATCTATGCTTACTAACTAAGAGGATTTCATTTCATTAAGCATATTATTGCTTAGAATAGTTTAAAGGCTTGATAGCCTCATTTTCTAGATTGTTAAATCAATGCGTGGCTTTTTGACATTTGGAAGAGCTCTTTGATGATGGCCTTGCAATATTCACATTAGTGAATTTCTCTATAAAGGTGTTAACATAGGATGTTGTGATACATTATTTGTCATGGAGTGCTTGGGCATAAAGGCTTCTACTATGCTAATAGCCATAGATTGTTATGGTTGTCGTAGGATTTAATGCCCATCCAACTGATTTATCTTTTTGAAATTGGATTTGGCTTTTGCATTAGAATTTATAGTGATGATTTCTGATACCGAAGGGCATCATACTTCACAAAATTACAAGGTTCACAAAAAAACGTGTTCATTGATACAATGTGCACAGTGTATGTTTGCCAATTAGCGACAAATTTATACAGTGTATGGTTTCCAATTAGGAACAAATTTAGTCACCTTTTTTTCTTTTAGTTTTGGTCCATTGGTGTGGTTTGATCTGATCCAAGGTGTCCTCTATATATCTTGATTTTTTCCTTCTGTATCCCAAGAGCATTAACAAATAAATATAGCGATTATGAAGCTTCATTTTTTATCATCATAGAAACTGCCATTTTGTACTTTTCTATTAGAACTATTTGAGAAAGCATCATTGGGATTGTTTCTAGAGATTGCTTTGCTGGTTATGATTTAAGGAGGCCAGATAGGCAAGGTTTCATTTGATTGATGCCTCATGTTCTCAATAGGAGACAATTTTGGTTCAAAGGCCTGTATTGTTTAAGTTTTTCTTGCTATCGACTTGAAGAGGTAGCTTTTGTCTACAAATTGAAATAAATAATTCATAATATAAATGTTTTTGGATGTTTCTATCCAACTATTTTTTGGTGTATTGAAAGCTACTCTGCTTGCAACATTGAAATTGTAATGCCAATGGCATCATAGCTTAATTTTTCATGTACTGTTTGGTTGTTACATCTCTGATTTTACAATTTGCAAATATTTACCAAGGGTATAGATATATTGTTCAATGGCTTGGTGCTTAGATATCAGTTCTAAAAATATCATCTCAATTGCTTTTGTTTTATTTGGAAAAAAACACAATAAACTACATTTCTAAATGAAAATTGATAGAGGCATACATTGTGACTCCTGTTGGATATGGCCTTTGTTGTTTCTAGTCTCCTTTCTGTAAAATACAGTCTGTTGTACTTGAACCAACATTGTTGTTTTCAAATTTGTATAGCCTAGATTTTTCCTTATTGCTGTGTGTAAAGGTGTTATGTTACAACAGAGGCTATAGACAATAAAAAATCATAGTTAAATATGTTTCTATCTATAGACAATTGCATAGTCCAATTATTTATGTCTTCAGACTGGAGCTTATGAATAGAAACTATCGATTTTTGCATGTGTATCAGGTCAACTACTTATGTTCACAGTTGCAATTATAGTGCTTTTGACTTTAATTTTTCAATTACTTGGATGTCATTTTTTTTATGGATCCATTTGAATGTAAGATTATAAGATTCTTATAGTATTATGCTCAGTTGGATTATAATATTGTTATATTAGATTGTTACAGATGGATACATTGATGTGTTGGTGTCTTTTCTCATATTCTTGTTGAAAATTGCTAAATTGTTTTCATAGAAATGCTACGGATTTCCATATTTGGAAATACATTTGTGTTAATTTTTCGATAATTTCATTCAATATTATCTAGGATCACTAAGAGAATAACATGTACAACATATCAATCACAAACACAAGAGACAATAGACACAGAGTTTCCTCAGGGAAAACCAAGAAGGTGGAAAACCCTGCAACTTCCTCAGAGATAGAATAACCACAAACCAAGATCACAATGATCAAACCCAAAGAGATGTCTCTAGCAGATACTCCTCCTCCTCCACTTGTGAGCCACTTTCTCTCTTAGATATGTGAGCTTGAGAAGTGAGTGAATGAATAGAATGAGAGAGGCACACCCTCTATTTATACATTGACTTGACCTGCCAATAATCCAACACGGCCAACTTCCTAAGGAAGCCTAATAACCCAACCACATGAACTAACTAGGGCCGACCCATCACTGGTGGTCTAATAACCCATCAATACAAATGACGACACTTACAATGTAACTTGTGACACTTGCAAATACAAATGACAACACTTCCAATCAAAGGAATAATACATCTTTGTTGGATATACAATAACGTACAAATGTAATATACAAGTGAATATCTTCTGAAGTTACAAATACATCAACACTCCCTCTTAACTAGGAAGGTATTCTCTAGAAATAGGTCATCAATACATATTGGCGCAAGTCTTCAATTATGGAGCTGGATCATCATCACTGGATCACGGAGTATCATCATCACTGCTGCTGTACTCAACATCTCGATCACTCGGCTATCTCATAATTCTTCTCGTCAAAGGAAGTTCTACAGAGCCAACCCTTTTTCATGCTGGATGTAGGCCTAGCCTCCTGTAGGTCTTCATCATCTCTGCGAGTGGTCTAATAGAGGTGGTATCTCAGGACTAATTATGTGCATATGCAAATCCTGACAAGAGCATCCGAGAAACATTTTATGTGCCTCAACATGACCGGAAAGATCTCCTAAGACTTATATGCATCCCTTTCAAAAAACCTTTAAAGAGTTACCCCAAGAACATTTTACGTGCCTAAGCATGACCGGAAAGATCTCTAAAGATCATCCCAGGACTTATTACGAGCACACAGCTCAACCTATCGGATCTCTAGGACTGATTACATGTGAATAGGAAAAACCTTTAAAGAGTTACGCCAAGAACATTTTACATGCCTAAGCACGACTGACAAGATCTCTAAAGAGCATCCCAGGACTTATTACGAGCACACTGCTCAACCTCTCGGATCTCCAGGACTGATTACATTCCTCCCTAGGAAAACCTCGAAAGAGCATCCCATGACTGATTACGAGCACATAGCTCAACCTATTGGATCTCACAGGATCTTTTACATGCTACTTGTAGAAAAACCTCAAAAGAGCATCGTAGCACAGACTATAGGATCTCTCAGGATCTTTTCTATGCTACCTGCACAACCTGCCACATATCCTCGACCTCTGAGTATCATCCTGAAACTCATGACCCACCTGATCATCCTCACACGGAGCATCATCCTGATGCTAATGATCAACCTGATCATCATACAGTACATCATCTTGATGTACATCATATGGAGCATCGTCCTGATACTCATCACACATGATCATCCTGATCATCATCACTACATCCTCCTGATGCATATCATCTGAAGCATCATCCTAATGCTCAACACATATGATCATCCTGATCATCGTCACTGCATCGTCCTGATGCATATCATTTGGAGCATCATCCTGATGCTCATCACACAACGCTTACATCCATAGCCATGGGAAGGATCCTCCTACCACCATGTTTGGAATGGCTTCAACAAATGTGTCCCATCACTTCTTCCTCGAAGTAGCTTCTAAAGAACACCAATCCTCTCTCTAAAGTACTCAAACTTCACTCTGGCTAGTGGTTTCGTCAACACATCTGCAACCTTCTCATCCGTCACAACATACAGGAGCTTCACTGCTCCTCTTTGCACCATATCCCTGATATAGTGATATTTGATCTCAATGTGATTTGACCTATCATGGAACACCGGGTTCTTAGACAACTTCACACAACTCTGGTTCTCATAGAAGATACAAGTAGCATCCAACAGGAGATCAAATAACTCAAACAATAGCTTCCTAAGCCATACTACCTCACAACTAGCCGAACAAGCTGCGACATACTCTACTTCGGCTGTACTCAAAGCTATGCAGGACTGCTTCCTGCTAAACCAAGAGATCACACCTAATCCCTGCATACTGAAGCAACACCCCAAAGTGCTCTTCCTATCTGCAGCACTACTTGCCCAATCTGAATCAACATAACCCTTCAGGTTAACCTTTTGATTTGCATCATACTTGAGCCCATAATCAATTGTACCCTTCAGGTACCTCAGAATATGCTTTACAGTAATCAGGTGAACATGTCTAGGATCCGTCAGGAACTGGCTCAATGTTTTCACCGCAAAGCAAATATCTGGTCTCGTGTTCGTCAGGTACATCAAGGACCCAATCATCTAACAATAAACTGTGACATCAACCGGCTTAAATGAAGCATCACACAGAAGCTTCAGGTTCGATGCCATAGGTGTGGCCATGTCCTTGCAGTCCATCATCCCGAACCGCTTCAGGATATCTACTGCATACTTCCCTTGTCCAAGGAAGATTCCATCTGCACTTTGCCACACCTCCATGCCTATAAATTAATGCATCATCCCCAAGTCCTTCATCTCGAACTTGGCAGCAAGATTCCACTTCGTGTCGGCAATCAACCTATCATCACCTGTTACAAACAGGTCATCCACATACAATACGAGTATCATAGGATTGCCTTCCTCAACCTTGTAGTAAATGTTGGAATCCTCTTTACTCTTGGTAAAGCCCAAACTGGATAGAAAGTTGTCTATCCTACCATACCAAGTCCTAGGAGATTGCTTCAAGCCATACAAGCATTTCTTCAACCTACACACATATGACTCATTGTCATGTGTCTCAAAACCAAGTGGCTGTTCCACATACACTTCCTCTTCGACTACACCATTCAAGAAAGCTATCTTGACATCCATCTAGTGTATCTTCCACTTCATCACTGCAGCCAAAGCGAGTATTGTTCTAATGGAAGTGTATCTGGATACAGGAGAAAAAGTCTCTTCATAATCTATTCCCTCTTTCTGGGAGAAGCCACGAGCTACAAACCTCGCCTTGTATTTCTCTATGCTACCATCTGCAGCATGCTTGATTTTATAGATCTACTTAGAAGTCACAACAGACTTCCCTTCTAGTCTTGGGACCACATCTCAAACATCATTCTTCATGATCGAATAGCATTCCTCGATCATGGCATTCTTCCATTCCTGTATCCTGGATCCTGGGAACTTCAGATTCTTCAATATCTTTAATAGATAGCTTTGTTTCTAGAACAAATGTTGTAGTCCTTCTTTTGTAGGTGATTGTACACGATCTTTCCTACAAGTCAAATTCAATTACATGATTAGAAACTTCTCATAGTTTTCAAAACAAAGTATTACACATAAATGAATATGTCATACAGTCATGCAATTATCTTAGCCAATGCTTCAATACAACATTCATCCATATCCCGTATTCATACGGTAACTTTCTAGATGCCTTCCATCTCTACCAGAACATTGTTAAGAGTTTGCACTACTCCCAACATGTCAGCAAAGAGATTTCATTCTAGATAAGTAGCAATGGAATGTTGTACAGTACCATAGGCCACTTACCCATTACATGCATATTAGTAGTATACTGTTCATTTAATGCAATTATTCTAATATTCATCATACACAACCTAAGTCTAGGAACATGAGTATATACATTATTGAACAATATTATTTAAACAATCAGATATACAAGAAAAGACAATTCAAATACTTATCTTTGTTCGTTTGTTGGGTGGAAACCCTCATAATCTTTGCTTCCTTTCTGCAACTCCATTCTGATGTGGATTTGTAAGGAGTGGTCAACTCCCTCTTAATCCTTGAATCACTGCATAGCTTCTTGAAGTCTTCTAAAGTGAATTCTCCGCCATTGTCAGATCTAAATGTCTTGATCTTCTTTTTAGTGTGGTTTTCTATCAAGGTTTGGAATTCCTTGAATTTGCTAAATACTTCATCTTTGTTCTTCAAGAAATAGATCCAAGTCTTCCTAGAGAAATCATCAATGAAGGAGACATAGTATACACACCCACTCAGAGAACTAGATGACATTGGACTGCATACATCGGAGTGGATAATTTCCAAGATTCCTTTTTCATTGCTTTCACTACTTGGAAATGCCTCCTTTGTGTTCTTTTCCTTTTGCACAACCTTTGCAAATACCTTCATGATTTGACTGGATTTCAAGAAGACCCTCTACTGATTTGCTTGCTATTGGAAGTGATTTATAGTGCACATAAGCAAGCCTTATACGCCAAAGTTCACTTGGATCCATGGATTCATGTACCATGGTATGTTCAGGTTGTCCCTTTAATTTGCACAATCCTCCCTCTTGCTCTCCAATCACCACTACATCATCTATTGTCTTACCCTTTGGCCACATGAGTACTTGGCCATCTATAAATACAACTCTTATTCCCTTTGCATCCAAAGATGATATGGAGAGAAGATTCTTCTTGAGTCCAGGTACATATAGAACATCTTTCATCTTCAAAGACTTCCCAGAGTCTAACTTGTAGGAGGCTTTACCACTTCCTTTTATAGGATATTGATAGTCATCCTCAAGTTTCACCTTGTGAGGTGACTCATGTTCAGATAGGTCTACAAAGGATTCTTTAAATCCCGTCATGTGTTTGGTAGCCCCACTATCAATAAGCCAATCATCACATACATGTGAGAGCTGAGATCAACACATATTCTTCCTCACTTGAGGAGTCTTCACTTTCTTCCCTATTCTTCTTCTTGGGAGGTCCATCATCCTCATCAGCATGAACATGATACCTCTTCTTGATGTTCTTGCTGTTGTTGTTGTCGGAGTCTTTCCTTCTCTTGAGACATTCAGAAGCAAAGTGTCCTTTCTCATTGCATGAGAAGCATCTTATATCTTTCTTATCTTTTGGATGGTGGTGGTGTTGGTGGTGTGAAGATCTTCTGCTCTGAGGTTGCTCCTTCTTAAACTTGCTTTTCTTGGTGTGTGTTGGGAGAGCTTGATCTTCACTTCCCATCTTTTCTTCTCGGGCCACAAGCCTAGCTTCTTCTTGTGAACATTCCTCCCATAGTCTAGTGAAAGAGATCAATTTCTTTCTTGCACAGATTCCTAGGATGAAGGAGTCCCATGACCTAGGTAGGCCATTTAATGTGGTAATGACAATTTCTCTATTTTCCACCACTTCATCCACTACTTCAAGTTGTTCCTTGATTTGAGATGCCTTAGAGAAGTAGGATTGGATGGTCTCTCCATTCTGGATCTTTGCCCCTTTCAACTGGTTCCTCAGAGTCATCTTCTAATTTATATTCTTTCCTTCAAACAACTTGGTCAAGGAGTCAAACATTTCTTTAGGTGTCTTTAGGGAAGACACATGGGGTGTGAGATGGTCCTTAATAGAATCAACAATGATTCTCTTAGCCTTGACCAGATTCTTCTTGTGTAAGGCCTTAGCCTCATCTCCTCTAGGACTGGAACCTCTTCACTTATGTAAGTGTCCAACTCATTCTCTTCTAGGATTAACCCAATCCTATACTTCCATGCTCAAAAGTTATCAACTCCTTCAAGCTTATCCTCAAGCTTGGTGTGGTGAGACATCTTAAAGAGTACTTCAAATGGCAATAGAAAAGTGATTAGGTCTTACCACTTGATTTGCTGAAAACTGGATCTTGAGCTGGATTAGTGTTTGTCAGAGAAACCCTAAAAATTCAAAATTTGAATTTAAAACTTATGAAAGGACAGAAAGATGTGCCTTGCTGAGCTGGTCAAGTTGGTATACTCTGATTTTGAGATCTGCAAATTTGACCCCTCAAAATTGCCTTTGAAACTTCTGGATTCACTCGAGAGGACCCTGAACTAGGGTTTGATTTTCCCGAAGCTTCACCCAACCAAAAATTTTGATCTTGTGCTCTAAACTTTGATTTTTCTGAGGAGCTTCCAGCCGTGTTATCGGAATCCAAAAATTCCAATTTTCTCCGAAACCCTAATTTCCCGCAGCAGAGACAGGCAAAAACTGAAAGTGCTCAGAATTGAATTCTGTCTCAACAGAAAGATGCTCCTTTCCAAGGAGAGTCAATCTAGCCTCCTTCCTTTGATGATCTGTGGATAGAAACCCAAAAATTAAGAAGCCCTAGCTTCCGCAACTCCACAGTGACTTCTTCTTAGGTCAGCTCTAATACCATGTTAATTTTTTGATAATTTCATTCAATATTATCTAGGATCACTAAGAGAATAACATGTACAACATATCAATCACAAACACAAGATACAATAGACACAGAGTTTCCTCGGGGAAAACCAAGAAGGTGAAAAACCCCGCAACTTCCTCAGAGATAGAATAAGCCACAAACTGAGATCACAATGTTCAAACCCAAAGAGATGTCTCTAGCAGATACTCCTCCTCCTCCACTTGTGCGCCACTTTCTCTCTTAGCTATGCGAGCTTGAGAAGTGAGTGAATGAATAGAATGAGAGAGACACACCCTCTATTTATACATTGACTTGACCTGCCAATAATCTAACATGGCCGACTTCCTAAGGAATCCTAATAACCCAACCACATGACCTAACTAGGGCCGACCCCTCACTGGTGTTGTACAAACCCATCAATACAAATGACGACACTTACAATGTAACTTGTGACACTTGCAAATGCAAATGACGACACTTCCAATCAGAGGAATAATACATCTTTGTTGGATATACAATAAAGTACAAATGTAATATGCAAGTGAATATCTTCCGAAGTTACAAATACATCAACAATTTGTATTGACCACTTGCAACATGCATGCACATGGAACATTGAAAACTAAAAATGCTTTCACACCGCCATTTCGCAAAATCTGCACCAATTGCAACAAAAATATTCCCGACAACTTGGCAGCTTGCATAATCTGCAAGCAAAACACACCGTTCAGACTTGAGCATTGTCTAGAATGCGCTCTTGAAACAGAAGCTGGAGTGTTCTCCTACACAATGAAATTTCCACAACTGCAACAATGGTGCCTAGCAGTTGCATTGACTACACATGAGCAATATAGCAACAACATTTCATCAACAATTTTTCATCTTTGAAGAGACTCTGTGCAAGGCGTTTTCGCACTCGATGCATACAACACCATAACAGAAATTAATAGCACACAGTGATAGCCTGCAAAACGGTTTTTTTGTTATTTTTGCTATATCTAGTTAACTCTCCAGACACTATGCTTGTCTAGATTTTGCAAACTTCAAATTCCGCATTTGATAAAATGTATAAAAGCAAATTTATATGGCTTTTACAGTAACAATGCTTGTACAATTCGTCCACTATGCTCAGACCTTTTGCATATTTCATCTGACATAGAAATATATATATATATATATATATATATATATATATTGCTACTACACACGATGATAGATATTTCAAAGTCTTTAGTGCCCTATTGTTATCTGTTATGTCATGCATTAATTACTAAGCTAGGAGATAGATGGACATCATATTAAAGTTGTTGAAATCTTATATTGGTTCATTGAATTTTCTTATTGGACTTCATATTAAAGTTGTTGAAATCTTGTATTGGTTTGTTGAATTTGCTTCTTGAATTTTCATTGAATTTTCTTCAATTCCATGGCTTATAGTTATAAATTTTCCATAAAGAAGTCAGGCATTTCATGTTTCTAATTGTAACTGAATAAGGTAGAGGACAGATTCTTCAACAGCTAGGGTGTGCCAACACTCAACATCAAATTCCTTCTAAGACTTCTTTTTGCTTTTAAATCCAACATTCCGAACAAATGCACTTGTGTATCATCTCATTTTCTCCATAGTCCCTTTACTCATGCATATAGCATATCAAATGTTTTTTCTAATAAAAGAAGCTTAACAGATTATTCTCAAATGTACATAGGATCTCTTTAGCACTGAATGAAAGAAAATATAAACTAGAATTTTTTCCCACTTGCACAACTTAGAATATATTTCATTCATTTCTTCTTTAAAACCGTTTGTTTTATGTAGACACAACTAAATTCCATGGTTGTTTTGCCTATCTTTTTGTCCATAGCTTTGACCATTTTTCTCATGCTTTTTTCTAGGGTTTAATTAGCAATCATCATTGTTGCAAATATTGCTGATATATTGTAAAAATTATGATATTCTTGGCTTGCATATATTATCCTTTAGAATTTTGATACATCATCAACAAATTCAATGAAACAAATCTGTAGCTATGCAACAATTTGCTTCTAAACTCAGAATTTTCAGTTTTTCTATCATTTTGATAAGTAAAAACATAGGA
Source organism: Larix kaempferi (assembly GCA_027924585.1). Lineage (NCBI taxonomy): Eukaryota > Viridiplantae > Streptophyta > Pinopsida > Pinales > Pinaceae > Larix > Larix kaempferi. The sequence goes on along the minus strand of BSBM01000458.1, from coordinate 525,298 downwards.
TTGAGAGATTTATTTTGCTCCTAGAATCATTTGAAACACTTGATCAATGTCTATAGCTACGATATTCTGTGGACAAATAACATACAAGATAATTGACTATTATGAAATTGTTTTCTACTTTTGGCTCAATTGATGCTCTTTCTGGTTATTTATAGTTCTATTTGCTATTATAAAATTGGGATTTTGTAGTCCTCTGAAAGCAAGCAAGATCTAGTTTTCAGTTGCCAGTCTTTTCACTATTGTTTAAGAAGTCCATTCCATCTGCAAACAAATATTTACGTGTGCACTGGATTGTCATATGTAAAAGTATGCAATGTGTATTTGATTATGCAAAATTATTTTGTCATTGGATTCATGCACGCTATGTTGCAAGTTATGGCTGGCTGCATTATGACTCTTAAGTCTTGGAACAAGAATCAAAACACCGGAACTAGAATCATCCGGTTATAGCAAGTCTCCACCTTCTGCATATACAACCTCTGTTTTCGTGTCATGTCACAGACATTACTGCATGCTGCTCTTGTTCCAATATGACACAATTATTTCACTCTAGAATTCACAAAAATGAAATTTTAACATTTTATGAACAAGTCGTTATCTCAGATTAATTGTAATGCCTGATCACATGTGACTCAAAGTTTGGTTGTAAATTAAATTATCATCAAAGAATATGAGCGCAAAATTGTGTAGAAAGAGTTAATTAAAAATATTGTTCACGAGGCTTTGAAAAATGGATGTGGCATTTCAAAGACCAAAAGGCACCACTAAAACCTGATAATGTCCTTCAGATGTGCCAAATGCAATCTTAGGAGTGTTTAATTTATTCAAATTCCATATGACTTCTGCAGGACATAGCGTTCAAGAGAATTCAAGGTAATAAGGTTGATTTCCTGTTATTTTGTAATTTAAATAATGTTGAAAGTAATTTTTGTAAACAATGACAACTACCTATTACAAATATTTATCATAAAACCAACTCCAACTCCATACATATGAATTATACTTTAAAAATACGTAAATGTAAATTCCAAGCTATATGCGAGCAAAGACATTTCAACGACGTTTGGTCTGCTTTGAAGTTCATAAGATCATACTATGGTGTGAACACCTTCTGAATAGTATGCTTTGAAGTTCATACTATTCTCCCATAATGTGAACGGAATAATTAATTATCTTCATGGAGGTCGTCCATGTACTGTTTGACCCATTTTGTGATGATCTCTACCTCTTTCGACCGCTGTTCTCTCAGCCATTCTGGATCTTCTTTAGATGAGAAGTGCAAGTCTTGGCAATGGCTTCCTACAGTACATAAAGCCGCAAAAATATGAGCACCAGAGCCTAATCGAATCAAATATAGTTTATCATTTATCCAAGACTAAAATTTCTGTGAAGATTTACCTTCGTTTGTTACGAGGGCTATGACGCTTTCGGATATACTCTCTAACACACTGCATAATTCCACAACCATGAAGATGCAACTGTTAATTACTCGGTCGATGAAGATCCAACTGTTAATTACTCAGTCGAGTACTCAGAATATGGAAGATATATATAGAAAGAAGTCTTACCCTCCACTGCTATATGGATCTCGCAAGCCGTTGGAGAAGATTATGTTGCTTGCAAAGCGTTTCAGCACCCTTCTTATGTTCTGGGTATCAACAAAAAAACTTGATCACAAAAATTGTGCATAGCCATTAACGGCTTTAAACAAAACTGAACATTGAAAAATAATAATAATAGCAAAATTTTAAAAACTCTATCCTCAATATTAAATCTTAGGGTAAGATGGATCCTTCAATGACCATGTGAATCAATGTGATTGAGAATTTACATGGCCACCAAATTCTGTTGTGATCCAATTGGGCCGCGGTAGAACTCCATAAGTTGTCATGCAGTTCTCTGCGTAAGAATTCATGTCGAATAGATATAAGGGAAACATTGTTGTATTCGGGGTTGAGCTCATTGGCATCACCATTTCAGTGCACACCTGCGCGCACACTATCAATATTATCATTAGCACCGGCTTTAAGTTGTTTGATTAAAGATTGCTGCATGATTGTTTGATTGCTTTAGCTTGTTTGAAATAAGTACTTAACCTGCCAATTCCACCCGTCATAATTGGGATCTACTTCTTGAAGACTGGGATGTCCTTGAAAATTAAGACAAGTATTATTGGTGGTGTTGGATGTAATTCCATGGACGTAGTTGTATTGAAAGGTTGCTACGGCGGATATGCGGGTGAGGATGTCTGTGCCATTGGGAAAGCTATCGATGATCTTGCACATCTGCCATACCAGATTGGATAATTGATTAGTGAACACTGTTTATAACAAATACACTGTTATTCAACCCAAGATAAACATTCGTCCCTGACCTCTTTCACTGGCGGATAATCAAATTGAGCGGACTCATCGTATATACCCATTAACCAATATATCAAACTAGTAGCTGTGCTGAAAGCCCTGAGATATAGAAATGCCTTTCATTAGTTATTACTGGCCATCGCTACGCTAATAAAATTGTACATTCACATTATAATTGATTTTTGGGGGTAGAATTCTCACATGCAAGTGTTGAATGTCTGTTGTAGTGTCTCCAAGCCTCCCGGCTGTGAAGCAACTTTATTTATTTCTGCCCATGACTCTTTTATTGCATTGTAGCAGCTCTCGCTCGCATTCTGTGCCACAGAAACACAATAATTTTATCAACGGGTCATTGATGATATATAAATCTCGAAAGAAAGATCATTAATGATGATACATACTGTGAAATCTCTCGTCACAACGCTATAGTAACCATCCTGAGGTGTTATGTCATCGAAATACAAGATAGGTGCCGAAGATGCCATTGCGCCGATTGCAACGTGGGGATACTTCAACCGAAACCAGGCAGCTAACACTGTACTAGCTCAATTATTGATAATTCAATAGATATGTTTAGGGGATTTTTTTTGGTATGGTATTATTATTTTACTAGTGTGTATTATTTAAGGTATCATAATCAACCTCATTAGACACAATATTCTACTGATCAAATTTAACCAACGAAACACATAAAGGATTATAGACATCTTACTTCCACCATAAGATCCACCGAAGACGATGACAGGGCAGTTTTCTGCAGACAAATTTTTCTTCAGCCCCAGAATTAGCGTTGCGTAATCAGCCAATGCCTGTGTGGAAGTGAAATAACCGAGCGTCGAAGCATTTCTGAAGGATTCTTCTGGACTTCCAAAGGGCATCGACAATCCATAGTACCGATGCTGAAAGTTGAAACAAACATTATTTCAAACAAACATTATTTCAGTAAACTCAATAATTTCAATATGAAATAAAATTTACCTCAATGTACACGACAAGTGCGTGGAAATTAGGAGCGTTCTCAATAATAAATCCAGTGCCATTAAAGTCTTCATCAATAGAAGACTCATCTCCCGTGTAAACAAAGATGGGAGAATGGCTTTGGGGACCTCCCCAGTGCTTTGCATTGACAAGATATCTCTGCTGGAAGGTATGATATCCCTGCGGTGTGTAAGTAAAATGGTCGAGAATTTGAGTATAATAGTGTGTCTCATATTCAGCATTCGAAAGGTCCAGTCCATCCTTATTGGGTAGTGAATTCCTAGACCTAAGAAGGGACCTCCTACGGCCACGAGCTAAGAAGGAAGAAGGGCTCATGCAATGTGTAAACTGTAAAAGAGTGCATGCCCCCAGCATTACTAAAAGAGGGAGAAGCACTCTGAGAGCATATTGATTGCCCATGCCCATTACCATTGCTCTATCTAGAGAGTCAGCTCTATATTGAAATGTGGGGATGAAGAGCTAGAGTCTTTATAGGAAGACAGGGAATAATCAGGGAAAGTGCTCTCTCATCCAAAGTGTCTAAAAGATAAATGCTCTCTCCACCATTGCAAACCTGCGCACTGACAACCAACGTCACTCATAATGCCCGCACTATCTAATGACTCTGAAAGTAAAAAAGTTTCGGGTAACAAATACGCATCTGTACATATGTGCACAACTGAGTTATTTTTCCAACTTTTGTCCGATCCTTCCACGTCACATCATGTGATTTGAATTGTTAAAATATCCTATAAAATACAAAGATCGATAAAGATTTTTTTTGTCTCTCATCTAGAAGGGTACCACATGACTTGAGCAAGTCTTTCATGTAAATCAAGATTTTTTTTGGAAACTATATTAAGTCAAATCTCTCTTGGAAAGTATTTGGAGATATTTAATTTTTTTAAAGCAAGTCTTACATGTAAATTAAGATTTTTTTGGAAAGTATCTTTCATTAAATTAAGATTTTTTTAGGAAGTATATTTTTAGTCTAAATTAAAATTTTTTAGACATTTAATTTTTATTTTTTTGTCGAAGTCTTTTATGTATTTCTCATTTAAGTCAAATCTCTTTTGAAAAATATTTGGAGATATTTAATTTTTTTTAAGCAAGCCTTTCATATAAATTAAGATTTTTTTGAAAAGTATATTTCATTAAATTAAGATTTTTTTAGGAAGTATATTTCTCATGTAAGTCAAATCTCTTTAGATATTTAATTTTTATTTTTTTCCAAGTCTTTTATGTATTTCTCATCTAAGTCAAATCTCTTTTGGAAAGTATTTAGAGACATTTAATTTTTATCTATTTTTATAGAATATATGATTTACTTAATCTACATATCATTTAGTTATAAGTTATAAATCTTCTGGAAATAGTATTTTGAAAGAGTTGTATTTGGAGTTGTATCTTAGAGGGATCTAATTTTTTTGCTGTGAATATTTAATTAATATTATTAATTATAAATTAATAGTTTATTAGGTTACTAGGGAAAGGGCACAACCCTTCACTATGCTTCCTCAAGCCCTATAAAGGCCATCTTATTATAATTTATCATCATCATCTAATATATTATTCCTATTTATCATTCAATATGAGAGTCGGATTCGACTATTAACATCCAACCGGATACGGTTGTTGCATTTGGTATCAGAGCATTCGCTCCTCCCCTCAGAGCTTGGATTCGGCTCCTCTTCCACCACCCTTTTCATCTTCCATCTCTTCCTTCAAAGCCACGTTTGGCTCCTGGACTCTGCATTCAGCTGCTCCATCCGTGCTCACACCCCTTCCCACACCAGTTCCGACTCTCACTCCACGCACCTTCAACATCCCACACGCTGCTCTTCGACACCCTATCCCACTCCCCTGCTGCATTCTCACCTCACCACCTTCTCTACAACACACCCACGCTGCACCACTCTCCCCACGTCGATCTTCGTCCATGCAGCCTGCTCCACCACGCTGCCTGCTCTCATATCTGCACCCTCTCTTCCTGCTCACCATCCCCCGCACCTCTGCACACTCCCTCCAGTTCCTCCCTCCAACCGTTGCCACCTCCATTGTTTTCCTCACACTCCTCCCTCCCACCCCTGCACCCACCATCACTGTCCCCCCCCCCCTCTACTGCGCCCTCCTTCCCCCTAGCCTCCCGCGTCTACCCATCTCCATGCCATCACCCCCTCCCTCCTTCACTGCTCCACACGCAGCCCCCCCCTCCCTGCGCCTTCTTCCTCCTGCCTTCAACTCCCTCACGGCTCTTTCCTTTAGCCTCAACCTCTACTGCGCCCTCCTCCTCCGTGCATTTCTTGCGCCCTTCCCCCTCCACGTGCACCCTACCTCTCCCCATTACCATTCCTCCCTCTCCAACCCCCACCATCATACTGCACAACGCTCTCACCCTCGCTGCATTTTCCCCACGCCATCCCTACCAGCCACTGTGCATACCTCTATTCTCCTCTCCCGCCAGTCCTCTCGGCCAACGGCCAATCTCATTCACATAGCCATCCCTACACACAAAACAAAAATTATAATATTATAATATTACATTATAATATTTCAAAAAATTTCAAATATTATTAATAATAATTAATAATATTTTTAATATTGTTAAAAATATATATATTATAAAAAATATATATATTATTATTATTAAATATAATAATAACATCTTATCTCTGAGGCCAAGTCCCTTGTTCAAACATCCATGGCATCTTATAGTGACAAATTCATAGATCTCCTTGAGAAAATCCTTAAGGATATAGATGAAATAAAGAAATCTATTGACGAAACGTTTAAAGAAAATGAAGATGCATGTGAAAATAGGGTAGAACAAACCACCCAAGCTAATGTAAAAGGTGAAAATACAGTAAACTATTATGTCATTTCCGATGAGAGTAATAGCATCAATAAAGATATTGTGCAAGACAAAGATATAACACACCATAGTAATGAAGAAAATGACAACAAAATATTTGGCAAGAATAAAAATGATCCTCACCAAGATTGTGATAAGAGACAAGCCGATGTTACTAATAATAACAATGATCAATGCATTGACAATAATATCACAATAACAAACGCACGAAGGACATATGCCAACACGAGGACTTCTATAAAGAACATCAAGGAAAGCAACTATAATATCTATCAAACACAAGATAAGACCGGTGTTCTTATGAGCATTATAAGCACAAACAACCCGTTCAAAGGAACTGACACAAAATGTGTTGGGAATAACAACATGAAAATAGTTAAGATCGTAATGTATGTTGAGCATGTTCAATTGACGACAAACATAGTTAAAAGAAGCAATCACACAAGAAGAAAAAGCGTAAACAAAACTTCACCAAGTTCATACTTAATGCAAATACCAAGACAAAATAATCAAAAGGAGGCAATGGTCATAATCAAAATCACATCTCTCAAGTCATCAGTGCGACATAGAGCCAGAATAAAAGATGTCATGAGAAATACTCAAGCTTTGAGGACAAGGATTTCCTAAGGGGAAGGCAATGCTGTGAATATTTAATTAATATTATTAATTATAAATTAATAGTTTATTAGGTTACTAGTGAAAGGGCGTAACCCTTAACTATGCTTCCTCAAGCCCTATAAAGGCCATCTTATTATAATTTATCATCATCATCTAATATATTATTCCTATTTATCATTCAATATGAGAGTCAGATTCGACTATTAACATCCAACCAGACACGGTTGCTGCATTCTTGAGGTGCAATTTTTTTTACTTTAAATTCTTTCCACATTAAGAAATAATCTACACCTTAAGAAATTGGTTTCGTGTCACTACTTAATAAATCAGAGTTTAAGATGGATCTATGCTAGCTTTAATTTTTTGACATGAATTTTTTTAATTACTTTTTATTTTTGAGAGATTATTGATCTGGATTTATGCAGGAATGAAATAAGATAGCATATACAGAATCACATACCCAGATATATGGAAAGAAACATAGTGATACAGTAAACACATATTCTATTAAATAGCGGAAATAGAACAGACTGTAAAATACAATAGCTAGAATGGTGGTAGCTATCTCTGAGAAGAGATGTGGCCGCTATGCTCATTCATGCCAAGAAGAATACAAAGAGAGGCCGAAAGACCTATTTATCATAAGCATGAGGGAAATAATCCCAAACATCCAAAAGCCTAACCCTAGAAGATGAACCGTCATAAAGTTTGTGGCCCCAAGGTGGTTAGTTGAACAGTAAACTTCCCAGGGTCATAACTTTTGCATACGATCTTCGTTTGGGGCGCTCAGTAGCCCGTTGGAAAGGGCTATCCAAGATTTACAATGGCATTGGGTTTTGCATCAATGATATGCTTCCGTTTTTTTGTGGTTTTGAAATTAGGTTCTGAGTCACAATCGGAACTAGGAACTGATTCTGAAGCTTTGATCTCATCCACCAATGATTGTTTTGAGCGACATTCATCAGTGTTGTGCCAGGGACTTTTGTGAAACTCGCACCACTTCCTAGTGTCCTTCTTTGTCTTTTCATTGCCCTTCTTCGCTTGTGGTTGGGACTGGTTGTCCTTTCCCTGCCTCGTGTTCTGTGAGCCAGAGTTTCCCTTTCCCTGCTTCTGCGCAGGCCTGAAGTCATGCTTGTTCTTTTGCTGAACTTTCTGCTCAATTTTGACAGCATATCGATAGGCTGATCCAAGTGAAGAGATTTCCAGGAAATCCATCTCCGTTTGTAAGTACCAGTGTAGGCCACTGCTATATTTAGTACTAGGTGTCGCTTGGAGTCCTTGATACCTAGCTTTGTGCGCAAAGTATGCAATTTGTTGGTATACTCCGACACCGTTTGGTCCCTCTCTTGGTGCAGAATGACCCATTTTGTGTACTAGTCATCATAGTTTCCAACGGGGTAATATTGTTCCTTGATGACATCTATAAAAGAGGCCCAAGTGGGATTGGAATATTCAAACAATCCAGGCTCGTCTGATGACTTTTGCTCACAATAAGTTTCCCACAAATTTTTGACATGGGGGATGGCCTTGAGGAGCGCAAAGACGATCTTTTCCCTGTTGGAAAAATTGTGGACAAAGAAATACCCTTCTAGTAAATTCAACCATTTATCTAGGGCATCGGCATCGATCTGGACTTCAAATAAAGGGATACCAAAGTTAACTTCTACCTTGAAGGGAGTCGCATCTCCGAAACGGCTGCTTGTCGAAGGTGTATTTGTTATCGTCGGCATGCGTCGAAGGATCTGGGTGAAATTATCCATCATCTCGTTCCTCTGTCGCGCGAGGGCTTCCTCGAGCAACGACTTGATAGGATCTACTGCTCCATCATCTCTCTTTTCTTCCACCATGGGAGGCCATTTGGGGTAGTGAGAGTGGTCTTCCCCAAGTGAAACTAGTTTGAGACCCAACTCTCTGTATCCTGACCTCATCAGGGACATGCACCGAGAAACAATCAAAGAGCAGACCGTTCTGAAACCATTGATCCAGATTTATGCAAGAACGAAATAAGATAGCATTTACAGAATCACATACCCAGATATATGGAAAGAAACACAGTGATACAGTAAACACATATTCTATTAAATAACGGAAATAGAAACAAACTGTAAAATACAATAGCTGGAATGGTGGTAGCTATCTCTGAGAAGAGATGTGGCCGCTATGCTCATTCGTGCCAAGATGAATACAAAGAGAGGCTGAAAGGCCTATTTGTCATAAGCATGCGGGAAAGAATCCCAAATATCTAAAAACCTAACCCTAGAAGATGAACTGTCATAAAGTTTGCGGCCCCAAGGTGGTTAGTTGAATAGTCAACTTCCTGGGGTCATAACTTTTGCATACGATCTTCATTTGGGGCACTCGGTAGCCCGTTGGAAAGGGATATCCGACATTTACAACTTTCGGCTAGGCCCAAGTGGATGTCGTGGGAAACCATTTCTCTATCTAAATTGCCAAAAAAAGGTCGTTTAGGGCCTCAAAACGGCCCTGAAAGTTTAGGACCCGAAAAACCGCTAAAAATAGTAATTTGCCAAAATTGCCAGAAGACTGTTTTCAGCCAGTAGGAAGAGGTGGGCTGCCACCGATATCCACCTGAATCAATCCTCCCTCCTTAGGAAGAAATGGTCTCCATTGCGTCAAATCCCTTATCATATGTCAAACTGTGTGTCGAGTTGAGCTCCTGCTGTGGCGTTTGCTGAAGCGAAAAGGTTGCCTTTCTTTGAAATCTTCAAAGGGTTGTAATTATTGTTGTTGGATGCGCTGGAGCTGTTCAACAGTTTTGGTTTTTGTGGTATACTTGGTCTGCATTGGTGTGGATCGTTTCTTTTTGGAGGAACACCTTGAATCCATGGCCTTGCACTGTAAAGGTACTCGAATAGGCGATGCTGCACTGAACTTCTATTTTTCTCGTTTCTGCTGAGTAGAGGGATAATAGGCAGAGGTTGTGGATGTCTCTGCAATCTGATGTTCTCCTTTAGTGTACATTGCAAATAGGGAAAATTTTCCAGTGTGGGAGATTATCTTCCTGCCCTACTTGGTTGGGGTAAGCGAAACTGTCTCAGGGATCCGATAGAGTTGTCCTCCCAAGGTGACAATGACACTGCAGGGTCATGATTCATATATAGCATGACGCTTCGACATATATGGTTGTCCTAAAAGAACATCACATATTTCAAGTGGGGCCACATCACACAACACCTCATCTTTGAAGGGCTTGATGCCGTATGGTGTAAAATTAGTCACAGCAGATCTAATGAACAAGTAAATCAATCACAACAGATGAACATAGAAAATATGGTGCAAAACTGTGCAAAACATGCAGCAGTGCTCTCTATCCCAGAAAGGGTGAATGAATTACAATACAAACTGTCACAATGACTGAGCAATTCGAATTGCCTAAGGAGGTCATTCAAATCACTGAATGGAGTAGCTTGACTCTATCTAGGAGTCCTCATCAATCATCGGTGGTGCTCATCAATCACAACAACCAGTCATCCAGGTGTCAATCTGAGTCTAACTGAGTGTAATAAGTGTAACTGAAGTGTGTAGCACTGATTTAGGATCTGGAGGCTCAGTGGGGGCGCATGGGAGGCTAACTGAAGTCAGAACAAGTCACCTAATCAAACTGGAGGTCAAACGAAAGTGATATAGTCAGTCTGGAGTGAAACTAGCCTCAAATCAGGGAGAATCGGAGCTAACTGAATGTAACTGAAGTGGAACTGCAGTGGTAGGTGAACAAGTGCGCCCTTCTCTGGAAGTAGGTGAGAAGTGGGTGCCTTTCAGCTTAGGATGGATAAAACTCTGTGGTAGGTGGCTCCCGGGTGCTAGAAGAAGGTGGATAAGGTGCTGGAGGCATCAAACTGGTGACTGGGATGCATGCTAGTGCATGTAGGTGCATGCAAACCCTAGATTCTGCATGCAAACCCTAATTTGCATGCAGATCCTGAAAAAGATGATGTGGATATCCGAACACCCCCCCTCAAGCTAGACTATGATGTGCCAACAAAAATAATGTGGGGCCCTGGTAACTAAGACCAAAGGTCACCCCAATACAATAATCCAAAAAATGCTGAAAATAAACTAAGTGAGGAAAGAGGGAAAACCCAGTGGGAAGAAAGCCCCCCCTCAAGCTAAAGCATAATAATGAATCAATCTGTCTCCACCATGATGGAACTCACCCCCAACAGTGAACGGAGGTAAGAGAACTTCTTCTCAGTGAAGCTCTTGGTGAAGATGTCTGCAATTTGCTCATCAGTAGGGCAATATTGCAGAATGATGGTGCGGTCATGCACCAACTGTCGAATGTAGTGCATATGAATCTCAATGTGTTTGGTCCTCTGCCGCTGAACTGGATCTGTGGATATCTTGATAGCACTTTGATTGTCACAAAATAGGACAGTCGAAGTAGTGCCACCAAAACCAAACTCGGAAAGAATACCCTCAACCAAACTGCCTGAATGCAGGCATTGACTGCCCCTCGATACTCTGCCTCTGCTGAAGAAAGTGCAATGGCTGCTTGCTTTTTGCTGGACCAGCAAATAGCACCATGACCAATCATGAAAACATAACCGGAAGTGGAATTCCGATCAATGCTATCACCTGCCCAATTTGAATCAGTAAAACCAATGAAATCTAGCTCAGAATCTGCAGCATAGTGTATGCCAAACTGTCTCGTACCTTGCACATACTGCAATATCCACTTGGCTGCTCGCCAATGAAGCTCATGTGGCTGCTGTATATATATTGACACGGCACTCACGGCATATGAGATATCAGGCCGTGAATGTGTCAAATAAAGTAGTGAACCAATCAACTGTCGATACATACTGCAATCTGCAAGCGGTGTGGAATCTCCCTCCTCAAGACTGATTCCTGAGAGGAATGGGAACGGGGCTGCCTTACATTCAGCCATATTAAACTTCAATAACAGGTCGGAAGCATATTTTTGCTGAGATATAGTGATCCCATCAAAATTTTGAGCTATCTCCAAGCCCAAAAAGTGACTCAGCAAGCCCAAATCGCTCATGTCAAAAGCTAGATTTAAGGCAGATTTTAGCTTGTTTATTGAAGTAAGTGTGCTACCAGTAATAAGCAGATCATCAACATAAAGTACAATAACCAACAAATTACCTTTAACTCGCTGAAGATACACATTCGGATCAGATTTGCATCTTTGGAAATTCTGAGAAAGAAGGAAGGAGTCCATCTTTGCGTACCAAGCTCTTGGGGCCTGTTTTAACCCGTACAAAGATTTCTTCAATCTACAAACCAATGATGGATCTGATGTATAACCCTCTGGCTGTTGTATATAGACCTCTTCAGCAAGGTCTCCATGTAAAAATGCACTCTTCACATCCATGTGGTGCACTTCCCAGTGCTTGGATGCGGCAATAGCTAAAACAAGGCGGATGGAATCCATCTTTGCAACCGGTGCAAAGGTCTCTGTGTAGTCCACTCCTTGGACTTGGGAAAAAACTTTTGCCACCAACCTTGCTTTATATTTTCTGATAGTTCCATTAGTAGCAACTTTAGTATGGTAGACCCATTTACACTTCACTAATTTTCTTCCAGGTGGAAGAGAAACTAGCTCCCATGTATTGTTCTTTTGAAGAGAACTGTACTCTTCATCCATGGCACTTTTCCATCTCGGATCTCGATGGGCTGAATAGTATGATGTAGGATCTGAACCAGCCATCAAATAACAAATCTCAGGAAGAAATGGATCAGCAATAGAAAGAGCCATACCTGCTCTTTGAAAGTCTCCTCTTGTTCGTCTCGGATCAGCAGGATTTCCAAGACTAGAACCAGCAGATTGTAGAGTGTTTTGGGCCCACTTTGGTAACTGAGGAGGATCATAATGATCGGATTCCGAACCTGATATGTCATGATCATCATATGTTGCTACAATATCAGAAATATCAGAACTCATACCTTCATTATCGCTGCTCGGATCTTCTTCTGGTGAAGGCGGTGAATCAACAGTCTTTTCCTCGACTAGTTGCAATTCTTGAAGCGGTTCTTCAAACTGCACACTGCGCTCTGTGAATATCTTTTTAGATCTGATATCCATGAGTTTATATGCTTTTGATTCTTCCCCATATCCTATCAATATGCACTCGATACTTTGTGGATCCAAAGCTCGTCTCTTCTCATAAGGAATTCTAGCCCATGCAGTAGAGCCAAAAACTCTCAAATTTGACACATCCGGTTTGTGACCAAAGAATGCTTCGAAAGGAGTCATACCTTTCACGGATGAATGTGGAACACGGTTCTGTATATATGCAGCAACATTGATTGCTTCAGCCCAAAGATTTTCAGCCAAACCTTTCGATTCAATCATGCATGTAGCCATCTCTTTCAGTGACCGGTTTTTCCTTTCCGCTACACCGTTCTGCTGGGGTGTGTAGGGAACTGTATGTTGGATCTTGATTCCGCTTTGGGCACAAAGTTGCAGAAACTCGGACTTGATATATTCCCCACCATTATCAGATCTAAGATCTTTGATCTTGCTCTCAGTGGTGGTCTCAACAGAAGCCTTAAAATCCTTGAATTTTCCAAGCACTTCTGACTTGTTTTTGAGAAAGAATACCCATGTAAAGCGGGAAAAATCGTCAATAAATGTCAAAACATACCTTGAACCATTTAATGACATATGGGGCAGCGGACCACTGATATTAGAATGGGTCAATCCCAAAATAGTAGAGGCTCTGCTAGCCTTGCCGCGGTCGAATCTGTGCTCGAGATGCTTCCCAATAATGCAACCGGTGCATATTCCCTTCGAGGAACGGAGTTGTGGAAGCCCATATACCATGGATTTATTTGATAGCAGCAGAAAATACTTATAATTTAGATGTCCAAATCTTTCATGCCAAATCCTACTAACCTCATTACCATGTGTGCGAAGAGCAGTGGGCTTTGCAAGCGGAATAAAGTGCGAAAACTCATAACATTTTGCAGTGTGGTTTGCCTTTCCAACCGCAACTAGTCTTCCACTTTTGATATCAGAAATTTCAACTGTATTAGGGCTGAATGTGACTTTCTTTGGTTCACCAGTATGTGTCATTTGATACACAGAAAGGAGATTCGAAGCTAAGGAAGGCACATAGAGAACATTTTGAAAGCATCCATGTTCTACATGAATCGTACCTTTGCCCTTTGAAGAAATTTTTGAGTCATCTCCCAAATGGATGGGGATGGTGCTGTTTGGATCGAATGAGGAAAAAGAATCAATATTTGCATCCATATGATTTGATGCACCCGAATCTATCAATAGAGTAGTGGGCTTCGAAACCGTTGCCATGAGTGCTTGTCCTCTTTCATGATCGTCATTCCGATCCTTCTTCCTTGCACCGTCAGGAAGGGTTATGTTGTTCTTTTCCAAAAGGAGGGCCATTTGATCTATTGTCTTCTTCATACATGAACTTTCGGGATGAAAGCCACGGTTACAATAAGTACATTTAGATTTTTGGTTACCTTCTTTGCCCTTTTGCTTGGATTTCGAACTGGATGGTGCATCCATTTGCTTGCCTTTGTCTTTTTGCTTGTGAGGCTCGAATTTGGGCTTCTCCTTCTTTAGCTTTCCTTTACCATTCGAGATCTTGGGTCCTTGAACAAATAGGGATGAATATTTGGAGCTTATGGACCCCATTTGAATCAACTTGTCATGCTCTTTTGTAACAGACTCAATGAAGGCATTCAAGGTAGGCATCTTCCAATTCGGGGTAGTTAGCCGACCGGAATTGAAAGTAGAGACAAATACCGAATAATCTTTCCCAATCTTGCTTAGAATGGAGAGGATCAACTGTTTATCCTCTTTGATAACACCACTGTTCTTCAATTGCAAGTTCAAGTTCTTGAATTTTGTGAAGAATTCATTGATGGTCTCAAAATTCTCAGGATTAAGGCCAATCAATTCATTCTCTAATTGAAAATCCCTAAGCTCATCCTGCTTGCCGAATAGTGTTTCAAGTTGCTCCCATATGGCTTTTGGAGTCTTCAATCCGCTGAGATGGAAGTGAAGATCTTTGGAGATGGAGGGACAAAGAAGACCATAAGCTTCATCAAGCTTGTTGTAGTGTTTGGTTCGATCTGATACATTGTTTGGCTCCAATTCAAGACCAAGAGTGACTCGGTAGTAACCTTTTGAACGTAATATGATCTCCATATCATCTTTCCAATCAAAATAATTGAATGGGGTGAGGATAGGCTTTGAAGAAGAGTATTCCATTGCAAGGAGCGAGTCAACTGATCAAGAGGAAGCTTGCATGCAGACTATAGCGAATGCAATTGCTGTAGGGAAGCTTGCATACAAAAGATAGCGAGTGCAATTGAAGGAGACAATTAACCTGCAAATCACATAAAAACAACCACAATAAGGTCGAACAATCCACCCTTTGAGAGTTGCATCACACCTGGGATTGGATTTCAAGCAATGTTGAATGGGTCCAATGTATCAGATCCAGGAATTATGTGGTAACTCAAGCTTCTGGAGTGGTATTGGAATATTTTTCAAGCTTTGCATGCACAGGAGTGAATGCCCTTGAGATATCTCATGCCAAACTTTTTGCAATTTTTAGCAATTCAGTCAAATCTTCTTGTATAAACACCTGTAGAAAAGAGATCTTGTCCCTGCAATGGCTCTGATACCATGTAAAATTAGTCACAGCAGATCTAATGAACAAGTAAATCAATCACAACAGATGAACATAGAAAATATGGTGCAAAACTGTGCAAAACATGCAGCAGTGCTCTCTATCCCAGAAAGGGTGAATGAATTACAATACAAACTGTCACAATGACTGAGCAATTCGAATTGCCTAAGGAGGTCATTCAAATCACTGAATGGAGTAGCTTGACTCTATCTAGGAGTCCTCATCAATCATCGGTGGTGCTCATCAATCACAACAACCAGTCATCCAGGTGTCAATCTGAGTCTAACTGAGTGTAATAAGTGTAACTGAAGTGTGTAGCACTGATTTAGGATCTGGAGGCTCAGTGGGGGCGCATGGGAGGCTAACTGAAGTCAGAACAAGTCACCTAATCAAACTGGAGGTCAAACGGAAGTGATACAGTTAGTCGGGAGTGAAACTAGCCTCAAATCAGGGAGAATCGGAGCTAACTGAATGTAACTGAAGTGGAACTGCAGTGGTAGGTGAACAAGTGCGCCCTTCTCTGGAAGTAGGTGAGAAGTGGGCGCCTTTCAGCTTAGGAGGGCTAAAACTCTGTGGTAGGTGGCTCTCGGGTGCTAGAAGAAGGTGGATAAGGTGCTGGAGGCATCAAACTGGTGACTGGGATGCATGCCAGTGCATGCAGGTGCATGCAAACCCTAGATTTTGCATGCAAACCCTAATTTGCATGCAGATCCTGAAAAAGATGATGTGGATATCCGAACATATGGTAGGCGACATTGATGACTGAAGCGGATCCTTCGTCCTTAGCCCAGCCAACCAATGGTATATGGTTACGGGTGTGGTGTTATTGGTAGCTCCAATTTCTTGATGACTTCTGTTGAGATCAGGTTCTTTTGGATGACGCTGACCACAAAAAAGTGTAGGGGAATTCCCTTCACATCTGTGAGTGGAAAAGGCGCTCTTTTGCCTCTGACTCTTCAGGTTCCTCTGGTTGAATCTGTGTGGTGGAAAAAATGACACTGGGTTCTGCACCAATGTTTTGCTTCCCTTTTTATGCGGTTTTGAAATTAGGTTCTGAGTCAGAATCGGAACTAGGATCTGATTCTGAAGCTTTGATCTCATCCACCAATTTTTGACATGGGGAATGGCCTTGAGGAGCGCAAAGACGATCATTTCCCTGTCGAAAAAATTGTGGACAGAGAAATACCCTTATACTAAATTCAACCATTTATCTATGGCATTGGCATCGATATGGCCTTCAAATAAAAGGATATCAAAGTTAAGTTTTAACTTGAAGGGAGTTGCATCTCCGAAACGACTGCTTGACGAAGGTGTATTTGTTGACGTCGGCATGCATCGAAGGATCTGGGCGAAATTATCCATCATCTCGTTTCTCTGTCGCGCGAGGGCTTCCTAGAGCAACAACTTGATAGGATCTACTGCTCCATCGTGTCTCTTTTCTTCTGCCATGGGAGGCTATTTCGGGCGGCGAGAGTGGTCTTCCCCAAGTGAAACTAGATCGAGACCCAACTCTCTGTATCCTGACCTCGTCAGGGACATGCACCGAGAAACAATCAAAGAGCAAACTGCTCTGATACCACTGATCCGGATTTATGCAGGAATGAAATAAGATAGCATATACAGAATCACATACCTAGATATATGGAAAGAAACATAGTGATACAGTAAACATATATTCTATTAAATAGTGGAAATAGAACAGACTGTAAAATACAATAGCTGGAATGGTGGTAGTTATCTCTAAGAAGAGATGTGGCCGCTATGCTCATTTATGCCAAGATGAATACAAAGAGAGGCCGAAAGGCCTATTTATCATAAGCATGAGGGAAAGAATCCCAAACATCCAAAAACCTAACCCTAGAAGATGAACCGTCATAAAGTTTGCGGCCCCAAGGTGGTTAGTTGAACAGTCAACTTCCCGGGGTCATAACTTTTGCATACGATCTTCATTTGGGGCGCTTGGTAGCCCATTGGAAAGGGATATCCTAGATTTAAAGCTTTAAGCTATGACAAAATCCATGTCAAAGGTAACCATTTGGCAGCCCAAATCGCCAAAAAAAGGTCGTTTAGGGCCTCAAAACGGCCCCGAAAGTTTAGGACCCGAAAAATCGCTAAAAATAGTAATTTGCCAAAATTGCCAAAAGACTGTTTTCAGCCAGTAGGAAGAGGTGGGACACCACCGATATCCACCTAGATCAATCCTCCCTCCTTAGGAAGCAATGGTCTCCACTGCGTCAAATCCCTTATCATATGTCAAACAGTGTGTCGAGTTGAGCTGCTGCTGCAGCGTTTGCTGAAGTGAAAAGGTTTCCTTTCTTTGAAATCTTTAGAGGGTTGTAATTGTTGTTGTTGGATGCGCTGGAGCTATTCAACAGTTTTGGTTGTTGTGGTATCCTTGGTTTGCACTGGTGTGGATGGTTTCTTTTCGGAGGAGCACCTTGAATGCATGGCCTTGCACTGCAAAGGTACTCGAATAGGCGATGCTACACTGAACTTCTGTTTTTCTTGTTTCTGCTGAGTAGAGGGATAATGGGAAGAGGTTGTGGATGTCTCTGTGATCTGATGTTCTCCTTTAATCCATGCATAATCTAATGTCTTACACTTATAATCATTGGCCATGGGGTACGAGATATGGGTTTATAATGTTTTATGTGATAGGATTTGTGGTTAGGGAGACATGTTGATTGGAAAAATAATCATAGGGCCACCTCAATATTTTAAATCTTAAAATATTTTATTTAAAGGGTTTAGGGGTTAATGTTTTAATGCTTGAGGGGTTAGGGATTAATGGTTAAGGGCTTAGAGGTTAGGAGATTTGGGGATAAGGGGGTTAAGGACTTAATGGGTTAAGGGGATATGAGCTTAAGGGGTTAAGGGATTAGGTTGAGTTAAGGTCTTAAGGGGTTGGGGTGTTTAGGCCTTATGGGTTATGGGGTTAGGGGTTAAGGGTTACTAGATTAGGGGTTAGGGGGTTTAGGGAATAGGGGTTAAGGATTAGTGTGAATAAGGGGTTAAGGTGTCAGAGGTTAAGGGTTGGTATTTAAGTGTTATAAGGGTTAGGTGTTGTAAAGTTTCTGGATTTGAATTAATTCTAGTTATGGGTTAAAGGGGGTTAATGATTGGGGTAACAAGTTTTGGGGGTTAGTGGTTATTTAGGATTTAGGCTTGGTTAACAACTCAATATATAACTAGACAAATTGACCTAGAAAAAATGGTACAAATTCAACGTTTATTCGACATTTAATCTATATTATTGTCACTTAATGGAAGTTTAGATATACATCGAATAAGAATCCCTAGGATGAATGGACCATAGAATAAGAGTCACTTATTCAACGTTTGACTAATAAATGTTTTTCGTGCATTATTTAACTATTTTTTTATGAATTAAACCTCGACTAGATATATTTAAATGAATATTGGATATTATTAATTATGGTCTAACATTGCTTAAGCGACATTAATATGGAAATGTTGCTTAATCAATCTTGGATGGGACACAACATAGATATATCCTCTAATATTCCACGTATTCAACTTAAATTCAACATTAAAAGTTGTTTTTTTCAACAAATGTCAGTTGAAACATCAAATTTTGACACCAAATGCACTAGTGATTAGAAGGATGTGGATATAGTGTTCCTCCATGGGGATCTTGAATACAAATCTATATGAAACAATAAAAAATTTTGTAGTGAATGGGAAGAAGGAGCTAGTTGGAAAGCTAAAGTATTCCTTGTGGAAATCAAAACAATCTCCCAAAATGTGGTACCAAAATTTTGACACTTATATATTGTGTCTTCATTTTTCATGAAGTAAATAGGATCACTATGTGTATTCAAAATATGTTTTTGATCATTTTATATATGTAGTCTTCTATGTTATTGATTTGTTGTTGATTGGAAACAACATGGAAATAATCAAGGATGTCAAATATTATTTGTTTTTTGAATTTAATATGAATTATGTTTGTGTGATACATTTTATTTTAGTCATGGAAATGAAAAGAAATTGAGAAAAAAAATATGATGGATGAGTTAGAGGAAATATGTTGAGACAATGTTGTCCATTTTTAATATGAAGGAATGTAAATCAATCAAGGTTCATGTTCCTATAATGTAAATTTATCTATAGATCAGTGTCATCATACAAAAGAAGAGGTAGAGAATCAATACCATCATTATGCTTGTCTCTGTGCTTTCTCTTGGTTGAGATAATCAATTGGAAGTAGTGTTGTTGATAGCTAAATATATGAATGCCTTCCCTCTACTCATTTTTTGGGTAAGTATTCAAGTGGGATAATGGTGGATATGGGTTATATCCTCAATAGTTTGACTTAGTCACGTGTATATGGGAGTTTTGAGACTAAGGGGCCAAAGAAGCTCTTGAAAAAATAGTTATTGGGTATTATGTACTATTTTAATCAATGACTTCATCTCATTGTAAACTAGTTCCAATTAAAGAATTGTAATTTAATTTGAATTAATGATTTAGGGTTTTGGATGTTGCAAAATATATAAATATGCATTGTGAATGGTGAATCTAATACAATTAGATAGATATATATGTAACTCTTACTTTAACTAAGTTAAGTGTTTCCAAAATAAATATTTATGTATTGTATTTGTAAAATTGCTATTCTTATGTTTTAGATTCTATCAGTATTCTTTTATTGGAAATGTTTATCAAACTCATGTTAATGAATTTGAAATTCTATCATATCTCTACACAAACTTTCTATAGTATTCCAACCAAAAAAACTTGCAATATTTTCAATGTATTTAGACATGAACATTCTTTTGTTGAATGATTTTTCTTGGGTTAAACTCGTACCCTTTCCGTACCAACAATGTGAGCCAATTATTATGTCTGTGACATCTTGTAATGTATTTGGGCATATTAGTCTGTCGGTGCAGGTTAATTTTTTTTCCTGTCCAAAAATTTCATAAGGTTTTCAAAAGTCGAATGCCAAATAGTTGCCTCGTAGTTTGGTGTGGGGGTTTTGCTCGCCAAGTGTCTCCCGCACCTGTCTCTGTGCATATAGTTTATCACATCAACTACTAGGGTGAATAATGAGGGTGGGTTCATGTGAATTAAACATGTTGTCGTTCGCTCGCGTTTTGGTTTTTGAGATAGAGTTGAGGGAAGGTTCATGGGCAAGGGCAGGTTCATGCTGTGGTTTCCTTGTGAGAGGGTGGGTTTGTGTGAATTAAACCTGCTATCATTCGCTCGCATTTTGGGTTTTGAGCTAGAGCCGAGGGTAGGTTCATGGGCAAGGGCAGGTTGTCGTGGTTTTTCTCTGCCAGCCGGTGTCTGGAGTAGGGATTTTTCGGTGAGTTATAGTTCTAGAGTAGTCGGGGGAGTTATTGAAGTGGGGATGGGATTTAATGCTAGTTTGTGTTGGTTCTGATGCCGGGTTTCTTATTTAAAGGGGCTTGGGGGCTATTTTCCTGATCTGCTTTGCTGGTTGCGGTCCCTGGTCTTTGGTTTGAACAACCGTCTATGGGGAGGAGTATCTGGAGGTGAGATTTCTTAGCGAGCAAAGGGACGACGATATTGTTCCAA
Source organism: Larix kaempferi (assembly GCA_027924585.1). Classification (NCBI taxonomy): domain Eukaryota; kingdom Viridiplantae; phylum Streptophyta; class Pinopsida; order Pinales; family Pinaceae; genus Larix; species Larix kaempferi. The sequence continues at coordinate 504,254 of BSBM01000458.1, read as the reverse complement.
CAATGGTTGTGGAAATGACATTGCTCAGGTGCATTTTCCTTACGACATTGCTCAGGTACGTTTATAGAGGAACTGGTCAACTATGGATAATTGGGATTGCGATGTGTGAAACATACCTACGTTGTCAAATATATCATTCTTCTATGGAGAATGATTTGGACCTGCAACCTCTGCCTATTGTTGCCAAACCAAATCCAGGATTGTTTCCTAGGTTCTGTCTTGTTTCTTTTCCAAGTTCTATGGTTATTTTAGTGTTTAGAAAATCCATGTTGAAATGCATCAAATATGCCATTATTTTAGATTTGGGGGTTCATGATTAGCATCTTGAATTTTGGTTTCTATTTTTATTGATCTACATATTTCATGATAGGGTTTCTGGTTTTGTTTCCTTTCAAAAGAAATATTTTGCCCGGGTTTTGTTTCCTTTCAAAAGAAATCTTTTAATGAGTAGGGTTTCAGGATCTTTGCATAGAGGCTTCTGCTATGCTAATAGCCATAGATTGTTATGGCTGTCGTAGGATTTAATGCCCAGCGAATTTATTTATCGTTTTGAAATTGGATTTGGCTTTTGCATTAGAATTTATAGCGATGGTTTCTGATACCGAAGGGCATCATACTTCAAAAAATTACGAGGTTCACAAAAAAACATATTCATTCTACACACCTATACTATTTTCAGATGGAAGGGTGCTTTAGTAGTAGTTATTCATTTGCTTTTGTTGACTAATTTATGTTTCCTAATGACTTGGGAAGATAATTTTCACCACAACGGTTTTTGTCTCCTAGAAATGTTGGGCCTTACATTCTATGTTATTTTTTCCATTCCCTGTACTTGTTTCCACAAGCTGCATCCATATTACTACTCTTAAACTGTATTGGTGCACACAGAGTAGCTTATATTTTGCAACTGATGCGTTTATGTGTTGTGAATGTTTGTGGTGGGGCTCTTAAGCATACTACTTCTTAGAATATTTTAAAGGCTTGATAGCCTCATTTTCCATATTTTTAAATCATTGCGTGGCTTTTTGACATTTGGAAGAGCTTGATCCATATTACTAGTCTTAAACTGTAGTGGTGCACACAAAGTAGCTTCTATTTTACAAAAGCGATTTCATTCCAAATTGGAAACAATTTCCTCCATATCCAAATCCAACTCTACTGGGTGGTCCATTTAATTATGTGTCTTATGTCCTGACCGCATTCACTCTCAATTCCAACTTTTACTCGTTGATGGCTCCAGAGGTTGTTCCTTTTTTTTTACAAAAGTGATTTAATTCCAAATTGACAATAGTTTCCTCCAGATCAAGATCCAAATCTACTGGGTGGTCCATTTAATTATGTGTCTTATGTCCTGAATATATTAACTCTCAATTCCAACTTTTACTACTTGATGGCTCCAACAACTATAATGATTATTTGACCAAAGCTTCACTACCAACGATTCCAGCTTGGCATTTCAATTCAACGTTGATTTGAGGTTTCAATAACAGACTCTTGAACACTTAATTTCTCTAATGCGATTTTCCCTAATCGATTTCCAGAGCATGAGTTCCCTAATTGCCTATAAGCTAGGCACTATTAACCATTTTTTGATGCTAAACAACAGTTCATATTCTCTTAAAATATTTTCAATGCCCATTATAAGCTGGAATGCATAATATCAAAGGATTCAACCATGATTTACCTCTACAAAAATTTCCCACACCCTATTGAACAATTGGCTTGAATCCCTTTTGAATGGTTCGCTGGATTACTCTGTCACGGGTTAGGTGATTACACATTTCCACAGGGTAAATTTCCTTCAACGCAGATTTGAATTTCAGATGACCATGCCAACACCAAATCAAACCACAATCTATAATTGTTCATCAATTAATTCTTAACAGACTTTTTATCATGTCTCCCATAAATTGACTCCTGATGTCAAAACCCGATTTTTTTTTGAAAAATTTAAAATTTTTAAGATAGCAATAAATGTTATTGAATGCAGTCCTTTAACTGTCTGTTTAAATTACATGATTTTAAACGTGTCTGAACGATTTGTTGTTGTACTTAAATGTGATTATGGTTAACTCCTTTCTGTTACTGATTGTTTTATTGTTTTGCAACCTCAAGGGAAGTTGTCATAGCAGACTGGGCTTACTTAGCTTCCGAGCTAATGCATCGAACTGTCCTTTTCTTTACAGATATACAGGTAACATGCGGTCGCGACAATTAAATCTTTAGAGTATTATAATACAATTAGCAGTTCCAAAATCACTCAATATAAAGTCTAAGCATGCTAACTCGGTTTTCAGGTGTCTGAAGGTAGCACTCTGCCTACGAACTTCTCTGTTCTTACTGTTATTAAATTAGAAATTACTAGAAAAACAAAAGGGTACTGTAATCCTGAAAACAACTCTGTAGAATAAATATTATTGATGATGTTACTGTATTACAGCATCGCCTCATGATTAGCACTGTGAAGAGTATCCTACTGGTTTTCACATTATCTAGATATTCTAACCTCTACAAGTCCCCTCCTAACTGTTCGGATATCCACATCATCTTTTTTAGGATCTTGCATGCAATTAGGGTTTGCATGCAAATTCTAGGGTTTGCATGCACTTGCATGCACTTTGCATGCATCCCAGTCACCAGTTTGATGCCTCCAGCACCTTAGCCACCTTATTCTAGCACCCGGGAGCCACTTACTTCAGAGTTTTATCCCTCCTAGGCTGAAAGGCGCCCATTTCTCACCTACTGCCAGAGAAGGGCGTACTTGTTCACCTACCATTGCAGTTCCACTTCAGTTACACTTAGTTAGCTCCGATTCTCCCTGATTTGAGGCTAGTTTAACTCCCGACTGACTGTTTCACTTCCGTTGGACCTCCAGATTGACTAGATAACCTGTTCTGACTTCAGTTAACCTCTCATGCGCCCCCACTGAGCCTCCTTTCCTTAATCAGTGCTACACACTTCAGTTACACATGACACACTCAGTTAGACTCAGATTGACACCTGGATGACTAGTTCTTATGCATTGATGACCACCACCAATTAATGATGAGGACTCCTAGTTGGAGTCAAGCTACTCCAATCAGTGATTCGAATGACCTACTTAGGCAATTCGAATTGCTTAGTCATTGAGACAGTTTATATTGTAATCATTCACCCTTTCTGGGATATTGAGCACTGCTGCATGTTTTGCACAGTTTTGCACCATATTTTCTATGTTCATCTGTTGTGATTGATTTACTTGTTCATTAGATCTGCTGTGACTAATTTTACATGGTATCAGAGCCATTGCAGGGACAAGATCTCTTTTCTACAGGTGTTTGTACAAGAATATTTGACTGAATTGATCAAATTGCAAAAAGTTTTGGCATGAGATATCTCAAGGGCATTCGCTCCTGTGCATGCAAAGCTTGAAAATAATTCCAATACCACTCCAGAAGCTTGAGTTTCCACATAATTCCTGGATCTGATACATTGGACCCATTCAACATTGTTTGATCTCCAATCCCAGGTGTGATGCAACTCTAAAAGGGTGGATTGTTCGACCTTATTGTTCTCGTTTTATTGTGATTTGTAGGTTTATTGTCTCCATCAATTGCATTCACTACATTGTGCATGCAAGCTCCCCTACATCAATTGCATTCGCTACACTGTGCATGCAAGCTTCTTCTACATTAGTTTGACTCGCTCCTAGCAATGGAATACTCTTCTTCAAAGCTTATCCTAACCCCATTCAATTATTTTGATTGGAAAGATGATATGGAGATCATATTACGTTCAAAAGGTTACTACCGAGTCAGTATTGGTCTTGAATTGGAGCCAAGCAATCTATCAGATAGAACCAAACACTACAACAAGCTTGATGAAGCTTATGGTCTTCTTTGTCTCTCCATCTCCAAAGATCTTCACTTCCATCTCAGCGGATTGAAGACTCCAAAAGCCATATGGGAGCAACTTGAAACACTATTTGGCAAGCAGGATGAGCTTAGGGCTTTTCAATTAGAGAATGAATTGATTGCCCTTAGTCCTGAGAATTTCGAGACCATCAATGAATTCTTCACAAAATTCAAGAACTTGAACTTGCAATTGAAGAACAGTGGAGTTATCAAAGAGGATAAACAATTGATCCTCTCCATTCTAAGCAAGCTTGGGAAAGATTATTCGGCATTTGTCTCTACTTTCAATTCCGGTCGGCTAACTACCCCGAATTGGAAGATGCCTACCTTGAATGCCTTCATTGAGTCTGTCACAAAAGAGCATGACAAGTTGATTCAAATGGGGTCCATAAGCTCCAAAGATTCAGCCCTATATGTTCAAGGACCCAAGATCTCGAATGGTAAAGGAAAGCAAAAGAAGGAGAAGCCCAAATTCGAGTCTCATAAGCAAAAAGACAAAGGCAAACAAACGGATGCACCATCAAGTTCGAAGTTCAAGCAAAAGGGCAAAGAAGGTAACCAAAAATCTAAATGTACTTATTGCAACCGTGGCTTTTATCCCGAAAGTTCATGTATGAAGAAGACTATAGATCAAATGGCCCTCCTTTTGGAAAATAACAACATAACTCTTCCCGACGGTGCAAGGAAGAAGGATAGGAATGATGATCATGAAAGAGGACAAGCACTCATGGCAACGGTTTCGAAGCCCACTACTCTCTTGATAGATTCGGGTGCATCAAATCATATGGCTGCAAATATTGATTCTTTTTCCTCATTTGATCCAAACAGCTCCATCCCCATCCATTTGGGAGATGACTCAAAAATTTCTTCAAAGGGCAAAGGTACGATTCATGTAGAACTAGGAAGCTTTCAGAATGTTCTCTATGTGCCTTCCTTGGCTTCAAATCTCCTTTCTGTGTATCAAATGACACACACTGGTGAACCAAAGCAAGCTACATTCATCCCTAATACAGTTGAAATTTCTGATATCAAAAGTGGAAGACTAGTTGCAGTCGGAAAGGCAAATCACACTGCAAAATGCTATGAGTTTTCACACTTTATTCCGCTTGCAAAGCCCACTGCTCTTCGCACACATGGTAATGAGGTTAGTAGGCTTTGGCATGAAATATTTGGACATATTAATTATAAATATTTGCTGCTGCTATCAAATAAATCCATGGTAGATGGGCTTCCACAACTCCGTTCCTTGAAGGGAATATGCACTGGTTGCATTATTGGGAAGCACCCCGAGCACAGATTCGACCGCGGAAAAGCTAGCGGAGCTTCTACTATTTTGGGATTGATCCATTCTGATATCAGTGGTCTACTGCCCCATATGTCATTAAATGGTTCAAGGTATGTTTTGACATTTATTGATGATTTTTCCCGCTTTACATGGGTATTCTTTCTCAAAAACAAGTCAGAAGTGCTTGGAAAATTCAAGGATTTTAAGGCTTCTGTTGAGACCACCACTGAGAGCAAGATCAAAGCTCTTAGATCTGATAATGGTGGAGAATATATTAAATCCGAGTTGCTGCAACTTTGTGCCCAAAGCGGAATTAAGATCCAACATACAGTTCCCTACACACCCCAGCAGAACGGTGTAGCGGAAAGGAAAAATCGGTCACTGAAAGAGATGGCTACATGCATGATTGAATCAAAAGGTTTGGCTGCAAATATTTGGGCTGAAGCAATCAATGTTGTTGCATATATACAGAACCATGTTCCACATTCATCCATGAAAGGTATGACTCCTTTCGAAGCATTCTTTGGTCACAAACCAGATGTGTAAAATTTGAGAGTTTTTGGCTCTACTGCATGGGCTAGAATTCCTTCTGAGAAGAGACGAGCTTTGGATCCTGTTAAGTCAGTAAATTTTCCTCCATTTTTTGAGTTATTTTCTCCAATTTTGGTTTGTTTTGAATCTACCTCAGTTAAATTTTTGGTTTTGAGTTTTAAGTTTTAATCTCCTTAGAAACTATATGGTTGATTGAATAAAGTTTGAACCCAGTCTTTTCAGATTTCATTTGATTTTGGTGACTTTTTATATTGAAAAGGGGGTCAATGAGAGTTATATTTTCAAAGGAAGAATCATTAATGACTTTAGAGAGTGGTTGAGCTTATGTCCTAAACCAAATAGCTGCCAGAATCTCCGAAAAATTAGCAGAAATTGAAAAAACTGCTAAATTTTGGCATAGCAGTTATTCCTGTAGCGCTGGGCAAAATTTTAACACAGAGCGCGCTACAGGAATATCGTGGCTTGAGTTTTTTGCAATTTTCGACCTGTTTTCAATCATGATGAAGAATGGGAGTGTCTAATCGCCTTGTGTGAGTGTTGTAACACGTGTTTGCAGCAATTTGAGCATGATTTTTGTTGGTTGCTAATCACGAAGACAAACGAGTTCATCATTGCATGGTATGCGGGTTCGGTTGCACAGAAATCAGCGAATTCCGGGTTTAACTGTCAGTTTTCTCTTGTTACACGCATCATCGCAGAGGAGGCAGTGTTTGTGAAGGAGTGTTCACTGTTAAACGGTGGATTACGTTACTGTGGAAGGAGACAGCTGTTTTCTGGCGCCATAAAAAATTTAGGGCTTTTGAATTTGTTCACTTGCAGCCAAAGAATCGTTAGGAGGACACCTGTGCTCGAAGGAGGACATCATTGACACCTCAAATTGAAGACAATAAGCCACGACAGAGGAGTAATTGACAGGTATTACGTATAACCCTTATAGCTGGAGAATTTGGGTTTCTGCTGCTGCGTGTTTTTCTGAAAAAGTTGGTTGTTGAGGAAGATGTAATAGAGTGTAAAGATGAGGAATTCACCACTGAAGTAGTTACCTGAAGCCCGTTAGAAGGATTTTGCATGATGGTTTCTCTCATGACCTAATGTTTTAAAACATTAGAATATACAGAATAGGGCATCGAAAAGAATTACGGAATTATTGATAGAACTCAGTTTCTACACAGCAGGGAGTCTGCTAGTTGGTAGAGGTCCTACACAGGAAGGTCTGTAATTAGTGCAGGTGATTTAAATATCATTGAAATTGTTATAACCTGGAGAATCATTTGCTCAGAAAACAGCTTATAAGACATTTCCGAAACCTAAACTAGTCTGTTCCTGTTCTCTGAAAAGAAAGATATGGGAAAAAGCAGTAAAAGTGGTAAGATTAATAGGGCTGAACCCACAGACTTGACATGGATTCAAAAACTTCCAGATTGTGCAGAGCTGTTCCAACAGGCAGGCTGGTTGAAATTCTTCAAGAAGATAGATGGTTTTAATGCTCAAGTGACCTGCAATTTTGCCAAAGGACTTAAGAATGAGATGATCATAATGGATCCTTTGAGATTTAAATTGACTGTGGAATTAATTTCAGAAGCCACTGAAATTAGTAATGAGGGCGAGCTCTGGTTTAAGAAGTCTCCTTTTGAGTTTGATCCTCAAAGATACTTATTGCCCAATGTTATTCCTGACTGGAACAAAGGTATTCTCATACATAATTTCAGGAGGGAATGGATTGAACCTATAAGAATTCTTCAGAGTTATGTAACTTGTGAAGGGAGGTATTCATTAGTGTTCAAATACCATCTTAGGTTCCTACAGCACATGGCAGGGGTGTCTAAAATGAATTTACCATTATTTTTCTTCAAAAGCCTGCAGAAAATGTCAAGCAAAATAAAACAGCAGGATGATCATACTTCTCAATCATTGTTTCATCATGGTCTCATAAAGTTAATCATTTCTACAGTGTTGCAGCATGAGGAAAAAACTTGGGACTTCTTTTTGTTTTGGTCAGGGATTCATTCTAAAGGAGAAGACCAACAATCCAAAAGACAAACTGATAAGGGAAAAGTAATGATACAGAAATTAGGGCATTCAGTTAAAGCTGCAAAGAAACATGAAATTAAAGTTAAGAAGGGAACAAAGCAGGTAGCAGATGAAGGACAGAATGACAGTCAGCCTCAGAAATTTTCAGAGCACAATAAGGTCGAGTTCTCAGTGTTTGATGACAAAAAGAAAGAGAAAAATGCTTTTCAACAGGGTATTTGGCACAGAATTCTGCTCTATTTTCTCCTGTTTGAGTGATTGAAGTCAAATGCATACCACAAGCTGATGGAGAGGAATTTTTGAAAACCAAAGGAGGTTTTTGTTCCTAAGATACTCATCTACAAAAACCTCTCTCAGTTTTGCAACAGCTGTCAAGGTTTGAAAGATTCGGTTTAATCTTTGCAGCCTATTTTCCAGGGATTTTAAATATTTAATATTTTCCTGTTTTAGTGTTCATTTTGCGGGGCCGATTCTGATTGATTGGAGATGAATTTTGAAAAACCAAGAGAGTTTTTTGTCCATCACGGACCCATTAACAAAAACCTCTCTCAGGTTTTACACAGGTGTCACCAATTGAGAGATATGGAAGCTTCTTTGACACCTATTTTCCAGAAATTCGCCACATTTGCCAGGAATCCGATTTGCTATTTTTAGTCAATTAGTTGAGTTAGTTAGTTAATGTAACTGCTAGGAAGTTTGAATTTCGACCTAATGAGGGGGAAATAGAATGAGTTCTTTGAGATGAAAAACTATTTAGAGAGGGAGAAAAGACATTGTAAGGGTTCGAATTTTTGGAGCTAGAGGAGGTTTGCAAACTGTGCTTTCATCCAGACTTGTTCACTGCTAAGTATTGCAAACTCTCATATTGCATTTTTGATGAAACTATGAATATATAACTCCTTATTCCACTTCTGATATGTGTTGGCTTCATTTTAAACTTATACAGTTTCTTGATTGACAAATTCATTTATGGTTTTAGGTATAATTTCCAGTGGTGCTTGTCTTTTATTGTATGAACTTCATTGCAATCTTTTGTTGGATTCCTGAGATATATATGCATCTTCATGGATATATGTATATGAATTAGTTTTTACTTATCTGTTGAATGTATTCCCTTATGCTCTTGAAGTTTCTAACCAAAACCTACAAAACAGAACCCTAAAAAACCTAGTTTGGATTGATTTTATTTTCGAGATTGTGTTGGCTTGTTACCCTAGCCTTAGTAACAATTTCTGACACAAACATCTTTGGCGCCGTTGCCGGGGAAGAAGCTGAAGCATATCTTCCCTGGGATACTCATCAGTTTTCCTGGTTTAAGAGGTGGACTTGAACCAGCACTTTTTAAAGGCTATTTCCACCAAGTTTGACAGAGTGGCTACTAGAGGAGTTGGAAGAATTAGAAAGTTTCAATTATCCCCAGCTTTATGCAGCCCTAATTACCACTGTCACCCCTTTCTCTTTCTGAGAAGAAGAAACAAAATCTGTCCTGACAAATTGATTGGCGACTCCACTATTTCAACATGCAGAGATCGATGTCCATGGGAGCTATTCTGGCTCGAAGGTTTGCCCCTTTCAATTTTTCTGATATTCCAGGTTTTCCAAATCCAGTACCTATAATGGATGTTTGGGGAGATTGTCTTCCACGGTTTAGAGAAAGCAAAGAAGATAATCCTTCAAATCACCTCATCAAATTTCATCAATGTATGGTCCAGTTAAACATCCAGCATGAAGATGTGCTCATGAAGATGTTCATGTATTCACTTGAAAAAGATGCACGAGATTGGTATTTTTTCTCTTCCTGCTGCTAGCATCTCCTCACTGAAAGAATTTCACACATGTTTTCAGAAACATTGTAAGTATCTATTCCCAGCTGAACTCTTTTTAAAAGATTGTTGTGAGCAGGCTGATATTTATAATACAATTTCTGATTTAAAAAATCGTGATGATGAGTACAATCAAGGGTTCAAAACATGTCATGAAGAAGTTGAAGTTTCAGAATTTATTGAAAATGAGAAGGTAACAGTTTCAGATAGTGTTGTCAAGGAAGAATGCCATGATCATTATGACAATCAAGTTGTTGTTTTAGGTCAGTTTGAGGATTATTCAAGTGATGAGATTAGTAGAGATAGTTTGGAACAGTCTCATAATGATTTCAACAGCCTTAATAACAGTTTGAATGCAAATCCTTTTGAAGATCAATCTCCAGTTCAACAAACTTTTGAAAATCAGTGTTGTGTTAAAGATCAGTTTTGTATTGAAGGAAAAGATGAACCTTTAGCATTATCATTCAACATTTCTCAGAATACTCCTTGCTATGATGAAGAGATTAGGGTTCCAAGACAAGAATTCTGTGATGAATTAGACTCTATCCCTTTTGGTTTTGATATTAAATTTGATGAAGGCCAGGCTGTTAAAATTTTTTCAGAAATTGCTTACATTCATGGTCATGATAAATCTGCTGTTCAAAATCATTATGAAGATGGTCTAAGTTTTAATAAATATGATGATGAAATTGAAAAGAAAGAACCAGAAATCTGTGAGGAGTGTCATATGTTACAATCTGATCAGCAGATTCAAGTATGCATTCAATCTATTATTCTCGAACAGCAAAAGCCCATGCATGATAGTCATTTATTGGAAGACAGTGTGGAAAAGGAGGTTCAAAGTGTTGACATTATTAGTGATACTATTCAAAAATTTACAGAGCAAATTCAGGCAGATCCTGATGTCTTTTATCACCAATGCCTGATTAAAATTCATGGAATAAAATATTCTTTTGGACAGCTTGTCTTTTTCATAGAGCAGGAAGAAGTAACTTGTGGAAGTTTTATTGATCCAGTAGCAGATTATTTAGAGTCAATATCAGGTTATAAATCTGTTACTTCAGAGACATTATTTGATGAAAGTGAGTATAAGTGGTTAAATCTCTGTTCTTCATGTTTTCCAATATTTCTGATTATATATATATTTGGAGTTGGAAACAAGTTTTGGTGGGTTGATCAAATGTTTTCTTGGTTACATTGGAAATGGGATTTCTATTTGATTCAGTAGTTGGAAGGTTCCTCAAAGAAAGAGATTTGACTTTCATTGTCTATACCGGTGTGAGTGAGATTGAATAAAGACTCCATAGCCCAATGGAAGACTGAAGGCACTAGTCTACAGGTTCTTGAAGCCTCACAGGGAGGACTTCATCCCGCAGCTGGAGCCAGATGTTAAGTCAGTAAATTTTCCTCCATTTTTTGAGTTATTTTCTCCAATTTTGGTTTGTTTTGAATCTACCTCAGTTAAATTTTTGGTTTTGAGTTTTAAGTTTTAATCTCCTTAGAAACTATATGGTTGATTGAATAAAGTTTGAACCCAGTCTTTTCAGATTTCATTTGATTTTGGTGACTTTTTATATTGAAAAGGGGGTCAATGAGAGTTTTATTTTCAAAGGAAGAATCATTAATGACTTTAGAGAGTGGTTGAGCTTATGTCCTAAACCAAATAGCTGCCAGAATCTCCGAAAAATTAGCAGAAATTGAAAAAACTGCTAAATTTTGGCATAGCAGTTATTCCTGTAGCGCTGGGCAAAATTTTAACACAGAGCGCGCTACAGGAATATCGTGGCTTGAGTTTTTTGCAATTTTCGACCTGTTTTCAATCATGATGCAGAATGGGAGTGTCTAATCGCCTTGTGTGAGTGTTGTAACACGTGTTTGCAGCAATTTGAGCATGATTTTTGTTGGTTGCTAATCACGAAGACAAACGAGTTCATCATTGCATGGTATGCGGGTTCGGTTGCACAGAAATCAGCGAATTCCGGGTTTAACTGTCAGTTTTCTCTTGTTACACGCATCATCGCAGAGGAGGCAGTGTTTGTGAAGGAGTGTTCACTGTTAAACGGTGGATTACGTTACTGTGGAAGGAGACAGCTGTTTTCTGGCGCCATAAAAAATTTAGGGCTTTTGAATTTGTTCACTTGCAGCCAAAGAATCGTTAGGAGGACACCTGTGCTCGAAGGAGGACATCATTGACACCTCAAATTGAAGACAATAAGCCACGACAGAGGAGTAATTGACAGGTATTACGTATAACCCTTATAGCTGGAGAATTTGGGTTTCTGCTGCTGCGTGTTTTTCTGAAAAAGTTGGTTGTTGAGGAAGATGTAATAGAGTGTAAAGATGAGGAATTCACCACTGAAGTAGTTACCTGAAGCCCGTTAGAAGGATTTTGCATGATGGTTTCTCTCATGACCTAATGTTTTAAAACATTAGAATATACAGAATAGGGCATCGAAAAGAATTACGGAATTATTGATAGAACTCAGTTTCTACACAGCAGGGAGTCTGCTAGTTGGTAGAGGTCCTACACAGGAAGGTCTGTAATTAGTGCAGGTGATTTAAATATCATTGAAATTGTTATAACCTGGAGAATCATTTGCTCAGAAAACAGCTTATAAGACATTTCCGAAACCTAAACTAGTATGTTCCTGTTCTCTGAAAAGAAAGATATGGGAAAAAGCAGTAAAAGTGGTAAGATTAATAGGGCTGAACCCACAGACTTGACATGGATTCAAAAACTTCCAGATTGTGCAGAGCTGTTCCAACAGGCAGGCTGGTTGAAATTCTTCAAGAAGATAGATGGTTTTAATGCTCAAGTGACCTGCAATTTTTCCAAAGGACTTAAGAATGAGATGATCATAATGGATCCTTTGAGATTTAAATTGACTGTGGAATTAATTTCAGAAGCCACTGAAATTAGTAATGAGGGCGAGCTCTGGTTTAAGAAGTCTCCTTTTGAGTTTGATCCTCAAAGATACTTATTGCCCAATGTTATTCCTGACTGGAACAAAGGTATTCTCATACATAATTTCAGGAGGGAATGGATTGAACCTATAAGAATTCTTCAGAGTTATGTAACTTGTGAAGGGAGGTATTCATTAGTGTTCAAATACCATCTTAGGTTCCTACAGCACATGGCAGGGGTGTCTAAAATGAATTTACCATTATTTTTCTTCAAAAGCCTGCAGAAAATGTCAAGCAAAATAAAACAGCAGGATGATCATACTTCTCAATCATTGTTTCATCATGGTCTCATAAAGTTAATCATTTCTACAGTGTTGCAGCATGAGGAAAAAACTTGGGACTTCTTTTTGTTTTGGTCAGGGATTCATTCTAAAGGAGAAGACCAACAATCCAAAAGACAAACTGATAAGGGAAAAGTAATGATACAGAAATTAGGGCATTCAGTTAAAGCTGCAAAGAAACATGAAATTAAAGTTAAGAAGGGAACAAAGCAGGTAGCAGATGAAGGACAGAATGACAGTCAGCCTCAGAAATTTTCAGAGCACAATAAGGTCGAGTTCTCAGTGTTTGATGACAAAAAGAAAGAGAAAAATGCTTTTCAACAGGGTATTTGGCACATAATTCTGCTCTATTTTCTCCTGTTTGAGTGATTGAAGTCAAATGAATACCACAATCTGATGGAGAGGAATTTTTGAAAACCAAAGGAGGTTTTTGTTCCTAAGATACTCATCTACAAAAACCTCTCTCAGTTTTGCAACAGCTGTCAAGGTTTGAAAGATTCGGTTTAATCTTTGCAGCCTATTTTCCAGGGATTTTAAATATTTAATATTTTCCTGTTTTAGTGTTCATTTTGCGGGGCCGATTCTGATTGATTGGAGATGAATTTTGAAAAACCAAGAGAGGTTTTTGTCCATCACGGACCCATTAACAAAAAACTCTCTCAGTGTTTACACAGGTGTCACCAATTGAGAGATATGGAAGCTTCTTTGACACCTATTTTCCAGAAATTCGCCACATTTGCCAGGAATCCGATTTGCTATTTTTAGTCAATTAGTTGAGTTAGTTAGTTAATGTAACTGCTAGGAAGTTTGAATTTCGACCTAATGAGGGGGAAATAGAATGAGTTCTTTGAGATGAAAAACTATTTAGAGAGGGAGAAAAGACATTGTAAGGGTTCGAATTTTTGGAGCTAGAGGAGGTCTGCAAACTGTGCTTTCATCCAGACTTGTTCACTGCTAAGTATTGCAAACTCTCATATTGCATTTTTGATGAAACTATGAATATATAACTCCTTATTCCACTTCTGATATGTGTTGGCTTCATTTTAAACTTATACAGTTTCTTGATTGACAAATTCATTTTTGGTTTTAGGTATAATTTCCAGTGGTGCTTGTCTTTTATTGTATGAACTTCATTGCAATCTTTTGTTGGATTCCTGAGATATATATGCATCTTCATGGATATATGTATATGAATTAGTTTTTACTTATCTGTTGAATGTATTCCCTTATGCTCTTGAAGTTTCTAACCAAAACCTACAAAACAGAACCCTAAAAAACCTAGTTTGGATTGATTTTATTTTCGAGATTGTGTTGGCTTGTTACCCTAGCCTTAGTAACAATTTCTGACACAAACAGATCCACAAAGTACCGAGTGCATATTGATAGGATATGGGGAAGAATCAAAAGCATGTAAACTCATGGACATCAGATCTAGAAAGATATTCATAGAGCGCAGTGTGCAATTTGAAGAACCGCTTCAAGAATTGCAACTAGTCGAGGAGAAGACTGCCGATTCACCGCCTTCACCAGAAGAAGATCCGTGCAGCGATAATGAAGGTATGAGTTCTGATATTTCTGATATTGTAGCAGCATATGATGATCATGACATATCAGGTTCAGAATCCGACCATTATGATCCCCCTCAGTTACCAAAGTGGGCCCAAAACACTCTACAATCTGCTGGTTCGAACCTTGGAAATCCTGCTAATCCGAGACGAACAAGAGCAGACTTTCAAAGAGCAGGTATGGCTCTTTCTATTGCTGATCCATTTCTTCCTGAGATTTTTTATTTGATGGTTGGTTCAGATCCTACATCATACTATTCTGCTCATCGAGATCCGAGATGGAAAAGTGCCATGGATGAAGAGTACAGTTCTCTTCAAAAGAACAACACATGGGAGCTAGTTTCTCTTCCGCCTGGAAGAAAATTAGTGAAGTGTAAATGGGTCTACCATACTAAAGTTGCTGCTGATGGCACTATCAGCAAATATAAATCAAGGTTGGTGGCAAAAGGTTTCTCCCAAGTCCAAGGAGTGGACTACACTGAGACCTTTGCACCGGTTGCAAAGATGGATTCCATCCGCCTTGTTTTAGCTATTTCCGCATCCAAGCACTGGGAGGTGCACCACATGGATGTAAAGAGTGCATTTTTACATGGAGACCTTGCTGAAGAGGTATATATGCAGCAACCAGAGGGTTATACATCAGATCCATCATTGGTTTGCAGATTGAAGAAATCTTTGTACGGGTTAAAACAGGCCCCAAGAGCTTGCTACGCAAAGATGGACTCCTTCCTTCTTTCTCAGAATTTCCAAAGATGCAAATCTGATCCGAATGTGTATATTCAGAGAGTTAAAGGTAATTTGTTGGTTATTGTACTTTATGTTGATGATATTCTCATTACTGGTAGCACACTTACTTCAATAAACAAGCTAAAATCTGCCTTAAATCTAGCTTTTGACATGAGCGATTTGGACTTGCTGAGTCACTTTTTGGGCTTGGAGATAGCTCAAAATTTTGATGGGATCACTATATCTCAGAAAAAAATATGCTTCCGACCTGTTATTGAAGTTTAATATGGCTGAATGTAAGGCAGCCCCATTCCCATTCCTCTCAGGAATCAGTCTTGAGGAGGGAGATTCTACACCGCTTGCAGATTGCAGTATGTATCGACAGTTGATTGGTTCACTACTTTATTTGACACACTCACGGCCTGATATATCATATGCCGTGAGTGCCGTGTCAAGATATATGCAGCAGCCACATGAGCTTCATTGGCGAGTAGCCAAGCGGATCTTGCAATATGTGCAAGGTACGAGACATTTTGGCATACATTATGCTGCAGATTCTGAGCTTGATTTCATTGGTTTTACTGATTCAGATTGGGAAGGTGATAGCATTGATCGGAAGTCCACTTCCGGTTATGTTTTCATGATTGGTCATGGTGCTATTTGCTGGTCCAGCAAAAAGCAAGCAGCCATTGCACTCTCTTCAGCAGAGGCAGAGTATCGAGGGGCAGTCAATGCCTGCATTCAGGCAGTTTGGTTGCAGGGTATTCTTTCCAAGTTTGGTTTTGGTGGCACTACTTCGAATGTCCTATTTTGTGACAATCAAAGTGCTATCAAGATCTCCACAGATCCAGTTCAGCGGCAGAGGACCAAACACATTGAGATTCATATGCATTACATTCGACAGTTGGTGCATGACCGCACCATCATTCTGCAATATTGCCCTACTGATGAGCAAATTGCAGACATCTTCACCAAGAGCTTCACTGAGAAGAAGTTCTCTTACCTCCGTTCACTGTTGGGGGTGAGTTCCATCATGGTGGAGACAGATTGATTCATTATTATGCTTTAGCTTGAGGGGGGACTTTCTTCCCACTGGGTTTTCCCTCTTTCCTCACTTAGTTTATTTTCAGCATTTTTTGGATTATTGTATCGGGGTGACCTTTGGTCTTAGTTACCAGGGCCCCACATTATTTTTTGCACATCATAGTCTAGCTTGAGGGGGGGTTGTTTGGATATCCACATCATATTTTTCAGGATCTTGCATGCAATTAGGGTTTGCATGCAAATTCTAGGGTTTGCATGCACTTGCATGCACTTTGCATGCATCCCAGTCACCAGTTTGATGCCTCCAGCACCTTAGCCACCTTATTCTAGCACCCGGGAGCCACTTACTTCAGAGTTTTAGCCCTCCTAGGCTGAAAGGTGCCCACTTCTCACCTACTGCCAGAGAAGGGCGCACTTGTTCACCTACCACTGCAGTTCCACTTCAGTTACACTCAGTTAGCTCTGATTCTCCCTGATTTGAGGCTAGTTTCACTCCCGACTAACTGTTTCACTTCCGTTGGACCTCCAGATTGACTAGATGACCTGTTCTGACTTCAGTTAGCCTCCCATGCGCCCCCACTGAGCCGCCTTTCCTTAATCAGTGCTACACACTTCAGTTACATATGACACACTCAGTTAGACTCAGATTGACACCTGGATGACTGGTTCTTGTGCATTGATGACCACCACCGATTGATGATGAGGACTCCTAGTTGGAGTCAAGCTACTCCATTCAGTGATTCGAATGACCTACTTAGGCAGTTCGAATTGCTTAGTCATTGAGACAGTTTATATTGTAATCATTCACGCTTTCTGGAATATTGAGCACTGCTGCATGTTTTGCACAGTTTTGCACCATATTTTCTATGTTCATCTGTTGTGATTGATTTACTTGTTCATTAGATCTGCTGTGACTAATTTTACACTAACATCTCAGGATCGTATGAGTTGGACAAATTATTTTTATGTCAATGATTCCGAATTTATAAGCTTATCTTGAGTGGACTTGTCTAAATGTTTATAAGAAATCTGATATAGTTGAATACTTGTTATTGTATCATAATGGTAAGTGAGATGATCTAGCTTAATTCTGATTCCAAGTTAGAATCTATGTATCTGAAATCCTTCAAGTGAAAATCACCTAGAGAAAGAATAAATGTTAACATCTCAATTCATTACTGGTAACTTAAGGTGAAGATCTATGTCTTGCACATGAGGTTATGGTAATTGGAAATGTTGTAACAGGTTGTTATCAACCCAAAAGGCGCTTGTATTGCGCCCCTATCTTTATTAACTTTTCTAAAGCAAATATCTATCTTCTTTATGTATAGAATACTCCATGACTGGGTTTTAAAGCGATATTTAAAAAAAAATGTAATGGATTTATAATTCAAATTAGGATCGATATTGACAAGAATTGAAAGCATTAATGTATTATTTTGTTTTTTTAAAAAGGATGATAGGCAAACTATGCATTTGCAACTATCACTATCACCAAACAATAATCCATATTACTCTTACTATGATTTTTGTTTGGCATCAAAGTGAAGTTCTTATTGAAAATGTTGAATGCTAATAACAATTGCTAAATTATTGGATCGTAGGACAAGGTGATGTTACTCACTATACATCGTTGGATAGCAATGTTCAAATCATGGATTATGTACCAATTCATATGGTATCACGACCCTAGGGAATATCCATATTATCATTTATTTGGCACAATGATGAAGTTCTCGTCGTAAAACGAACTATGTAAAAGTTACCCACTGCATGAGAATTATTAAAAGGATACGTGGCTAATTCACATCCAAGTATTCATGACATAAGAGGTTGACTAACCCTACTCCTTACCATTTCTTCCCTCGCCTTCGGGCTCGACCGCTCTGTGGATTTTTCCTGTCCAAAATTTGCCGAAACCATGGTGGTATCTGCTCCCACACTGTTATAGTTCGTTGTGCTTGTCCATTTGTAAGGTTCAGGAGTCGTGTTTTTGCTTTTTAACGGTTATAGTCTTCTTTGTGAAAACCCTAGGGTTCTATCCTTTCTGTTACTAGTTTCATACCAGTCACGGCTTCCATTGTTTGTAGCCCCTTCACTTATTTCTGTGACAGCCTTCATCTGGAAATGTATCTTTGAATTCGCTAACTCCTTCTCTGGTGGCCAGGGTAGGGTTTCCACTTAATCGGCTCGTGGCTTAAAAGACCAATCACTGTGGTTGTATCTTCATTCAAATTTCTGGTGAGCTATTACAGTTGGCTTCGTAGTGTTATTTTCTTAAATTGAAAGAATTTTGTTTTGTTTTGTTGAGAAAATAGACAGGTAACTAATACGTTGTTTTCTGTCCTAAACAGGTAATGAACACTCCAGAAGGTGTACAGGACACAGCTCTCGGCATTTGGCTCCTCCGGGTAAGCCTGGTCCTTACCAAGGCATTTTTCTCCTTGGGGTTTTGTTTGGGCGACTAGGGTTTGGTCTTTGAAGGACATAAATCTATGGCTATCGTCGTTCTGTTGAGTCTTTTAAAAGCTTGACCCTGCAAGATCTTGACAGGTTTTATCCCTGTCATAGGATAGAGACATTATGGCTTCAGCCGACTGTAAATTAATGGTCTCTCTTAGGGTGTTGTAGGGTTCTTACAAATGAGTTGTTATATATTAAAGTGTAGAGAACAAGGCTAGGATCCTGTTCTGAATATGGGGTTACGACCTCGTGGTTTTACCTTCATTACTGTACTCACGAAGGATTTAGGGTGTACCACCCAGGTTTTATTTAAATTTAACTTAATATAAAAGTTGTTCGTTGAATTGGCTTGTTTAATGGCATTCGTTACTTCGTTGTTCTGTACTATGTTTTTGTTTTTAAAACCACTTCTACAGGAATTTGGTGCACTCAGCTGTCAGTAAAACAATGTATTAACTAACAAGCAAAGGTTTTATTCCTACGTCTTTCCTGTGTAATTTAAGATTTAGAAATGACTTGGTACAGTCATTCTGTATAACGAGCTGGTGTATGTTGTGTGCTTTAACTTTCTATAACATGCTTTCGTCAAATGACGAGGCTGCGACCATAGATAAATTTGTTGTATGGATTTGAATGTTTGCAAAATCGTAACATTCGAAAAGATAGGGTTTAGCTAAAATTTTAACTGTTACAAAATTGTTTTCCTGATTACTAAGTCATTAGGAAAATGGATCTGTCAGTTTAGGAAATAGGTGAAGGATATAATTGTAAGTCTGCACTCAATATTTATACAATTCTGAAGTTTTGATTAAAGTTCTGATGATACATGACAGTTTTGAACGAAGGATAGCTTCGATCCAAAACGTACAACCGTGATCTTGTTTAGATGTTGAAATCTATGTTTACGATTTTTGTTTTTAAATGTTAATCTATTATTCTGAAAATTTTTCTGTTGGTAGCCGAGAAAACAAGTAAAAGATATAAAAAAATAACAGATGAGCTCGATAGCTGAGCTAAAATACTTTTCTGTAGTTATTTAATTTTTTTTTTAAAACAGTAATTAGATTCATTTCTCTGTTGATGAATTCATAATATAGAACTAGGGTGATAGGATTCATCCCCTGTCACGATATTGTTTAGTTACTAACTCAGTTAAATAGATTACTATTATGTGGGTAATATGGAGGCTACGGAAAATAAGACTAAATATGTTAAGCTTGACATTGAGCTAAATATAGTTCCGTTGATTCCAAGTTCCTAAAACAATAACTAGTTATTTGTCTGTTAATAAAATCTGTATGATACAGTTCTGGTAAGGTTTAATACATAATCGTTTTGTTGAAAGATAAAGAATGGTTAGTCTTTAGCTAGGGTTTTGTGTTTGATTTAAAACAATGGATTTAAAACTGATCCATTCTTAACTAGGGTTTACACTCTGACATACATACCCTAACTGTAGCTATAAATGTCCTGCAAATATAATTATAATGCTAACGATAATTACAATAATAAACTAGGTTAAAAATTACAAAATTAACTAATGCTTACAATATTACTACTGTATGGCATGCATTGTAAATACTTTATCTGCAAGATAATAATAATATGAAAGAATGCTGAAACACAGTAGTTCTTATTAAATCTACCACTGATAATCCGGGATTGCAAACTTATAATGAATTAATTACTACTTAGACATAATGAAGATAACATAACATACAATCATTTATATTTAATAAACAAACAGGAATAGGTAGCAGAACCTGTTCAAACTGAGGACAACAATAGCAATGGGAGGCTGTTCCTCCCTACCAATTCCTGGAGAGTGCCCAGACAGCACTTCTCAGGACCCCCGAGCTTGCTCTGGTCTCCCTGGATGGAACTAGGTGCAGCAAAACAATTCCCTCAGCCAAAACAGCTAAACTGGAACCAAGTTACTGCAACTTCCCATCTCAAAACACTTCCTTACTGTCTTTCCCTCTTCCTTAATGGGACTCCTGAATAGCATTCACCTGAATGTATTCTCCCTCCAGAACTATTTTGAACCCCCAGCTTAGTTCATTGAGTACTATTTAAAAGATTGCCTAGGTCTTTGTTGGGTTAACTGTCATTAATGAGCCACCTGCTCAGATTCCACTTTCTTGGGGAATCATGACCCCAAAATATAGGGAAGTTGCCACCTGCAACTTAGGAAGTGTTTGAGGATGCTGCCACTTGTCTTTTGCCTTTCCACCTAGTTCCATCCACCAGTTAGACCAGTAACCTCTTTTAACAACTCTCCCATGCTGTTGTCTCCATAATTTATTTATTAATAATAAAATATTCAGAATTACATTCCATTTCTAGTGACTCTGCTGAGTCATCAATTTCTACTAAGCATTAAATTTAACATAATGTCTTAGAGATATGATAAAATAATTACATTATTTTCACAAAATTGGGGTATGTGACACCTAATGTCAGTTTCCCTTATTCCAATAAAAAAAAACAACTCTCTCTCTCAGGGTTGACCACGATTATCCAATATAATCATATCTCTATGGAGTACTTCATACAATAAATCAAGCCTCGATCTCATCTCCTTTGAACTGGAAATGTCTTCCTTCAAACATCTCCTTCCTAAATCAAGTTCGGATTCGATTTTTTTTAAGTCAAGTTCAAACCCTCCTACATGAACTTGAATATTTTTGCAATTACCAACTATTGGAATTTCTTACAATTTCCAACCATATGTTTATACAACTTACCATTTAAATCATGCCAAGGCATTCAACACAATCGATAGAGATATAGAAACACATACAAATGCTTATCTATTAATCCAAATCAAAATACTGAGTATCTGGCCTGTTGCACAATATGGGTGCACAGCCCTTACCCACTTCTCCTATCCTACTACTTGACCTCTCCTCCTTTTTTTTGGACTGTAGGTTTACATAAAATATGATCAATACAACACTAACAACCTCCTACATATCTGTAACTAACTCCTACCATTTCTATAACCAATTCCTGAAATAGGACGATCCTATCTCTATTTGATGACTCAATCATTTGGTATTGACTCAACACTTATCTCATCATTCGATTAGATCCTTCTTAGAATTTACTAGATCTATGCTTACTAACTAAGAGGATTTCATTTTATTAAGCATATTACTGCTTAGAATATTGTAAAGGCTTGATAGCCTCATTTTCTAGATTGTTAAATCAATGTGTGGCTTTTTGACATTTGGAAGAGCTCTTTGATGATGGCCTTGCAATATTCACATTAGTGAATTTCTCTATAAAGGTGTTAAGATAGGATGTTGTGCTATATTATTTGTCATGGAGTGCTTGGGCATAAAGGCTTCTACTATGCTAATAGTCCTAGATTGTTATGGTTGTCATAGGATTTAATGCCCATCCAACTGATTTATCTTTTTGAAATTGGATTTGGCTTTTGCATTAGAATTTATAGTGATGATTTCTAATACCGAAGGGAATCATACTTCACAAAATTACAAGGTTCACAAAAAAACGTGTTCATTGATACAATGTGCACAGTGTATGTTTGCCAATTAGGGACAAATTTATATAGTGTATGGCTTCCAATTAGGAACAAATTTAGTCACCTTTTTTTCTTTTAGTTTTGGTCCATTGGTGTGGTTTGATCTGATCCACGGTGTCCTCTATATATCTTGATTTTTTCCTTCTGTATCCCAAGAGCATTAACAAATAAATATAGCGATTATGAAGCTTCATTTTTTTATCATCATAGAAACTGCCATTTTGTACTTTTCTATTAGAATTATTTGAGAAAGCATCATTGGGATTGTTTCTAGAGATTGCTTTGCTGGTTGTGATTTAAGGAGGCCAGATAGGCAAGGTTTCATTTGATTGATGCCTCATGTTCTCAATAGGAGACAATTTTGGTTCAAAGGCCTGTATTGTTTAAGTTTTTCTTGCTATCGACTTGAAGAGGTAGCTTTTGTCTACAAAATGAAATAAATAATTCATAATATAAATGTTTTTGGATGTTTCTATCCAACTATTTTTTGGTGTATTGAAAGCTGCTCTGATTGCAACATTGAAATTGTAATGCCAATGGCATCATAGCTTCATTTTGCATGTACTGCTTGGTTGTTACAGCTCTGATTTTACAATTTGCAAATATTTACCAAGGGTATAGATATATTGTTCAATGGCTTGGTGCTTAGATATCAATTCTAAAAATATCATCTCAATTGCTTTTGTTTTATTTGGAAAAAAACACAATAAACTACATTTCTAAATGAAAATTGATAGAGGCATACATTGTGACTCCTGTTGGATATGGCCTTCGTTGTTTCTAGTCTCCTTTCTGTAAAATACATTCTGTTGTACTTGAACCAACATTGTTGTTTTCAAATTTGTATAGCCTAGATTTTTCCTTATTGCTGTGTGTAAAGGTGTTATGTTACAACAGACGCTATAGACAATAAAAATTCATAGTTAAATATGTTTCTAGCTATAGACAATTGCATAGTCCAATTATTTATGTCTTCAGACTGGAGCTTATGAATAGAAACTATCAATTTTTGCATGTGTATTAGGTCAACTGCTTATGTTCATAGTTGCAATTATAGTGATTTTGACTTTAATTTTTCAATTACTTGGATGTCATTTTTTTATAGATCCATCTAAATGTAAGATTATAAGATTCTTATAGTATTATGCTAAGCTAGATTATAATATTGTTATAGATGGATACATTGATGTGTTGGTGTCTTTGCTCATATTCTTGTTGAAAATTGTTAAATTGTTGTCATAGAAATGCTATGGATTTCCAGATTTGCAAATATATTTGTGTTAATTTTTCGATAATTTCATTCAATATTATCTAGGCTCACTAAGAGAATAACATGTACAACATATCAATCATGCATCATACTTGAGCCCATAATCAATTGTACCCTTCAGGTACCTCAAAATATGCTTTACAGTAATCAAGTGAACATGTCTAGGATCCATCAGGAACTGGCTCAATGTTTTCACCACAAAGCAAATATCTGGTCTCATGTTCGTTAGGTACATCAAGGACCCAATCATCTGACGATACACCATTACATCAACTAGCTTAGATGAAGCATCACACAGAAGCTTCAGGTTCGATGCCATAGGTGTGGCCATGTCCTTGCAGTCCATCATCCCGAACCGCTTCAGGATATCTACTGCATACTTCCCTTGTCCAAGGAAGATTCCATCTGCACTCTGCCACACCTCGATGCCTAAAAATTAATGCATCATCCCCAAGTCCTTCATATCGAACTTGGCAGCAAGATTCCACTTCGTGTTGGCAATAAACCTATCATCACCTGTTACAAACAGGTCATCCACATACAATACGAGTATCATAGGATTTCCTTCCTCAACCTTGTATTAAATGTTGGAATCCTCTTTACTCTTGGTAAATCCCAAACTGGATAGAAAGTTGTCTATCCTACCATACCAAGTCCTAGGAGATTGCTTCAATCCATACAAGGATTTCTTCAACCTACACACATATGACTCCCTGTCATGTGTCTCAAAACCAAGTGGCTGCTCCACATACACTTCCTCTTCGACTACACCATTCAAGAAAGCTACCTTGACATCCATCTAGTGTATCTTCCACTTCATCACTGCAGCCAGAGCAAGTATTGTTCTGATGGAAGTGTATCTAACTACAGGAGCAAAAGTCTCTTCATAATCTATTCCCTCTTTCTGGGAGAAGCCACGAGCTACAAACCTCGCCTTGTATTTCTCTATGCTACCATCTGTAGCATGCTTGATTTTATAGATCTACGTAGAAGTCACAACAGACTTCCCTTCTAGTCTTGGGACCACATCTCAAACATCATTCTTCATGATCGAATAGCATTCCTCGATCATGGCATCCTTTCATTACTATATCCCGGATCCTGGGAACTTCATATTCTTCAATATCTTTAATAGATAGCTTCGTTGCTAGAACAAATGTTGTAGTCCTTCTTTTGTAGGTGATTGTACACGATCTTTCCTACAAGTCAAATTCAATTACATGATTAGAAACTTCTCATAGTTTTCAAAACAAAGTCTTACACATAAATGAATATGTCATACAGTCATGCAATTATCTTAGCCAATGCTTCAATACAACATTCATCCATATCCCGTATTCATACGGTAACTTTCTAGATGCCTTCCATCTCTACCAGAACATTGTTAAGAGTTTGCATGAATCCCAACATGTCAGCAAAGAGGTTTCATTCTAGATAAGTAGAAATGGAATTTTATACAGTACCATAGGCCACTTATCCATTACATGCATATTAGTAGTATACTATTCATTTAATGCAATTATTCTAATATGCATCATACACAACCTAAGTCTAGGAACATGAGTATATACATTATTGAACAATATTATTTAAACAATCAGATATACAAGAAAAGACAATTCAAATACTTATCTTTATTTGTTTGTTGGGTGGAAACCCTCATAATCTTTGCTTCCTTTCTGCAACTCCATTCTGATGTGGATTTGTAAGGAGTGGTCAACTCCCTCTTAATCCTTGAATCACTGCATAGCTTCTTGAAGTCTTCTAAAGTGAATTCTCTGCCATTGTCAGATCTAAAGGTCTTGATCTTCTTTTCAGTGTGGTTTTCTATCAAGGTTTTGAATTCCTTGAATTTGCTAAATACTTCATCTTTGTTCTTCACGAAATAGATCCAAGTCTTCGTAGAGAAATCATCAATGAAGGAGACATAGTATACATACCCACTCAGAGAACTAGATGACATTGGACCGCATACATCGGAGTGGATAATTTCCAAGATTCCTTTTGCTTTGCTTTCACTGCTTGGAAATTCCTTCTTTGTGTTCTTTTCCTTTTGCACAACCTTTGCAAATACCTTCATGCTTTGACTGGATTTCAGGAAGACCCTCTACTGATTTTCTTGCTATTGGAAGTGCTCTATAGTGCACATGAGCAAGCCTTATATGCCAAAGTTCACTTGGATCCATGGATTCATGTACCATGGGATGTTCAAGTTGTCCCTTTAATTTGCACAATCCTCCCTCTTGCTCTCCAATCACCACTGCATCATCTATTGTCTTACCCTTTGGCCACATGAGTACTTGGCCATCTATAAATGTAACTCTTATTCCCTTTGCATCCAAAGATGATATGGAGAGAAGATTATTCTTGAGTCTAGGTACATATAGAACATCTTTCATCTTCAAATATTTCCCAGAGTCTAACTTGTAGGAGGCTTTACCACTTCCTTTTAAAGGATATTGATAGTCATCCCCAAGTTTCATCTTGTGAGGTGACTCATGTTCAAATAGGTCTACAAAGGATTCTTTAAATTCCATCATGTGTTTGGCAGCCCCACTATCAATAAGCCAATCATCACATACATGTGAGATAGTACCTGTGAGAGTAGAGATCAACACATATTCTTCCTCACTTGAGGAGTCTTCACTTTCTGCCCTATTCTTCTTGTTGGGAGGTTCATCATCCTCAGCAGCATGAGAACGATACCTCTTCTTGATGTTCTTCTTGTTGTTGTTGTTGGAGTCTTTCCTTCTCTTGGGACATTCAGAAGCAAAGTGTCCTTTCTCATTGCATGAGAAGCATCTTATATCTTTCTTATCTTTTCGATGGTGGTGGTGTTGGTGGTGTGAAGATCTTCTGCTTTGAGGTTGCTCCTTCTTGAACTTGCTTTTATTGGTGTGTGTTGTGAGAGCTTGATCTTCACTTCCCATCTTTTCTTCTCGGGCCACAAGCCTAGCTTCTTCTTGTGAACATTCCTCCCATAGTCTACTGAAAGAGATCAATTTCTTTCTTGCACAGATTCGTTGGATGAAGGAGTCCCATGACCTAGGTAGGCCGTTTAATGTGGTAATGACAATTTCTCTATTTTCCACCACTTCATCCACAACTTCAAGTTGTTCCTTGATTTGAGATGCCTTAGAGAAGTAGGATTGGATGGTCTCTCCATTCTGGATCTTTGCCCCTTTCAATTGGTTACGCAGAGTCATCTTCTGATTTATGTTCTTTCCTTCAAACAACTTGGTGAAGGAGTCAAACATTTCTTTAGGTGTCTTTAGGGAAGACACATGGGGTATGAGATGGTACTTGATAGAATCAGTAATGATTCTCTTAGCCTTGACCAGATTCTTCTTGTGTAAGTCCTTAGCCTCATCACCCTCTGGGACTGGAACCTCTTCACTTATGTAAGTGTCCAACTCATTCTCTTCTAGGATTAACCCAATCCTATACTTCCATGCTCAAAAGTTATTATCTCCTTCAAGCTTATCCTCAAGCTTGGTGTGGTGAAACATCTTAAAGAGTACTTCAAATGGAAATAGAAAAGTTATTAGGTCTTACCACTTGATTTGCTAAAAACTGGATCTCGAGCTGGATTAGGGTTTGTCAGAGAAACCCTAAAAATTCAAAATTTGAATTTAAAACTTATGAAAGGATAGAAAGATGTGCCTTGCTGAGCTGGTCAAGTTGGTATACTCTGATTTTGAGAATTGCAAAATTTGACCCCTCAAAATTGCCTTTGAAACTTCTAGATTCACTCGACAGGACCGCGAACTAGGGTTTGATTTTCCTGGAGCTTCACCCAACCCAAAAATTTTGATCTTGTGCTCTAAACTTTGATTTTTCTGAGGAGCTTCCAGCCGTGGTATCGGAATCCAAAAATTCCAATTTTCTCCGAAACCCTAATTTCCCATAGCAGAGACAGGCCAAAAACTGAAAGTGCTCAGAATTGAATTCTATCTCAACAGAAAGATGCTCCCTTCCAAGGAGAGTCAATCTAGCCTCCTTCCTTTGATGATCTGTGGATAGAAACCCAAAAATTAAGAAGCCCTAGTTTCCACAGCTGCATAGTGACTTCTTCTTAGGTCAGCTCTAATACCATGTTAATTTTTCGATAATTTCATTCAATATTATCTAGGATCACTAAGAGAATAACATGTACAACATATCAATCACAAACACAAGATACAATAGACACATCGTTTCCTCGGGGAAAACCAAGAAGGTGAAAAACCCCACAACTTCCTCAGAGATATAATAAGCCACAAACCGAGATCACAATGATCAAACCCAAAGAGATGTCTCTAGAAAATACTCCTCCTCCTCCACTTGTGCGGCACTTTCTCTCTTAGCTATGCGAGCTTGAGAAGTGAGTGAATGAATAGAATGAGAGAGGCACACCCTCTATTTATACATTGACTTGACCTGCCAATAATCTAACAAGGCCGACTTCCTAAAGAAGCCTAATAACCCAACCACATGACCTAACTAGGGCCGACCCCTCACTGGTGGTCTACAAACCCATCAATACAAATGACGACACTTACAATGTAACTTGTGACACTTGCAAATGCAAATGACGACACTTCCAATCAGAGGAGTAATACATCTTTGTTGGATATACAATAAAGTACAAATGTAATATACAAGTGAATATCTTTCGAAGTTACAAATATATCAACAATTTGTATTGACCACTTGCAACATGCATGCACATGGAACATTGAAAACTAAAAATGCTTTCACACCGCCATTTCGCAAAATCTGCGCCAATTGCAACAAAAATATTCCTGACAACTTGGCAGCTTACATAATCTACAAGCAAAACACACCGTTCAAACTTGAGCATTGTCTAGAATGCGCTATTGAAACAAAAGATGGAGTGTTTTCCTACACAATGAAATTTCCACAACTGCAACAATAGTGCCTAGCAGTTGCATTGACTACACAATGCAATATAGAAACAATATTTCATCAACAATTTTTCATCTTTGAAGACTCTCTGTGCAAGGCGTTTTCACACTCGATGCATACAACACCATAACAGAAATTAATAGCACACAGTGATAGCCTTCAAAACGGTTTTTTTTGTTATTTTGGCTATATCTAGTTAACTCTCTAGACACTATGCTTGTCTAGATTTTGCAAACTTCAAATTCCGCATTTGATCAAATGTATAAAAGCAAATTTATATGGCTTTTATAGTAAGAATGCCTGTACAATTCGTCCACTGTGCTCAGACCTTTTGCCTATTTCATCTGACATAGAAATATATATATATATATATATATATATATATATTGCTACTACACATGATGATAGATATTTCAAAGTCTTTAGTGCCCTATTGCTATCTGTTATGTCATGCATTAATTGCTAAGCTAGGAGATAGATGGACATCATATTAAAGTTGTTGAAATCTTATATTGGTTCATTGAATTTTCTTATTGGACTTCATATTAAAGTTGTTGA
The DNA here is from genome assembly GCA_027924585.1 of Larix kaempferi. Classification (NCBI taxonomy): domain Eukaryota; kingdom Viridiplantae; phylum Streptophyta; class Pinopsida; order Pinales; family Pinaceae; genus Larix; species Larix kaempferi. Next base: position 475,341 of record BSBM01000458.1, on the reverse strand, counting down.
AATCTTGTATTGGTTCGTTGAATTTGCTTCTTGAATTTTCATTGAATTTTCTTGTTGAATTGAATTTTCTTGAATTTGCAGTTCTCTGCGTAAGAATTCATGTCGAATAGATATAAGGGAAACATTGTTGTATTCGGGGTTGAGCTCATTGGTATCACCATTTCAGTGCACACCTGCGCGCACACTATCAATATTATCATTAGCACCGGCTTTAAGTTGTTTGATTAAAGATTGCTGCATGATTGTTTGATTGCTTTAGCTTGTTTGAAATAAGTACTTAACCTGCCAATTCCACCCGTCATAATTGGGATCTACTTCTTGAAGACTGGGATGTCCTTGAAAATTAAGACAAGTATTATTGGTGGTGTTGGATGTAATTCCACGGACGTAGTTGTATTGAAAGGTTGCTACGGCGGATATGCGGGTGAGGATGTCTGTGCCATTGGGAAAGCTATCGATGAACTTGCACATCTGCCATACACTGTTTATAACAAATAGATTAGTTCACTGTTTATAACAAATACACTGTTATTCAACTCAAGATAAACATTCGTCCCTGACCTCTTTCACTGGCGGATAATCAAATTGAGCGGACTCATCGTATATACCCATTAACCAATATATCAAACTAGTAGCTGTGCTGAAAGCCCTGAGATATAGAAATGCCTTTCATTAGCTATTACTGGCCATCGCTACGCTAATAAAATTGTACATTCACATTATAATTGATTTTTGGGGTAGAATTCTCACATGCAAGTGTTGAATGTCTGTTGTAGTGTCTCCAAGCCTCCCGGCTGTGAAGCAACTTTATTTATTTCTGCCCATGACTCTTTTATTGCATTGTAGCAGCTCTCGCTCGCATTCTGTACTGCCACAGAAACACAATAATTTTATCAAGGGCTCATGCAATGTGTAAACTGTAAAAGAGTGCATGCCCCCAGCATTACTAAAAGAGGGAGAAGCACTCTGAGAGCATATTGATTGCCCATGCCCATTACCATTGCTCTATCTAGAGAGTCGGCTCTATATTGAAATGTGGGGATGAAGAGCTAGAGTCTTTATAGGAAGACAGGGAATAATCAGTGAAAGTGCTGTCTCATCCAAAGTGTCTAAAAGATAATGCTCTCTCCACCATTGCAAACCTGCGCACTGACAGCCAACGTCACTCATAATGCCCGCACTATCTAATGACTCTGAAAGTAAAAAAGTTTCGGGTAACAAATACGCATCTGTACATATGTGCACAACTGAGTTATTTTTCCAACTTTTGTCAGATCCTTCCACGTCACATCATGTGATTTGAATTGTTAAAATATCCTATAAAATACAAAGATCGATAAAGATTTTTTTTTGTCTCTCATCTAGAAGGGTACCACATGACTTGAGCAAGTCTTTCATGTAAATCAAGATTTTTTTTGTAAACTATACTATGTCAAATCTCTCTTGGAAAGTATTTGGGGATATTTAATGTTTTTTTAAGCAAGTCTTTCATGTAAATTAAGATTTTTTTGGAAAGTATATTTCATTAAATTAAGATTTTTTTGAAAGTATATTTCATTAAATTAAGATATTTTTAGGAAGTATATTTCTCATCTAAGTCGAAATTATTTAGACATTTAATTTTTATTTTTTGTCCAAGTCTTTTATGTATTTCTCATCTAAGTCTAATCTTTTTTGGAAAGTATTTGGAGATATTTAATTTTTTTTAAGCACGTCTTTCATGTAAATTAAAATTTATTTGAAAAGTATATTTCATTAAATTAAGATTTTTTTTAGGAAGTATATTTCTCATCTAAGTCAAATCTCTTTAGACATTTAATTTTTATTTTTTGTCCAAGTCTTTTATGTATTTCTCATCTAAGTCAAATCTCTTTTGGAAAGTATTTAGAGACATTTAATTTTTATTTATTTTTATAGAATTTATGATTAACTTAATCTACATATCATTTAGTTATAAGTTATAAATCTTATGGAAATAGTATTTTGAAAGAGTTGTATTTGGAGTTGTATCTTAGAGGGATCCAATTTTTTTGCTGTGAATATTTCATTAATATTATTAATTATAAATTAATAGTTTATTAGGTTACTAGTGAAAGGGCACAACCCTTCACTATGCTTCCTCAAGCCCTATAAAGGCCATCTTATTGTAATTTATCATCATCATCTAATATATTATTCCTATTTATCATTCAATATGAGAGTCGGATTCAACTATTAACATCCAACCGGATACGGTTGCTGCATTTGGTATCAGAGCTTTCGCTCTTCCCCTCAAAGCTTGGATTCGGCTCCTCTTCCACCACCCTTTTCATCTTCCATCTCTTCCTTCAAAGCCACATTTGGCTCCTGGACTCTGCATTCAGCTGCTCCATCCGTGCTCACACCCCTTCCCACACCAGTTCCGACTCTCACTCCACGCACCTTCAACATCCCACACGCTGCTCTTCGACACCCTATACCGCTCCCCTGCTGCATTCTCACCTCACCACCTTCTCTGCAACACACCCACGCTGCACCACTCTCCCCACCTCGATCTTTGACCATGCAGCCTGCTCCACCACGCTGCCTTCTCTCATATCCGCACCCTCTCTTCCTGCTCACCATCCCCCGCACCTCTGCACACTCCCTCCAGTGCCTCCCTCCAACCGTTGCCACCTCCATTGTTTTCCTCACACTCCTCCCTCCCACCCTTGCATCCACCATCCCCCGTCCCCCCCCCCCTCTGCTGCGCCCTCCTTCCCCCTAGCCTCCTGCGTCTACCCATCTCCATGCCATCACCCCCCTCCCTCCTTCACTGCTCCACACACAGCCCCCCCCCTCCCTGCGCCTTCTTCCTCTTGCCTCCAGCTCCCCAGCCGTCGGCTCCCTCACGGCTCTTTCCTTTAGCCTCAGCCTCTACTGCACCCTCCTCCTCCGTGCATTTCTTGCGCCCTTCCCCTTCCACGTGCGCCCTACCTCTCCCCATTACCATTCCTCCCTCTCCAACCCCCACCATCATACTGCACAACGCTCTCACCCTCGCTGCATTTTCCCCACGCCATCCCTACCAGCCACTGTGCCTGCCTCTATTCTCCTCTCCCGCCAGTCCTCTCGGCCAACGGCCAATCTCATTCACGTAGCCAGCCCTACACACAAAACAAAAATTATAATATTATAATATTACATTATAATATTTCAAAAATTTTCAAATATTATTAATAATAATTAATAATATTTTTAATATTGTTAAAAATATATATATTATAAAAAATATATATATTATTATTATTAAATATAGTAATAACATCTTATCTCTGAGACCAAGTCCCTTGTTCAAACATCCATGGCATCTTATAGTGACAAATTCATAGATCTCCTTGAGAAAATCCTTAAGGATATAGATGAAATAAAGAAATCTATTGACGAAACGTTTAAAGAAAATGAAGATGCATGTGAAAATAGGGTAGAACAAACCACCCAAGCTAATGTAAAAGGTGAAAATACAGTAGACTATTATGTCATTTCCGATGAGAGTAATAGCATCAATAAAGATATTGTGCAAGACAAAGATATAACACACCATAGTAATGAAGAAAATGACAATGAAATATTTGGCAAGAATAAAAATGATCCTCACCAAGATTGTGATAAGAGACAAGCCGATGTTACTAATAATAACAATGATCAATGCATTGACAATAATATGACAATAACAAACGCACGAAGGGCATATGCCAACACGAGGATTTCTATAAAGAACATCAAGGAAAGCAACTATAATATCTATCAGACATAAAATAAGACCGGTGTTCTTATGAGCATTATAAGCACAAACAACCCGTTCAAAGGAACTGACACAAAATGTGTTGGGAATAACAACATGAAAATAGTTAAGATCGTAATGTATGTTGAGCATGTTCAATTGACGACAAACATAGTTAAAAGAAGCAATCACACAAGTAGAAAAAGCGTAAACAAAACTTCACCAAGTTCATACTTAATGCAAATACCAAGACAAAATAATCAAAAGGAGGCAATGGTCGTAATCAAAATCACATCTCTCAAGTCATCAGTGCGACATAGAGCCAGAATAAAAGATGTCATGAGAAATACTCAAGCTTTGAGGACAAGGCTTTCCTAAGGGGAAGGCAATGCTGTGAATATTTAATTAATATTATTAATTATAAATTAATAGTTTATTAGGTTACTAGTGAAAGGGCATAACCCTTCACTATGCTTCCTTAAGCCCTATAAAGGCCATCTTATTGTAATTTATCATCATCATCTAATATATTATTCCTATATATCATTCAATATGAGAGTCGGATTCGACTAGTAACATCCAACCGGATACGGTTGCTGCATTCTTGAGGTGCAATTTTTTTTACTTTAAATTCTTTCCACATTAAGAAATAATCTACATCTTAAGAAATTGGTTTCGTGTCACTACTTAATAAATCTGAGTTTAAGATGGATCTATGCTAGTTTTAATTTTTTGACATGAATTTTTTTAATTACTTTTTATTTTTGAGAGATTATTGATCCGGATTTATGCAGGAACGAAATAAGATAGCATATATAGAATCACATACCCAGATATATGGAAAGAAACACAGTGATACAGTAAACACATATTCTATTAAATAGCGGAAATAGAACAGACTGTAAAATACAATAGCTGGAATGGTGGTAGCTATCTCTGAGAAGAGATGTGGCCGCTATGCTCATTCGTGCCAAGAAGAATACAAAGAGAGGCCGAAAGGCCTATTTATCATAAGCATGATGGAAAGAATCCCAAACATCCAAAAACCTAACCCTAGAAGATGAACCGTCATAAAGTTTGCGGCCCCAAGGTGGTTAGTTGAACAGTCAACTTCCCAGGGTCATAACTTTTGCATACGATCTTCGTTTGGGGCGCTCCATAGCCCGTTGGAAACGGCTATCCAAGATTTACAATGGCACTGGGTTCTGCATCAATGATATGCTTCCCTTTTTGCGTGGTTTTGAAATTAGGTTCTGAGTCACAATCGGAACTAAGAACTGATTTTGAAGCTTTGATCTCATCCACCAATGATTGTTTTGAGCAACATTCATCAGTGTTGTGCCAAGGGCTTTTGTGGAACTCACACCACTTCCTAGTGTCCTTCTTTGTCTTTTCGTTACCCTTCTTCGCTTGTGGTTGGGGCTGGTTGTCCTTTCCCTGCCTCGTGTTCTGTGAGCTAGAGTTTCCCTTGCCCTGCTTCTGCACAGGCCTAAAGTCATGCTTGTTCTTTTGCTGAAATTTCTGCTCAATTTTGACAGCATATCGATAGGCGGATCCAAGTGAAGAGATTTCCAGGAAATCCATCTCTGTTCGTATGTACCGGTGTAGGCCACTACGATATTTCGGTACTAAGTGTCGCTCGGAGTCCTTGACACCGAGCTTTGTGCACAAGGTATGCAATTTGTTGGTGTAATCCGACACCGTTTGGTCCCTCTCTTGGTGCAGAATGGCCCATTTTGTGTACTGCTCATCATAGTTTCCAACGGGGTAATATTGTTCCTTGACGGCATCTATAAAAGAGGCCCAACTGGTATTGAAATTTTCAAACAATACAGACTCATCTGATGAGTTTTGCTCACAATAAATTTCCCACCAATTTTTGACATGGGGGATGGCCTTGAGGAGCACAAAGACGATCTTTTCCCTATCGAAAATATTGTGGATAGAGAAATACCCTTATAGTAAATTCAACCATTTATCTATGGAATCGGCATCGATCTGGCCTTCAAATAAAGGGATATCAAAGTTAACGTCTACCTTGAAGGGAGTCGCATCTCTGAAACGGCTGCTTGTCGAAGGTGTATTTGTTGTCGTTGGCATGCGTCGAAGGATCTGGGTGAAATTATCCATCATCTCGTTCCTCTGTTGCGTGAGGGATTCCTCGAGCAACAACTTGATAAGATCTACTTCTCTGTTGTCTCTTTTTTCTTCTGCCATGGGAGGCCATTTAGGGCAGCGAGAGTGGTTTTCCCCAAGTGAAACTAGTTCAAGACCCAACTCTCTGTATCCTGACCTTGTCGGGGACATGCACCGAGAAACAATCAAAGAGCAGACCGCTCTGATACCACTGATCCAGATTTATGCAGGAACGAAATAAGATAGCATATACAGAATCACATACCCAGATATATGGAAAGAAACACAATGATACAATAAACAAATATTCTATTAAATATCGGAAATAGAATAGACTGTAAAATACAATATATGGAATGGTGGTAGCTATCTCTGAGAAGAGATGTGGTCGCTATGCTCATTCATGCCAGGATGAATACAAAGAGAGGCCAAAAGGCCTATCTATCATAAGCATGAGGGAAAGAATCCCAAACATCCCAAAACCTAACACTAGAAGATGAATTGTCATAAAGTTTGCAGCCCCAAGGTGGTTAGTTGAATAGTCAACTTCTCGGGGTCATAACTTTTGCATACGATCTTCGTTTCGGGCGGTCGGTAGCTTGTTGGAAAGGGTTATCCGAGATTTACAGCTTTCGAATGGATCCAAATCTTGGCCAGGGGAAAATACTTCACCCCCAAATCCCCAATAAAAGGTAGTTTAGGGCCTCAAAACGGCCCCGGAAGTTAAGGACCTGAAAAACCGCTAAAAATAGTAATTTGCCAAAATTGCTAGAAGACTGTTTTGAGCCAGTAGGAAGAGGTGGGCCACCACCGATATCCACCTGGATCAATCCTCCCTCCTTAGGAAGCAATGGTCTCCATCGTGTCAAATCCCTTATCATATGTCGAATTGTGTGTCGAGTTGAGCTCCTGCTGCGGCGTTTGCTGAAGCGAAAAGGTTTCCTTTCTTTGAAATCTTCAGAGGGTTGTAATTGTTGTTGTTGGATGCGCTGGAGCTATTCAACAGTTTTGGTTGTTGTGGTATCCTTGGTCTGCATTGGTGTGGATGGTTTCTTTTTGGAGGAGCACCTTGAATGCATGGCCTTGCACTGCAAAGGTACTCGAATAGGCGATGCTGCACTCAACTTCTATTTTTCTCGTTTATGCTAAGTAGAGTAATAATGGGAAAATGTGATGGATGTCTCTGCGATATGATGTTCTCCCTTAGTGGACATTGTGAATAGGGAAAATTTCCCAGTGTGGGAGATTATCTTCCTGCCTTGCTTGGTTGGGGAGGCAAAATTGTCTCAGGTATCTGATAGAGTTGTCCTCCCAAGGTGACAATGACACTGCGGGGTCGTGATTCATATATAGCATGACGCTTCCACATATATGGTTGTCCTGAAAGAACATTACATACATCAAGTGGGGCCACATCACACAACACCTCATCTTTGAAGGGCTTGATGCTGTATGGTAGGTGACATTGATGACTGACACGGATCCCTTGTCCTTGGCTCAACCAACCGATGGTGTATGGTTGCAGGTGTGGTGTTATTGGTAGCTCCAATTTCCTGATGACTTCTGTTGAGATCAGGTTCTTTTGGCTACCACTGTCCATAACAAAGTGTAGGGGAATTCCCTTCATCCACATCTGTGAGTGGAAAAGGTGCTCTTTTTCCTCCGACTCTTCAGGTACCTCTGGTTGAATCTATGTGGTGGCAACAACGGCACTGGGTTTTTCATCAATGATCTGCTTCCCTTTTTGTGCGGTTGTGAAATTAGGCTCTGAGTCAGAGTCGGAACTGGGATCTAATTTTGAAGCTTTGATCTCATCCAGCAATGACTGTTTTGAGTGACATTCATCAGTGTTGTGCCAGGGGCTTTTGTGGAACTCGCACCACTTCCTGGTGTCCTTTTTTGTTTTTTCGTTACTCTTCTTCGCTTGTGGTTGGGACTGGTTGTCCTTTCCTTGCCCCATGTTCTGCGAGCCAGAGTTTCCCTTGCCCTGCTTCTGTGCATGCCCGAAGTCATGCTTGTTCTTTTGCTGAAATTTCTGCTCAATTTTGATAGCATATCGATAGGTGGATCCGAGTGAGGAGATTTCCAGGAAATCCATCTTTGTTCGTATGTACCAGTGTAGGCCACTGCGATATTTCGATACTAGGTGTTGCTCGGAGTCCTTGATACCTAGCTTTGTGCACAAGGTATGAAATTTGTTGGTGTACTTCGACACCGTTTGGTCCCTTTCTTGGTGTAGAATGACCCATTTTGTATACTAGTCATCATAGATTCCAACAGGGTAATATTGTTCCTTGAAGGCATCTATAAAAGAGGCCCAAGTGGGATTAGAATATTCAAACAATCCAGACTCGTCTGATGAGTTTTCCTCACAATAAGTTTCCCACAAATTTTTGACATGGGGGATGGCCTTGAGGAGCGCAAAGACGATCATTTCCCTGTCGGAAAAATTGTGGATAGAGAAATACCCTTATACTAAATTCAACCATTTATCTATGGCATTGGCATCGATATGGCCTTCAAATAAAAGGCTATCAAAGTTAACTTGTAACTTGAAGGGATTCGCATCTCCGAAACGGATGCTTGACGAAGGTGTATTTGTTGATGTTGGCATGTGTCGAAGGATCTGGGTGAAATTGTCCATCATCTCGTTTCTCTGTCGCGCGAGGGCTTCCTCGAGCAACAACTTGATAGGATCTACTGCTCCATCGTGTCTCTTTTCTTCTGCCATTGGAGGCTATTTCGAGCGGCAAGAGTGGTCTTCCCCAAGTGAAACTAGTTCGAGACCCAACTCTCTGTATCCTGACCTCGTCGGGGACATGCACCGAGAAACAATCAAAGAGAAAACTGCTCTGATACCACTGATCCGGATTTATGCAGGAATGAAATAAGATAGCATATACAGAATCACATACCCAGATATATGGAAAGAAACACAGTGATACAGTAAACACATATTCTATTAAATAACTGAAATAAAACAGACTGTAAAATACAATAGTTGGAATGGTGGTAGTTATCTCTAAGAAGAGATGTGGCCGCTATGCTCATTCGTGCCAGGATGAATACAAAGAGAGGCCAAAAGGCCTATCTATCATAAGCATGAGGGAAAGAATCCCAAACATCCCAAAACCTAACACTAGAAGATGAATTGTCATAAAGTTTGCGGCCCCAAGGTGGTTAGTTGAATAGTCAACTTCTCGGGGTCATAACTTTTGCATACGATCTTCGTTTCGGGCGGTCGGTAGCTCATTGGAAATGGTTATCCAAGATTTACAGCTTTCGAATGGAGCCAAATCTTAGCCAGGGGAAAATACTTCACCCCCAAATCCCCAATAAAAGGTCGTTTAGGGCCTCAAAACGGCCCCGGAAGTTAAGGACCTGAAAAACCGCTAAAAATAGTAATTTGCCAAAATTGCTAGAAGACTGTTTTGAGCCAGTAGGAAGAGGTGGGCCACAACCGATATCCACCTGGATCAATCCTCCCTCCTTAGGAAGCAATGGTCTCCATTGCATCAAATCCCTTATCATATGTCGAATTGTGTGTCGAGTTGAGCTCCTGCTGCGGCGTTTGCTGAAGCGAAAAGGTTTCCTTTCTTTGAAATCTTCAGAGGGTTGTAATTGTTGTTGTTGGATGCGATGGAGCTATTCAACAGTTTTGGTTGTTGTGGTATCCTTGGTCTGCACTGGTGTGGATGGTTTCTTTTTGGAGGATCACCTTGAATGCATGGCCTTGCAATGCAAAGGTACTCGAATAGGCGATGCTGCACTCAACTTCTATTTTTCTTGTTTATGCTAAGTAGAGTAATAATGGGAAAAGGTGATGGATGTCTCTGCGATATGATGTTCTCCCTTAGTGGAAATTGTGAATAGGAAAAATTTCCTAGTGTGGGAGATTATCTTCCTGCCTTGCTTGGTTGGGGAGGCAAAATTGTCTCAGGTATCTGATAGAGTTGTCCTCCCAAGGTGACAATGACACTGCGGGGTCGTGATTCATATATAGCATGACGCTTCCACATATATGGTTGTCCTAAAAGAACATCACATACATCAAGTGGGGCCACATCACACAACACCTCATCTTTGAAGGGCTTGATGCCGTATGGTAGGTGACATTGATGACTGACGCGGATCCCTTGTCCTTGGCTCAACCAACCGATGGTGTATGGTTGCAGGTGTGGTGTTATTGGTAGATCCAATTTCCTGATGACTTCTGTTGAGATCAGGTTCTTTTGGCTACCACTGTCCATAACAAAGTGTAGGGGAATTCCCTTCCTCCACATCTGTGAGTGGAAAAGGTGCTCTTTTGCCTCTGACTCTTCAGGTTCCTCTGGTTGAATCTATGTGGTGGCAACAACGGCACTGGGTTTTGCATCAATGATCTGCTTCCCTTTTTGTGCGGTTGTGAAATTAGGTTCTGAGTCAGAGTCGGAACTGGGATCTAATTCTGAAGCTTTGATCTCATCCAGCAATGACTGTTTTGAGTGACATTCATTGGTGTTGTGCCAGGGGCTTTTGTGGAACTTGCACCACTTCCTGGTGTCCTTTTTTGTTTTTTCGTTACTCTTCTTCGCTTGTGGTTGGGACTGGTTTTCCTTTCTTTGCCCCATGTTCTGCGAGCCAGAGTTTCCGTTGCCCTGCTTCTGCGCATGCCCGAAGTCATGCTTGTTCTTTTGCTGAAATTTCTGCTCAATTTTGATAGCATATCGATAGGTGGATTCGAGTGAGGAGATTTCCAGGAAATCCATCTTTGTTCGTATGTACCAGTGTAGGCCACTGCGATATTTCAATACTAGGTGTCGCTCGGAGTCCTTGATACCTAGCTTTGTGCGCAAGGTATGAAATTTGTTGGTGTACTCCGACATCGTTTGGTCGCTTTCTTGGTGTAGAATGGCCCATTTTGTATACTAGTCATCATAGATTCCAACAGGGTAATATTGTTCCTTGAAGGCATCTATAAAAGATGCCCAAGTGGGATTAGAATATTCAAACAATCCAGACTCGTCTGATGAGTTTTCCTCACAATAAGTTTCCCACCAATTTTTGACATGGGGGATGGCCTTGAGGAGCGCAAAGATGATCATTTCCCTATCGAAAAAATTGTGGATAGACGATCATTTCCCTTCTGATTCTGGGATATTCACATTCCGCGGGTCATCACCATCTTCTGGCCCACCACTAATATTGAAGCATTCCATGAGAGACTGCATCTGGCAGTGCGTATGCGGATCCACAGGATAGGCCACCGGGACAACCTGCAGAATTACATCATGGATGAGCTGTAATGCATTATTGAACTTTGGATCAGCATCCGCAAAACTGAATTATGTGTAAAACACACGGTGAGCTCCAGCCAAGAAATTTCCCCTCGAAACTCAGCTGCATTATACCATGATCGTGCCATCTCATCCAATGTATGGATAAAAGCATGGACCCACTCATCTTTTGGTCACAATACCCATAACCGCTGACACTCCATGAAATGACCACCAGGGTCGTCCCTACCATCATACTTCCCAGTGTGGTAGACCTCGGTATCGTCAAAGCATACCATCATCAATCTTCTGCATTTCGACCATCCATCAATGGATGCCTTGTGTGTTTCCCACCAGTGTGCTGGAGCAGCCTTCAATGCTTTGTTCAACGCCAGCAATCGCTGAGGTTTGGAAACTCTTTCTTCGAACTCCGTCAGAAAGTCAGATAAGCTAGGAAGCCCTTCATATGTTGGTAGTGTAACCGTTTCAATTGCGATATGGCATAATGATTGTGTGACCAACCCGCACTTATGGAGCGATACCTCGTGCAAGCGGTTCTGCCAATATTCTAGCGCAACATCAAAGTTGGAAGATGCAGAGCTATCACTGTGCCATCCCAACTCGCCGTTGGCAGTCGGATGGATATAATCTTCAGAAATATTGAATGCATGGTCCCATCCGTTGGGATCGTCGTCCTTCACTGGCATTATGTAGCGGCGTCCTTCAGCCGGATCCAACGAGGCGATAACTCTGCGATCGCAATTTTCAAAAGTAATCATCCGTCACTTGAAGTTGATTACAACTCCACTATCATTAGCCCATCCAATCCCCAGTAATACTGGATAAGAGCTTCCGCCCTCGACTACTTCTATTGCATCAAAGTCGGCATATGTTGTCATTCCCTCAATGTCCACCACCATTCATGGAACTCTCCCAATTGGTGTTACTTTAGAGTGATTAGCTAATCGGAGTTGTACAGGAGACCAGCTTAATGGGGGGCTCCCCATCTTCTGCCAAGCTTGCTTGGTCAAGATGTTGACATCCAAACCAAGGTCCAAAATAACCGAATCAACATCGTAGTCACCAATTTGAATATTCATTCGCATCTGCTTACCCGTATTTTGTCATTGCAGGGAATTAACCACGAGCTCTTGTCAATCCTGGGCCGGTCATCACAACAAGGCTTCAATCGCAACAAGAGCGTCGAGATCTCTTGCCAGGGACAAACAATGTTCCAAAAATGCTCGAAGTGTGCTAGACCATTGTGATGGGCCGGCCTCCGAAGTAGCATCAAAAGTAGAGTGCATGTCATACACAATAGATTTACCTCGGTCGTTTTCTAGTGCACATTATGCTTGAAGAAACATCTCCCGCTCCTCATCAATGTCAAATGATACCTTCTTTTGTCCAGCTAACCTGATCATTAAGCTGTACGCTCCAGTTGTCCTTCCTCCGCGAGTGACCACGGAAACAAAAGCATCTTGCGGTATTGGCTCTGTAGAAATTGTCGCGATGTTCGCACCCTAGGTCTGGTTCAGTGGCGGATTCCCGGGTGGGTTCACATTCTGATTCTGATTCTGCCACATATTCTGATTCTGCATTGGTTGCTCCACTTGGTTCTAGGCAGGATGTTGTGCCTAGGGCTGGGTCTGCAACTGGGGATTATTTCCTGCTTGCCATCACACAATCAACTATGGAAAATTCTCAATCGTGTGATCATTAACAAAACAAAATGTACACTTGTTCTGCAGTAGTGGACAATCTCACTGGTAGTGTCCCCATACCGCATAGTTATAGCATTGAATAGGTCCACGACCACCTGGTCCTTCGTATACCCTTCTCCTTAACATCGTGTACACCAGACATATTTGCGCTTCTCCTTTCCCTTGATCAAATCTTGCAGTTGTATAGTTAAGTTAGCGAGCTGTGTTTGTATCTGTGACATCCCGGCTGCATATTCTCCAATCGAAAATGCCTCCAATCGCATTGCAATCTCCAGAGCTTCACTGGGTGTCGAGATGTTTTGTTGCATCAATGGTAGCCGAATATGTGGTAGCAGTGCCGCGATGAACCATTCTTTATGTTGGACGGTGCTCCTATCAAAACTAACCTTTTCCATCAGTGTCTTGAATCGCTAGTCGAAATCCCATACCGTCTCATTTGGATACTACTTAATTTCTTTCAGTTCCGTAATATATTGAGCCTCAAACTTGGGATTTCTAAATTCGACAATCAGCCCATCCCGAATCTCATCCAACGACTTCTCTGGGGCTCCTGTAGGGACTAGAACAAACTTCATAAACCAATCTAATGCACGACCTCGCAGAGTCGTTGCTAACTGTCCTTTTTTAGAAGCATCATCGGTGATCTGTTTTATGGTCCAGACCGCTTCACACAAAAACCAATACTGTTCTGGTTTGTCTGTTCCACTCCCGTGAAACAACGATAACTTAGCATCATCTCCCACCATTCTGGGCTTCCTTCCTCCTTTTGATGTACTACTACCAATTAACTTATGTGGGATTGACGAACTTGGCGATGTTGAAGTGGTATTTCTTGCTATTTGGCAAATAGTGAGCCGAGGTGTGGGTACGTTGGTGTTGGGGTTTGGTCCTACCTCTATCCTGGGCATAGCCTAGTTGTCCTTATCAGGACTGTGAGGTCGCTTCGTCCCGTGTGGTCTTCCTTCAAGGTCTTGTAGTTCGACCGCAATAGGACCTTCTCCTGTCCTCTGCCTCTTTTCCTGTCGGAACTTCGCTCCTCCCCTCGTAAGACCACTTTCTTCCTCGGCTTCATTCATAGTATCATCATGACCTACACCTATCTACCCCTTAATATTCCATGTACCTCCGCCCAACTGTCGCGATACCCACGGCCTCCACCCACTAGGCTGTCTACTGATCAAGATGCATCTTCAATATACCCTTTTCGCAAATAAGCATCTTGATCAATAGTTGAAGCGACAGTAAAAACCTGCCCTGAGGTTCGCGGAAAAAATATCTTTCAGCTTCACTATAGGACTTCTGAGTATCAACCGCGAACTTTGTGATATAGCCCTCTAGGATGCTATTGAACCACACTTCGACAGCCCGCGATGCTTTATTATCAACTTCCTGCAATTCCTGAATCAATTCGGGGGTCCAAATCGTCGATTCACCACCTTGCAAGTTCTTCTTTTGGAAGGTCAACTTTTCCAATCATTCGAACAATAGAACTGGGAACTCACAGAAGAACCATTCGTGCGGACCGTCGTGAATGTATTTATATCTACCCACTATTCTACTGTCAGTCAAGTGTTCCGGCTTTCCTCTTCAACGAATTCCTGCAACTTCTGACCAAACCATTCTTGGATCTCTGGTTTCGTCGGGTGCCACAACATATCCTCCTTTTACTTCATACACGGTCCCGGCAATGGAACTATTTGTTGACTCAAACCCAGTCAATAGGGGTTCTCATCACTATCGACACCAACCCACTGCGATCTCCCTAAGCACCGGCCCGGATAGGTTTGACCCTGCCCAGCAACACCTGTAGAGCAAATGAGGTCTCACCCGAGGAGATCAAGGGAGAGTGGATGGAACCATGTTTCCGCCAAATTAAGGAGGGTGTTGTGGCATTTTCTTACTTAACTCATTTATCACAATATATAAAATAGATCTTATGAATTCAAGATTAACATCAATAGCATTCTGTAATAGAATCATTCATTGCAACATGATAGATATAACATTACAAGGTTAACTGCAGCAAGAAGTCATCACATTAGGCATTAATACAAAAGATACACAGGGAATTTCACCAAAATAGTTCCGTCATGTCATATTACTCAAGAAAAACCCTGATACAATATCTCGACAAAACCAAATCTCATAACATACGCAAAAACCATATCTCCAAGATCTATCTCTCTTTTTCTTGTATTGCCTCTCCTTCTCAACCTACAACTTCTTGTCTATATAAAGGCTTCTACCTTTACAATGCTTGTCCACTTACTAAAAACTTTCTAACTGACGCCTAGACAATTGACCCAAAATCTAACTGACATGGTCCAAATTACCCAAAAACCCACCTACTGCGGTACAATCGACTCAAATTTACATCTCATATGGTCCAATGACCCAAAAACCCGCCTACTGCAGTACAATCAACTCAACAAATACATAAAGATGTCTATTCTTATGCCTTCCGTGACCTCTTCTGACGTGTCACAACATTAGCAATGCTACGACTCTTCCTTACCAAACCGCTTGCCAACACTTTTCATTACCCTTCTTCGCTTGTGGTTGGGACTGGTTGTCCTTTCCTTGCCCCGGGTTCTGCAAGCCAGAGTCTCCCTTGCCCTGCTTCTACGTAGGTCCGAAGTCACGCTTGTTATTTTGCTGAAATTTCTGCTCAATTTTGACAGCATATCGATAGGCGGATCTGAGTGAAGAGATTTCCAGGAAATACATCTATATTCGTATGTACCGGTGTAGGCCACTTCGATATTTCAGTACTAGGTGTCGCTTGGATTCCTTGATACCTAGCTTTGTGCGTAAGGTATGAAACTTGTTGGTGTACTCCGACACCGTTTGGTCCCTCTCTTGGTGCAGAACGGCCAATTTTGTGTACTGGTCATCATAGTTTCCAACAGGGAAATATTGTTCATTGATGGCATCTATAAAAGAGGCCCAAGTGGGATTGGAATATTCAAACAATCCAGACTCATCTGATGAGTTTTGCTCACAATAAGTTTTACACCAATTTTTGACATGGGGGACAACCTTGAGGAGCGCAAAGACGATCTTTTCCCTATCGGAAAAATTGTGGACAGAGAAATACCCTTCTAGTAAATTCAACCATTTATCTATGGCATTGGCATCGATCTGGCCTTCAAATAAAGGGATATCAAAGTTAACTTTTACCTTGAAGGGAGTCGCATCTCCGAAATGGCTGCTTGTCGAAGGTGTATTTGTTGCCGTCGGCATGCATCGAAGGATCTAGGAAAAATTATCCATCATCTCGTTCCTCTGTCGCGCGAGGGCTTCCTCGAGCAACAACTTGATAGGATCTACTGCTCCGTCGTCTCTCTTTTCTTCCACCATGGGAGGCCGTTTGGGGCAGAGAGAGTGGTCTTCCCTAAGTGAAACTAGTTCGAGACCCAACTCTCTGTATCCTGACCTCGTCGGGGACATGCACCGAGAAACAATCAAAGACCAGACCGCTCTGATACCACTGATCAGGATTTATGCAAGAATGAAATAAGATAGCATATACAGAATCACATACCCAGATATATGGAAAGAAACACAGCGATACAATAAACATATATTCTATTAAATAGCGGAAATAGAACAGACTGTAAAATACAATAGCTGGAGTGGTGGTAGCTATCTCTAAGAAGAGATGTAGCTGCTATGCTCATTTGTGCCAAGATGAATACAAAGAGACGCCGAAAGGCCTATTTATCATAAGCATAAGGGAAAGAATCCCAAACATCCAAAAACCTAACCCTAGAAGATGAACTGTCATAAAGTTCACGGCCCCAAGGTGGTTAGTTGAACAGTCAACTCCCCGGGGTCATAACTTTTGCATACGATCTTCATTTGGGGTGCTCGATAGCCCGTTGGAAAGGGCTATCCGAGATTTACAACTTTTGAATGGGGCCAAATGCATGTATGTGGCAATGTTTTGGCATCAGAAATTGCCAAAAAAAGGTCGTTTACGTCCTCAAAACGGCCCCAAAAGTTTAGGACCCAAAAAAACGCTAAAAATAATAATTTGCCAAAATTGCTAGAAGACTATTTTGAGCCAGTAGGAAGAGGTGGGCCCCCACTGAACTGTGTGTCAAGTTGAGCTCCTACTGTAACATTCGCTAAAGCGAAAAGGTTGTCTTTCTTTGAAATATTCAAAGGGTTGTAATTGTTGTTGTTGGATGCGCTGGAGCTAATCAACAGTTTTGGTTGTTGTGGTATCCTTGGTATGCACTGGTGTGGATGGTTTCTTTTTAGAGGAGCACCTTGAATGCATGGCCTTGCACTGCAAAGATACTCGAATAGGCGATGCTGCACTGAACTTTTTTTTTTCTCGTTTTTGCTGAGTAGAGGGATAATGGGCAGAGATTGTGGATGTCTCTGCGATCTGATGTTCTCCTTTAGTGGACATTGTGAATAGGGAAAATTTCTCAGTGTGGGAGATTATCTTCCTGCCCTGCTTGGTTGGGGTAGGCGAAACTGTCTCAGGTATCCGATAGAGTTGTCCTCCCAAGGTGACAATGACACTGGGGGGTCGTGATTCATATACAGCATGACGCTTCCACATTTATGGTTGTCCTAAAAGAACATCACATACGTCAAGTGGGGCCACATCACACAAAACCTCATATTTGAAGGGGTTGATGCAATATGGTAGGTGACATTGATGACTGACGCAGATCCCTCATCCACTAGGATTTTTGGACCCAAAATCCGACGGCCGGAAAGTCAGATTTTCTACATATTGTGGTCGACTATCTGACATTCTCAGTATTTTTTTAATGTCAATCCAATTTCGGATTAAAACCGACGTCTTGGTTGTCGTCGATTATTTGACCCCATTGGACGTCGGATAACCGAGTCCAGTCATAACTGAAAATGTCTTAGATCCGACCTCCTTTTTCTGTCAGATCTATGGCATACTTGTCGGTTTTATTTACTACTGTCGTCGGCGAACCAACTCCACTCAAAACTGATAATGGTTGAGCACCGATGTGAACCTGTGTTTTATGAAGAGTCAGTCAAAGAAGATCATTGGTTAAAATCTATGGACGAAGAGATAGATTCCATTGAGAGAAATGGTACATGGGATCTAGTTGACCTGCCAAAAAATAAGAAACCCATTGGTGTGAAGTGGGTATATAAGACCAAACTCAATGAAAAATGTGAGATTGATAGGTAGAAGGCAAGGTTAGTAGAAAAAGGTTTCTCGTAGCAACCAGGAATTGATTTTGGAGAAAATTTTGCACCAGTGGCAAGATTGGACACAGTAAGAGCAGTCCTAGCAATAACAACCCAGAACATATGGAAAGTGTATCAGATCCAGAAGTCAAGTTGGCGTTTTTGAATGGAATTATTGAAGAAGAAATTTATGTGGAGCATCTACACGGGTATGAAATCAAAGAACATGAAGAGAAATTTTACAAGTTGAAGAAATCTCTCTATGGGCTCAAACAAGATCCAAGAGCTTGGTATAGCAAAATTGATTATTATCTAGTCAAAAATGGTTTTAGCAGAAGCAGCAGCGAACCAACACTTTACACAAAGGTAAATCAACAAGGATAGATTTTGATAGCTTGTTTATATGTTGATAATATGATTTTTACAGGTGACCTATCAGTACATGAGTTCAAGGAAGCTGTGAAGAAAGAGTTCAAGATGACATACCTTGGATTAATGAAGATCTTTCTTGGCTTAGAAGTAGAACAATCAGAAAAAGGTATATTTTGTTGATGTATTTGTAACTTTGGAATGTATTTCACATAGTACTCCTATAGAAATGGCATTATTCCTCTATATGGAAGTGTCGTCATTTGTATTGACAAGTGTCGCAACTTGCATGTGATGGGTTATTAGACCACGAAGTGTGGGGTCAGCCCTGATTAGAGTTACCATGGGTTACTATACTCTCCTAGAGAAGTCGGCCCTGCCAGTTTATTAGGCAAGTCAAGTTAAGTATAAACAGAGTGCGGGAGGCACTCTATTTGATCATTCACTTTCTCACTCATACACTCATTGGAGAGTAGCACACTTGTGGAGGAGGAGGAGAAGCTTCTAGGAGAACTATCTCTTGTACCTGGGTTGTATCATTGCTCTATCTATCTGTGAGGAAGTTATTGGGGTTTTTCACCTTCTTGGTTTTCCCCAAGGAAACTCTGTGTGTCTATTGTCTCTTGTGATTTCTTCTTGTGATTGATATGTTGTACATGTTATTCTCTCAGATAAGATCCTAGATCATATTGAATTGATGCTTAAAATCTAACATGGTATCAGAGCTAACCTGAGAAGAAGACACTGTGCAGTTGCAAAAGCTAGGGTTTCTTGTTTTTTGGGTTTCTCTCCACAGATCTTGAAATGTAGGAGGCTAGATTGAATCTCCTCAGCAAGGCACATATTTCTATCGAAACATAATTCAATTCTTAACATTTTCATATTTTGACCTAATAATTAGGGTTTCCACAAAAAGTGGAATTTCTGAAATCTGAGACCATGGCTGGAAGCTCCTTGGAAAAATCGAATTTTAGAGCTTTGGATCGAACTTGTTGGTTTGGTGAAGCTCCAAGAAAGTCAAACCCTAATTCAGGGTCCTCCCAAGTGAATCCAAAAATCCAAAAGGCAATTTCGAGGGGTGAAACTTTGCAGTTTTCAAATTTTGAGTATACCACCTTGATCAGCTCATCAAGGTGCATCTTTCTATCCTTTCAGAAGTTTAAAATTCAAAGCTTGAATTTTTAGGGTTTCTCTAACAAACCCTAATCCAGTACCAGATCCAATTTTCAGCAAATCAAGTGATAAGACCTAAATCTTTTCTATTTCCATTTGCAGTACTCTTTAAGATGTCTCACCACACCAAGCTTGAGGATAAGCTTGAAGGGGCTGATAACTTCCGAGCATGGAAGTATAGGATTGGGTTAATCCTGGAAGAAAATGAGTTGGACACTTACATAAGTGAAGAGGTCCCTATCTCAGAGGGAGATGACGCTAAGGCCTTACAAAAGAAGAACTTGGTCAAGGAAAAGAGGATCATTGTTGATTCTATCAAAGATCATCTCATACCACATGTGTCATCTCTGAAGACACCTAAGGAGATGTTTGATTCCTTGACCAAGCTATTTGAAGGAAAGAACATAAATCAGAAGATGACCTTGAGGAATCAATTGAAGAATATCAAGATCCAGAATGCAGAGACTATGCAGTCTTATTTCTCAAGGGTCTCCTAGATAAAAGAACAACTTGAAGCTGTGGGAGAAGATATAGAGAATGGATAAGTGGTAATGAGCACTCTTAATGGCCTTCCTAGGTCATGGGATTCCTTCATCCAAGGAATTTGTGTTAGGAAGAAACTTATCTCATTCAGTAGGCTGTGGGAAGAATGCTCACAGGAAGAAGCTCGAATTGTAGCTCGAGAAGAGAAGATGTGAAATGAAGACCAAGCTCTCACAGCACACTCCAAGAGACATGATGACAAGAAGACTCACCACCATGATAAGAAAGGAAGACATCACCATCAAAAGGGTGATTTCAAATCTCGAAGAAGCATGTCCTATGTCCATTGCTATAAGTTAGACTCTGGAAAGTCTATGAAGATGAAAGATGTACTTTATGTTCCAGGTCTCAAGAAGAATCTACTCTCCATATCTGCATTGGATGCAAAAGGATTGAGGGTTGCATTTGTAGATGGCCAAGTCCTAATGTGGCCAAAGGGTAAGACTATATATTATGCACTAGTGATTGGAGAGTAAGAGGGAGGATCATACAAATTGAAGGGCCAACCAGAACAAGACATGGTCCATGATTCAGTAGAGCCAAGTGAACTTTGGCATAGAAGGCTTGTACACATGCACTATAGGGCATTACCAATTGCAAGCAAAGCAGTGGAAGGTATTCCTAAAATCCAGACAAAGCATGAAGGAATTTGCAAAGGTTGTGCAAAGGGAAAGAACACAAAGAAGACATTTCCAAGCAGTGAAAGCAAGGAAAAAGGAATCTTGGAAATCATCCACTTTGATGTATGTGGTCCAATGTCATCCAGTTCTCTGAGTGGGTATGTATACTATGTTTCCTTCATTGATGATTTCTCTAGGAATACTTGGGTTTACTTCTTGAAGAACAAAGATGAAGTGTTTGACAAGTTCAAGGAATTCAAATCCTTGATAGAAAATCAAACTGACATGAGGATCAAGATCTTTAGATCCGACAATGGTGGAGAATTTACTTCAGGAGACATCAAGAAGCTATGGAGTGATTCAGGGATTAAGATGGAGTTGACTACTCCTTACAATCCACAACATAATGGGGTTTCTAAAAGGAAGAATAGAACACTCATGCAAGCAGCTAGGGCAATGCTTCATGACCAAGATCTACTTATGCACTTATGGGATGAAGCAGCAAGGATAGCTGTATATGTGCAAAACATAACACCACATAATATACTTGACAACAAAACACCAGAAGAAGTGTTCACTGGTAAGAAACCAGAAGTCAGCCATCTCAGAATATTTGGTTTTCCAGTATACACACACATTCCAAAAGAAAATAGGACAAAGCTAGATCCTTCAGGAAAGAAGGGCATATTCGTGGGTTATAGTGAAAGCTTGAAGGCTTACAAAATCTACTTTCCAGGATTCAAGTAGATTGATATCAGTAGGGATGTAACATTTGATGAAAGCTCAACATACATCAAATCAAGGAAAACACCAGTTGAAGATAATGAAGAACCCATAATATCCAGAACACAAGACACCACCATGAATGAAGCAATTCCTGAAGAAGATCAAGAAATAGAAGATCCACAAGAACCTGTAGATCCACCGTGTGAGAAGAACTCTCACAAGAGGAAACTAGCATGGGCTAGAGAGCTCATCCAAGATGCAGAAAGGTATGGCATTCTAGAAGAAGAACACAAAGAAAGGAAAAGGACAAAATCACACCCCAGCTATGTTGCCTTACTCTGTGACATTATGAACAAAGAACCTTCCAATTATGAAGAAGCAGCGGAAAAGAAAGAATGGAAGGATGCCATGGTCGAAGAATACTCGTCGATCATGAAGAATGATGTTTGGTATGTGGTCCCAAGACCAAATGGGAAGTCTATGGTGACTTCCAAGTGGATCTATAAGATCAAGCATGCTACAGATGGTAGCATAGAGAAATATAAAGCTAGGTTTGTAGCTCGTGGATTCTCCCAGAAGGAATGGATTGATTATGAAGAGACTTTTTCTCCTGTAGCCAGATACACTTCTATTAGATCAGTACTTGCTCTGGCTACAGTGATGAAATGGAAGGTACACCAGATGGATGTCAAGACAACTTTCTTGAATGGTGTAGTCGAAGAGGAAGTGTATGTGGAGAAGCCACTCGGATTTGAGACACATGAACGAGGGTCCCATGTCTGCAAACTAAAGAAAGCCCTGTATCATTTGAAATAGGAACCCAGGACCTGGTATGGCATGATAGATGGTTTCCTATCTAGTTTGGGCTTTATCCAGAGTAAAGCGGATTCCAACCTTTACTACAAGGTTGAGGAAGGGAATCAAGTGATACTACTATTGTATGTGGATGACCTGTTTGTAACAGGTGAGGATAGATTGATTGCCGACACGAAGAGGAAGCTTGCTGCCGAGTTCAAGATGAAGGACTTGCGGATGATGCACTATTTTCTTGGCATGGAGGTGTGGCAGAGTGCAGATGGAATCTTCCTTGGACAAGGGAATTATGCAGTAGAGATATTGAAGAGGTTCGGGATGATGGACTGCAAGGGCATGGCCACACCTATGGCATTGAACCTGAATATTATGTGTGATACTTCATTTGAGCCGGTTGATGCCATGATGCATCATCAGATGATTGGGTCCTTGATGTACCTAACGAATACGAGACCAGATATCTGCTTTGCAGTGAACACATTGAGCGAGTACTTGACAGATCCGAGACATGTTCACCTGATATCTGCAAAGCATATTCTGAGGTACCTGAAGGGTACAGTTGACTATGGGCTCAAGTATGAGTCAAATCAAAATTTTAACCTAGAGGGTTATTGTTGTGGGGAAAATGCACCTATAGTTAAGGGGAGAAACTACCAACTTACCATGATAAAGATAGACTTAAAAGCATTCTGCAAGTACAATGAATAAATGAAGAGATTAGGGTTTAGAGATGTAGGCACCTCATTCAGAAGGTTGATCCTAGCTTTTCCTCCCTCGCTCTTCAATGCTTATCCAGTGTCGCAATGCCCAGACCTGCAAAACAACTTGATACATTTCTCAAACACATTTGACTACGTATATAAGACTGATATCCATGACATAACAAGACACCAAACTACAATTAAACAGTAATCAAATCAGATACATACGAGAATAGGTCATATTTGGAAAGGAAAGAACGTCTGATCTTTATTGATGAATGAAAGCAAGTACATAAATTTATACCTTCCTTCAAGCTTGGCACTTCACGAAACCTAGATTCAAGGTCTCCTGCTTCCGTTCTCCAAGGATCCCAGCCTCTAAGCAACTGTACTAGGGTTTACCAAAAATTGAAGCACAAGAGAGGGGGATGAGGGTCTCCATTCCTCCAGCATAACAATATTGTAGATTTGGTCCCTTCACATGGCCCTTCTACCCTCCTTATATAATCAGTGAAGGAGAGGAAAAGAAGTTATAACCGAGTAGGAGGTTCCCAACCAACTTAACTTCCCAAAATTTCAAGATTTTGACCAAAACAGGGGTGTACTCTACTCTACAGTAGACAAAGTAGCGTACATATGGAGTTGAGCGCTACTATTTCAACAGTGGAGAGAAGGTTTGAGCTCTACTATTGTACACTAGAGTAAGGTACACACGCTACTATCATGCCTGTGTACCAGCGCTCATGTTGAAAAATGGCCAAAAACAGGCTTTTCTGCTCATTTTCAGGAGATGGTTTGGCCTGGAAAAATGTTCCTAAGGGTCATATACATCTAATGGGTCAAGAATGAGGTAATTTCAACCATTTTTAGTGTCCCAAATGACTTCTCCATCCAAAAATGTCCTGTTTTGTGACTGAACTTGATTTCAAGAAATGTCGTCATGTGACCAAGGGAAGCAAGTGTCATCACGGACGGAGAGGTGTCATTTCAAGCTATAACAGATGCCCCCTAATGTATGAGGTCAGAGGGAGTACGGGAAACGATGGCCGAAATACATTATAAATAACAAAGAGTTGAATCATGGAGGAACGGAGAAACCAAGAATCATAGGCTCAAATGAAGTACCTAAAAGCAAAGGCAATGTCAGACAAACTTATCCTTGGGGTAACTATCCATGTTCAAATGGTGGAACATGACCTCCAAGAGGATACAATACTGATCCAAAATACTAATTCATATATCATGGCCACTAAAATACAAGCGTGGATCCATGAGGAACATAAGTGTAAACATAGCCACATAAATACAAGGTGGATCTATGTCAAAATTGGAGAACATAGCCATACAGAACAATCTGGATCTATGTCTCATCAAGACCCAAAAAGAGTGTGGCTCAGTCTTGCGCAACTTGGGTGATAAATGAGGTGATGCTATCAAGGATCCCAAGGTCTTCATCCAAAAAAAAACCCAAGGTACAAACCTATCCATACGAACAAATGAGTTGTTGTCGAACATGGAAGGTATCATTTGATTACCGATCATTGATGTATACCGTTAACAAACGTGAGGGTGTCCACCAATAATGAAAATGGAACCAAAGGTACCTAGTACATTCAAGCAAGTGCGAATAAGTGGTCTTGCCGTCGAACACTTGAAGAATCCATCGGATAGGAGACATTGATGTATTCCCATCTATCCAATAGCGAGGGAAACTGCCACTAATGACTGCAATCCCCAAGGTACTAACCGAAACTCTAAACTTCATTTCCAAAGTACAATGAGTTGAAGTCGATGGGAAGAAGCCCGTTGGAAGGGAGGCCTTAATGCATCCTCCATCATCCAACACGAGGGACACTCAAAAGGTATGAGCTGATTTGGAGTAGGAATAAACACATGATGAAACATACTGACACCAAGGATGGCCGACACATGAGGTCAAGGCAACTACAAAATGGCCAACATAGGTTATATCCTTGAACAGTGAGCACGACACAAGAGTGACTTAGGCAGCTTTGAACACAAAGGGACCATGACGCAATTCTGCAATGTAGGAGACATTAACCGATTCTCCATATGATTGTAAGACTAACCAAACGGAGGAGTAGGAACTCTGAGATCAGGTTTACCCTAAGGCCAAATACTAGAACCCAACTTGTTTGATAGACTCAAAACAGGTGCTTTGTTCAAGGAGATAGTTGACTTGCTGCCATCATATTGAAAGATATTTTAACATTCTTCCCTTCCCTTTCCTTTTCATTTTTTAACGAGCTTGACAAAGAACTAAAGCATGCTCGACGGTATTTTCATATTTAAGGAGTCTGAAAAACCTAGAATAAAACTCCATACACCTATCCGTGGATTTTATATCGAGCCCGGATTGGTCTATGCTTGGCGGTGTTTTCTTGCTTATAGAGTTGAAAAACTTAAATAGTCCTCTATACACCTATCCGTGGATTTTATATCGAGCCCGAGTAGGTGAATGCTCGCTTGGTGTTTTCACATTTCGAGAGTCTGAAAACCCTAAAGACGACTCCAAAGGTCCTTTTTCGTAAAGTTAGTCTCCTTCCCCAAAAAGGTGTAAAATGATGGAAGAAGAACTCTTCTAGCGCATACAAGAGTATACCTAGAGTATACCTTTTCCATAAATTATCCACCAAGGGCCGGAAAATGAGTAATTCTATACCTAAGTGGATGTCGGTTCAGTTATTTTAATGAGCCTGAAAAGACAACTATGCTCTGCAAACTTTTCCTATTTAAGGAGTCTGAAAAAGGCTTAAAAGAACTCCATAGGGATCTTGTCCATAAAGGTTTAATGAGTCTGAAAAAGTAAACTCATAACCTCCTTACTATTTTTAATGAGCTCAAAGGAGATATAGAAAATGCTCATAACTTCCTTACTATTTTTAACGAGCTCGAAGTGAAGATGAAATAAATGCTCATAGCCTCCATACTGTTTTTAACAAACTCAAAGGAAAGGTGGAAGACTACTCATAACCTACTTACTGTTTTTAACGAGCTCAAAGTGAAGGCAGAAGAATGCCCGTAACCTACTTACTGTTTTTAACGAGCTCGAAGTAAAAGAAGAATGCTCGCAACCTACTTACTGTTTTTAACGAGCTCGAAGTAAAATAAGAATGCTTGCAACCTACTTACTATTTTTAACAAGCTCGTAGTAAAAGAAGAATGCTCGCAATGGGAGGAGATGAGTGTCAGGGACATGCGAAACTAGCTCCAAGCACATGGAAGAAAGCTATTCCTAATGCAAGGAACATGAGCAAGATAAGTACACTCAGGGTGTGTCTCCTCCAGGTAAAAGGTGTCAAATTGTGAGGGCAAAATGATACAGGGCTTAGCAGAATTGAGATCAGAGATGGAGGCTTATACAACGGGCTAAAAGTGTGGAAGCCGACATTAGGATCATTAGCGCAAGTGAGATCATAACAGATGCACATATAACTTGAACATAAAGATGGGAGCCTTATCAGGGATGGCCAGAAATAGATGAGGAAGAAAGATATGAGGCTTCTTCTCAAAGTCATGGTAAATCTAAAAAGGCTCCCAAGCCTATGAGAAAAACTCAGCATGGGCACCGGAATGGCATAAGGGTGCTGACTATGGTGACCCATGTTAAGTAGGCTCTGCTGTCGGACTGGTGCACGATGCATAAAGAGATGGCTAACACACCAATATCCAACAGGTTCGACCCTATGGTGAATTCGGATGGCAAAAGGTTCAAATGCAACATAACATAAGGGAAGCCTAAACCTATATGCAAGGTTCCGAATATACCTGACATGGTCGCACAAGGTGTCAAAAATGACCAGTAAGCAAGTATACATCCAGCTAAGAATCCTATCTCCAAGAAACATTACTACCAGGATCATATCTAAAACATATGTAAGGAAAGACCCGATACAAGTCACTGTGGTAGAAATACTTTCAACTTCACTATCATCGACAACAGGCATAAACAAGGCATAGTTTTTGAATGAAGACTCTATGGTACCCAAGCCCGAGGACTTACAATCAACAAGATCGACTTCAGGATGAAGATCAAAGTTGAAGGACATGATGGAATCTGCAGAAACAAATTCATCATCACGGGAGTTGAAAATTCTAGAAGCAGAATCAAACTCAGCAGGAACATCGATTTGTGGATCTATAGGAGAGTCCAAAGACTCAACAGTAGGAAGATCAGACTTTAAGGTCAAACCGAGGCTGGACATAACTGCGACTAGATCAACATCAAAGTGAATGGCAGACTGTACTATAGACTCTAGGAAAACTTCACCAGAAGGAATCATATCATCCCAGATAGAATACATATCTAAACATTCAGATGTAGGTGTCACTTGGTCAAAAGCCGGGACTAAGTCTCAAGAAGGTAAGCATGAACTCATAGACTTCTTCTCAGTAGCATTTGAACTCAAGAAACAATATGCCACATAAGTCCCATGTGACATAGTAGTGCCTAATGACGAGGGATCAGACTGGTCTACAGTTGGGTAATAAGGAGGATCAACGAATGCAAGCTGGTCGATGGTGACAATGTTTTCGTTATGAGGGAAATGCATCACACGAAAGAGCGTAGACACCACAGCATGCATAGCATAAACGTAATCACGCTTGAGGATCATATCAAAGTCCATAGGGTCCTTTAAAACCATAAAATCAACTAAAATTGTTTTTCCACTCAAGGTAACAGGTTCTTGACGGAGGAATCCGGTCGGTTCACTAGGTCTTCTATTGAAGGTCAACGACCAATTAACAATTGGAATAACATTAGGGAAACCCAAATCTCTCCAAGCATAAGTGGACAAGATACTAACAGAAGTGTACTCCTATAGAGATGGTATTATTCCTCTATACAGAAGTGTCGTCATTTGTATTGACAAGTGTCGCACCTTGCATGTGATGGGTTATTAGACCACCAAGTGTGGGTTCGGCACTGATTAGAGTTACCATGGGTTATTAAACTCTCCTAGAGAAGTCGGCCCTGCCAGTTTATTAGGCAAGTCAAGTTAAGTATAAATGGAGTGCGGGAGGCACTATATTTGATCATTCACTTTCTCACTCATACACTCATTGGAGAGTGGCGCACTTGTGGAGGAGGAGGAGAAGCTGCTAGGAGAACTAACTCTTGTACTTGGGTTGTATCATTGCTCTATCTATCTCTGAGGAAGCTATTGGGGTTTTTCACCTTATTGGTTTTCCCCAAGGAAACTCTGTGTGTCTATTGTCTCTTGTGATTGCTTCTTGTGATTGATATGCTATACATGTTATTCTCTCAGATAATATCCTAGATCATATTGAATTGATGCTTAAAATCTAACATATTTATTTCTCAAAGTAAATATGCTAATGAATTTCTTAAGCGATTCATAATGCTTAATTGCAAACCGACACCTACACCATTAGCAACAGGTACAAATTTGAGTAAAGAAGATGACAGTCCCAAAGTAGATCCAACATTGTTTAAGAGACTTGTAGGAAGTCTCATGTATCTCATAGCTACGAGACCAGATATTATGTATGCTGTCAGCTTGATTTCCAGGTTCATGGAGTCTCCTAAAGACTCGCATTGGCAATTTGGAAAAAGGATCTCACGATATGTTGCAGGGACTTCAAGCTATGGAATTTTATACTCAAGCACTGAGTATGATGTTTTGACAGGTTTCATTGATAGTGATTTTGCAGGAAGTTTGGATGACAGGAAGAGCACTTTCGGTCATGTTTTTCATCTTGGATCAGGGGTGATTTCATGGGCATCCAAGAAGCATCCCATTGTGACACTTTCATCAATAGAAGCAGAGTATGTAGCAGGAACATCAACAGCATGTCAAGCAGTTTGGTTACACAAAGTTTTAGAAGGTCTTGTGACAAAACAAGAAGGACCAACAAAAATCTATTGTGACAAGAATTCAACAATCGCTCTATCCAAGAACCATGTTTTTCACTAGAAAAGCAAGCACATTGATACTAGATATCACTTCATAAGAGAACTTGTGAACAATGGTGAATTTCATGTTGAGCATTGTAAATCGATTGACCAATTGGCTGATATATTCATAAAGCCATTGGAAAAATAATTTTTTGAAACCCATAGAGATAATTTAGGCAGTGTAAAAGCTGCAGTAGTCAGCAATAGTAATTAAGAGGGAGTGTTAGAAATAGCAATTACTTATGTTAGCTTTAGCTTTTGCTTTAGTTCCTATTTAGAAGTCCAGTTAATAAAACATGCAACAACATGCTTTGCATGCATGCAAAATCTAGGTTAGAATTTTTAGGGTTTCCATAAGTGTTTAAATACACATTCAGAATTGGTTTGTAATGCATTAGTTGATCTTCCATTTATCAATGAAGATTGAAGAGCCGTAGCTCATTCTACATAATCTTTGTGTTTATTTCTGCCTCCAACCTTCAAATTTTCCACAAGTAGTTATTGCATTTTTATTTTTTTTGTTTTATTTTATTTTCATGTTTATTATTTGTAAAATCTTTTATTAGAGCAGCTACATAATTAAAAATTTGTATCTCTTAAAATTAGTAAATCTTTGATATATTTTTCTGATTGTTTTAACAGGAGTCCATTTAACATATTATGCTAGAGATTTGGTTGGAT
This sequence comes from Larix kaempferi, assembly GCA_027924585.1. Taxonomy (NCBI): domain Eukaryota; kingdom Viridiplantae; phylum Streptophyta; class Pinopsida; order Pinales; family Pinaceae; genus Larix; species Larix kaempferi. Next base: position 445,727 of record BSBM01000458.1, on the reverse strand, counting down.
TATTCCTCTGAATATGGATAAATGGTTTTCATAGATTCGTGCGTGTTGCTATCCATGGAGACATAGAGTATCGATTTTGAGGAACGTGGCATGCAAAGTGGAATCCAATAGGATTTTCAAATCCAAAACTCATAGAGTCAATACTATCCACATGTAAGTTATCTTGGGATTACAACTCAGCCAACATACTTCCATGTTTGATATATTTATGTTAATTGATCGATTTGATGAGCTGAGTTGATGTTCTATTAATTGTATGTTAAAATTTAGGGTAAACAATTAACTGATATTCTAAATTTATGGTCACGATCCTCATGATTTGATTTCAGTTTTGATTTTAGTTTTGGATATTGACTCTATTATAAATAGAGCATCATACTACTATAGCAGTGGTCGATATCTTTTGGATGGTGAAACACTTTGTTTATACAATTGATGACATGTATTGTTATGTTTAAATTACTGTAAGTTTTGTACTTAATGTTTTCGGTATATGATTTATAGTTATCTTTCACATTACTTGTTCATTGTTGTATTGCTCAAACTTTTAATATGAAATTTGATTGTGTTCATATTTCAATTGAAAGTTATGCTATTACTGTTTCTTTGAATTGTTATTTAAAGATTAGTAGTTATTTTATTATATTCCACATAATCCATGCATACTCTAATGTCTTACACTTATAATCATTGGCCATGGGGTACGAGATATGGGTTTATAATGTTTTATGTGATAGGATTTGTGGTTAGGGAGAAATGTTGATTTGAAAAATAATCATAGGGCCACCTCATCCATATTTTAAATCTTAAAATATTTGAAGTTAAGGGTTTAGGGGTTAATGTTTTAATGCTTGAGGGGTTAGGGATTAATGGTTAAGGGCTTAGAGGTTAGGAGATTTGGGGATAAGGGGGTTAAGGACTTAATGGGTTAAGGGGATATGAGCTTAAGGGGTTAAGGGATTAGGTTGAGTTAAGGTCTTAAGGGGTTAGGGTGTTTAGGCCTTATGGGTTATGGGGTTAGGAGTTAAGGGTTATTAGATTAGGGGTTAGGGGGTTTAGGGAATAGGGGTTAGGGATTAGTGTGAATAAGGGGTTAAGGTGTCAGAGGTTAAGGGTTGGTATTTAAGTGTTATTAGGGTTAGGTGTTGTAAAGTTTATGGATTTGAATTAATTCTAGTTATGGGTTAAAGGGGGTTAATGATTGGGGTAAGAAGTTTTGGGGGTTAGTGGTTATTTAGGATTTAGGCTTGGTTAACAACTCAATATATAACTAGACAAATTGACCTAGAAAAAATTGTACAAATTCAACGTTTATTCGACATTTAATCTATATTATTGTCACTTAATGGAAGTTTAGATATACATCGAATAAGAATCCCTAGCATGAATGGACCATAGAATAAGAGTCACTTATTCAACGTTTGACTAATACATGTTTTTCGTGCATCATTTAACTATTTTTTTACGAATTAAACCTCGACTAGATATATTTAAATGAATCTTGGATATTATTAATTATGGCCTAACATTGCTTAAGCGACATTAATATGGAAATGTTGCTTAATCAATCTTGGATGGGACACAACATAGATATATCCTCTAATATTCCACGTATTCAACTTAAATTCAACATTAAAAGTTGTTTTTTTCAACAAATGTCAGTTGAAACATCAAATTTTGACACCAAATGCACTAGTGATTAGAAGGATGTGGATATAGTGTTCCTCCATGGGGATCTTGAATACTTTAGCTTTCCAACTAGCTCCTTCTTCCCATTCACTACAAAAAAAATTATTGTTTCATATAGATTCGTGTTGTAGAAATCAAAACAATCTCCCAAAATGTGGTACCAAAATTTTGACACTTTTATATTGTGTCTTCATTTTTCATGAAGTAAATAGGATCACTATGTGTATTCAAAATATGTTTCTGATCATTTATATATGTAGTCTTCTATGTTATTGATTTGTTGTTGATTGGAAACAACATGGAAATAATCAAGGATGTCAAATATTATTTGTTTTTTGAATTTGATATGAATTATGTTTGTGTGATACATTTTATTTTAGTCATGGAAATGAAAAGATATTGAGAAAAAAAATACGATGGATGAGTTAGAGGAAATATGTTGAGACAATGTTGTCCATTTTTAATATGAAGGAATGTAAATCAATCAAGGTTCATGTTCCTATAATGTAAATTTATCTATAGATCAGTGTCATCATACAAAAGAAGAGGTAGAGAATCAATACCATCATTCTGCTTGTCTCTGTGCTTTCTCTTGGTCGAGAGAATCAATTGGAAGTAGTGTTGTTGATAGCTAAATATATGAATGCCTTCCCTCTATTCATTTTTTGGGGAAGTATTCAAGTGGGATAATGGTGGATATGGGTTATTTCCTCAATAGTTTGACTTATTCACATGGATATGGAAGTTTTGAGACTAAGGGGCCAAAGAAGCTGTTGAAAAAATAGTTATTGGGTATTATGTACTATTTTAATCAATGACTGCATCTCATTGTAAACTAGTTCCAATTAAAGAATTGTAATTTAATTTGAATTAATGGTTTAGGGTTTTGGATGTTGCAAAATATATAAATATGCATTGTGAATGGTGAATCTAATACAATTAGATAGATATATATATATGTAACTCTTACTTTAACTAAGTTAAGTGTTTCCAAAATAAATATTTATGTATTGTATTTGTAAAATTGCTATTCTTATGTTTTAGATTCTATCAGTATTATTTTATTGGAAATGTTTATCAAACTCATGTTAATGAATTTGAAATTCTATCATATCTCTACACAATCTTTCTATAGTATTCCAAACAAAAAACCTTGCAATATTTTCAATGTATTTAGACATGAACATTCTTTTGTTGAATGATTTTTCTTGGTTTAAACTCATACCCTTTCCGTACCAACAATGTGAGCCAATTATTATGTCTGTGACATCTTGTAATGTATTTGGGCATATTAGTCTGTCGGTGCAGGTTAATTTTTTTTTCCTGTCCAAAAATTTCATACGGTTTTCAAAAGTCGAATGGCAAATAGTTGCCTCATAGTTTGGTGCGGGGGTTTTTCTCGCCAAGTGTCTCCCGCACCTGTCTCTGTGCGTACAGTTTATCACATCAACTACTGGGGTGAATAATGAGGGTGGGTTCATATGAATTAAACCTATTGTCGTTCGCTCGCGTTTTGGTTTTTGAGATAGAGTTGAGGGAAGGTTCATAGGCAAGGGCAGGTTCATGTCGTGGTTTCCTTGTGAGAGGGTGGGTTCGTGTGAATTAAACCTGCTATCGTTTGCTCGCATTTTGGGTTTTGAGCTAGAGCCGAGGGTAGCTTCATGGGAAAGGGCAAGTTTCCGTGGTTTTTCTCTGCTGGCTGGTGCTTGGAGTAGGGGTTTTTCGGTGAGTTGTAGTTCTGGAGTAGTCGGGGGAGTTATTGAAGTGGGGATGGGATTTAATGCTGGTTTGTGTTGGTTTTGATGTTGGGTTTCTTTTTTAAAGGGGCTTGGGGGCTATTTTCCTGATCTTCTTTGCTGGTTGCGGTCCCTGGTGTTTGGTTTGAACAACCGTCTATGGGGAGGAGTATTTGGAGGCGAGATTTCTTAACGAGCAAAGGGACGATGATATTGTTCCAACAACGGTTGTGGAAATGACATTGCTCAGGTGCATTTTCCTTACGACATTGCTCAGGTACGTTTATAGAGGAACTGGTCAACTATGGATAATTGGGATTGCGATGTGTGAAACATACCTACGTTGTCAAATATATCATTCTTCTATGGAGAATGATTTGGACCTGCAACCTCTGCCTATTGTTGCCAAACCAAATCCAGGATTGTTTCCTAGGTTCTGTCTTGTTTCTTTTCCAAGTTCTGCAGTTATTTTAGTGTTTAGAAAATCCATGTTGAAATGCATCAAATATGCCATTATTTTAGATTTGGGGGTTCATAATTAGCATCTTGAATTTTGGTTTCTATTTTTTATTGATCTACATATTTCATAACAGGGTTTCTGGTTTTGTTTCCTTTCAAAAGAAATATTTTGCCTAGCTTTTGTTTCCTTTCAAAAGAAATCTTTTGTTGAGTAGGGTTTCAAGATCTTTGGATAGAGGCTTCTGTTATGCTAATAGCCATAGATTGTTATGGTTGTCGTAGGATTTAATGCCCAACGAACTGATTTATCATTTTGAAATTGGATTTGGCTTTTGCATTAGAATTTATAGCAATGGTTTTTGATACCGAAGGGCATCATACTTCAAAAAATTACGAGGTTCACAAAAAAACATATTCATTCTACACACCCATACTATTTTCAGATGGAAGGGTGCTTTAGTAGTAGTTATTCATTTGCTTTTGTTGACTAATTTATGTTTCCTAATGACTTGGGAATATAATTTTCACCACAATGGTTTTTGTCTCCTAGAAATGTTGGGCCTTACATTCTATGTTATTTTTTCCATTCCCTGTACTTGTTTCCATAAGATGCATCCATATTACTAGTCTTAAACTGTAGTGGTGCACACAGAGTAGCTTATATTTTGCAACTGATGCCTTTATGTGCTGTGAATGTTTGTGGTGGGGATCTTAAGCATACTACTTCTTAGAATATTTTAAAGGCTTGATAGCCTCATTTTACATATTTTTAAATCACTGTGTGGCTTTTTGACATTTGGAAGAGCTTGATCCATATTACTAGTCTTAAACTGTAGTGGTGCACACGGAGTAGCTTCTATTTTACAAAAGTGATTTCATTCCAAATTGGAAACAATTTCCTCCAGATCCAAATCCAACTCTACTGGGTGGTCCATTTAATTATGTGTCTTATGTCCTGACCGCATTCACTCTCAATTCCAACTTTTACTAGTTGATGGCTCCAGAGGTTGTTCCTTTTTTTTTACAAAAGTGATTTCATTCCAAATTGACAACAGTTTCCTCCAGATCCAGATCCAAATCTACTGGGTGGTCCATTTAATTATGTGTCTTATGTCCTGACTATATTAACTCTCAATTCCAACTTTTACTACTTGATGGCTCCAACAACTATAATGATTCTTTGACCAAAGCTTCACTACCAACGATTCCAGCTTGGCATTTCAATTCAACGTTGATTTGGGGTTTCAATAACAGACTCTTGAACACTTGATTTCTCTAAGGCGATTTTCCCTAATCGATTCCCAGAGCACGAGTGCCCTAATTACCTATAAGCTAGGCACTATTAACCATTTTTTGATGCTAAATAACAGTTCATATTCTCTTAAAATATTTTCAATGCCCATTATAAACTGGAATGCATAATATCAAAGGATTCAACCATGATTTACCTCTACAAAAATTGCCCACACCCTGTTGAAAAATTGGCTTGAATCCCTTTTGAATGGTTTGTTGGATTACTCTGTCACGGGTTAGGTGATTACACATTTCCACAAGGTAAATTTCCTTCAACGCAGATTTGAATTTCAGATGACCATGCCAACACCAAATCAAACCACAATATATAATTGTTCATCAATGCATTCTTAACAGACTTTTTATCATGTCTCCCATAAATTGACTCCCGATGTCAGTTTCCTGTATTCCAATAAAAACAAAACAACTCTCTCTCTCAGGGTTGACCACGATTATCCAATATAATCATATCTCTATGGAGTACTTCATACAATAAATCAAGCCTCGATCTCATCTCCTTTCAATTGGAAATGTCTTCCTTCAAACATCTCCTTCCCAAATCAAGTTTGGATTCGATTTTTTTTTAAGTCAAGTTCAAACCCTCCTACATGAACTTGAATATTTTTGCAATTACCAACTATTGGAATTTCTTACAATTTCCAACCATATGTTTAGACAACTTTCCATTTAAATCATGCCAAGGAATTCAACACAATTGACAGAGATATAGAAACACATACAAATGCTTATCTATTAATCCGAATCAAAATACTGAGTATCCATCCTGATGCACAATATGGGTTCACAACCCTTACCCACTTCTCCTATCCTACTAATTGACCTCTCCTCCTTTTTTTGGACCATAGGCTTACATAAAATATGATCAATACAACCCTAACAACCTCCTACATATCTGTAACTAACTCCTACCATTTCTATAACCAATTCCTGAAATAGGACGATCCTATCTCTATTTGATGACTCAATCATTTGGTATTGACTCAAAACTTATCTCATCATTCGATTAGATCCTTCTCAGAATTTACTAGATCTAAGCTTACTAACTAAGAGGATTTCATTTCATTAAGCATATTTGTTAGCACTCCATAAATTTTGTGCTTGAATTGATTTCGATAGCATCAACATGCAAAACAAAAGATTTTCCATGATGGAGGTTTTATGAAGAAATGTTTGGACAAAGTTAAAACTTTATGAAAGTTTTGATTTTTTTTAAAGGTTTTAAGTCATCGACTTTATAAAAAAAAGGGGGTCTAAAGCTTTAAATTAATTTTTTATAACTGAAGGCTCCTTCTAAATATTTGGTTTAGGCCAAATAAAACAAAAGGTATTAGCGCCCAACACCGAGGGCTCACCACAGGACCGAGTGCCAAGCCTTGAGGGCCCTACATATCTCATATCCTCCATCATCCACGAACCTACCAATTCGTTGTTACTTGGTATATTGTGAAAGCATTAAGGTATATGAAGAATGGGAACCATCCCTTTGTATTGCATGTGGGATAATTCCGCGTCCCTCAATAGCTCGAATTTCAAAATTATAAAGCGGTCGCCGACGAAATACCACGGGAGCACGTGGCACATTATCATTCATCCGCGTCAACGCGAGGTGGTATCATAAACCGCCTTCCGCCCACGCGGAACCACCATTCCCGACGAAGAGAAGCACAATAGCACGTGCTATGTGTTATCAAGTGTTGTGCGCGGTGGGGTATATAAACACCACAATCATTTCCCGCTCAACCAATGTGGGATATATCCCATAAAGAAAATCAAATAGGATAAGTATAACACGTTTTTGAGAAAATGCCTGTTTTAGTCACCATTTTCTAGAAGCTGTTTCCGCCAAACCGAGAGGAATTTTAGGAAACTGAAAGAGGTTTTTCTTCAGCACGGGCCAATATTCAAAAACCTCTCTCAGTTTTTACACAGGTGTTATGGTTTAAGAGAATCGAAGTCATCTTCACGGGGAAATTTTCCAGAATTTCAGTTTACTGTTTTAGTCATCAACTTCAAAGAGCTGGTTCTTCCAAATGAAGATGAATTTTCAGAAACTGAAAGAGGTTTTTCTTCAGCACATGCCCAGTTACAAAAACCTCTCTCAAAATGTACACAGGTATTTCCATTTGAGATATACAGCCAGGTCTTTGGAGCCTATTTTTCAGAAAATTTACTTCCTGAAATAAAAAAAAATAAGTTGTAACTGTTTCTATTTTTAGAGTTTCAGTTAGGTTTTGAATTCAAGATTAGGTATAGGCCGTCTTTCTATATATTGATATGTAAAAAACATGTAAAGGGTTGGATTTTCTGTAAGGAGAGACCCATTTCGGGTGTTTTGCAAGGTTTTCAGAAATTAATACAGATCTCAGAAATGAGCAGATTTTTCATAAAAGATTCATGTGTTGTTTAAAAATTGCAGTCTGTACCTTTTCCCTTTCTCTAATCGTGCAAGTTTACTTTCTGCGTTATGCCTTTCATTATGTCATTTTCTTCTATGCTTAGATGAACGTTTATATAGATTGAGATTCATGTTTCTATGCCTCAATTTATTCGCTTCTGAGCATCCATTTATTTCTCTAAAATTAACGGTAGATTCATCTGAAAATTGATGCCTGCTGTTAATGGACTGTCTTTATTTCTTTCCCTATCACCTGCAAAAATCTTATTGACTGTAATAAGACAGCTATCTTGCCTTTGTATGAGAATATTTGTTTAACTGCTGGTCCATATTTTTCTGTTTTCTTGACTCCATTGCCCAATGGTATCCTGTTCATGTTGATCTAGCCACCTCATTAAAAATCCTTAAGTTTTTATTTATTTTACAAATTGGCCCTTGAGTTTCATTGTCAAACTGCTGTCGTGGTGACATTGGATGGCAGATTTGCTGAGAGAGCCCTCTCTGGATGAAGGAGGCCAACTTTCAGTCTAAAGATTGGTTTGAAATAGGTTACCTCGGGTTTCTTTGATACAGCCCAAGGAAAATCCGAGTGCTAACATTTTGGCGCCGTTGCCGGGGAACGAGGGTTTCATTTTCCCTGGGTATGAACGACAAAGTTACAGATTTGATTGTTGATGGTGAACAACGGTCAGATATCAAGCAGGCTGTGCATCTTTCACCTGGCGACTCCATCTTCAAAGAATCCAGTTTTCAGAAATTTTATGGCGACTCCACATTAAAGAAATCCAGTTTTGCATTGGTTCACAGGCTAGTCTCCTCAGTTTTCATATCAGAATCTACAGCTCCAGCATTTCGAGATGGCCTCATTATTAAGAAGGTATGCTCCTATGAGCAGGTCTCATATTCCTGGTTTTCCGAATCAAATTCCTAAAATAGATTGGCAGTCTTATTTGCCTAAATTCAAAGATGAAAACAGTGATAATGCTGCTTTACATTTAATCAAATTTCATGCACATGTACACAAGTTGAAGATTATGTTTCATGAGGACTGTCTTATGAAGATGTTCATGGCTTCTTTAGAAGGAAAAGCAAGGGATTGGTATGAAAGTTTAAGACCTGGTAGCTTGTTTTCTTTAAAAGATTTTCACATAGCATTTTATGAGCATTATGCAGTAGATGTTCCGGCTTTGTCTTTAATGGAAGATTGCTGTGATCATTTTGAGGATTTCATACAGTACCTCGAAAGTATTGATGAAGATCTGGAAGGTATGAATGATGAAGACATGTCTGAAATATTTTATCATTTTTCTTTGCAAGTCCATGGCCATGATGGACAAGAGAAGCTAGCTGTAGATAAAATCAATGAAGAAATAATAGTAGATTCCCATGAACTCTATTCAGAAACAAATGATGATTCATCCGCTCCTTCGTATACAAATGAAGAATGCATTCAGCATCAATCTGCAGAAGAGAAGGAAAATGATAGTTGTTTGATTCAGAAAATGCACAAGCCACCTCCTCTTTTAATAGAAGAAGAAATAGATCGGCTCCTGCAGAGTCATGCTACGATCCCTGCTTATACAGATTTGCAGTGTTCACATATTCCGGAATATGTAAGTCAGTCTTCTTCCATTTTTGGGCATGTAAATCTGAATTTGAACGATGACAATCATGATGATATCTTGAAGGAACTCATTTGTGATAATAATTCTCCACAAAAAAATCAGTTATTAGGCACCGGTTTCTTTCATCAAGAACATAGAGCTGTCATGTCTAATGATCTGGAAGTCCTAGAAGGTGAAATTCAATCCCAGGATGTTCATTATCAAAATTTATCTTTTGAGGATCATTATCGACGACCTTTAATTGTCAAAGAAAAAGAATGTTTTAATATTGAGTATGAGGTTAATCGTTCATTACTGGAAGAATCTGTTGAAGAAGAAAGAACATTTCAATTCTCTCATCAGATTGCAGGAAATTTCAAAGGACATCAAACACTATTTATCTTTTTTGATCCTATAGTTGAGTATATGGAAGATTTTCTCGGTTTAAATTTGCAGCAAAATTTTTACTTTGAGAATAAAGAATATCATTGGTTGTCGGTGCTGTCATATTTTCTGTTAGTGACTTATTTCGACAGTGAAAGAGTCAGATTCTTTGGACATTTAATGGATTGGCTTCATTGGTGTTTCCGAATTACTTGATTGATGGAAAGCCTTTGACATTATAAAAGTAGGGTAGGTAGAAGAAATAAGTTTGCCAGGCAAGCAGTCTTCAGTATGTACAGTATTGTTTTCAGTTCAGTTTCAGCATGTGAATTTTCAGTTTTCTACAGTTAAAGTGGTTTTCAGCTACAATTTTTGGATGAAAGATTGGTTACAGGATACAGGTACAGGTTACAGGTTGCAGTTTTCAGGATTGGGAGCCGCCCAATGGTCAGGCACATGGTCTACGGTGTTCTTTGCTGCCTCGCTGGGAGGACAACATCCCCAGTAGGAGCCAGTTGTTAGCACTCCATAAATTTTGTGCTTGAATTGATTTTGATAGCATCAACATGCAAAACAAAAGATTTTCCATGATGGAGGTTTTATGAAGAAATGTTTGGACAAAGTTAAAACTTTATGAAAGTTTTGATTTTTTTTAAAGGTTTTAAGTCATCGACTTTATAAAAAAAAGGGGGTCTAAAGCTTTAAATTAATTTTTTATAACTTAAGGCTCCTTCTAAATATTTGGTTTAGGCCAAATAAAACAAAAGGTATTAGCGCCCAACACCGAGGGCTCACCACAGGACCGAGTGCCAAGCCTTGAGGGCCCTACATATCTCATATCCTCCATCATCCACGAACCTACCAATTCGTTGTTACTTGGTATATTGTGAAAGCATTAAGGTATATGAAGAATGGGAACCATCCCTTTGTATTGCATGTGGGATAATTCCGCGTCCCTCAATAGCTCGAATTTCAAAATTATAAAGCGGTCGCGGACGAAATACCACGGGAGCACGTGGCACATTATCATTCATCCGCGTCAACGCGAGGTGGTATCATAAACCGCCTTCCGCCCACGCGGAACCACCATTCCCGACGAAGAGAAGCACAATAGCACGTGCTATGTGTTATCAAGTGTTGTGCGCGGTGGGGTATATAAACACCACAATCATTTCCCGCTCAACCAATGTGGGATATATCCCATAAAGAAAATCAAATAGGATAAGTATAACACGTTTTTGAGAAAATGCCTGTTTTAGTCACCATTTTCTAGAAGCTGTTTCCGCCAAACCGAGAGGAATTTTAGGAAAATGAAAGAGGTTTTTCTTCAGCACGGGCCAATATTAAAAAACCTCTCTCAGTTTTTACACAGGTGTTATGGTTTAAGAGAATCGAAGTCATCTTCACGGGGAAATTTTCCAGAATTTCAGTTTACTGTTTTAGTCATCAACTTCAAAGAGCTGGTTCTTCCAAATGAAGATGAATTTTCAGAAACTGAAAGAGGTTTTTCTTCAGCACATTCCCAGTTACAAAAACCTCTCTCAAAATGTACACAGGTATCTCCATTTGAGATATACATCCAGGTCTTTGGAGCCTATTTTTCAGCAAATTTACTTCCTGAAATAAAAAAAAATAAGTTGTAACTGTTTCTATTTTTAGAGTTTCAGTTAGGTTTTGAATTCAAGATTAGGTATAGGCCGTCTTTCTATATATTGATATGTAAAAAACATGTAAAGGGTTGGATTTTCTGTAAGGAGAGACCCATTTCGGGTGTTTTGCAAGGTTTTCAGAAATTAATACAGATCTCAGAAATGAGCAGATTTTTCATAAAAGATTCATGTGTTGTTTAAAAATTGCAGTCTGTACCTTTTCCCTTTCTCTAATCGTGCAAGTTTACTTTCTGCGTTATGCCTTTCATTATGTCATTTTCTTCTATGCTTAGATGAACGTTTATATAGATTGAGATTCATGTTTCTATGCCTCAATTTATTCGCTTCTGAGCATCCATTTATTTCTCTAAAATTAACGGTAGATTCATCTGAAAATTGATGCCTGCTGTTAATGGACTGTCTTTATTTCTTTCCCTATCACCTGCAAAAATCTTATTGACTGTAATAAGACAGCTATCTTGCCTTTGTATGAGAATATTTGTTTAACTGCTGGTCCATATTTTTCTGTTTTCTTGACTCCATTGCCCAATGGTATCCTGTTCATGTTGATCTAGCCACCTCATTAAAAATCCTTAAGTTTTTATTTATTTTACAAATTGGCCCTTGAGTTTCATTGTCAAACTGCTGTCGTGGTGACATTGGATGGCAGATTTGCCGAGAGAGCCCTCTCTGGCTGAAGGAGGCCAACTTTCAGTCTAAAGATTGGTTTGAAATAGGTTACCTCGGGTTTCTTTGATACAGCCCAAGGAAAATTCGAGTGCTAACAATATTATTGCTTAGAATATTTTAAAGGCTTGATAGCCTCATTTTCTAGATTGTTAAATCAATGCGTGGCTTTTTGACATTTGGAAGAGCTCTTTGATGATGGCCTTGCAATATTCACATTAGTGAATTTCTCTATAAAGGTGTTAACATAGGATGTTGTGATATATTATTTGTCATGGAGTGCTTGGGCATAAAGGCTTCTACTATGCTAATAGCCGTAGATTGTTATGGTTGTCGTAGGATTTAATGCCCATCCAACTGATTTATCTTTTTGAAATTGGATTTGGCTTTTGAATTAGAATTTATAGTGATGATTTCTGATACCGAAGGGCATCATACTTCACAAAATTACAAGGTTCACAAAAAAACGTGTTCATTGATACAATGTGCACAGTGTATGTTTGCCAATTAGCGACAAATTTATACAGTGTATGGTTTCCAATTAGGAACAAATTTAGTCACCTTTTTTCTTTTAGTTTTGGTCCATTGGTGTGGTTTGATCTGATCCAAGGTGTCCTCTATATATCTTGATTTTTTCCTTCTGTATCCCAAGAGCATTAACAAATAAATATAGCAATTATGAAGCTTCATTTTTTTATCATCATAGACACTGCCATTTTGTACTTTTCTATTAGAACTATTTGAGAAAGCATCATTGGGATTGTTTCTAGAGATTGCTTTGCTGGTTGTGATTTAAGGAGGCCAGATAGGCAAGGTTTCATTTGATTGATGCCTCATGTTCTCAATAGGAGACAATTTTGGTTCAAAGGCCTGTATTGTTTAAGTTTTTCTTGCTATCGACTTGAAGAGGTAGCTTTTGTCTACAAATTGAAATAAATAATTCATAATATAAATGTTTTTGGATGTTTCTATCCAACTATTTTTTGGTGTATTGAAAGCTTCTATGCTTGCAACATTGAAATTGTAATGCCAATGGCATCATAGCTTCATTTTTCATGTACTGCTTGGTTGTTACAGCTCTGATTTTACAATTTGCAAATATTTACCAAGGGTATAGATATATTGTTCAATGGCTTGGTGCTTAGATATCAGTTCTAAAAATATCATCTCAATTGCTTTTGTTTTATTTGGAAAAAAACACAATAAACTACATTTCTAAATGAAAATTGATAGAGGCATACATTGTGACTCCAGTTGGATATGGCCTTCGTTGTTTCTAGTCTCCTTTCTATAAAATACAGTCTGTTGTACTTGAACCAACATTGTTGTTTTCAAATTTGTATAGCCTAGATTTTTCCTTATTGCTGTGTGTAAAGGTGTTATGTTACAACAGAGGCTATAGGCAATAAAAATTCATAGTTAAATATGTTTCTATCTATAGACAATTGCATAGTCCAATTATTTATGTCTTCAGACTGGAGCTTATGAATAGAAACTATCGATTTTTGCATGTGTATCAGGTCAACTGCTTATGTTCACAGTTGCAATTATAGTGCTTTTGACTTTAATTTTTCAATTACTTGGATGTCATTTTTTTTATAGATCCATTTGAATGTAAGATTATAAGATTCTTATAGTATTATGTTCAGTTGGATTATAATATTGTTATATTAGATTGTTACAGATGGATACATTGATGTGTTGGTGTCTTTGCTCATATTCTTGTTGAAAATTGCTAAATTGTTTTCATAGAAATGCTATGGATTTCCATATTTGCAAATACATTTGTGTTAATTTTTCGATAATTTCATTCAATATTATCTAGGATCACTAAGAGAATAACATGTACAACATATCAATCACAAACACAAGAGACAATAGACACAGAGTTTCCTCAGGGAAAACCAAGAAGGTGAAAAACCCCTCAACTTCCTCAGAGATAGAATAACCACAAACCAAGATCACAATGATCAAACCCAAAGAGATTTCTCTAGCAGATACTCCTCCTCCTCCACTTGTGAGCCACTTTCTCTCTTAGCTATGTGAGATTGAGAAGTGAGTGAATAAATAGAATGAGAGAGGCACACCCTCTATTTATACATTGACTTGACCTGCCAATAATCCAACAAGGCCAACTTCCTAAGGAAGCCTAATAACCCAACCACATGAACTAAATAGGGCCGACCCATCACTGGTGGTCTAATAACCCATCAATACAAATGACGACACTTACAATGTAACTTGTGACACTTGCAAATACAAATGACAACACTTCCAATCAGAGGAATAATACATCTTTGTTGGATATACAATAAAGTACAAATGTAATATACAAGTGAATATCTTCTGAAGTTACAAATACATCAACACTCCCTCTTAACTAGGAAGGTATTCTCTAGAAATAGGTCATCAATACATATTGGCACAAGTCTTCAATTATGGAGCTGGATCATCATCACTGGATCACGGAGTATCATCATCACTTCTGCTGTACTCAACATCTTGATCACTGGGCTATCTCATAATTCTTCTCGTCAAAGGAAGTTCTACAGAGCCAACCCTTTTTCATGCTGGATGTAGGCCTAGCCTCCTGTAGGTCTTCATCATCTCTGCGAGTGGTCTAATAGAGGTGGTATCTCAGGACTAATTATGTGCATATGCAAATCCTGACAAGAGCATCCCAGAAACATTTTATGTGCCTCAACTTGACCGGAAAGATCTCCTAGGACTTATATGCATCCCTTTCAAAAAACCTTTAAAGAGTTACCCCAAGAACATTTTACGTGCCTAAGCATGACCGGAAAGATCTCTAAAGATCATCCTAGGACTTATTACGAGCACACAGCTCAACCTATCGGATCTCTAGGACTGATTACATGTGAATAGGAAAAACCTTTAAAGAGTTACCCCAGGAACATTTTACATTCCTAAGCATGACTGACAAGATCTCTAAAGAGCATCCCAGGACTTATTACGAGCACACTGCTCAACCTCTCGGATCTCCAGGACTGATTACATTCCTCCCTAGGAAAACCTCGAAAGACCATCCCAGGATTGATTACGAGCACACAGCTCAACCTATTGGATCTCACAGGATCTTTTACATGCTACTTGTAGAAAAACCTCAAAAGAGAATCGTAGCACAGACTATAGGATCTCTCAGGATCTTTTTTATGCTACCTGTACAACCTGCCACATATCCTTGACCTCTGAGTATCATCCTGAAACTCATGATCCACCTGATCATCCTCACACGGAGCATCATCCTGATGCTAATGATCAACCTGATCATCATACAGTACATCATATGGAGCATCGTCCTGATACTCATCACACGTGATCATCCTGATCATCATCACTACATCCTCCTGATGCATATCATCTGGAGCATCATCCTAATGCTCAACACATATGATCATCCTAATCATCGTCACTGCATCGTCCTGATGCATATCATTTGGAGCATCATCCTGATGCTCATCACACAACGCTTACATCCATAGCCATGGGAAGGATCCTCCTACCACTATGTTTGGAATGGCTTCAACAAATGTGTCCCATCACTTCTTCCTCGAAGTAGCTTCTATCTAAAGAACACCAATCCTCTCTCTGAAGTACTCAAACTTCACTCTAGCTAGTGGTTTCGTCAACACATCTGCAACCTTCTCATCTGTCGCAACATACAGGAGCTTCACTGCTCCTCTTTGCACCATATCCCTGATATAGTGATATTTGATCTCAATGTGATTCGACCTATCATGGAACACCGGGTTCTCAGACAACTTCACCGAACTCTGGTTGTCACAGAAGATACAAGTAGCATCCAACGGGAGATCAAATAACTCAGACAATAGCTTCCTAATCCATACTACCTCACAACTAGCCGAACAAGCTGCGACATACTCTACTTCGGCTGTACTCAAAGCTATGCAGTACTGCTTCCTGTTAAACCAAGAGATCACACCTGATCCCTGCATACTGAAGCATCACCCCAAAGTGCTCTTCCTATCTGCAGCACTGCTTGCCCAATCTGAATCAACATAACCCTTCAGGTTAAACTTTTGATTTGCATCATACTTGAGCCCATAATCAATTGTACCCTTCAGGTACCTCAGAATATGCTTTACAGTAATTAGGTGAACATGTCTAGGATCCGTCAGGAACTGGCTCAATGTTTTCACCGCAAAGCAAATATCTGGTCTTGTGTTCGCCAGGTACATCAAGGACCCAATCATCTAACAATAAACCGTGACATCAACCGGCTTAGATGAAGCATCACAGAGAAGCTTCAGGTTCGATGCCATAGGTGTGGCCATGTCCTTGCAAGCCATCATCCCGAACCGCTTCAGGATATCTACTGCATACTTCCCTTGTCCAAGGAAGATTCCATCTGCACTCTGCCACACGTCCATGCCTATAAATTAATGCATCATCCCCAAGTCCTTCATCTCGAACTTGGAAGCAAGATTCCACTTCATGTCGGCAATCAACCTATCATCACCTGTTACAAACAGGTCATCCACATACAATACGAGTATCATAGGATTGCCTTCCTCAACCTTGTAGTAAATGTTGGAATCCTCTTTACTCTTGGTAAAGCCCAAACTGGATAGAAAGTTGTCTATCCTACCATACCAAGTCCTAGGAGATTGCTTCAAGCATACAAGCCTTTCTTCAACCTACACACATATGACTCCCTGTCATGTGTCTCAAAACCAAGTGGCTGCTCGACATACACTTCCTCTTCGACTACACCATTCAAGAAATCTATCTTGACATCCATCTAGTGTATCTTCCACTTCATCACTGCAGCCAGAGCGAGTATTGTTCTGATGGAAGTGTATCTGGCTACAGGAGCAAAAGTCTCTTCATAATCTATTCCCTCTTTCTGGGAGAAGCCACGAGCTACAAACCTCGCCTTGTATTTCTCTATGCTACCATCTGCAGCATGCTTGATTTTATAGATCTACTTAGAAGTCACAACAGACTTCCCTTCTAGTCTTGGGACCACATCTCAAACATCATTCTTCATGATCGAATAGCATTCCTCGATCATGGCATTCTTCCATTACTGTATCCCGGATCCTGGGAACTTCAGATTCTTCAATATCTTTAATAGATAGCTTCGTTGTTAGAACAAATGTTGCAGTCCTTCTTTTGTAGGTGATTGTACACGATCTTTCCTACAAGTCAAATTCAATTACATGATTAGAAACTTCTCATAGTTTTCAAAACAAAGTATTACACATAAATGAATATGTCATACAGTCATGCAATTATCTTAGCCAATGCTTCAATACAACATCCATCCATATCCCGTATTCATACGGTAACTTTCTAGATGCCTTCCATCTCTACCAGAACATTGTTAAGAGTTTGCACTACTCCCAACATGTTAGCAAAGAGGTTTCATTCTAGATAAGTAGCAATGGAATGTTGTACAGTACCATAGGCCACTTACCCATTACATGCATATTAGTAGTATACTGTTCATTTAATGCAATTATTCTAATATTCATCATACACAACCTAAGTCTAGGAACATGAGTATATACATTATTGAACAATATTATTTAAACAATCAGATATACAAGAAAAGACAATTCAAATACTTATCTTTGTTCGTTTGTTGGGTGGAAACCCTCATAATCTTTGCTTCCTTTCTGCAACTCCATTATGATGTGGATTTGTAAGGAGTGGTCAACTCCCTCTTAATCGTTGAATCACTGCATAGCTTCTTGAAGTCTTCTAAAGTGAATTCTCCGCCATTGTCAGATCTAAATGTCTTGATCTTCTTTTCAGTGTGGTTTTCTATCAAGGTTTGGAATTCCTTGAATTTGCTAAATACTTCATCTTTGTTCTTCAAGAAATAGATCCAAGTCTTCCTAGAGAAATCATCAATGAAGGAGACATAGTATACACACCCACTCAGAGAACTAGAATACATCGGAGTGGATAATTTCCAAGATTCCTTTTGCGTTGCTTTCACTACTTGGAAATGCCTCCTTTGTGTTCTTTTCCTTTTGCACAACCTTTGCAAATACCTTCATGATTTGATTGGATTTCAGGAAGACCCTCTACTGATTTGCTTGCTATTGGAAGTGATCTATAGTGCACATAAGCAAGCCTTATACGCCAAAGTTCACTTGGATCCATGGATTCATGTACCATGGTATGTTCAGGTTGTCCCTTTAATTTGCACAATCCTCCCTCTTTCTCTCCAATCACCACTGCATCATTTATTGTCTTACCCTTTGGCCACATGAGTACTTGGCCATCTATAAATACAACTCTTATTCCCTTTGCATCCAAAGATGATATGGAGAGAAGATTCTTCTTGAGTCCAGGTACATATAGAACATCTTTTATCTTCAAAGACTTCCCAGAGTCTAACTTGTTGGAGGCTTTACCACTTCCTTTTATAGGATATTGATAGTCATCCCCAAGTTTCACCTTGTGAGGTGACTCATGTTCAGATAGGTCTACAAAGGATTCTTTAAATCCTGTCATGTGTTTGGTAGCCCCACTATCAATAAGCCAATCATCACATACATGTGAGATAGTACCTGTGAGAGCAGAGATCAACACATATTCTTCCTCACTTGAGGAGTCTTCACTTTCTGCCCTATTCTTCTTCTTGGGAGGTCCATCATCCTCATTAGCATGAACATGATACCTCTTCTTGATGTTCTTGTTGTTGTTGTTGTCGGAGTCTTTCCTTCTCTTGGGACATTCAGAAGCAAAGTGTCCTTTCTCATTGCATGAGAAGCATCTTATATCTTTCTTATCTTTTGGATGGTGGTGGTGTTGGTGGTGTGAAGATCTCTGCTCTGAGGTTGCTCCTTCTTAAACTTGCTTTTCTTGGTGTGTGTTGGGAGAGCTTGATCTTCACTTCCCATCTTTTCTTCTCGGGCCACAAGCCTAGCTTCTTCTTGTGAACATTCCTCCCATAGTCTAGTGAAAGAGATCAATTTCTTTCTTGCACAGATTCCTTGGATGAAGGAGTCCCATGACCTAGGTAGGCCATTTAATGTGGTAATGACAATTTCTCTATTTTCCACCACTTCATCCACAACTTCAAGTTGTTCCTTGATTTGAGATGCCTTAGAGAAGTAGGATTGGATGGTCTCTCCATTCTGGATCTTTGCCCCTTTCAACTGGTTCCTCAGAGTCATCTTCTAATTTATGTTCTTTCCTTCAAACAACTTGGTCAAGGAGTCAAACATTTCTTTATGTGTCTTTAGGGAAGACACATGGGGTGTGAGATGGTCCTTAATAGAATCAACAATGATTCTCTTAGACTTGACCAGATTCTTCTTGTGTAAGGCCTTAGCCTCATCTCCTCTGGGACTAGAACCTCTTCACTTATGTAAGTGTCCAACTCATTCTCTTCCAGGATTAACCCAATCCTATACTTCCATGCTCAAAAGTTATCAGCTCCTTCAAGCTTATCCTCAAGCTTGGTGTGGTGAGACATCTTAAAGAGTACTTCAAATGGCAATAGAAAAGTGATTAGGTCTTACCACTTGATTTGCTGAAAACTGGATCTTGAGCTGGATTAGTGTTTGTCAGAGAAACCCTAAAAATTCAAAATTTGAATTTAAAACTTATGAAAGGATAGAAAGATGTGCCTTGCTGAGCTGGTCAAGTTGGTATACTCTGATTTTGAGATCTGCAAAATTTGACCCCTCAAAATTGCCTTTGAAACTTCTGGATTCACTCGACAGGACCCTGAACTAGGGTTTGATTTTCCCAGAGCTTCACCCAACCAAAAATTTTGATCTTGTGCTCTAAACTTTGATTTTTCTGAGGAGCTTCTAGCCGTGGTATCAGAATCCAAAAATTACAATTTTCTCCATGTTGAGATATTGTAACTTCAAAGAATATTATATTTGTACTTTATTATTCCGGAGATGTTTCATTCCTTTGTAAAGATCTTATTGTATATACGGAGATGTTTATTCCTCCGTCGGAATGTGGTAACTTGGGTTATTAGACTTCCCTAGTGGGGGTCGGCCCTGTATGTGTTATGTGGGTCAAAGGGTTATTAGACCACCCTAGAGGGGTCGGCCCAGTCAGTTGTAGTGGGGTATTTAACCCATTGGTTAAATACGAGCCTACGTGTACTTGTGTAAAAGATATGTCAGTGTAGTGTATAAATAGAGGAGGTGTGTTCCTCATTTGACACACTCACTCACTTGAGGATAGGGCACTTGTGGAGGAGAGGTCTGCTATTGTGGAGGAGGATATCATGTCTCAGGGTTTCATCTTTGTATATTGCTGGTCATCTATATTGAGGAAGCTTTGCTGGGTTTTCTACCCCATGAGGGTTTCCCAGGATAAATCTCTGTCTCTTGTGTTTATGCTATGCTTGTTGTTTCTTCAGTGATCCTGTATATGATATTATTGTGAAATGGAATGTAATGCTGATATTTTATGTCTTAGCATATTAAATCTTAACATGGTATCAGAGCTAACCTGAAGGAAGACAAGGTATGGCACTTACGACACTTGCTTTACTTACGACATTTTGAAGGTTAAGGTTTTACATAGCAAAAAACCAGTCATCGTGGAACTTTCGCTATAAATCCATTTCTGCGAAGGTTCAGGGTCTGAAAAGTTTACAGGTCGAAGATAACATCCCCAGGTACCTTGTGTCCAAAGGGCACCCTCATATTCGTTGTACTTTATGAGTTATGATCAGTACAAGTTAGGGTTTCTGCCTCTTCCAGATCTCAGTCAAAATCAGGTGACCTTGGAAAAAAGGTCATAACTTGGGCTAGGAAGATCCAAATTAAATTTCGTAAAAATTTATAGGTAGTACACAGACTGTACTATCTAAAAAAACTTTTTTCAGAAGCCTAAGGTGAACCAGTGACACGTGGAACACCGTACAAGTTTGCTCTCCTGGTTTATCCCATAAACAGGTCACGTTGCGACACTTGGCATAACTCTCTCTCAGAGAGTCCAATTGAGGTCAGACCTGTCAAGATGGAAAGATAACAGGGCGAGCTATCTCTAGAAAAGTTTTCAAAGGCCGAAGTTCAAACAGTGACACGTGGCATGCCGTACAAGTTCGCTCTCCTGTTTTATCCCATAAACAGGTCACGTTGCGACACTTGGCATAACTCTCTCTCAGAAAATCCAATTGACGTCAGACCTATTAGGATGGAAAGATGACAGGTCAGGCTACTGCAAAAAAAACTTTCAGACCCTGTGGAGTAAACATTTTTTATTTATAGTAGAAACAATCAGGTACATATTTCTGTCAAAACAGAATTATTTTTGGAGCACCTTTATTCATGGCTTCCGGAATTTAGGGTTTCGGAGAAAGTTAGAATTTTTGGAATCTGAATCCATGGCTGAATGCTACTCAGGAAAATCGAAATTTAGAGACCAAGATCGAATTTTTTGGTTGGGTAGAAGATTGGTCTTGATTAAACCCTAGCTCGGGATTTTGATCGGAAAGATGGAAAATTAGGGCTTCAGCAAAAGTTGGAATTTTTGAAGTCTGTAACCACGGCTGGAAGCTCCTCAGAAAAATAAGAGTTTAGAGCCTTGGATCAAACCTTTTGATTGAGCAGAAGGGTGGGCTTCATCAAACCCTAGTTCGGGATCCTGTCGAGAAGATCCAGAAGTTTCAAAGGCAATTTTGAGGGGTCAAGTTTTGGAGATTTCAAAATTGAAGTATGCTAGTTTGATCAGCTTAGCAAGACACATCCTTCCATTCATTCGGAAGTGTGAAAATCAAAGATTGAATTTTTAGGGTTTCTCTAGCAAACCCTAATCAAGCTCCAGATCAAGTTTTAGGGGGAGTTGAGGCTAAGGCCTTACATAAGAAGACTACAAGAAGTCTCGATAGGTATGACTTAAGGAGGTTCAGGTATGTCTTGAAATATGATTCTTGATTATGTTCATAATGTGTTTGTCTCCATATTATTTATTAGTACAATCTTGATTATTGTTAGAATTGTCTTATCACCCTAGTAACAGTATGAATGCATGTGAATGATCGAAGACATTCATTGATTAGGGCTATATGATTGTACTAATGCATTATGGTGTTGTGTGAGGTTGATGTTGTCTAATAACAAGATACAGGTACATCACAAAAGACAAATCAAGTTCCATGACCATGACAACATGAAGACAAAGACTCATCCATAATATTTGTTCTACTTACGAGGTATGTATGACTTTTTTATATTATGCTTAACCTATGAGACATGCAGGTTCTAGCTCAGGATCTCTAAATCATTGAAGAGATTGTTTAGGTATGTTGTACATAACTAATCCAGATATGTTTTCTTATGTCAAGTTAGAATCTTACCTTGTGTTAGGATCCCTTATATAAGTATACTTGGTATGATTGGTTATGCTTATTCATAAAGTTAGTAATCAAGGGTTTATGCATATTATGTCTCTTGTCTTGATGATTTAATTAACCAGAAGAGTACTATGATCAAACAAGAATATGCATGAGTAAAAGAAGACTTCCTTGAAACCCTGAATACTAATGATCATGACTATACATATTCAAGATTATTTAGAATTAGAATCTTTGGAGAATATACTAATGAACGTATGTTTGTGTATGAGATCATGAGGATGACACTAGTGCACACTTGAGCATGCACAGTGGTACAGAATGAATAGAAGTTCAAAAGACATATAGAAGATCAAGCGGGAGGCAACCACACAAACATAAAAGATAAGTATTTGAGTTGTTATTTGAAATAGTAAATGATATTGCTTGTATGCATATTTGTATTCCTAGAATATATCATGCTGAGTGTAAACATTCATAGAGCATTGAACAATATACTACTAATATGCATATGATTGGTAAGTTGGACAAACATTCCGTTGTTGCTTGTCTAGAATGAAACCTCTTTGCTGACATGCTGAGAGCTGTGCACACTCTCGATAGTATGTTCTGGTAGAGATGGAAGGCATCTAGATAGCCACTGTATGCATACAGGATATGGGAAAGTGTTGTGCCAAAGTATTGGTCAAAATAGTTGCATAACTATGTAAATGATATCTGTATGCATAATAGGTTATCATGTCAATATGATTTGATGATTATGAAGTATTACTAATCATGTACTTAATTTTGATTTGTAGGAAAGATCATGATGAATGATGAACACTGAACAAGCGATGGATATTAAACAAAAAAGATTTTCAAATCAAACACACTATAGAAGGCTTGTGGCTAGAGAATCATGATAAGATGTTTGCTCCAAGTGGCTAGATACGACCATTCTCTCAATGGTGTAATTAAAGAAGAAGTGTGAATCAGGTTCTGTATGGGTTCCCAGGATCGATAGTAATTGATGAGAATACATGTGAGGATTGCATCATCCTTGAACACAAGTTCTAAAGTGAGCCGTAGACAAGTGTCTCCGAGAAAGAAGAGGGATTGTATAATCCTTGAACACTTGTTCTAAAGAGAGCCGTAGATGTATGTCTTCGAAAATGAAGTCCTTGGTGGACATGAGAGGATTGGATCATCCCTGGACTTCAGTCCGAAAGAAGAGCCGTAGACGTATGTCTTCGAGAATGAAGTTCTTGGTGAACATGTGAGGGGATTGGATCATCCCTGGACTTCAATCCGAAAGAAGAGCCGTAGACGTATGTCTTCGAGAATGAAGTTCTTGGTGAACATGTGAGGGGATTGGATCACCCCTAGACTTCAGTCCAAAAGAAGAGCCATAGACGTATGTCTTCGAGAATGAAGTTCTTGGTGAACATGTGAGGGGATTGGATCACCCCTGGACTTCAGTCCAAAAGAAGAGCCGTAGACGTATGTCTTCGTGAATGAAGTTCTTGGTGAACATGTGAGGGGATTGGATCATCCCTGGACTTCAGTCCGAAAGAAGAGTCATAGACGTATGTCTTTGTGAATAAAGTTCTTGGTGAACATGTGAGGGGATTGGATCATCCCTGGAATTCAGTCCGGAAGAAGATCCGTAGACGTATGTCTTCGAGAATGAAGTCCTTGGTGGACGGTTGAGGATTAAGTCATCCTTGGACGTAGTCCTAAATGTACGGTTGAGGATTAAGTCATCCTTGGACGTAGTCCTAAATGTACGGTGGAGGATTAAGTCATCCTTGGACGTGGTCCTAAATGTACGGTGGAGGATTGAGTCATCCTTGGACGTGGTCCTAAATGTACGGTTGAGGATTGAGTCATCCTTGGACGTGGTCCTAAATGTACGGTTGAGGATTGAGTCATCCTTGGACGTGGTCCTAAATGTACGGTTGAGGATTGAGTCATCCTTGGATGTGGTCCTAAATGTACGGTTGAGGATTGAGTCATCCTTGGACGTGGTCCTAAATGTACGGTTGAGGATTGAGTCATCCTTGGACATGGTCCTAAATGTACGGTTGTGTATTAAATCATCCTTGGACAGTAAATCCAGTAATTCCGAAAGGAAGGATAGTCCTAAATGAATTGAGTGGATTAAATCATCCTTGGACAGTAAATCCAGTAATTTCGAAAGGAAGGATAGTCCTAAATGGATTGAGTGGACTAATCATCCTGTAAATAGATTGGGATTGCCTCATCCCTAGACATGGTGAGATGTCTTAAAGTGATAAGGACTAATCATCCTGTAAATAGATTGTGATTGCCTCGTCCATAGACATGGTGAGATGTCTAATCATCCTGTAAATAGATTGGGATTGCCTCGTCCCTAGACATGGTGAGATGTCTTAAAGTGATAAGGAGTAATCATCCTGTAAATAGATTGGGATTGCCTCGTCCCTAGACATGGTGAGATGTCTTAAGGTGATAAGGACTAATCATGCTGTAAATAGATTGGGATTGCCTCATCCCTAGACATGGTGAGATGTCTTAAAGTGATAAGGACTAATCATCCTGTAAATAGATTGGGATTGCCTCGTCCCTAGACATGGTGAGGTGTCTTAAAGTGATAAGGATTGATCATCCTGTAAGTTGATCTGGATTGCATCATCCATAGACATGAGAGTTGTCTTAAACCGAGAGGGACTGATCATCCCGTAAGCGGATCAGGATTGTATCATCCTTGGACCTATGTCCTAAAGTGAGAGGGATTGATCATCCCGTAATTGGATCTTGTGTGTTGCAGGGTATGCTGCTATTGTGTATACTTGTATTGATGAGGATACTTGTATTGATGACATGTATACTTGTATTAATGAGGATACTTGTATTGATGATATGTATACTTGTATTGATGAGGATACTTGTATTGATGATGTGTATACTTGTATTGATGAGGATACTTGTATTGATGATGTGTATACTTGTATTGATGAGGATACTTGTATTAATGATATTTATACTTGTATTGATGATGTTGTTGATCGTGATGATCTAGATGAAGATGCTGTTGATCGTGATGATCTAGATGAAGATGCTGTTGATCGTGATGATCTAGATGACGATGCTGCTGATCGTGATGATCTAGATGACGATGTTGCTGATCGTGTGATGACAATGCTGATGATCATGTGATGACGATGTTGATGATCGTGTGATGACGATGCTGATGATCGTGTGATGACGATGCTAATGATCGTGTGATGATGATGCTGATGATCATGTGATGACGATGCTGATGATCGTGTGATGACGATGTTGATGATCGTTTGATGACGATGCTGATGATCGTGATGCCGATGACAATGCTGATGATCATGTGATGATGATGCTGATGATCGTGTGATGACGATGCTGATGATCGTGTGATGATGATGTTGATGATCATGTGATGACGATGCTGATGATCGTGTGATGATGATGCTGATGATCGTGTGATGATGATGCTGATGATCGTGTGATGACGATGCTGATGATCGTGATGCTGATGACAATGCTGATGATCGTTTGATGACGATGCTGATGATTGTGAGATGATGATGCTGATGATCGTTAGGATCCAGATGTTGATGTTGCTGTAGTTGTTCGAGTGCTGCAGAAGATAAAGACTCAGTACTGAAGATGTTGATGTTCCAGTATTGAAGATGTTCCAGTAACTGCTTGAGTTACTGATGATGTTGAGAAAGCTTCTAATGATTTATAGATTTATCATGTATGATGTTGATGACTCCTTGCTCATGCAGATGCTGTTATAATATCCTTCTCGTTAAGGGGGAGTGTTGAGATATTGTAACTTCAAAGAATATTATATTTGTACTTTATTATTTCAGAGATGTTTCATTCCTTCGTAAAGATCTTATTGTATATCCGGAGATGTTTATTCCTCCGTCGGAGTGTGGTAACTCGGGTTATTAGACTTCCCTAGTGGGGGTCGGCCCTGTATGTGTTATGTGGGTCAAAGGGTTATTAGACCACCCTAGAGGGGTCGGCCCAGTCAGTTGTAGTGGGGTATTTAACCCATTGGTTAAATGCGAGCCTACGTGTACTTGTGTAAAAGATATGTCAGTGTAGTGTATAAATAGAGGAGGTGTGTTCCTCATTTGACACACTCACTCACTTGAGGATAGGGCACTTGTGGAGGAGAGGTCTGCTATTGTGGAGGAGGAGATCATGTATCAGGGTTTCATCTTTGTATATTGCTGGTCATCTATATTGAGGAAGCTTTGCTGGGTTTTCTACCCCATGAGGGTTTCCCAGGATAAATCTCTGTCTCTTGTGTTTATGCTATGCTTGTTGTTTCTTTAGTGATCCTGTATATGCTATTATTGTGAAATGGAATGTAATGCTGCTATTTTTTGTCTTAGCATATTAAATCTTAACACTCTGAAACCCTAATTTCCCGCAGCAGAGACAGGCCAAAAACTGAAAGTGCTTAGAATTGAATTCTGTCTCAACAGAAAGATGCTCCCTTCCAAGGAGAGTCAATCTAGCCTCCTTCCTTTGATGATCTGTGGATAGAAACCCAAAAATTAAGAAGCCCTAGCTTCCGCAGCTCCATAGTGACTTCTTCTTAGGTCAGCTCTAATACCATGTTAATTTTTTGATAATTTCATTCAATATTATCTAGGATCACTAAGAGAATAACATGTACAACATATCAATCACAAACACAAGATACAATAGACACAGAGTTTCCTCGGGGAAAACCAAGAAGGTGAAAAACCCCGCAACTTCCTCAGAGATAGAATAAGCCACAAATTGAGATCACAATGTTCAAACCCAAAGAGATGTCTCTAGCAGATACTCCTCCTCCTCCACTTGTGCACCACTTTCTCTCTTATCTATGCGAGCTTGAGAAGTGAGTGAATGAATAGAATGAGAGAGACACACCCTCTATTTATACATTGACTTGACCTGCCAATAATCTAACAGGGCCGACTTCCTAAGGAATCCTAATAACCCAACCACATGACCTAACTAGGGCCGACCCCTCACTGGTGATGTACAAACCCATCAATACAAATGACGACACTTACAATGTAACTTGTGACACTTGCAAATGCAAATGACGACACTTCCAATCAGAGGAATAATACATCTTTGTTGGATATACAATAAAGTACAAATGTAATATGCAAGTGAATATATTCCGAAGTTACAAATACATCAACAATTTGTATTGACCACTTGCAACATGCATGCACTTGGAACATTGAAAACTAAAAATGCTTTCACACCGCCATTTCGCAAAATCTGCACCAATTGCAACAAAAATATTCCCGACAACTTGGCAGCTTGCATAATCTGCAAGCAAAACACACCATTCAGACTTGAGCATTGTCTAGAATGCGCTCTTGAAACAGAAGATGGAGTGTTCTCCTACACAATGAAATTTCCACAACTGCAACAATGGTGCCTAGCAGTTGCATTGACTACACATGAGCAATATAGAAACAACATTTCATCAACAATTTTTCGTCTTTGAAGACTCTCTGTGCAAGGCGTTTTCGCACTCGATGCATACAACACCATAACAGAAATTAATAGCACACAGTGATAGCCTGCAAAACGGTTTTTTTGTTATTTTGGCTATATCTAGTTAACTCTCCAGACACTATGCTTTTCTAGATTTTGCAAACTTCAAATTCCGCATTTGATAAAATGTATAAAAGCAAATTTATATGGCTTTTACAGTAACAATGCTTGTACAATTCGTCCACTATGCTCAGACCTTTTGCCTCTTTCATCTGACATAGAAATATATATATATATATATATATATATATATATATATTGCTACTACACACGATGATAGATATTTCAAAGTCTTTAGTGCCCTATTGTTATCTGTTATGTCATGCATTAATTACTAAGCTAGGAGATAGATGGACATCATATTAAAGTTGTTGAAATCTTATATTGGTTCATTGAATTTTCTTATTGGACTTCATATTAAAGTTGTTGAAATCTTGTATTGGTTCGTTGAATTTGCTTCTTGAATTTTCATTGAATTTTCTTCAATTCCATGGCTTATAGTTATAAATTTTCCATAAAGAAGTCAGGCATTTCATGTTTCTAATTGTAACTGAATAAGGTAGAGGACAGATTCTTCAACAGCTAGGGTGTGCCAGCACTCAACATCAAATTCCTTCTAAGACTTCTTTTTGCTTTTAAATCCAACATTCCGAACAAATGCACTTGTGTATCATCTCATTTTCTCCATAGTCCCTTTACTCATGCATATAGCATATCAAATGTTTTTTCTAATAAAAGAAGCTTAACAGATTATTCTCAAATGTACATAGGATCTCTTTAGCACTGAATGAAAGAAAATATAAACTAGGATTTTTTCCCACTTGCACAACTTAGAATATATTTCATTCATTTCTTCTTTAAAACCGTTTGTTTTATGTAGACACAACTAAATTCCATGGTTGTTTTGCCTATCTTTTTGTCCATAGCTTTGACCATTTTTCTCATGCTTTTTTCTAGGGTTTAATTAGCAATCATCATTGTTGCAAATATTGCTGATATATTGTAAAAATTATGATATTCTTGGCTTGCATATATTATCCTTTAGAATTTTGATACATCATCAACAAATTCAATGAAACAAATCTATAGCTATGCAACAATTTGCTTCTAAACTCAGAATTTTCAGTTTTTCTATGATTTTGATAAGTAAAAACATAGGATTGAGAGATTTATTTTGCTCCTAGAATCATTTGAAACACTTGATCAATGTCTATAGCTACCATATTCTGTGGACAAATAACATACAAGATAATTGGCTATTATGAAATTGTTTTCTACTTTTGGCTCAATTGATGCTCTTTCTGGTTATTTATAGTTCTATTTGCTATTATAAAATTGGGATTTTGTAGTCCTCTGACAGCAAGCAAGATCTAGTTTTCAATTGCCAGTCTTTTCACTATTGTTTAAGAAGTCCATTCCATCTGCAAACAAATGTTTACGTGTGCACTGGATTGTCACATGTAAAAGTATGCAATGTGTATTTGATTATGCAAAATTATTTTGTCATTGGATTCATGCACACTATGTTGCAAGTTATGACTGGCTGCATTATGACTCTTAAGTCTTGGAACAAGAATCAAAACACCGGAACTAGAATCATCCGGTTATAGCAAGTCTCCACCTTCTGCATATACAACCTCTATTTTCGTGCCATGTCACAGACATTGCTGCATGCTGCTCTTGTTCCAATATGAGACAATTATTTCACTATAGAATTCACAAAAATGAAATTTTAACATTTTATGAACAAGTCGTTATCTCAGATTAATTGTAATGCCTGATCACATGTGACTCAAAGTTTGGTTGTAAATTAAATTATCATCAAAGAATATGAGCGCAAAATTGTGTAGAAAGAGTTAATTAAAAATATTGTTCACGAGGCTTTGAAAAATGGATGTGGCATTTCAAAGACCAAAAGGCACCACTAAAACCTGATAATGTCCTTCAGATGTGCCAAATGCAATCTTAGGAGTGTTTAATTTATTCAAATTCCATATGACTTCTGCAGGACATAGCGTTCAAGAGAATTCAAGGTAATAAGGTTGATTTCCTGTTATTTTGTAATTTAAATAATGTTGAAAGTCATTTTTGTAAACAATGACAACTACCTATTACAAATTTTTATCATAAAAACAACTCCAACTCCATACATATGAATTATACTTTAAAAATACGTAAATGTAAATTCCAAGCTATATGCGAGCAAAGGCATTTCAACGACGTTTGGTCTGCTTTGAAGTTCATAAGATCATACTATGGTGTGAACACCTTCTGAATAGTATGCTTTGAAGTTCATACTATTCTCCCATAATGTGAACGGAATAATTAATTATCTTCATGGAGGTCGTCCATGTACTGTTTGACCCATTTTGTGATGATCTCTACCTCTTTCGACCGCTGTTCTCTCAGCCATTCTGGATCTTCTTTAGATGACATCTCCAGGTCTTGGCAATGGCTTCCTACAGTACATAAAGCCGCAAAAATATGAGCACCAGAGCCTAATCGAATCAAATATAGTTTATCATTTATCCAAGACTAAAATTTCTGTGAAGATTTACCTTCGTTTGTTACGAGGGCTATGACGCTTTCGGATATACTCTCTAACACACTGCATGATTCCACAACCATGAAGATGCAACTGTTAATTACTCGGTCGATGAAGATCCAACTGTTAATTACTCAGTCGAGTACTCAGAATATGGAAGATATATATAGAAAGAAGTCTTACCCTCCACTGCTATATGGATCTCGCAAGCCGTTGGAGAAGATTATGTTGCTTGCAAAGCGTTTCAGCACCCTTCTTATGTTCTGGGTATCAACAAAAAAACTTGATCACAAAAATTGTGCATAGCCATTAACGGCTTTAAACAAAACTGAACATTGAAAAATAATAATAATAGCAAAATTTTAAAAACTCTATCCTCAATATTAAATCTTAGGGTAAGATGGATCCTTCAATGACCATGTGAATCAATGTGATTGAGAATTTACATGGCCACCAAATTCTGTTGTGATCCAATTGGGCCGCGGTAGAACTCCATAAGTTGTCATGCAGTTCTCTGCGTAAGAATTCATGTCGAATAGATATAAGGGAAACATTGTTGTATTCGGGGTTGAGCTCATTGGTATCACCATTTCAGTGCACACCTGCGCGCACACTATCAATATTATCATTAGCACCGGCTTTAAGTTGTTTGATTAAAGATTGCTGCATGATTGTTTGATTGCTTTAGCTTGTTTGAAATAAGTACTTAACCTGCCAATTCCACCCGTCATAATTGGTGGTGTTGGATGTAATTCCATGGACGTAGTTGTATTGAAAGGTTGCTACGGCGGATATGCGGGTGAGGATGTCTGTGCCATTGGGAAAGCTATCGATGATCTTGCACATCTGCCATACCAGATTGGATAATTGATTAGTGAACACTGTTTATAACAAATACACTGTTATTCAACCCAAGATAAACATTCGTCCCTGACCTCTTTCACTGGCGGATAATCAAATTGAGCGGACTCATCGTATATACCCATTAACCAATATATCAAACAAGTAGCTGTGCTGAAAGCCCTGAGATATAGAAATGTCTTTCATTAGTTATTACTGGCCATCGCTACGCTACTAAAATTGTACATTCACATTATAATTGATTTTTGGGGGTAGAATTCTCACATGCAAGTGTTGAATGTCTGTTGTAGTGTCTCCAAGCCTCCTGGTTGTGAAGCAACTTTATTTATTTCTGCCCATGACTCTTTTATTGCATTGTAGCAGCTCTCGCTCGCATTCTGTGCCACAGAAACACAATAATTTTATCAACGGGTCATTGATGATATATAAATCTCGAAAGAAAGATCATTAATGATGATACATACTCTGAAGTCTCTAGTCACAACGCTGTAGTAACCATCCTGAGGTGTTATGTCATCGAAATACAAGATAGGTGCCGAAGATGCCATTGCGCCGATTGCAACGTGGGGATACTTCAACCGAAACCAGGCAGCTAACACTGCACTAGCTCAATTATTGATAATTCAATAGATATGTTTGGGTTTTTTTTGGTATGGTATTATTATTTTACTAGTGTGTATTATTTAAGGTATCATAATCAAGCTCATTAGACACAATATTCTACTGATCAAATTTAACCAACGAAACACATAAAGGATTATAGACATCTTACTTCCACCATAAGATCCACCAAAGACGATCACAAGGCAGTTTTCTGCGGACAAATTTTTCTTCAGCCCCAGAAGTGAAATAACCGAGCGTCGAAGCATTTCTGAAGGATTCTTCTGGACTTCCAAAGGGCATCGACAATCCATAGTACCGATGCTAAAAGTTGAAACAAACATTATTTCAGTAAACTCAATAATTTCATCCATCCCCATTCTATCAATATGAAATAAAATTTACCTCAATGTACACGACAAGTGCGTGGAAATTAGGAGCGTTCTCAATAATAAATCCAGAGTCATTAAAGTCTCCATCAAGAGAAGCCTCATCGCCTGTGTAGACAAAGATCGGAGAATGGCTTTGGGGACCTCCCCAGTGCTTTGCATTGACAAGATATCTCTGCTGGAAGGTATGATATCCCTGCGGTGTGTAAGTAAAATGGTCGAGAATTTGAGTATAATAGTGTGTCTCATATTCAGCATTCGAAAGGTCCAGTCCATCCTTATTGGGTAGTGAATTCCTAGACCTAAGAAGGGACCTCCTACGGCCACGAGCTAAGAAGGAAGAAGGGCTCATGCAATGTGTAAACTGTAAAAGAGTGCATGCCCCCAGCATTACTAAAAGAGGGAGAAGCACTCTGAGAGCATATTGATTGCCCATGTCCATTACCATTGCTCTATCTAGAGAGTCGGCTCTATATTGAAATGTGGGGATGAAGAGCTAGAGTCTTTATAGGAAGACAGGGAATAATCAGTGAAAGTGCTCTCTCATCCAAAGTGTCTAAAAGATAAATGCTCTCTCCACCATTGCAAACGCAGTCAACCAACGTCACTCACAATGCCCGCACTATCTAATGACTCTGAAAGTAAAAAAGTTTCGGGTAACAAATACGCATCTGTACATATGTGCACAACTGAGTTATTTTTCCAACTTTTGTTAGATCCTTCCACGTCACTGAGCAAGTCTTTCATGTAAATCAAGATTTTTTTGAAAACTATATTAAGTCAAATCTCTCTTGGAAAGTATTTGGAGATATTTAATTTTTTTTTAAGCAAGTCTTTCATGTAAATTAAGATTTTTTTGGAAAGTATATTTCATTAAATTAAGATTTTTTTAGGAAGTATATTTCTCATCTAAGTCAAAAATTTTTAGACATTTAATTTTTATTTTTTGTCCAAGTCTTTTATGTATTTCTCATCTAAGTCAAATCTCTTTTGGAAAGTATTTGGAGATATTTAATTTTTTTTAAGCAAGTCTTTCATGTAAATTAAGATTTTTTTGGAAAGTATATTTCATTAAATTAAGATTTTTTTTAGGAAGTATATTTCTCATCTAAGTCAAATCTCTTTAGACATTTAATTTTTATTTTTTGTCCAAGTCTTTTATGTATTTCTCATCTAAGTCAAATCTCTTTTAGAAAGTATTTAGAGACATTTAATTTTTATTTATTTTTATAGAATTTATGATTTACTTAATCTACATATCATTTAGTTATAAGTTATAAATCTTATGGAAATAGTATTTTGAAAGAGTTGTATTTGGAGTTGTATCTTAGAGGGATCCAAATTTTTTGCTGTGAATATTTAATTAATATTATTAATTATAAATTAATAGTTTATTAGGTTACTAGTGAAAGGGCACAACCCTTCACTATGCTTCCTCAAGCCCTATAAAGGCCATCTTATTGTAATTTATCATCATCATCTAATATATTATTCCTATTTATCATTCAATATGAGAGTTGGATTCAACTATTAACATCCAACCAGATACGGTTGCTGCATTTGGTATCAGAGCTTTCGCTCTTCCCCTCAGAGCTTGGATTCGGCTCCTCTTCCACCACCCTTTTCATCTTCCATCTCTTCCTTCAAAGCCACATTTGGCTCCTGGACTCTGCATTCAGCTGCTCCATTCGTGCTCACACCCCTTCCCACACCAGTTCCGACTCTCACTCCACGCACCTTCAACATCCCACACGCTGCTCTTCGACACCCTATCCCGCTCTCCTGCTGCATTCTCACCTCACCACCTTCTCTGCAACACACCCACACTGCACCACTCTCCCCACGTCGATCTTCGACCATGCAGCCTGCTCCACCACGCTGCCTGCTCTCATATCCGCACCCTCTCTTCCTGCTCACCATCCCCCGCACCTCTGCACACTCCCTCCAGTGCCTCCCTCCAACCGTTGTCAGCTCCATTGTTTTCCTCACACTCCTCCCTCCCACCCTTGCATCCACCATCACCGTCCCCCCGCCTCTGTTGCGCCCTCCTTCCCCCTAGCCTCCCGCGTCTACCCATCTCCATGCCATCACCCCCTCCCTCCTTCACTGCTCCACACGCAGCCCCCCCCTCCCTACGCCTTCTTCCTCCTGCCTCTAGCTCCCCAGCCGTCGGCTCCCTCACGGCTCTTTCCTTTAGCCTCAGCCTCTACTGCGCCCTCCTCCTCCGTGCATTTCTTGCGCCCTTCCCCCTCCATGTGCGCCCTACCTCTCCCCATTACCATTCCTCCCTCTCCAACCCCCACCATCATACTACACAACGCTGTCACCCTCGCTGCATTTTCCCCACGCCATCCCTACTAGCCACTGTGCCTACCTCTATTCTCCTCTCCTTCCAGTCCTCTCGGCCAACAGCCAATCTCATTCACGTAGCCAGCCCTACACACAAAACAAAAATTATAATATTATAATATTACATTATAATATTTCAAAAAATTTCAAATATTATTAATAATAATTAATAATATTTTTAATATTGTTAAAAATAATAATATTATAAAAAATATATATATTATTATTATTAAATATAATAATAACATCTTATCTCTGAGACCAAGTCCCTTGTTCAAACATCCATGGCATCTTATAGTGACAAATTCATAGATCTCCTTGAGAAAATCCTTAAGGATATAGATGAAATAAAGAAATCTATTGATGAAACGTTTAAAGAAAATGAAGATGCATGTGAAAATAGGGTAGAACAAACCATCCAAGCTAATGTAAAAGGTGAAAATACAGTAGACTATTATGTCATTTTCGATGAGAGTAATAGCATCAATAAAGATATTGTGCAAGACAAAGATATAACACACCATAGTAATGAAGAAAATGACAATGAAATATTTGGCAAGAATAAAAATGATCCTCACCAAGATTGTGATAAGAGACAAGCCGATGTTACTAATAATAACAATGATCAATGCATTGACAATAATATCACAATAACAAACGCACGAAGGACATATGCCAACATGAGGACTTCTATAAAGAACATCAAGGAAAGCAACTATAATATCTATTAGACACAAGATAAGACCGGTGTTCTTATGAGCATTATAAGCACAAACAACCCGTTCAAAGGAACTAACACAAAATGTGTTGGGAATAACAACATGAAAATAGTTAAGATCGTAATGTATGTTGAGCATGTTCAATTGACGACAAACATAGTTAAAAGAAGCAATCACACAAGTAGAAAAAGCGTAAACAAAACTTCACCAAGTTCATACTTAATGCAAATACCAAGACAAAATAATCAAAAGGAGGCAATGGTCGTAATCAAAATCGCATCTCTCAAGTCATCAGTGCGACATAGAGCCAGAATAAAAGATGTCATGAGAAATACTCAAGCTTTGAGGACAAGGCTTTCCTAAGGGGAAGGCAATGCTGTGAATATTTAATTAATATTATTAATTATAAATTAATAGTTTATTAGGTTACTAGTGAAAGGGCATAACCCTTCACTATGCTTCCTCAAGCCCTATAAAGGCCATCTTATTGTAATTTATCATCAGCATCTAATATATTATTCCTATTTATCATTCAATATGAGAGTCGAATTCGACTATTAACATCCAACCGGATACGGTTGCTGCATTCTTGAGGTGCAATTTGTTTTACTTTAAATTCTTTCCACATTAAGAAATAATCTACACCTTAAGAAATTGGTTTCGTGTCACTACTTAATAAATCTGAATTTAAGATGGATCTATGCTAGTTTTAATTTTTTGACATGAATTTTTTTAATTACTTTTTATTTTTGAGAGATTATTGATCCGGATTTATGCAGGAACAAAATAAGATAGCATATATAGAATCACATACCCAGATATATGGAAAGAAACACAGTGATACAGTAAACACATATTCTATTAAATAGCGAAAATAGAACAGACTGTAAAATACAATAGCTGGAATGGTGGTAGCTATCTCTGAGAAGAGATGTGGCCGATATGCTCATTCGTGCCAAGAAGAATACAAAGAGAGGCCGAAAGGACTATTTATCATAAGCATGAGGGAAAGAATCCCAAACATCCAAAAACCTAACCCTAGAAGATGAACCGTCATAAAGTTTGCGGCCCCAAGGTGGTTAGTTGAACAGTCAACTTCCCAGGGTCATAACTTTTGCATACGATCTTCGTTTGGGGTGCTCGATAGCCCGTTGGAAAGGGCTATCCAAGATTTACAATGGCATTGGGTTCTGCATCAATGATATGCTTCCCTTTTTGCATGGTTTTGAAATTAGGTTCTGAGTCACAATCGAAACTAGGAACTGATTCTGAAGCTTTGATCTCATCCACCAATGATTGTTTTGAGCGACATTCATCAATGTTGTGCCAGGGGATTTTGTGGAACTCGGACCACTTCCTAGTGTCCTTCTTTGTCTTTTTGTTACCCTTCTTCGCTTTTGGTTGGGACTGGTTGTCCTTTCCCTGCCTCGTGTTCTGTCAGCCAGAGTTTCCCTTGCCCTGCTTCTGCGCAGGCCTGAAGTCATGCTTGTTCTTTTGCTGAAATTTCTGCTCAATTTTGATAGCATATCGATAGGCGAATCCGAGTGAAGAGATTTCCAGGAAATCCATCTCTGTTCGTATGTACCAGTGTAGGCCACTGTGATATTTCAGTACTAGGTGTCGCTCAGAGTCCTTGATACCTAGCTTTGTGCACAAGGTATGCAATTTGTTGGTGTAATCCGACACCGTTTGGTCCCTCTCTTGGTGCAGAATGGCCCATTTTGTGTACTGATCATCATAGTTTCCAACGGGGTAATATTGTTCCTTGACGGCAAAGGCCCAAGTGGGATTGGAATATTCAAACAATCCAGACATGGGGGATGGCCTTGAGGAGCACAAAGATGATCTTTTCCCTATCAAAAATATTGTGGATAGAGAAATACCTTTATAGTAAATTCAACCATTTATATATGGCATCGGCATCGATCTGGCCTTCAAATAAAGGGATATCAAAGTTAACATGTACCTTGAAGGGAGTCGCATCTCCGAAACGACAGCTTGTCGAAGATGTATTTGTTGTCGTCGTCATGCGTCGAAGGATCTGGGAGAAATTATCCATCATCTCGTTCCTCTGTTGCGTGAGGGATTCCTCGAGCAACAACTTGATAGGATCTACTTCTTTGTCGTCTCTTTTTTCTTCCACCATGGGAGGCCATCTAGGGCAGCGAGAGTGGTTTTCCCCAAGTGAAACAAGTTCAAGACCCAACTCTCTATATCTTGACCTCGTCGGGGACATGCACCGAGAAACAATCAAAGAGTAGACTGCTCTGATACCACTGATCCGGATTTATGCAGGAACGAAATAAGATAGCATATACAGAATCACATACCCAGATATATGGAAAGAGCTATCCAAGATTTACAGCTTTCGAATGGAGCCAAATTTCAGCTAGGGGAAAATACTTCACCCCCAAATCCCCAAAAAAAGGTCGTTTAGGGCCTCAAAACGGCCCCGGAAGTTAAGGACCTGAAAAGCCGCTAAAAATAGTAATTTGCCAAAATTACTAGAAGACTGTTTTGAGCCAGTAGGAAGAGGTGGGCCACCACCGATATCCACCTGGATCAATTCTCCCTCCTTAGGAAGCAATGGTCTCCATTGTGTCAAATCCCTTATCATATGTCGAATTGTGTGTCGAGTTGAGCTCCTGTTGCGGCGTTTGCTGAAGCGAAAAGGTTTCCTTTCTTTGAAATCTTCAGAGGGTTGTAATTGTATTTATTGGATGTGCTGGAGCTATTCAACAGTTTTGGTTGTTGTGGTATCCTTGGTATGCACTGGTGTGGATGGTTTCTTTTTGGAGGAGCACCTTGAATGCATGGCCTTGCACCATAAAGGTACTCGAATAGGCGACGCTGCACTCAACTTCTATTTTTCTCATTTATGCTAAGTAGAGAAATAATGGGAAAAGGTGATGGATGTCTCTGCGATATGATGTTCTCCATTAGTGGACATTGCGAATAGGGAAAATTTCCCAGTGTGGGAGATTATCTTCCTGCCCTGCTTGGTTGGGGAGGCGAAATTTTCTCAGGTATATGATAGAGTTGTCCTCCCAAGGTGACAATGACACTGTGGGGTCGTGATTCATATATAGCATGACGCTTCCACATATATGGTTGTCCTAAAAGAATATCACATACGTCAAGTGGGGCCACATCACACAACACCTCATCTTTGAAGGGCTTGATGCCGTATGGTAGGTGACATTGATGACTGACGCGGATCCCTTGTCCTTGGCTCAACCAACTGATGGTGTATGGTTGCAGGTGTGGTGTTATTGGTAGCTCCAATTTCTTGATGACTTCTGTTGAGATCAGGTTCTTTTGGCTACCACTGTCCACAACAAAGTGTAGGGGAATTCCCTTCATCCACATCTGTGAGTGGAAAAGGTGCTCTTTTGCCTCCGACTCTTCAGGTTCCTCTGGTTGAATCTATGTGATGGCAACAACGGCACTGGGTTTTGCATCAATGATCTGCTTCCCTTTTTGCGTGGTTGTGAAATTAGGTTCTGAGTCAAAGTCGGAACTGGGATCTGATTCTAAAGCTTTGATCTCATCCAGCAATGACTGTTTTGAGCGAATTCATCAGTGTTGTGCTAGGGGCTTTTGTGGAACTCGCACCACTTCCTGGTGTCCTTTTTTGTTTTTTCGTTACTCTTCTTCGCTTGTGGTTGGGACTGGTTGTCCTTTCCCTGCCCCATGTTCTGCGAGCCATAGTTTCCCTTGCCCTGCTTCTGTGCATGCCCGAAGTCATGCTTGTTCTTTTGCTGAAATTTCTGCTCAATTTTGATAGCATATCGATAGGTGGATCCGAGTGAAGAGATTTCTAGGAAATCCATCTTTGTTCGTATGTACCCGTGTAGGCCACTGCGATATTTCGATACTAGGTGTCGCTCAGAGTCCTTGATACCTAGATTTGTGCGCAAGGTATGAAATTTGTTGGTGTACTCCAACACCGTTTGGTCCCTTTCTTGGTGCAGAATGGCCCATTTTGTGTACTAGTCATCATAGATTCCAACGGGGTAATATTGTTCCTTGAAGGCATCTATAAAAGAGGCCCAAGTGGGATTAGAATATTCAAACAATCCAGACTCCTTTGATGATTTTTCCTCACAATAAGTTTCCCAGCAATTTTTGACATGGGGGATGGCCTTGAGGAGCGCAAAGACGATCGTTTCCCTGTCGAAAAAATTATGGGCAGAGAAATACCCTTATACTAAATTCAACCATTTATCTATGGCATTGGCATTGATATGGCCTTCAAATAAAAAGATATCAAAGTTAACTTGTAACTTGAAGGGAGTCGCATCTCTGAAACGGCTGCTTGACGAAGGTGTATTTGTTGATGTCGGCATGCGTCGAAGGATCTGGGCAAAATTATCCATCATCTCATTTCTCTTTTGCGCGAGGGCTTCCTTGAGCAATAACTTTATAAGATCTACTACTCCATCGTGTCTCTTTTCTTCTGCCATGGGAGGCTATTTCGAGCGGCGAGAGTGGTCTTCCACAAGTGAAACTAGTTCGAGACCCAACTCTCTGTATCCTGACCTCGTCGGGGACATGCACCGAGAAACAATCAAAGAGAAAAATCCTCTGATACTACTGATCCGGATTTATGCAGGAATGAAATAAGATAGCATATACAGAATCACATACCCAAATATATGGAATGAAACACAGATACAGCAAACACATATTCTATTAAATAGCGGAAATAGAATAGACTGTAAAATACAATAGCTGGAATGGTGGTAGTTATCTCTAAGAAGAGATGTGGCCGCTATGCTCATTTGTGCCAAGATGAATACAAAGAGAGGTAGAAAGGCCTATTTATCATAAGCATGAGGGAAAGAATCCCAAAAATCCAAAAACCTAACCCTAGAAGATGAACCATCATAAAGTTTGCGACCCCAAGGTGGTTAGTTGAACAGTCAACTTCTCGGGGTCATAACTTTTGCATACTATCTTCGTTTGGGGCGCTTGGTATCCCGTTGGAAAGGGCTATCCTAGATTTAAAGCTTTAAGTTAGGACAAAATGCATGTCAAAGGCAACCATTTGGCAGCCCAAATCGCCAAAAAAAGGTCGTTTAGGGCCTCAAAACGGCCCCGAAAGTTTAGGACCCGAAAAACCGCTAAAAATAGTAATTTGACAAAATTGCCAGAAGACTGTTTTCAACCAGTAGGAAGAGGTGGGCCGCCACCGATATCCACCTGGATCAATCCTCCCTCCTTAGGAATAAATGGTCTCCACTGCGTCAAATCCCTTATCATATGTCGAACAGTGTGTCGAGTTGAGCTGCTGCTGCGGCGTTTGCTGAAGCGAAAAGGTTTCATTTCTTTGAAATCTTTAGAGGGTTGTAATTGTTATTGTTGGATGCGCTGGAGCTGTTCAACAGTTTTGGTTGTTGTGGTATCCTTGGTCTGCACTGGTGTGGATGGTTTCTTTTCGGAGGAGCACCTTGAATGCATGGCCTTGCACTGCAAAGGTACTCGAATAGGCGATGCTGCACTAGACTTCTATTTTTCTTGTTTTTGCTGAGTAGAGGGATAATGGGAAGAGGTTGTGGATGTCTCTGCGATCTGATGTTCTCCTTTAGTGGACATTGCGAATAGGGAAAATTTTCCAGTGTGGGAGATTATCTTCCCTCCCTACTTTGTTGGGGTAGGCGAAACTGTCTTAGGTATCCGATAGAGTTATCCTCCCAAGGTGACAATGACACTGTGGTGTCATGATTCATATACAACATGACGCTTCCACATATATGGTTGTCCTAAAAGAACATCACATATGTCAAGTGGGGCCACAACACACAACATCTCATCTTTGAAGGGCTTAATGCCGTATGGTAGGCGACATTGATGACTGACGTGGATCCCTCATCCTTGGCTCAGCTAACCAATGGTGTATGGTTGTGGGTGTGGTGTTATTGGTAGCCCCAATTTCTTGATGACTTCTGTTGAGATCAGGCTCTTTTGGTTGTTGCTGTCCACAACAAAGTGTAGAGGAATTCCTTTCACCCACATCTGTGAGTGGAAAAGGTGGTCTTCTGCCTTTGACTCTTCAGGTTCCTCTAGTTGAATATGTGTGGAAACAATGGCACTGGGTTCTGCATCAATGATCTGCTTCCCTTCTTGCGCGGTTGTGAAATTAGGTTCTGAGTCAAAATCAGAACTGGGATTTTATTTTGAAGCTTTGATCTCAGCCACCAATGACTGTTTTGAGCGATATTCATCAGTGTTGTGCCAGGGGATTTTGTGGAACTCGCACTACTTCCCGGTGTCCTTCTTTGTCTTTTTGTTGACTCAAACCCAGTCGACAGGGGTTCTCATCACTGTTGACACCAACCCACGACAATCTCCCTGAGCACCGGCCCGGACAGGTTTGACCCTACCCAACAACACCTGCAGAGTAGATGAGGTCTCACCCGAGGCGATCAAGGTAGAGTGGACGGAACCATGTTTCTGTCGAATGAAGGAGGGTGTTGCAGCATTTGCTTACTTAACTCATTTATCACAGTATCTAAAACAGATATTATACATTCAAGATTAACATCAATAGCATTCTGTAACAGAATCATTCATTGAAACAAGACAAATATAACATTACAAGGTTAACTGCAGTAAGAAGTCATCACATTAGGCATTAATACAAAAGATACACAGGGAATTTCACCAAAATAGTTCCGTCATGTCATATTACTCCAGAAAAACCTTGATACAATATCTCGACAAAACCAGATCTCATAACATATGCAAAAACCATATCTCCAAGATCTATCTCTCTTTTTCCTCTATTGCCTCTCCTTCTCGACCTACAACTTCTTGTCTATATATAGGCTTCAGCCTTTACAATGCTTGTCCACTTACTAACAACTTTCTAACCGACGCCTAGACAATTGACCCAAAATCTAACTGACATGGTCCAAATGACCCAAAAACCCACCTACTGCGGTACTAATGACTCAAATTTACATCTCATATGGTCCAATGACCCAAAAACCTACCTACTGCGGTACAATCGACTAAAAAATACATAAAATAGTCTATTCTTCTACATTCTGCAACCTCTTCTGACATGTCACAGCATCGGTGATGCTACGACTCTTCCTTACAAAACTGCCTACCAATAGGCCCCCAACACAATCTAGTGGCTCGCCCTCGAGCCACGTCAACTGGATATGGTGAACTCTATGGTCTTCACTCTACTAGGGCTAAATGATAGTGCTGCAACTGTTCTTGCTGTCTGGATCACTCGGTGTTGTCCTGCTCCTTTTGTTACATGGATCATCTGCTCGCTATGATGTACTTCTTGCCCAAAAGTGGACACATTCTAGCTTACTATCGCAGACCTTGCAAACTCATCCTCCAGTCTCAAGAGACCGATTGTAGATGAAGAGGAATTTTGCAAGCAACGTCGGGGTGTAAAATAGGCCAGCAGTTCTGTCACATCTGTTTCACACTAGTAAGCATACGTTATAGGGACTCGGGGCCAACGACCCCCCCCTTTGGTGTGGTCGGAGGAACCATGAGACTTCGAACCATCGCCAACTACCTAGACATCTCGGAAAAGACCTCATGCTTGTAATCCCTGAGTGTCTGAGGTGCAGCTTGCTCTAGCTGCTCATGTACAATAGTGGTTTGGGCCCTCAACGCACCTGGTGTGTTACCACGTGAAATAAAATGGATCATTTCCACAACCTCCTTGGAATTCCTAACTTAGCAAAATGCCTGAGCGTCTCAGAACATAACCTCTCTTAATTGAAACAACCTCTGTGCTCCTATTATCCTTGGGTCCTATATTTATACAATGCATTCAATCGTTTGTCTGCCTTGGCAATCCTGTGCACCACCTGCTCACGCTCCAGGGTAATCATAAAATTCCATTGCTCGGACATCGGAAGTGGGTGAAGCGATCATACCCCTGCCTGTCGCCCTGCATGCACAAGTGTGCAAAGTAGTCCTTCGACCATACTACCATGCTAGATGCCTCGTTCCAACCCTGCAAACCATCCCTCCAGGTGCCATCGGCCATGCTACCTCGGTGTATTCCTTATTCCAAATGTGTGTATTTCTGACACAATTTGATTTGTCTAACGATCATATCTTCCCAAAAAGGTAAAGGTGTCGGCTACATAATGATTTATGATGTGACCCAATCACAACACTACCACTTGTCACATACTGCTCCGAACTTGCAGCAAAAGCCTCCCTGCTTCTGCATTCCGCCCTTGTTGGTGCACCATCCTACCACCAATCAATCCACTTTTTCTTTTCTTTTTTCCCAATGCAACTCAGGCATCGCGCTATTCCAAGCCCGAGCGATAGGGCTTCAACCTACTACCATTAATCAACTTGGGGAGCATCACCCCATCTAATTCCTGCAATTGTACCACTCCTCCCGAAGTAAGGCTACTAATGCGATACGGACCAAGTCAATGCATCTGCAACTTCCCTGGATGTTTCATAAACTTGCTGTCGTACAACAACACCAAATCACCCTGTCAAAATTGTTTGTTCTTGATATGGTGATCATGCCAAGCTTTCTGGAAATCCTTCTCCACACCCTGATGGAAACCAGCGATGAAGCGATCTTCTTCCAGCTGTACTAACTACACAAGACATTCCTCTAATGCTTCCTGATCATCCATGCTAGTTGCTACCGCTATGCACAGACTCAAAATGATATATTCCATAGGAATAACCACCTCTTGCCCATACACCAGCTTAAATGGTGTCTTCCCTGTCAGTCATTTACATGTGGTGCGATAGGCCCACAATACTGCTGGGTTTTTCAGATCCCAGTCATCGCGGTTCACGTTACACACCTTTGTCAGTGCATGTTCCAATATCTTATTGAAAGCCTCCACTGTGCCATTTTCCTGCAGCTGATAGGGTGTACTCTTCTTATGTTGGATTTGCAATTCCTCCGTCAATGTGCTGATGGTGCAATTGAGAAAGTGGCTGCCTTGATCACTCAACAATATCTTAGGGTAGCCAAAGCAAGTGACGACGTGGTCAAAGAGAAACCGCGCTGTTGTGGTCACAGAATAATCAATGACTGGTGCAGCTTCTGCCCATCGTGTCAGGTAATCTATTGCTGTGATGATATACCTAGCACCAGTGCGCTTACCCGGGGGATTGATGGGTCCCACAAAATCTACTACCCATTTGTCGAATGGCTGCAATGTTAATTGGGGCATCAACGGCATCTCATCTCGTCGGGATGGCTTCCTAGTTCTCTGATAAACATCACAGGATCATGCATAATCTGTCACATCACTGTGCAATGTAGGCCACCAGAGCCCCGCTTGAAGAACCTTCCTTGCCGTCGCATGGCCACCATAGTTCCCTCCAACCACTCCTGCATATGCTTCGGAAAGAATCTGCACTTGCTCATGTGGAAAAATGCACCGTCGCAATATCTCATCAGTGCCCATCTTGTATAGCGAGCCTGCAATTAGCTGGAAGTCCACAGCCTTGACCACCAACTGCTTC
Organism: Larix kaempferi; assembly: GCA_027924585.1. NCBI lineage: Eukaryota > Viridiplantae > Streptophyta > Pinopsida > Pinales > Pinaceae > Larix > Larix kaempferi. Next base: position 400,951 of record BSBM01000458.1, on the reverse strand, counting down.
TTTTGATGAGTGGTGAATTCTTTTGGTGCGATACCTATCGCCAGGTACTGAACAATTTCTTCAAAATATCCATCAACGACTTCCACTTTAAATAATTGTGCATCAGGCAACCCATCTTCAATGTTAGTTGACTCCTCCCCTGTTTCAATCCAGGAGAGATTATCTGGGCCAGCATTTAACCGCCCTGGATTCACAATTACTTCAAAATCGAACACCTGAAACAGAAGTCGCCATCGACAGATCTTCCCCCCCAACACAGGCTTATTGACCAGGTATTTTAATGCAGAATGATCTGTGAACATCTTGAAATGGCCTCCCAGTAAGTAATGGCGAAACTTTTGCAAAGCGTAAACCATTTCCAGACCTTCCCTCTCCGTAGTAGTGTAGTTTCTTTTTGCAGATGACAACTTTCGACTGGTAAAAGCAATGGGGTGATCAAGATCCCCTTCTCCAGGCTGGGCCAATACTACTCCCAGTGCGATTGATGGGGCATCAACATGAACATGGAATTCCTTACTCCAGTCAGGAAATACTAATATTGGCTCCCAAGCCATCTTCATTTTTAGTGTCTCAAAGCTATGCTGACATTCCGGGCTCCACTGGAATGCCACATCCTTCTTCAACAACTTCTCCATAGGGGCAGTAATCGCAGCATAACCCCTGATGAACTTGCGATAATACCCCGTGTGTCCCAGCATTGCACGTAGCTACTTAACAGTAGTCGGTGGTGTTAGACTCAGAATATGCGCAATCTTTGCTGGGTCAACCAACAATCCTTGCTTACACACAATATGACACAACAGTATGCCAAATGGTGCATAGAAGATGCACTTCTTTAAGTTCAACAATATCTGATGCTGCCGGCATCGCTCCAACATCAACCGCAGATTCGACAGCTGATTGCGGACCAACCCATAGACCGTCCAATCGTCCATGTATACCTGTAAAAACTTTTGAATGAAATCTTTGAATGCAGCAACGACAGCCCGCAAAAATATCGCAGGTGCATTCTTCAAGCCGAACGGCATCACGGTGTACTGAAAGCAACCCCATTTGATAAAAAAGATGTCTTCTGGTGGTCTTCTTTGGAAATGCGGATCTAATGGTAGCCAGAGAACCCATCTATGAAAGAGTACATCTCCTGGCCACCCACACCTTCGAGCACTTCGTCGATAAACGGGGTTGGTAACTGATAGTTCAAACAGGCATCATTTAGCTTCTTGAGGTCAATGCAAATGCGCACCTCGTCGGTCTTCTGATCTTGTACCCCCATAGGACTAATCCATTCCGACTCCTCGACTGGTTCAATGATACCGGCGTCTAGCATGCTATCCAATTCTACCTTGAGCCTCTCCTTATGTCGCAAATTCAATCGATAGGGTTGCTGCCGAATCGGTTTAGCATCTGGTTTTAATGGAATCTTCATTTCTCCTAAGTCACCCAGGATCCCCTTCATGTCGGAAAACATTGTCGAAAATACATCCTAAAACTCGTGGAGCATATCAGTGACCTTTCTTATCAGCTCATCATCCCAGTAATCCCCAACATTTGCGAACTTCGGAGTGTCCTCTATCCCAATGTTAATCTTGCGGATTTTTAGTGGCTGACTGATAGGATCGCTTGGCGCGTCAGGTGGTAACATAGCATGACTTCCTTCTGATTCTGGGATATTCACATTCCGTGGGTCATCACCATCTTCTGGCCCACCACTAATATTGAAGCATTCCATGAGAGACTGCATCTGGCAGTGCGTATGCGGATCCGTAGGATAGGCCACCAGGACAACCTGCAGAATTACATCACAGATGAGCTGTAATGCATTATTGACCTTTGGATCGGCATCCGCAAAATTGAATGTATGGGTAAAATACACGGTGAGCTCCAGCCAAGAAATTTCCCCTCGCAACTCAGCTGCATTATACCATGATCGTGCCATCTCATCCAATGTATGGATAAAAGCATGGACCCACTCATCTTTTGGTCACGATACCCATAACCGTTGACACTCCATCAAATGACCACCAGGGTCGTCCTTACCATCATACTTCCTAGTGTGGTAGACCTTGGTATTGCCAAAGCATACCATCATCAATCTTCTGCATTTCGACCATCCATCAATGGATGCCTTGTGTGTTTCCCACCAGCGTGTTGGAGCAGCCTTCAATGCTTCGTTCAACGCCAGCAATTGCTGAGGTTCGAAAACTCTTTCTTCAAACTCCGTCAGAAAGTCAGATAAGCCAGGAAGCCCTTCATATGTTGGTAGTGTAACTATTTCATTTGCGATATGGCATAATGATTGTGTGACCAACCCACACTTATGGAGTGATATCTTGTGCAAGCGGTTCTGCCAATATTCTAGCTCAACATCAGAGTCAGAAGATGCAGAGCTGTCAGTGAGCCATCCAAACTCGCCGTTGGCAGTCAGATGGATATAATCTTTAGAAATATTGAATGCATGGTCCCATCCGTTGGGATCGTCATCCTTCACTAGCATTATGTAGAGGCGTCCTTCAGCCGGATCCAACGGGGCGATAACTCATAGATCGCAATTTTCAAAAGTCATCATCCGTCACTTGAAGTTGATTACAACTCCACTATCATTAGCCCATCCAATCCCCAGTAATACTGGATAAGAGATTCCACCCTCGACTACTTCTATTACATCAAAGTCGACATATGTTTTCATTCCCTCAATGTCCACCACCATTCGTGGAACTCTCACAATTGGTGTTACTTTAGTGTGATTAGCTAATCGGAGTTGTACAGGAGACCAGCTTAATGGGGGGCTCCCCATCTTCTGCCAAGCCTGCTTGGTCAAGATGCTGACATCCAAACCAAGGTCCAGAATAACCGAATCAACATCGTAGTCGCCAATTTGAATATTCATCTGCATCTCCTTACCCGTATTCCGTCGTTGCATGGAATTAACCACGAGCTCTTGTCAATCCTGGGCTGGTCGTCGCAACAAGGATTCAATTGCAGCAAGAGCGTTGAGATCTCTTGCTAGGGACAAACAATGTTCCAAAAATGCTTGAAGTGCGCTAGACCATTGTGATGGGCTGACCTCTGAAGTAGCATCAAAAGTAGAGTGCATGTCATACACAATAGATTTACCTTGGCCGTTTTCTAGTGCACATCGTGCTTGAAGAAACGTCTCCCACTCCTCATCAATGTCAAATGATACCTTCTTTTGTCCGACTAACCTGATCATTGAGCTGAATGCTCCAGTTGTCTTTCCTCCATGAGTGACCACGAAAACAAAAGCATCTTGTGGTCTTGGCTCTGTAGAAATTGTCGCGATGTTCGCACCCTAGGTCTGGTTCAGCGGCGGATTCCCGGGTGGGTTCACATTCTGATTCTGATTCTACCACATATTCTAATTCTGCACTGGTTGCTGCACTTGGTTCTAGGTAGGCTGCTGTGCCCGGGGCTGGGTCTGCAACTGGGGATTATTTCCTACTTTCCATGGCACAATCAACTATGGACAATTCTCAATCGTGTGATCATTAACAAAACAAAACGTACACTGGTTCTGCAGCAGTGTACAGTCTCACTGGTAGTGTCCCCATACCGCATAGTGATAGCATTGAACAGGTCCATGACGACCTGGTCCTCCTCCATGACCAAATACTCCGCCATGGTCTCCCAGTTATCCTACCCAGAAGCCTCCCTGCTGTTGGTACTATGGTTGGTTGGACTATTGTTGCATTGGTGCCGGCTGCATTCTTTTCCCTTGTTGTACATATTGCGGCTACTGTACATACTGTGGCTGCTGTGGAGCCATCTGCGCTGAAGCATATTGCGGCATGAACTGTGGCAGTTGTTGCTACTGCGGTACAAATTGCATTTGCGGTTGAGGTGGCAGCTAGGCTACCTGTGGTTGTGGATGTTGTACAGCACGCTAGTCGTCCTTTACATCGAACGCATCACACATTCTTTCTTGTAGAAACCCATATGCATGGAAATCCTTGTCGTCGTGACCCACCGATTTTCAGAATGTACAATAAAGATTCCTTGGGGTGGTGAGCATTTTCTGCATATATGGGAAATTGTCATGGTTGTGCCCATACACATGGAAGACGCGACACCATGGCATGCTACCACCATTCAATGGATTCGATGCTCCTGAAACCAAATAATTGCGGAAGTCCGGGCAATTGTCTTTCGTATGCCCTTCTCCTCGACATCGCGTACACTAGACATCTTTGCGCTTCTCCTTTCCTTTGTTAAAATCTTGCAGCTGTATAGTTAAGTTAGCAAGCTGTGTTTGTATCTGCGACATCCTGGCTGCATTTTCTCCAATCGGCAACGCCTCCAATCACATTGCAATCTCCAGAGCTTCACTGGGCGTCGAGATGTTTTGTTTCATCTATGGTAGCCGAGTATGTGGTAGCAGTGCCGCGATGAACCATTCTTTATGTTGGACAGTGCTCATATCAAAACTAACCTTTTCCATCAATTTCTTGAATCGCTGGTCGAAATCCCATACCGTCTCATTTGGATACTACTTAATTTCTTTCAATTCCGTAATATATTGAGCCTCAAACTTGAGATTTCTAAATTTAACAATCATCCCATCCCAAATCTCATCCAACGACTTCTCTGGGGCTCCTGTAGGGACTAGAACAAACTTCATAAACCAATCTAATGCACAACCTCGCAGAGTCATTGCTAACTGTCCTTTTTTAGCAGCAACATCGGTGATCTATTTTATGGTCCAGACCGCTTCACACAAAAACCAATACTGTTCTGGGTTGTCTGTTCCACTCCCGTGAAACAACGGTAAATTAGCATCATCTCCCGCCATTCTGGGCTTCCTTCCTCCTTTCATTGTACTACTACCAATTAACTTATGTGGGATTGACGAACTTGGCGATGTTGAAGTGGTATTTCTTGCTATCTGACAAATAGTGAGCAGAGGTGTGGGTACGTTGGTGCTAGGGTTTGGTCCTACCTCTATCCTGGGCATAGCCTAGTTTTCCTTATCAGGACTGTGAGGTTGCTTCGTCCCATGTGGTATTCCTTCAAGGTCTTGCAATTCAATCGCAACAGGACCTTCTCCTGTCCTCTGCCTCTTTTCCTGTCGGAACCTCGCTCCTCCCCTCGTAAGACCACTTTCTTCCTCGGCTTTACTCATAGTATCATCATGACCTGCACCCATCTACCCCTTAACATTCCATGTACCTCCCCCCAACTGTCGCGGTACCCACGGCCTCTCCCCACTAGGCTGTCTACTGATCAATATGCATCTTCAATATACCCTTTTCGCAAATAAGCATCTTGATCGATAGTTGAAGCGACAGTAAAAACCTGCCCTGAAGTTTGCGGAAAAAATATCTTTCAGCTTCACTATAGGACTTCTAAGTATCAACCGCGAACTCTGTGATATAACCCTCTAGGATGCTATTGAACCACACTTCGACAGCCCACCATGCTTTATTATCAACTTCCTGCAGTTCCTGAATCAATTCGGGGTTCCAGATCATCGGTTCACCACCTTGTAAGTTCTTCTTTTGGAAGGTCAACTTTTCCAACCATTCGAACAATAGAACCAGGAACTCACAGAAGAACCATTCGTGCGGACCGTTGTGAATGTATCTATCTACCCACTATTCTACTGTCAGCCGAGTGTTCCGGCTTTCCACTTCAACGAATTCCTGCAACTTCTGATCAAACCATTCTTGGATCTCTGGTTTTGTCGGGTGCCACAACATATCCTCCTTTTACTTCATACATGGTCCCGACAATGGAACTATTTGTTGACTCAAACCCAGTCAACAGGGGTTCTCATCACTATCGACACCAACCCACCGCGATCTCCCTAAGCACCGGCCTGGATAGGTTTGACCCTGCCTAGCAACACCTGCAGAGCAGATGAAGTCTCACCTGAGGTGATCAAGGGAGAGTGGACGGAACCATGTTTCCGTCGAATGAAGGAGGGTGTTGTGGCATTTGCTTACTTAACTCATTTATCACAATATCTAAAACAGATCTTATGACTTCAAGATTAACATCAATAGCATTTTGTAACAGAATCATTCATTGCAACATGATAGATATAACATTACAAGGTTAACTGCAGCAAGAAGTCATCACATTAGGTATTAATACAAAAGATAAACAGGGAATTTCACCAAAATAGTTCTGTCATGTCATATTAATCAAGAAAAACCTTGATACAATATCTCAACAAAACCAGATCTCATAACATACGCAAAAACCATATCTCCAAGATCTATCTCTGTTTTTCCTCTATTGCCTCTCCTTCTCGACCTAGAACTTTTTGTCTATATATAGGCTTCCGCCTTTACAATGCTTGTCCACTTACTAACAACTTTCTAACCAACGCCTAGACAATTGACCCAAAATCTAACTAACACGGTCCAAATGACCCAAAAACTTGCCTACTGCGGTACAATCGACTAAAATTTACATCTCATATGGTCCAATGACCCAAAAACCCGCCTACTGCGGTACAATCAACTCAAAAATACATAAAGATGTCTATTCTTCTGCCTTCCGCAACCTCTTCTGACGTGTCACAGCATTGGCAATGCTACGAATCTTCCTTACCAAACTGCTTGCCAACACTTTTCGTTACCCTTCTTCGCTTGTGGTTGGGACTGGTTGTCCTTTCCCTACCCTTGGTTCTGCGAGCCAGAGTCTCCCTTGCCCTACTTCTATGTAGGTCCGAAGTCACGCTTGTTCTTTTGTTGAAATTTCTGCTCAATTTTGAAAGCATATCGATAGGCGGATTCGAGTGAAGAGATTTCCAAGAAATACATTTCTATTCGTATGTACCGGTGTAGGCCACTGCGATATTTCAGTACTAGGTGTCGCTCGGATTCCTTGATACCTAGCTTTGTGCGTAAGGTATGAAATTTGTTGGTGTACTCCAACACCGTTTGGTCCCTCTCTTGGTGCAGAATGGCCCATTTTGTGTACTGGTCATCATAGTTTCCAACGAGGCAATATTGTTCATTGATGACATCTATAAAAGAGGCCCAAGAGGGATTGGAATATTCAAACAATCCAAACTCGTCTGATGAGTTTTCCTCACAATAAGTTTCCCACCAATTTTTGACATGGGGGACGGCCTTGAGAAGCGCAAATACGATCTTTTCCCTGTTGAAAAAAATTGTGGACAGAGAAATACCCTTCGAGTAAATTCAACCATTTATCTATGGCATTGGCATCGATATGGCCTTCAAATAAAGGGATATCAAAGTTAACTTTTACCTTGAAGGGAGTCGCATCTCCGAAATGGCTGCCTGTCGAAGGTGTATTTGTTGTCGTTGGCATGCATCGAAGGATCTGGGCGAAATTATCCATCATCTCGTTCCTCTGTCGTGCGAGGGATTCCTCGAGCAACAACTTGATAGGATCTACTGCTCCATCATCTCTCTTTTCTTGCGCCATGGGAGGTCGTTTGGGGCGACGAGAGTGGTCATCCCCAAGTGAAACTAGTTTGAGACCCAACTCTCTGTATCTTAACCTCGTCGGGGACATGCACTGAGAAAAAATCAAAGAGCAGACCGCTCTGATACCACTGATCCGGATTTATGCAGGAACGAAATAAGATAGCATATACAGAATCACATACCCAGATATATGGAAAGAAACACAGTTATACAGTAAACACATATTCTATTAAATAGCAGAAATAGAACAGACTGTAAAATACAATAGCTGGAATGGTGGTAGCTATCTCTGAGAAGAGATGTGGCCGCTATGCTCATTTGTGCCAAGATGAATACAAAGAGAGGCCGAAAGGCCTATTGATCATAAGCATGAGGGAAAGAAACCCAAACATCCAAAAACCTAACCCTAGAAGATGAGCCGTCATAAAGTTTGCGGCCCCAAGCTGGTTAGTTGAACAGTCAACTTCCCGGGGTCATAACTTTTGCATACAATCTTTGTTTGGGGCGCTCGGTAGCCCGTTGGAAAGGGCTATCTGAGATTTACAACTCTTGGTTGGGGAAAATGCATGCTTCTGGAAGCCATTTGCATCCCTACATCGCCAAAAAAGGTCGTTTAGGGCCTCAAAACGGCCCCAGAAGTTTAGGACCCAAAAAACCACTAAAAATAGTAATTTGCCAAAATTGCTAGAAGACTATTTTGACCCAGTAGGAAGAGGTGGGCCGCCACCGATATCCACCTGGATCAATCCTCCCTCCTTAGGAAGAAATGGTCTCCATTGCATCAAATCCCTTATCATATGTCGAACTGTGTGTCGAGTTGAGCTCCTGCTGCGGCGTTTGCTGAAGTGAAAAGGTTGCCTTTCTTTGAAATCTTCAGAGGGTTTTAGTTGTTGTTGTTGGATGCGCTGGAGTTGTTCAACAGTTTTGGTTGTTGTGGTATCCTTGGTCTGCACTAGTGCGGATGGTTTCTTTTTGGAGGAGCACTTTGAATTCATGGCCTTGCACTACAAAGGTACTCAAATAGGTGATGCTGCACTGAACTTTTGTTTTTCTCATTTCTACTGAGTAGAGGGATAATGGGAAGAGGTTGTGGATGTCTCTGTGATCTGATGTTCTCCTCTAGTGGACATTGCGAATAGGGAAAATTTCCCAGTGTGGGAGATTATCTTCCTGCCTCGCTTGGTTGGGGTAGGCGAAACTGTCTTAGGTGTCCAATAGAGTTGTCCTCCCAAGGTTATAGTGACATTACGAGGTCGTGATTCATATATAGCATGACGCTTCCACATATATGGTTGTCCTAAAAGAACATCACATATGTCAAGTTGGGCCACATCACACAACACCTCATCTTTGAAGGGCTTGATGCTGTATGGTAGGTGACATTGATGACTGACGCGGATCCCTCGTCCTTGGCTCAGCCAATCAATGGTGTATGGTTGCGGGTGTAGTGTTATTGGTAGCTCCAATTTCTTGATGACTTTTGTTGAGATCAGGTTCTTTTGGCTGCTGCTGTCCACAACAAAGTTTAGGGGAATTCCCTTCACCCACATCTGTGAGTGGAAAAGGCGCTCTTCTACCTCTGACTCTTCAGGTTCCGTTGGTTGAATCTGTGTGGTGGAAACAATGGCACTGGGTTCTGCATCAATGATCTACTTCCCTTTTTGTGCGGTTGTGAAATTAGGTTCTGAGTCAGAATTGAAACTGGGATCTGATTTTGAAGGTTTGATCTCAGCCACCAATGATTGTTTTGAGCAACATTCATCAGTGTTGTGCCAGGGGATTTTGTGGAACTCGCACCACTTCCCAGTGTCCTTTGTCTTTTCGTTACCCTTCTTCACTTGTGGTTGGGACTAGTTGTCCTTTCCCTGCCCCGTGTTCTACAAGCCAGAGTTTCCCTTGCCCTGCTTCTGCGCAGGCCCGAAGTCACGCTTGTTATTTTCCTGAAATTTCTACTCAATTTTGACAGCATATCGATAGGCGGATCCAAGCGAAGAGATTTATAGGAAATCCATCTCTATTCGTATGTACCGGTGTAGGCCACTACGATATTTCAGTACTAGGTGTCGCTCGGAGTCCTTGATACCTAGCTTTGTGCGCAAGGTATGAAATTTGTTGGTCTACTCTGACACTGTTTGGTCCCTCTATTGGTGCAGAATGGCCCATTTTGTGTACTGGTCATCATAGTTTCCAACGGGGTAATATTGTTCCTTGACGGCATCTATAAAAGAGGCCCAAGTGGGATTGGAATATTCAAACAATCCAGACTCGTCTGATGAGTTTTGCTCACAATAAGTTTCCCACCAATTTTTGACATGGGGGACGGCCTTGAGGAGCGCAAAGACGATCTTTTCCCTATCGAAAAAATTGTGGACAGAGAAATACCCTTCTAGTAAATTCAACCATTTATCTATGGCATCGGCATCGATCTGGCCTTCAAATAAAGGCATATCAAAGTTAATGTTTACCTTGAAGGGAGTCACATATCCGAAACGGCTGCTTGTCGAAGGTGTATTTGTTGCCGTCGGCATGCGTCGAATGATCTGGGCGAAATTATCCATCATCTCGTTCCTCTGTCATGCAAGGGATTCCTTGTAACATCCCGATATTTTCATAAAATTTTAAAAAATTTAAATCACCATAAAAAAAGCTAATATTGTAAAATGCGGAAATAATAATAATCAATATTCAACAATTAATAAAAGTGTCACTTGGTAGGAACAATTTAATGGTTGTGTATTTTGTCTTTTAATGACGTCATGAAAATCAATTAATGATTATGTACTTTATTCATATGCTGGAATGATTGAAAATTTATGATGCATTGGAAAACAGAATTCTTTTGACAAGTGCTAACAGTTTAACTTTTCTGGATGATGATGAAAGGGGTCCCAAGAGGTTCCCCGAGGCTTACTTAGCTATTCCGCTAAAGCACTGCACTCATCCTTCATGAGCAGATTCGTAGGTAAGAGATAGCGATAAAATTCAGAGTGGTTAATAACCGTAATATAAATCGAAACTGCTTGTGAATTTCGATGCTACAGGTATGGTCTCCTTCCAATTCTGTAAGATGAACCTGTCTATCTCAAGACTGCAGATAATGTCTATTTCAGGGTGTGTTTGTTACAATTTTTTCCATTAAGTGTTGATGACTTTACGTATGATCATTCCATAAATGTCTTGCGGCTTTTAAGTAATTCTCTTTAAAAATATTGACAGTGACAGGTTGATGACAAGGGCGCATGGTCTCAAGTCATACTAAGAAGAGTTTGATACGTTGGTTTAAATCTCTATTGCCTGGGTAGTTAAAATGGTGGTGCATTAAACATTGATACCCTACCATGCAATGTATGCGATGGGTCCTAGGGTGGCACCATACCCTAAGGGTGTGTCTCAATAACTTGTAATGTGAAAAAAGCTTTAGGATCTTTATGATGATCCAAAGATGAACTTTATAATTGACTTAAAGTGATGGGCGGAGTCAAACCATGCCCTATGGTTGCTCGCAACCTTAGTGGATATTCATAAGCTATGAATATGTTTCACAATTGATTATATGGGATCGTATGAGACCTTTGGTTATATGCTATCGGTGATCGTTATACATTGATAATATTTATATGTTGAAGCTTTTAACATTGATTCGTATGGGTTGGCAGGTGGAATGATGGCCCTGCAAAAGCCTGCATATGAATCTAGGGTGTATTAAATGATTTGGTTTGCAATTATTGTGCTTGGCCACTGTGTTAAGGATATTGCTACGTGTAAGTTGTGATAGCTGACTCGTCGTGTGGAAGGGTTTGGAATGTTGAGTTGTAATGGCCTCCTGCCCTACTATCGACCGATATGGCAACTCCGTGGTTTGGGAGGTAGATGAGCAATTTAATGCTACTCCTGCCACCTTCCAACATGGCTTGATGAGGATGGATCTCCGCCGTTGATCGTTGTGTATTGGGATGAGCTGAACCTTAGCGTAACTTATGGATTTTGTAACGTTTCTTGTCATTGTTCGGTGGTAGGGTTTGGGAGGTGAGGCCAACTGGCCGAGAGGCACTTAGGGTTTTTTGTTTTTCTAGCCTTCCCCGGGCTCGATCCTGATACCGGTATCAGTCCTCAAACTGTATGTGAGAGTCGTCAATGGAGGCCGAGTTAGGAGTTAAATGGTGTGGCCATCCACAGGTTGGATGAGTGCATCGGTTGGGCGTTGTAGTAGCTTGCAAGTTTGGGTTTCTCCGTCAGGTTGTAAGTCTTCGGGAGTTATCACATAGGGTGGTCTTCGAGCTGGGTGCATCTTCTTCGTAGTGGATGGATGCTAGCTACGTTGAAATCTCTATCACAACTCAGGTAATGTGATGTTGCAAAGGTTTTCATACTATTCTTTGTTGCATGCGTTTCTACCTCATGATCCGGTGCTTAATTTAATGTATGGTTGTTGGCAGGTAACCCTCGGCGAATGACAAGGTGCCGGAACAGTTGAAGGGGAAAAGAGCTAAGCGAACCCACCAGTAAGCTCCGGCGGTATCCCTCCTTAGTGGTTCTCCTGGAACTGGACTTGATGAGCAAGTGCTGGACTTGGACCTCTGATGAAAAAAATAACACAGTAGCTTTCTTTCTTTTTGTACAATATAATACAGTGAAGACAATATTTATATAAGATCAATCAGATTCTAAAAACAATAAGAAGATAGAAAAATGGGAATGTGGATAAACAAAATGCATGGTATTGTTTTCTTTTGAAATAATTAGTAAAGATCAGTAACCCTAGTTGTTAACATACTGTTCACCTTCAAAAATAAGAAAAGAACCTATTCTGTGACTAGCTTCTGGTAGGTTAATCAGCAAACAGATTTGAACAGTCAAAACATTGCATGCAAGGATCTAATCTACAACTGCTAAAATATAAGATGCATGATAAACAGAGGTCTGTGCATGGGTGGTCTTTGGTTTAGATATTTAGATGCATGCAAGGTTTCTTTTTTTTTGCTGGGCATATTTAATGCTACCTCTCTGTACTAGAGTACGATGCAGCTCCACACATGGGGAAAAATGCAGAGGATTCATTTTATCAGTTCAGCAAATCTAAATTAATTAGGATCTAACATTTTCTACTATTGATTATTAAATAACAATACTAAGACATTTTCTGAGAGCATTCATATGATTGAAAAAGAAAACACAACAGAATAGAACCTGATTGTAATGGGAAGAACAAATCACTCAAGAAACTTGTTCCACCCAACATGCTCCCAAACAGCCAAGATGTCTGCCTTAGGACCCCCGAGCCTATCCACTGATCCACCAAGAGGAAGAAGGTTCTGCAGCTTAGGACTTATGCTTGCAGCAGCAAGAAAATTTATATATCCATCCTTACAGTCTTAGTAATCAATAGGATCAACACCAGCACCTCTGGTCCGTCCTTCTCATAACATTTGCAGACTTATACTTGCACTCTCCATAGCCTCCCCTATTCGAATCTCTCAGCCATCACCTGATGAGCATGAGGAATGTTTCTACAAAAAATATTGTAAGAGATGCCTACTCAATTCGAATCACCCTTTATAGGCTACCTAGGTCTTTTGAAATTAACTGGTCATTAGTGAGCTTCCTGCTCACCTCTCTCCACCTGGAGAGGGAAATGCCACAAAATTAGGGGGAGTTGTCCCATACCAACAACTAATGGTAGAGTGCAAATGCTACCATCTCTCCCAATCCTTCCAATTTGTCTCCCATTTTCATTTATTAAATAATAATAATAAGTCATTACATTCATTTTTGACCTACTTGGTCATAATTACAAACTTGTAATTATAATTTAACACAAAGTATTTTTTTGCAAAAAGGACAATAATAGAAAATAATTATTCTCAAAAATTGGGTAGGTGACATTCCTCAAGCGACAACTTGATAGGATCTACTGCTCTGTCATCTCTCTTTTCTTCTGCCATGGGAGGCCATTTGGAGTAGCGAGAGTGGTCTTCCCCAAGTGAAACTAGTTCGAGACCCAACTCTCTGTATCCTGACCTCGTTGGGGACATGCACCGTGAAACAATCAAAGAGAAGACGGCTTTGATACCACTGATCCGGATTTATGCAGGAACGAAATAAGATAGCATATATAGAATCACATACCCAAATATATGGAAAGAAACACAGTGATACAATAAACAAATATTCTATTAAATAGCGGAAATAGAACAGATTGTAAAATACAATAGCTGGAATGGTGGTAGCTATCTCTGAGAAGAGATGTGGCCACTATGCTCATTCGTGCCAAGATGAATACAAAGAGAGGCCAAAAGGCCTATTTATCATAAGCATGAGGGAAAGAATCCCAAATATCCAAAAACCTAACACTAGAAGATGAACCGTCATAAAGTTTGCGGCCCCAAGGTGGTTAGTTGAATAGTCAACTTCCCGGGGTCATAACTTTTGCATACGATCTTCGTTTGGGGTGCTCGGTAGCCCGTTGGAAAGGGCTATCCGAGATTTACAGCTTTTGGATGGGGCCAAATACATTTTAGGGGAGACCATATCACCCCCCAAATTTCCAAAAAAAGGTTGTTTAGGGTGTCAAAACGGCCCTGGAAGTTTAGGACCCGAAAAACTACTAAAAATAGTAATTTGCTAAAATTGCCAGAAGACTATTTTAAGTCAGTGGGAAGAGGTGGGACACCACCAATATCCACCTGGATCAATCCTCCCTCCTTAGGTAGCAATGGTCTCTATTGCATCAAATCCCTTATCATATGTTGAACTATGTGTCGAGTTGAGCTCTTGCTGCGGCGTTTGCTGAAGCGAAAAGGTTGCCTTTCTTTGAAATCTTCAGAGAGTTGTAATTGTTGTTGTTGGATGCACTGGAGCTGTTCAACAGTTTTGGTTGTTGTGGTATCCTCGATCTGCACTGGTGTGGATGGTTTCTTTTTGGAGGAGCACCTTGAATGCATGGCCTTGCACTGCAAAGGTACTCGAATAGGCGATGCTGAATTGAACTTCTGTTTCTCTCGTTTCTACTAAGTAGAGGGATAATGGGTAGAGGTTGTGGATGTCTATGTGATGTAATGTTCTCTTTTAGTGTACATTGCGAATAGGGATAATTTCCCATTGTGGGAGATTATCTTCCTGCCCCGCTTGGTTGGGGTAGGCGAAACTGTCTCAGGTGTCCGATAGAGTTGTCCTCCCAAGGTGACAATGAGACTACGGGTCGTGATTCATATACAGCATGATGCTTCCACATATATGGTTGTCCTAAAAGAACATCACATACGTCAAGTGGGGCCACATCACAAAACACCTCATCTTTGAAGGGCTTGATGCTGTATGGTAGGCGACATTGATGACTGACATGGATCCCTCGTCCTTGGCTCAACCAACCAATGGTGTATGGTTGCGGGTGTGGTGTTATTCGTAGCTACAATTTCTTGATGACTTCTGTTGAGATCAGGTTCTTTTGGCTGCCGCTGTCCACAACAAAGTGTAGGGGAATTCCCTTCACCCACATCTGTGAGTGGAAAAGGCACTTTTCGGCCTCCAACTCTTCAGGTTCCTCTGGTTGAATCTGTGTGGTGGAAACAACGGCACTGGGTTCTGCATCAATGATCTACTTCCCTTTTTGCGCAGTTGTGAAATTAGGTTCTGATTCAGAATCGGAACTGGGATCTGATTCTGAAGCTTTGATCTCATCTACCAATGACTATTTTGAGCGACATTCATCAGTGTTGTGCTAGGGGATTTTGTGGAACTCGCACCACTTCTCGGTGTCCTTCTTGGCTTTTCGTTACTCTTCTTCGCTTGTGGTTGGGACTAGTTGTCCTTTCCCTGCCCCGTGTTCTGCGAGCCAGAGTTTCCCCTGCCCTGCTTCTGCGCAGGCCCGAAGTCATGATTGTTCTTTTGCTAAAATTTTTGCTCAATTTTGACAGCATATCGATAGGCGTATCCGAGTGAAGAGATTTCCAGGAAATCCATCTCTGTTCATATGTAGGTGTAGGCCACTGCGATATTTCAGTACTAGGTGTCGCTCGGATTCCTTGATACCTAGCTTTGTGCGGAAGGTATGAAATTTGTTGGTGTACTCCGACACTGTTTGGTCCCTCTCTTGGTGCAGAATGGCCCATTTTGTGTACTGGTCATCATAGTTTCCAACGGGGTAATATTCTTCCTTGACAGCATCCATAAAAGAGGCCCAAGTGGGATTGGAATATTCAAACAATCTAGACTTGTCTGATGAGTTTTGCTCACAATAATTTTCCCATCAATTTTTGACATGAGGGATGGCCTTTAGGAGCGCAAAGACGATCTTTTCCCTGTCGAAAAAAATGTGGACAAAGAAATACCCTTCTAGTAAATTCAACCATTTATCTATGACATCAACATTGATATGGCCTTCAAATAAAGGGATATCAAAGTTAACTTGTACCTTGAAGGGAGTCGCATCTCCGAAACGACTGCTTGTTGAAGGTGTATTTGTTGTCGTTGGCATGCGTTGAAGGATCTGGGAGAAATTATCCATCATCTCGTTCCTCTGTCGCGCGAGGGCTTCCTCGAGCAACTAGTTGATAGGATCTACTGCTCTGTTGTCTCTCTTTTCTTCTGCCATGGGAGGCCATTTGGGGCGGTGAGAGTGGTCTTCCCCAAGTGAAACTAGTTTGAGACCCAACTCTCTGTATCCTGACCTCTTCGAGGACATGCAGTGAGAAACAATCAAAGAGTAGACCGCTCTGATACCACTGATCCGGATTTATGCAGGAACGAAATAAGATAGCATATATAGAATCACATACCCAGATATATGGAAAGAAACACAGTGATATAGTAAACACTTATTCTATTAAATAGAGGAAATAGAACAGACTGTAAAATACAATAGCTAGAATGGTGGTAGCTATCTCTTAGAAGAGATGTGACCTCTATGCTCATTAGTGCCAAGATGAATACAAAGAGAGGCCGAAAGGCCTATTTATCATAAGCATGAGAGAAATAATCCCAAACATCCAAAAACCTAACCGTAGAAGATGAACTGTCATAAAGTTTGCGGCCCCAAGCTGGTTAGTTGAACAGTCAACTTCCCGGGGTCATAACTTTTGCATACGATCTTCGTTTGGGGAGCTTGGTATCCATTGGAAAGGGCTATCCGATATTTACAGCTTTCAGCTAGGGCCAAATGTATGTCGGTGGCAGCCATTTTCCCACCCAAATCGCCAGAAAAATGTCGTTTAGGATCTCAAAACAGCCCCAAAAGTTTAGGACCCGAAAAACCGCTAAAAATAGTAATTTGCCAAAATTGCCAGAAGATTGTTTTGATCTAGTAGGAAGAGGTGGGCCACCACCAATATCCACCTAGATCAATCCTCCCTCCTTAGGAAGCAATGGTCTCCATTGCATCAAATCCCTTATCATATGTCAAACTATGTGTCGAGTTGAGCTCCTGCTGCGGCATTTGCAGAAGCGAAAAGTTTGCCTTTCTTTGAAATCTTAAGAGGGTTGTAATTGTTGTTGTTGGATGCACTGGAGATATTCAACAGCTTTGGTTTTTTTGGTATCCTTGGTCTGCACTGGTGTGGATGGTTTCTTTTTTGAGGATCACCTTGAATGCATGGCCTTGCACTGCGAAGGTACTCGAATAGATGATGCTGCACTGAACTTCTATTTTTCTCATTTCTGCTGAGTAGAGGGATAATGGGCAGAGGTTGTGGATGTCTCTGCGATCTGATGTTCTCCTTTAGTGGACATTGCGAATAGGGAAATTTTCCCAGTGTGGGAGATTATCTTCCTGCCCTACTTGATTGGGGTAGGTGAAACTATCTCAGGTATCTGATAGAGTTGTCCTCCCAAGGTGACAATGACACTGCGAGGTCGTGATTCATATACAGCATGACGCTTCCACATATATGGTTGTCCTAAAATAACATCACATACATCAAGTGGGGCCACATCACACAACACCTCATCTTTGAAGGGATTGATGCCGTATGGTAGGTGACATTGATGACTGATGCAAATCCCTCATCCTTGGCTCAGCCAACCAATGGTGTATGGTTGCGGGTGTGGTGTTATTGGTAGCTCCAATTTCTTGATGACTTCTGTTGAGATCATATTTTTTTGGCTGCTGTTTTCCACAACAAAGTGTAGGGAAATTCCCTTCACCCACATCTGTGAGAGGAAAAGGTGCTCTTTTGCCTCCGACTCTTCAGGTTCCTTTGGTTGAATTTGTGTGGTGGAAACAATGGCACTAGGATCTGCTTCTGAAGCTTTGATCTCATCCACCAATGACTGTTTTAAGTGACATTCATCAATGTTGTGCCAGGGGATATTGTGGAACTCGCACCACTTCCCAGTGTCCTTTGTCTTTTTGTTGACTCAAACCTAGTCGACAGGGTTTCTCATCACTGTCGACACTAACCCACCACGATCTCCCTGAGCACTATCCCGGACAGGTTTGATCCTACCCAACAACACCTGCAGATCAGATGAGGTCTCACCTGAGGCGATCAAAGTAGAGTGGACAGAACCATGTTTCCGTCGAATGAAGGAGGGTGTTGCGGCATTTGCTTACTTGACTCATTTATCACAGTATCTAAAATAGATCTTATACATTCAATATTAACATCAATAGCATTCTATAATAGAATCATTCATTGCAACAAGACAGATATAACATTACAAGGTTAACTGCAGTAAGAAGTCATCACATTAGGCATTAATACAAAAGATAAATAGGGAATTTCACCAAAACAGTTCTGTCATGTCATATTCCTCCAGAAAAACCCTGATACAATATCTCGACAAAACCAGATCTCACAACATACGCAAAAACCATATCTCAAAGATCTATCTCTCTTTTTCCTCTATTGCCTCTCCTTCTTGACCTACAGCTTCTTGTCTATATATAGGCTTCAGGATTTACAATGCTTTTCCACTTACTAACAACTTTCTAACTGAAGCCTGGACAATTGACCCAAAATCTAACTGACATGGTCCAAATGACCCAAAAACCCGCCTACTGCGATACAATCGACTCAAATTTACATCTCATATGGTCCAATGACCCAAAAAAATGCCTACTGCATTACAATCGACTCAAAAATACATAAAGTAGTCTATTCTTCTGCCTTCCCCAACCTCTTTTGACGTGTCACAGCATCGACAATGCTGTGACTCTTCCTTACCAAACCGCCTGCCAATAGGCCCCCAACAAAATCTTGTGGCTCGCCCTCGAGCCACGTCAATTGGATATGGTGAACTCTGTGGTCTTCACTCTACTAGGGCTAAACAATAGTGCTACAACTGTTCTTGCTGTCTGGATCATGAGGTGTTGTCCTTCTCCTTCTGCTACATGGATCATCTGCTCGATGTCATGTACTTCTTGCCCAAAAGTGGACTCACACTAGCTTACTGTCGCAAACCTTGCAAACTCATCCTCCAGTCTCGAGAGATCGATTGTAGATGGAGAGGAATTTTGCAAGCAACACCAGGGTGTAAAACAGGCCAGCGGTTCCGGCACATCTGTTTCACACCAATAAGCATGCGTTACAGGGACCCGAGGCCAACGAGCCCCCCCTTTGGTGTGGTCCCAGGAACCACGAGACTTCAAACCATCACCAACTGCCCAGACATCTTAGACAATACCTCATGCTTGTAACCCCTGAGTTTCTGAGGTGCAACTTGCTCTAGCCGCTCATGTACAATAGTGGTTTAGGCCCTCAGCGCACCTGGTGTGCTACCACGCGAAATAAAATGGATCATTTCCACAACCTCCTTGGAATTCCTAACTTAGCAAAATGCCTGAGCGTCTCGAAACATAACCTCTCTTAACTGAAACAACCTTTGTGCTCCTATTATCCTTGGGTCCTATATTTATATAGCACATTCAATCGTTCGGCTGCCTTGGCAATCTTGTGCACCACCTGCTCACGCTCCAGGGTAATCATAAAATTCCATTGCTCAAACATCGGAAGTGGGCGGAGCAACCATACCCCCGCCTGTTGCCCTACGTGCACAAGTGTGCGAAGTAGTCCTTCGGCCATACTACTGTGGTGGATGCCTCGTGCCAACCCTATAAACCATCCCTCCAAGTGTCGTTGGCCATGCTGCCTCAGTGTATTCCTTATTCCAAATGTGCATATTTCTGACACAATCTGATTCGTCTAACGATCATATCTTCCCAAAAAGGTAAAGGTGGCAGCTACATAATGATTTCTGATGTGACCTAATCACAACACTACCACTTGTCGCATATCGCTTAGAACTTGCAGCAAAATCCTCCCTGCTTCTGCATTCTGCCCTTATTGGTGCACCATCTTGCCACCAATCAATCCACTTTTTTTTTTTCCCGATGCAATTCAGGCATCGCGCTGTTCCAATCCCGAGCGATAGGGATTTAACCTACTACCATTAATCAACTTGGGGAGCATCGCCCCATCTAATTGCTGCAACTTTACCGCTTGTTGGACCCAAGTTGAGACAAAGTTTTGGAAACACCTTTTTGAGGAAAACAGGGAAAGCTGAGCTGAGCGTAGCTCAGAAATACAATTTTGGCTAAGTATTGAGGATGCTGCGAAGTTGCGCGCAACATCCAACTTCTGACCAGCCTGCGGAGTTGCGCGTAGCATCAAAGTTTTGGATGTGATGTGAAGACCAGTACTGTGCCGAAGCAGTGCTGCAGAGTTAGGAGACCACGTGGAGCCAGCAAAGCAATGTGCTGGACAAGTATCAAGTGTAGGTATCGGTTCGACCGATAGCAACTATTTTTGGAAAGATATTCCAGGATGGCCGAGCGACAAACATAGGCAAATCAGGAAGGCAGCCACGCATGGGTTGTTAAGGCAAGCGACGTTTGGCATGCTTAGAAGGTAAAACCGTTAGAGAGAAACAGTTCAGTAGAAGCAGCCTGTAGGCATGCGTGCGATAGGAAGGCCGATAGTGACAGGATGAGGACGTGAAGATCCACCATGATCAAGCAGACGCTACCAGGAGCCAGCAATCCGGTTTGGAAAATCGGTGCAGTTTTGGAAACCCTTAGGGTTTTGGGTTTTAGGTCTTCGACATTGTACAAACATGACCTTCGGGCATGATCTATTTAAGAAGACACTTTTGTATATGATGGGGTTGCTCTATTTTTGGATACTAGATGCTAGTTATTAGAGTAATCTTGAGATAACCTTTTTGTATTGTAAAATCTCTCTGAGCTGAGAATATTATAAAGACTCTACAGCTGTGTGCGTAGAGACCTAGCTGAGAGAAAGGAGGGTCTGCAGCTGAGTGCACAGACTAAGAACGATTGCCCCATCCCTTTTTGAAAGAAATATATTACCAACCGTTCTTGTGGACGTAGCGTTCCATCCGGGGAAGTGAACCACGTTAAATCCTGTGTTATGCGATGCTGTTTATGAATGAATGACTGTCTGTATTTTTTGTAGAATGAATGCTTGAATGTTTCCTTGCATGCTGTAATAGGAGAACTTTGATATGCATTTACCAATAGGAGAAGTTTGGGAATGATATGCTAGGTTCCAAGGAAGCAGATGAATGGCAAACATTTCAATGCTATGTTAAGATCGTGAATCAGTCATTTAAGTTTAAATACTTTCTTAAACACAGTGAAGGAACGCAACACAGTTAGTCACATCTATCATTTCAATCCACGTTGTAATAATCTAAGTCCCCGAATGAATGCTAGAAAGATAACCAGTAAGTGCCTGAATGGATGGATGGGTGATATTCATCTCAGTGCCTTAGCGTTTTCAAAATCTTCCAAGTAGGGGATAAGTGTGGTTGATTCGTCGTTCCAGTAGAAGTCCTGCAGCAGTAAGAAGTCTCTTAGTGAGGCCCTCAGTGTTGCCTTCACCGCGTAGTACTACTCGCAGCGTAGATCCTACCGTGTACTGCATCACTTTGCTCCGCAGTGCACTCCTTCTGTCCTGTGCTACATAGCTTGTTCATATAAACAACTCATCATTTATTGTGGAAACCCGATTCTGCAGTACCCCATAAGATACACCTCGGGTGAGACCTCAACCTGCTCGCAGGTTGTTGCCGAAAGGGCCGATGTGAAGGGGTTTTGTTGGTCAAAACAGAGAAACGCAAAGAACCTGGGTCTAATTGGAAACCTCTGGGTTAGTTTTAGCCAACACCGCTCCTCCTGAAATAAGGCTACTAATGCGATACGGACCAAGCCAATGCATCTGCAACTTCCCTGGATGTTTCATAAACTTGATGTCGTACAACAACACCAAATCACCTTGTTGAAATTGTTTGTTCTTGCTATGGCGATCATGCCAATCTTTCTGGCTATCCTTCTCCACACCCTGATGGAAATCGGCGATGAAGCGATCTTCTTCCAGCTATACTAACTACATAAGATGTTCCTCTAATGTTGCCTGATCATCCATGTCAGTTGCTGCCGCTATGCGCAGACTCAGAATGATATATTCCATAGGCATAACCACCTCTTTCCCATACACCAGCTTAAATGGTGTTTGCCCTGTCAGTCGTTTACATGTGGTGCAATAGGCCCACAATACAGCTAGGATTTTCAGATCCCAATCATCGCGGTTCACGTTACACACCTTTGTCAGTGCATGTTCCAATATCTTATTAAAAGCCTCCACCGTGCCATTCGCTTGCGGCTGATAGGGTGTACTCTTCTTATGTCGGATTTGCAATTCCTACATCAATGCGCTGATGGTGCAATTGAGAAAGTGGCTTCCTTGATCACTCAACAATATCTTAGGGTAGCCAAAGCGAGTGATGACATGGTCAAAGAGAAACCACGCTGCTATGGCCACAGAACAATCAATGACTGGTGCAGCTTCTGCCCATCGTGTTAGGTAATCTGTCTTTGTGATGATATACCTAGAACTAGTGCGCTTACTCAAGGGATTGATGGGTCCCACAAAATCTACTGCCCATTTTTTGAATGGTTGCAATGTTAACTGGGGCATCAACGACATCTCGTCTTGTCGGGATGGCTTCTCGGTTCTCTGACAAACATCACAGGATCGTGCATAATCTGTCGCATCACAATGCAACGTAGGCCACCAGATCCCCGCTTGAAGCACCTTCCTTGTCGTCGCACAACCACCATAGTGCCTTCCAGACACTCCTGCATGTGCTTCGAAAAGGATCTGCGCTTGCTCATGTGGTAAAATGCACCATCCCAATATCTCATCAGCGCCCATCTTGTATAGCGTGCCTGCAATTAGCTGGAAGTCCGTAGCCTTGACCACTAGCTGCTTCTTCTGATGAGTGGTGAATTCTTATGGTGCGGTACCTATGCCAGGTACTGAACAATTTATTCAAAATATCCATCAGCGACTTCCACTTTAAATAATTGTGCATCAGGCAACCCATCTTATATGTTAGTTGGCTCCTCCCCTATTTCAATCTGGGAGAGATGATCCGGGCCAGCATTTAACTGCCTTGGCTTCACAATTACTTCAAAATCGAACTCCTGAAACAGAAGTAGCCATCAACAGATCTTCCCCCCCAACACAGGCTTATTGACCAAGTATTTTAATGCAGAATGATCTGTGAACATCTTGAAATGGCCTCCCAGTAAGTAATGGCGAAACTTCTACAAAGCGTAAACCATTGCCAGACTTTCCCTCTCTGTAGTAGTGTAGTTTCTTTTTGCAGATGACAAATTTCAACTGGAAAAAGCAATGGGGTGATCAAGATCCCCTTCTCCGAGCTGGGCCAATACTACTCCCAGCGCAATCGATGAGGCATCAACATGAACATGGAATTCCTTACTCCAATCAAGAAATACTAATATCGGCGCCAAAGCCATCTTCGTTTTTAGTGTCTCAAAGCTATCCTGACATTCCAGGCTCCACTGGAATGCCACATCCTTCTTCAACAACTTCTCCATAGGGGAAGTAATCGCAACATAACCCCTGATGAACTTGCGATAATACCCTGTGTGTCCCAGCGTCTCCCATAGCTGCTTAATAGTAGTCAGTGGTGTCAGACTAAGAATAAGCACAATCTTTGTTGGGTCAACCAACAATCCTTGCTTACACACAATATGACCCAACAATATGCCAAACGGTGCACAGAAGATGCACTTGTTTAAGTTCAATGATATATGATGTTGCCGACATCGCTCCAACATCAATCACAGATTCGACAGGTTATCATGGACCAACTCATAGACCATCAAATCATCCATGTATACCTGTAAAAAATTCTGAATGAAATCTTTGAATGCAGCCATGACAACCCGTGAAAATATTGCAGGTGCATTCTTCAAGCCGAACGACATCATGCTGTACTAAAGGCAACCCCATTCAATAACAAAAGCTATCTTATGGCGATCTTCTTTGGCAATGCAGATCTGATGCTAGCCAGAGAACCCATCTATGAAAGAGTACATCTCTTGGCCACCCACACCATTGAGCACTTTGTCGGTAAATGGGGTTGGGAATGGATCGTGCAAATAGGCATCATTTAGCTTCCTGAGGTCGACGCAAATGTGCACCTCGCCAGTCTTCTTATCTTGTACCCCCATAGGACTAATCCATTCCGAATCCTTGACCAGTTCAATGATACCGGCGTCCAGCATGTGATCCAATTCTACCTTGACCCTCTCCTTATGTCGCGGATTCAATCGATAGGGTCGTTGCTGAATCGGTTTAGCATCTAGTTTTAATGGAATCTTCATTTCTCATAAGTCGCCCAGGATCCCCTTCATGTCAGAAAACTTTGTCGAAAATACATCCTGAAACTCGTGGACCATATCAGTGACCTTGCTTATCAGCTCATCATCCCAGTAATCCCCAACATTTGCGAACTTCGGAGTGTCCTCTGTCCCAATGTTAATCTTGCTGATTTTCAGTGGCTGACTTATAGGATCGCTTGGCACATCAGGTGGTACCACAGCACGACTTCCTTCTGATTCCGGGATATTCACATTCCGTGGATCATCACCATCTTCTGGCCCACCACTGATATTGAAGCATTCCATGAGAGACTGCATCTGGTAGTGCATATGTGGATCCACAGGATAGGCCACCGGGACAACCTGTAGAATTACATCACGGATGAGCTTTAATGCATTATTGACCTTTGGATCGACATCCACAAAACTGAATGTATGGGTAAAACACACGGTGAGCTCCAGCCAAGTAGAAATTTCCCCTTGCAACTTAGCTACATTATACCATGATCGTGGCATCTCATCCAATGTATGGATAAAAGCATGGACCCACTCATCTTTTGGTCGCGATACCCATAACCGCTGACACTCCATCAAATGACCACCAAGGTCGTCCCTACCATCATACTTCCCAGTGTGGTAGACCTCGATATCGCCAAAGTGTACCATCATCAATCTTCTGCATTTCGACCATCCATCAATGGATGCCTTGTGTGTTTCCCACCAACGTGCTAGAGCAGCCTTCAATGCTTCATTCAACACCAGCAATCGCTGAGGTTCGGAAACTCTTTCTTTGAACTCCGTCAGAAAGTCAGATAAGCCGAGTAGCCCTTCATATGTTGGTAGTGTAACCGTTTCAGTTGTGATATGGCATAATGACTATGTGACCAACCCGCACTTACGGAGCGACACCTCATGCAAGTGGTTCTGTCAATATTCTAGCACATCATCAGAGTCGGAAGACGCAGAGCTGTCACTACGCCATCCCAGCTCACCGTTAGCAGTCGGATGGATATAATCTTCAGAAATATTGAATGCATGGTCCCATCCACTGGGATCATCGTCCTTCACTGGCTCTATGTAGCAGCGTCCTTCAACCGATTCCAACGGGGCGATAACTCTGAGATCACAATTTTCAAAAGTCATCATTTGTCGCTTCAAGTTGATTACAACTCCACTATCATTAGCCCATCCAATCCCCAGTAATATTGGATAAGAGCTTCTGCCCTCAACTACTTCTATTACATCAAAGTCAGCATATGTTTTCATTCCCTTAATGTCCACCACCATTCATGGAACTCTCCCAATTGGTGTTGCTTTAGCGTGATTAGCTAATCGGAGCTGTACAGGAGACCAACTTAATGAGGGGCTACCCATCTTCTGTCAAGCCTGCTTGGTTAAGATGTTGACATTTGAACCAAGGTCCAAAATAACCAAATCAACATCATAGCGCCAATTTGAATATTCATCCGCATCTTCCTACCCGTCTTCCATCGTTGCAGGGAATTAACCGCGAGCTCTTGTCAATCCTGGGCCGGTTGTCGCAACAAGGCTTCAATCGCAGCAAGAGCGTCGGGATCTCTTTCCAAGGACAAACAATGTTCCAAAAATGCTCGAAGTGCATTGGACCGTTGTGACGGGCCGACCTCCGAAGTAGCATCAAAAGTAGAGGGCATGTCATACACAACAACTTTACCTCTGTCGTTTTCTAGTGCACGTCGTGCTTGAAGAAACGTCTCCCACTCCTCATCAATGTCAAATGATACCCTCTTTTGTCTGGATAACCTGATCATTGAGCTGTCCACTCCAGTTGTCTTTCCTCCGCGAGTGACCATAGAAACAGAAGCATCTTGCAGTCTTGGCTCTGTAGAAATTGTCGCGATATTCACACCCTGGGTCTGGTTCAGCGACGGATTCTCGGGTGGGTTCACATTCTGATTCTGATTCTACCGCATATTCTAATCCTGCACTGGTTGCTGCACTTGGTTCTGGGCAGGCTGTTGTGCCTGGGGCTGGGTTTGCAACTGTGGATTATTTCCTGCTTTCCATCGTGCAATCAACTGTGGACGATTCTCAACTGTGTGATCATTAACAAAATAGAACGTACACTGGTTCTACAGTAGTGGACAGTCTCATTGGTAGTGTTCCCATACCACACAGTGATAGCATTCAATAGGTCCTTGACCACCTCGTCCTCCTCCACGACCAAATATTCCGCCATGGCCTCTCCGGTATCCTCCCCGGAAGCCTCCCTGCTGTTGGTACTGTGGTTGGTTGAACTGTTGCTGCATTGTTGTTGGCTGCATTCCTTGCCCTTGTTGTACATACTATGGCTGCTATACATACTGTGGTTGCTATGGAGCCATATGTGCTGGAGCATATTGCGGCATGAACTGTGGCGGTTGCTACTGCTACGGTACAAATTGCATATGTGGTTGAGATAGCGACTAGGCTACCTGCGGTTGCGGATGTTGTATGGCACGCTGGTCATCCTTTACATAGAACGCATCACACATTCTTTCTTGTAGCAACCCATATGCACGGCAATCCTTGTCGTCATGACCCACCGATTTGTAGAATGTACAATAAAGATTCCTCGGGGGGGTGACCATTTTTTGCATATATGGGCAATTATCATGGCTGTGCCCATACACATGGCAGATGCGACACCACGACATGCTACCACCATTCAATCGATTCGATGCTCCTGAAACCAAATAATTGCGGAAGTCCAGGCAATTGTCCTTCGTATGCCCTTCTCCTCGACATCGCGTACACCAGACATCTTTGCGCTTATCCTTTCCCTTCTTCAAATCTTGCAGTTATATAGTTAAGTTAGCGAGCTGTGTTTGTATCTGCGACATCCCAGCTGCATTTTGTCCAATCGATGAGGCCTCCAATCGCATTGCAATCTCCAGAGCTTCACTGGGCATCGAGATGTTTTGTTGCATCAATGTTAGCCGAATATGTGGTAGTAGTGCCACAATGAACCATTCTTTATGTTGGATGGTTCTCATATCAAAACTAACCTTTTCCATTAGTGTCTTGAATCATTGGTCGAAATCCCATACCGTCTCATTAGGATACTACTTAATTCCTTTAAATTCCATAATATATTGAGCCTCAGACTTGTGCTTTCTACATTCGGCAATCAGCCCATCCCGAATCTCATCCAACGACTTCTCTGGGGATTCTGTAGGGACTAGAACAAACTTCATAAACCAATCTAATGCACGACCTCGCAGAGTCATCGCTAACTGTCCCTTTTTAGCAGCATCATCGGTGATCTGTTTTATTGTTCATACCGCTTCACACAAAAACCAATACTGTTCTGGGTTGTCTGTTCCACTCCTGTGAAACAACGGTAACTTAGCATCATCGCCCACCATTATGGGCTTCCTTCCTCCTTTGGCTGTACTACTACCAATTAACTTATGTGGGATTGACTAACTTGGTGGTGTCGAAGTGGTATTTCTTGCTATCTAAGAGATAGTGAGCGGAGGTGTGGGTATGTTGGTACTGGGTTTTGGTCCTCCCTCTATCCTGGGCATAGCCTAGTTGTCCTTGTCAGGACTTTGAGGTCACTTCATCCCATGTGGTCTTCCTTCAAGGTCTTGCAATTTGACCGCAGTAGGACCTTCTCCTGTCCTCTGCCTCTTTTCCTGTTGGAACCTCACTCCTCCCCTCATAAGACCACTTTCTTCCTCGGCTTCACTCATAGTCTCATCATGACCTGCACCCATCTTCCCCTTAACATTCCATGTACCGCCCCCCAACTATCGTGGTACCCATGGCCTCTGCCCACCAGGCTATCTACTGATCAAGATGCATCTTCAATATACCCTTTTCGCAAATAAGCATCTTGATCGATAGTAAAAACCTGCCCCGAGGTTCGCAGAAAAAATATCTTTCAGCTTCACTATAGGACTTCTAAGTATCAACCTCGAACTCTATTATATATCCCTCTAGGATGCTATCGAACCACACTTCGACAGCCCGCGATGCTTTATTATCAACTTCCCGCAGTTCCTGAATCAATTCGGGGGTCCAGATCGTCAGTTCACCACCTTGGAAGTTCTTCTTTTGGAAGGTCAACTTTGCCAACCATTCGAACAATAGAACCGGGAACTCACAGAAGAACCATTCATGCAGACCGTCATGAATTTATCTATCTACCCACTGTCCTACTGTTAGTTGAGTGTTCCGGCTTTCCTCTTCAAAGAATTCATGCAACTTCTAATCAAACCATTCTTGGATCTCCGGTTTCATCGGGTGCCACAACATATCCTCCTTTTACTTCGTACACAGTCCCAGCAATGGAACCATTTGTTGCCTCAAACCCAGTCAACATGGGTTCTCATCACTGTCAACACCAACCCACCGCGATCTCCCTGAGCACTGGCCCGGACAGGTTTGACCCTGCCTAGCAACACCTGCAGAGCATATGAGGTCTCACCCGACGCGATCAAGGGAGAGTGGACAGAACCATGTTTCCCCCGAATGAAGGAGGGTGTTGCGGCATTTGCTTACTTAACTCATTTATCAGAGTATCTAAAACAGATCTTATGAATTCAGGATTAACATCAATAGCATTCTGTAACAGTGAAACAAGACATATATAACATTACAAGGTTAACTGCAGCAAGAAGTCATCACATTAGGCATTAATACAAAAGATACACAGGGAATTTCACCAAAACAGTTCCGTCATGTCATATTACTCCAGAAAAACCCTGATACAATATCTCGACAAAACCAGATCTCATAACATACGCAAAAACCTTATCTCCAAGATCTATCTCTCTTTTTCCTCTATTGCCTCTCCTTCTCGACCTACAACTTCTTGTCTATATATAGGCTTCTTCCTTTACAATGCTTGTCCACTTACTAACAACTTTCTAACCGACGCCTGGACAATTGACCCAAAATATAACTGACACGGTCCAAATGACCCAAAAACCCACCTACTGCGGTACAATTGAATCAAATTTACATCTCATATGGTCCAATGACCTAAAAACCCGCCTACTACGGTACAATCGACTAAAATATACATAAAGTAGTCTATTCTTCTGCCTTCCGCGACCTCTTATGACGTGTCGCAGCATCGGCAATACTGCGACTCTTCCTTACCAAACCGCCTGCCAACACTTTTCGTTACCCTTCTTCGCTCGTGGTTGGGACTGGTTGTCCTTTCCCTGCCCTGTGTTCTGCGAGCCAGAGTTTCCCTTGCCCTGCTTCTGCGCAGGCCCAAAGTCACACTTGTTCTTTTCCTGAAATTTATGCTCAATTTTGACAACATATCGATAGGCGGATCCAAGTGAAGAGATTTCCAGGAAATCCATCTCTGTTCATATGTACTGGAGTAGGCCACTGTGATATTTCAGTACTAGGTGTCGCTCGGAGTCCTTGATACCTATCTTTGTGCGCAAGGTATGAAATTTGTTGGTGTACTCCAACACCGTTTGGTCCCTCTATTGGTGCAGAATGGCCCATTTTGTGTATTGGTCATCATAATTTCCAACGGGGTAATATTGTTCCTTGATGGCATCTATAAAAGACGCCGAAGTGGGATTGGAATATTCAAACAATCCAGACTCGTCTGATGAGTTTTGCTCACAATAAGTTTCCCACCAATTTTTGACATGGGGGAAGGCCTTGAGGAGCGCAAATACAATCTTTTCCCTGTCGAAAAAATTGTAAACAGAGAAATACCCTTCTAGTAAATTCAACCATTTATCTATGGCATCGGCATCGATCTGGCCTTCAAATAAGTTTCCCACCAATTTTCGACATGGGGGAAGGCCTTGAGGAGAGCAAAGACAATCTTTTCCCTCTCAAAAAAATTGTGGACAGAGAAATACCCTTCTAGTAAATTCAACCATTTATCTATGGCATTGGCATTGATCTAGCCTTCAAATAAAGGGATATCAAAGTTAACTTATACCTTGAAGGGAGTTGCATCTCCGAAACAACTGCTTGTCGAAGGTGTATTTGTCACCGTCGACATGCGTCGAAGAATATGGGCGAAATTATCCATCATCTCGTTCCTCTGTCATGCAAGGGCTTCCTCAAGCAACAACTTGATAGGATCTACTCCTCCGTCATCTCTCTTTTCTTCTACCATGGGAGTCCATTTGGGGCGGTGAGAGTGGTCTTCCCCAAGTGAAACTAGTTCGAGACCCAACTCTCTATATCCTGACCTTGTCGGGTACATGCACCGAGAAACAATCAAAGAGCAGATCGCTCTGATACCACTGATCCAGATTTATGCAGGAAATGAAATAAGATAGCATATACAGAATCACATACCCAGATATATGGAAAGAAGAATAGTGATACAGTAAACACATATTCTATTAAATAGCGGAAATAGAACAGACTGTAAAATACAATAGCTGGAATGGTGGTAGCTATCTCTAAGAAGAGATGTGGCCGCTATGCTCATTCGTGCCAAAATGAACACAAAGAGAGGCCGAAAGGCCTATTTATAATAAGCATGAGGGAAAGAATCCCAAACATCCAAAAACCTAACCATAGAAGATGAACTGTCATAAAATTTGCGGCCCCAAGGTGGTTAGTTGAACAGTCAACTTCCCGGGGTCATAACGTTTGCATACTATCTTCGTTTGTGGTGCTCGGTAGCCCGTTGGAAAGAGCTATCCGAGATTTACAACTTTCAAATGTGGCCGGATATATGCTAGGGGCAGCCATTTGGCCTCCCAAATCACCAAAAAAATGTCGTTTAGAGCCGCAAAACGGCCCCGGAAGTTTAGGACCCAAAAAACCGCTAAAAATAGTAATTTGCCAAAATTGCCATAAGACTGTTTTGAGCCAGTAGGAAGAGGTGTGCCCCCACCAATATCCACCTAGATCAATCCTCCCTCATTAGGAAGCAATGGTCTCCATTGCGTCAAATCCCTTATCGTATGTCAAACTAATGTGTCGAGTTGAGCTCCTGCTACGGTGTTTGCTGAAGCGAAGAGGTTGCCTTTCTTTGAAATCTTCAGAGGGTTGTAATTGTTGTTGTTGGATGCGCTGGAGCTGTTCAATAGTTTTGGTTTTTGTGGTATCCTTGGTTTGCACTTGTGTGGATGGTTTCTTTTTGGAGGAGCACCTTGAATGCATGTCCTTGCACTAAAAACGTACTCGAATAGGCGATGCTGCACTGAACTTCTGTTTTTCTCGTTTCTGGTGAGTAGAGGGATAATGGGAAGAGGTTGTGGATGTCTCTATGATCTGATGTTCTCCTTTAGTGCACATTGTGAATAGGGAAAATTTTCTTGTGTGGGAGATTATCTTCCTGCCCTGCTTGGTTGGGGTAGGTGAAACTGTCTCAGGTATCCGATAGAGTTGTCCTCCCAAGGTGACAATGACATTGCGGGTTCGTGATTCATATACAACATGACGCTTCCACATATATTGTTGTCCTAAAAGAACATCACATACGTCAAGTGGGGCCACATCAAACAACGCCTCATCTTTGCGGGGCTTGATGCCATATGGTAGGAGACATTGATGACTGATGCGGATCCCTCATCCTTGGCTCAGCCAACCAATGGTGTATGGTTGTGGGTGTGGTGTTATTGGTAGCTCCAATTTCTTGATGACTTCTATTGAGATCAGGTTCTTTTTCCTGTCGCTGCCCACAACAAAGTGTAGGTGAATTCCCTTCATCCACATCAGTGAGTGGAAAAGGCACTCTTCTGCCTCTGACTCTTCAGGTTCCTCTGGTTGAGTCTGTGTGGTGGCAACAAAGGCACTAGGTTCTACATCAATGATCTGCTTCCCTTTTTGCATGGTTGTGAAATTAGGTTATGAGTCAGAATCGAAATTGGGATCTGATTCTGAAGCTTTGATCTCAGCCACTAATGACTGTTTTGAGCGACATTCATTAGTGTTGTGCCAGGGGCTTTTGTGGAACTCACACCACTTCCCAGTGTCCTTCTTTGTCTTTTCGTTATCCTTCTTCGCTTGTGGTTGGGACTGGTTGTCCTTTCCCTGCCCCATGTTCTGCGAGCCAGAGTTTCCCTTGCCTGCTTCTGTGCAAGCCCGAAGTCACGCTTGTTCTTTCGCTGAAATTTCTGCTCAATTTTGAAAGCATATCGATAGGAGGATCTAAGTGAAGAGATTTCTAGGAAATCCATCTCTGTTAGTATGTACCAGTGTAGGCCACTGCGATATTTCAGTACTAGGTGTCACTCAGAGTCCTTGATACCTAGCTTTGTGCGCAAGGTATGAAATTTGTTGGTGTACTCCGACACCGTTTGGTCCCTCTCTTGGTGTAGAATGGCCCATTTTGTGTACTGGTCATCATAGTTTCCAATGGGGTAATATTCTTCCTTAACGGCATCTATAAAAGAGGCCCAAGTGGGATTGGAATATTCAAACAATCCAGACTCGTCTGATGAATTTTGCTCACAATAAGTTTCCCACCAATTTTTGACATGGGGGACAGCCTTGAGGAGCGCAAAGACAATCTTTTCCATGTCGAAAAAATTGTGGACAGAGAAATACCCTTCTAGTAAATTCAACGATTTATCTATGGCATCGACATCGATCTGTCCTTCAAATAAAGGGATATGAAAGTTAACTTGTACCTTGAAGGGAGTCGCATCTCCGAAATGGCTACTTGTCGAAGGTATATTTGTTGACTTCAGCATGCGTCGAAGGATTTGCGCGAAATTATCCATCATCTCGTTCCTCTGTCGCGCTAGGGATTCCTCGAGAAATAAATTGATAGGATCTACTGCTCCGTCGTCTCTCTTTTCTTCCACCGAGGGAGGCCGTTTGGGGTGGCAAGAGTGGTCTTCCCAAAGTGAAACTAGTTCGAGACCCAACTCTCTGTATCCTGACCTCGTCGAGGACATGCACCGATAAACAATCAAATAGCAGACCGCTCTAATACCACTGATACATATTTATGCAGGAACGAAATAAGATAGCATATACAGAATCACATACCCAGATATATGGAAAGAAACACAGTGATACAGTAAACACATATTCTATTAAATAACGGAAATAGAACAGACTGTAAAATATAATAGCTAGAATGGTGGTACCTATCTCTGAGGAGAGATGTGGTCGATACGCTCATTCATGCCAAGATGAATACAAAGAGAGGCCGAAAGGCCTATTTATCATAAGCATGAGTTAAAGAATCCCAAACATCCAAAAACCTAACCCTAGAAGATGAACCGTCATAAAGTTTGCAGCCCCAAGGTGGTTAGTTGAACAGTCAACTTCTCGAGGTCATAACTTTTACATACGATCTTTGTTTGCGGTGCTTGGTAGCCCGTTGGAAAGGGCTATCCGAGATATAAAAAATTTGAATGGGGTCAATGCATGCTGAGGGAAACCATTTGGTCCCCCAAATTGCCAAAAAAGGTCATTTAGGGTCTGAAAACGGCCCCGGAAGTTCAAGACCCAAAAACCGCTAAAAATAGTAATTTGCCAAAATTGCCAGAAGACTATTTTGAGCCAGTAGGAATAGGTGGGTTGCCACCGATATCCACCTGGATCAATCCTCCCTCCTTAGAAAGTAATGTTCTCCATTGCGTCAAATCCCATATCATATGTTGTATTGTCTGTCGAGTAGAGCTCCTGCTGCGGCGTTTGCTGAAGCGAAAAGGTTTCCTTTCTTTGAAATCTTCAGAGGGTTGTAATTGTTGTTGTTGGATGCGTTGGAGCTGTTCAACAGTTTTGGTTGTTGTGGTATCCTTGGCCTGCACTGGTGTGGATGGTTTCTTTTTGGAGGAGCACCTTGAATGCATGGCCTTGCAATGTAAAGGTACTTGAATAGGCGATGCTGCACTGAACTTCTGTTTTTCTCATTTCTGCTGAGTAGAGGGATAATGGGCAGAGGTTGTCTATGTCTCTACGATCTGATGTTTTCCTTTAGAGGACATTGCGAATAGGGAAAATTTCCTACCATGGGAGATTATCTTCCTACCCTGCTTGGTTGGGGTAGGCGAAACTATCTCAGGTATTCGATAGAGTTGTCCTCCCAAGGTGACAATGACACTGCAGGGTCATGATTCATATACAGCATGACGCTTCCACATATATGGTTGTCCTAAAAGAACATCACATATGCCAGGTGAGTCCACATCACACATGTCCTTTTTGAAGGGCATGACGCCATATGCTAGGCGACATTGATGACTGACGCGGATCCCTCATCCACTAGGTTTTTTCGACCCAAAATCCAACGGCCGGAAAGTCATATTTTCTACATCTTGTGGTCGACTATCCGACATTCTCAGTATTTTTTTAACGTCGGTCCAATTTCGGATTAAAACTGACATCTTGGTCGTCATCGGTTATTCGACCCCATTGGACGTCGGATAGCTGACTCCAGTCACAACTGAAAAATGTCTTGGATCCGACCTCTTTTTGCTGTCGGATCTATGTCATACTTGTTGGTTTTATTTACTACTACCGTCGGAGAACTGACTCCACTCAAAACTGATAATGGCTAAGCACGGATGTCATTTTTTGTTAGATATATGGCAATGTCGTCGGTTTTGTGCACTAGGGAGATCAAAAAATCGACACCCATCCCACTTGAAAATTGTTGAGCACCGACATCGTTTGCCGTCGGATCTGTGGCAAAGTCGTCGGTTGTCTTTTTTATGGCCGTCAGTTATCCGACACCTTTGAGAAATTAAAAAAAAAAAACAATATTGTTTGGAAGTGTATGTTGTTATAATTCCAAGTAAAGGTGTAGAAGAATTGATTGTAGCAAAATACAATAAGGAAAAGATTGGGGGTAAAGGTAGAGCTTGTACAAGAAACTCAATAAACAATGGAAAAGTTGTAATAGATATATGTTGCAGTAGTGAGTGGTATTGTTGTAGAAGATGACGCTATAGAAGAGAGTGGTGTTACAATGGTGGAGTTGAAAGGAGATGATATTTAACTAGATGTAGTAGTGGAAGATGCAAATGTGAATGTCTTATTCCCATAATGTGTAGTGTGTTGATATCATTGCAGATGAATTTGAAAGTGCAACAAAAGAAAACAGAGTGGATAAAACCAAAGTAAAAAAAAAAATCAAAATGAGGAGATGATTGAGAATTCCAAGCATTTGTGGAGTTTGTTGCTTGAAAATGGTAATGTTGTAGAAGAGGGAGGATGGAGAGGCAGTAAGAACGATTCAAAAAAAAATGACAGAGAGAGAGAGAGAGAGAGAGAGAGATTTGAGGGAGTATGGAATGATGATGCATGCTTACCTTTTATGAATTTACTTGACAGAACCTTGTTGAAGTTTGAAGTAGCATAAGGGGGAGCATTTTAGCATGAAAAAACCAACAGCAAAATGTTGATGAAGATGGAAAGGTACAAGAATAATTTACAAGACACAATATCAAGACCAGTCAATAGGCGGAGTAGTCAAAGCAAATGAACTTTTACTTCATTTGCTCAAACTACCCCCCCTATCATATGAACTTGTCCCACTATATGTCACTAGTCTTACCTTGGTTTCAAGAGGCGATTGTGAAGTCGAACTATCATAATGCATCGTTTCATATATCTCCGGTTTTCTCAAAACTCTAGAATGAACATAAAGAGGATTTCAATGGTAATATATTCCATATTCCAAACCTATCAATTGCACTTTTAGGTCAGCAATTTTTTCGTCTCTAAACTGTGGCATCTCTATGGCCATGATTTTCACCCTGTAAATTGAAGGATTCCTGCAAACACAAACCACTATGTTACGCGAACTTCTTTCAGGGCTTTGTTACATTTGCTTCTAATATCTTTCACGCTTTGTTACAAGAATAATTTTTACCCAAAAATGCACTTGATAGGTTTGGATGGAACAAATTTCCGTGGAAATCCTCTTTACGTTCATTCTCGAGTGACTCGATATTAACAATTTAGATTATCACAAGGGGATACATAATGTTAAAAAAGGAAAATAAAGAAAACACATAAAGGGATACGTAAAGTTGACAAAGAAAATAAATAAAATCTATAATTTGCATCAAAAGAATAACCGGGTATGAACTAAACTGAGGAGATTCGAACCTGCGACCCATGTCTAGTCCCAAGGCTACCACCTTCAAGCCTAACCTTGTCAATCAATTCCCATCGCCATTTCCTCTCATACGAAGTCCCACAACCGTTTCTCTCGACACACAGTACTCTTCATTCATTCTGCATGCATTTCACTATGCAACGGTCTCAGATTCACTGCGTTTTTCCTGAATTAGTGTCTCAATTCAATATGACCCATGCCCACCATCCAAGGAGTGTTTCCAACGGTCTTGAGTTTTAGCTTGGCAATGGTGATGATTCATGGTATTATGTTTCCCTTCAACTGCAATATGGAAAACTCATAGTCCACTGCGAAGGTTTGTCTGACAAATGTGACTTTTTGGGTCATGCTGAATCGAGAAACTAAAACCATCACATTTGTCAGACAAACCTTCGTATGAGAGCTTTGATTTTTTCATATTGCAGCCGAAGGGAAACATAATACCATGAATCGTCACCGTTTCCAGGATGAAACTCTAGACCGCTGGCAACACTCCTCGGACGACAGGCGTGGGTCATGCTGAATCGAGAAACTAATTTAGGGAAAGCACAGAGGGGATTTGAGACTGTTGCATAGTGAAATGCATGCATAATGAATGAAGCAAGGTGGTAGCCCGTCATCTCCCACTATGAAATGCATGCAGAATGAATCAAGTTGCTTGAAGGTGGTCTCCCATTGTCAGTTGCACTTCAAGCTTGAAGGTGTTAGCCTTGGGACTAAACATAGGTCGTAGTTTCGAATATCCTCAGTTAAGTTGCAGCCATAAAAAATGATGAACATTGACAACAGGAAGCATGTTTCTAATTGGTGTTGGTGTATGCTAGATTAGTTGCAAATATCATGCTTCAGAATCCAGGCTTCAATGGTAAATAGACCATTTTGGAAGGGTTTAATGTGAGGTTAAGGATATTGATTCCAATGAAATTAAAGAGAAGGTTAAGGATATTGATTCCAGTGCATCATTTACTCAGCCTTTGAAGTTGTGGAAACTCAAAATTGGTTATGATGAGCAACCAAACATCACAACAAGCTCCATGAAATTGTCAAAATTTAGATGACACACGAGTGGGTTGTAGAAAGCCAGCATCGTAGCCATTCATTGAGCTCCTCTCTGTTTCAAGAATAATTTAATATTCTCTACTGAACAGGGACAACCACATGAAGGTGGAAGCTCTTATGGCCCCTCCCCCCCCTCACATCACTCTCAATTCCCCATACCCAATGCATGTACTTGAAAAAAACAAATACGTGCAAATTCATCCATATTTCATCATGAACTTTCATCTACCATTCATTCAATAAAGGCTAACATTCATTAAACCATTATTTCATTCAGTCAACACATTCATACAATAAAAGATAACATTCAATAAACCATTCATTCATTCATTCAACACATTCATTCAATAAAAACTGACATTCAATAAAGGTAACAATTTACTACACTGAATCATTAAACCATTAAACCATTCATTCATTCATTAGGCCAGAAATCATGGACGATATATTGTTATCAAAAATAATTAGATGAGTACATTTTTCGAGTCACTTCTTTTTACTAGCAGTTTTTCTTCTCTTTATAAATGGTAAATAATCTCTAAGAGGAGCATCTACCCCTGGACTTTCTCTTCCAGTTCTTGGTTCTTCATCAGGTGCTTGTGGTGATGTCTGCAGCAAGGGGTTTAGATTTGCTACAACAATGTGAAAATGTTACATCGTTGTATTTTGATATTGTAATGACAAGTATTTCATTTAAAAAAAACATTACAAAGGTGTTTTTTTACCTGGTGTGGCCACATCATGTAGTTCATGTTCTTGTCCAAGCTCAACCTATACAGTTTTACCCTCTACATGCTCTGCAGTTGAAATATGGTGAACTACAATTAATGTTCACCATTTGCAATGCTATACATAAAATTTTAGCATATGAATAAATTCATTACCAGTATTAGAAGCATGATCTTCGATTTGTTGTTCTCCCTTCTCGACATTAGGGGGATCATTGCTTTCCTGCTCAAAACAGAGTCAATATTGTTTTTCAAATATTTATAACGAATAGATTGCACAAGCGGTTAATCTTCAATAAAGTATATAGATTCTATTTACCTGTGCACCGGATGGATTGGTACCAAAAGACTGTGTTTGGCCAGACAAGATTTTTCGTCATTCAACAACAGCTCCAAAGCCTTCCTTGAATCCAAGCTTCATGTATTCCTCACTGGCCTATTCATTGAATCGTTCGGCCCGCAAATTTGCTTAGCGTCGTTAATTAACATTTTCCGGTGCAATAAAATGAAAAATAATTTGCAATTTATTATTTGCATGCATTATTGGTTTTTCGAAACTTACAAATCATGCCGTGAAATTAGAATAACCACCAGGCCCAAGCTTGTGCTGACCTATTTTTTCAACTCTTGCCTTGTGGCCTTTGATGTGTCTGGTAGCCTATGCAAGTGTTGAAATACATTAGATGTTCCAAGTTCGATATAGAAATATTCAATAATAATAAGGTTTTGAATTACATTGTGGAAAGTATTGCATACCTCCCTGTGCCTGGTGTTATCTTTCCTTCTTTTCTCTGAGCCCTCTCTCTTCCATCCTCCACTAGAGATCTCCACTCCATTGGTGAAATCATTGGAGGACGCTCATTCTTAGGGTTTTTTTCAAGGTGTGTCCTATATTGGTCTTGGACAACCTTCACATGTTGACAAGCCTTTTTCATGACCTCGGCTTTATTAAAGGTTTTGTCGCCGAACAGGCCAACCAACCGATGCATGAGTTCATCTTTTAAACATTTATGTTGTTTATCCCACCTTTCTCGGATGGTGGGCCCGAAGATCTCCAAGCACGCGTCATTCATTTGTTTATAGAAAACATCATTTCCTGCAAAACTATCATGCCATGATCATAATTAGTTGAAAGAAAATGTTTTATCAGTATATTACAATGAAGTTATAAACAGTAACTTGAGCAATGTATATTAATTCCCTAGGACCTTATTGATCTTTATTGGGACGAGATCGGCTTCGACCAAAAATGTTACCTCCATTGTTCCCCTGCTAGTGACATGGGAAGATCCTGGAAATGCAACTAGGTCGATATCAATATTACCAGGATTCTCGTTGTCGACCTCTTTCGGTGGACGATCCGGTGTGCGTCGGTCACCAGCGGACGGTGCACTCACAGTTGGGGTCTGTGGTGTGTCAAAATGTGTTTTCGACTGTTCAGTCGACAACAATGGTGAAGGAGTCGATGTAGTACGTGGAGTCATTTTCCCATGATGCCATCTCTCTCCATGAGTCTCGCTGCGGCCAACATCTCCTCCATCACTATTGTGTGTTTTCCGATAATTCTGTAAATACAAACCACGTCTTACACGTTCAGTACTATCATATAAAAGAGAAAATTATAAAGTTATAAATGAATTATTTTATGAGTCAAGATTCCTCAACTTACTTCCAAGGATTCAAATTTCCGTTCCAACAATTCAATCCTTGCCAGGTTCTTGCTTGTCTGCGGAAACTTGATAAGCAGAGAAACAAGTTCCGCACTATATTTTTCCAACAATTTGTCTATCATCGTAAACCAGTTTGTGGCTTCACCAGTTTGTCTATCATCTTTAAGGATCTCAGCCACTTCAGGATCTACTGGACATTCTTCTGATGCTGTTTCATACAATGATTCATCGGGCTGCAACAAAAAAATATAAAAGACTATTGAGTTATATCATGATAGATTCCTAAAATTATATTAACAATTCCAATGGATTATACCTACAATGTAGAGGATCGTGATCCACTCCTTGGATCGATGCTCATAGGTGACTTGCCCTGATCTGCTAATAACTGGGAGTTGCCCCTTACAGATTCCTAAATAAAAAACATAGTGAAAGTCACCTAAACATAGTGAAAGTCAACTATTTTTTCTTATTATATTTGCATTATTACAAAGATGTATACATGATCCCTCAAGGAAGATGTACTCCTTCGACCATCTACTGGCGGTGTTTTATCCCGATCACTAGCCTGTGAAGTAAATGGGAAAAATTTAAACGAAATAAACTAACGAAAAAATACTTAATATGTTAAATTTATTAATAAAAGGTTGGGTAAATTGTTATATGTACCACTCCCATAGTAACCTTTTTTGTATCTAATCGGTTCAAATTGTAATTAATAAGCAACTCTTTTCCTGCAGATATTGATTTAATGGAAACTACAAAAACACGGTTTCCTTCATGCCCCTCAAATTCGCAGTTTGGTTTCTTAATTGTAGACCTTGGTTGTGTACTATTTATAAACCCCGCAATATTCCCTGTGGCCTTTGGCCCTCCGTTCATGTACAACGTTGCTCCTTTATTTTGATTTTTGTCTTTCAAATATCAATAGTTTGTTGACAATCCATAGCTACGCATACTTTTTGTAAATTGGACCAGGTGCATCCAATCTTTGTAGCTGTAACAAGGTCCAACATACTCCATCAATTATGTACATGTGTTGTAAGGGACCCTTATGCCATCCATGCTGAACAACCCGAAACCATGTATTGACAACGGTGCTATTCGATATATCCTATCGTTCACACAAAAATCTGTGTTCGGTTGAGGAAGATCCTTGGGTACCCATTGTTTCACTAAATGTCTGTACCTCAAGGGCACCTCGAGGTCGTCTTTTATCTCATCACCATAGGAACATGACCCCCCTTGACTATTAAAAAATTCATTGCATTTATCAAATTTTCTTCTGGTCTTTTGACATCTAGTTGAATATACAACTCTTCTAGACCTACTGGATGTCTCACTTTCCTCTAGCCTTCCTAAACTCCCCTCACTCGAGGAAGACAGATCTGACAAATACCTGTTTGGTTCTACCTGCAACATGGGAAAAAAGTTTAGATACGACCGCAAGGCATAGTGCCTCTTAAAAGGTGATGTGTCGTGCCTTTTATAATGTTACTTGATCCTCATTCCCTTTCTCAACATGTAGGCATTCAAGCGACGAGGAAGACGATCACTTTATCTTTCTTATGAGTACAAATTCACACAATTATGAGCTTTCTTTTATTGCTCCTTTGGGTCTTGACTCCCATATCAAACCATCCAATTATTAGTTGTGTCGTCATTTCCCTAAAGTCTCTCTCATCCCATGAGTTTGGGTTCATCAACTCGGTAATTGAACTCCAGTCACATTTAGTAAGATATTTATATTCAGCAATAATAATATAAAATAAAAATCACTAACCAATATGGAAAACGTCTAAAAGTTTTTAAGACTTTCAAAAGTAAAATCTTTTAGGTGGTTAATAAGTGTTCACAAATCTTCAAAAACAATAGTTTATATAATGTTGTGGAACTTGTATAATCTTATTCAAGCAT
This sequence comes from Larix kaempferi, assembly GCA_027924585.1. Classification (NCBI taxonomy): domain Eukaryota; kingdom Viridiplantae; phylum Streptophyta; class Pinopsida; order Pinales; family Pinaceae; genus Larix; species Larix kaempferi. Next base: position 359,459 of record BSBM01000458.1, on the reverse strand, counting down.
GGTCTTCTTAGATGACTGAAAGTAATTGAATCAAGCAAAAACGGAACCCTAAACATGTAAGCTGTTTTGAAAAATGGTAGCTTTCAGTCATACTCCCAACTAATGTTTCCTTTGGACAATTACTTGTAATATTGACTTAGGTTATTTAATACATAACGTAGATTTTCAATCATTTTGACAGAGAGAAAAGTAGGGCTTTCTTTATATTATCATGACATAGTTACAAAGACTTTCTTTTCAATCTTTATGACAATTTGAATGGATAGGCCCCACTCATAGCCAAATACTTTTGATATATTTACAACTCATCGGAGTATGGGGGACCATACAATTCTCGAAAGACGTTGGATTCAAGCATGGTCTTCTTAGATGACTGAAAGTAATTGAATCAAGTAAAAACGGAACCGTAAACATGTAAGCTATTTTGAAAAATGGTAGCTTTCAGTCATACTCCCAACTAATGCTGCCTTTGGACAATTACTTGTAATATTGACTTAGGTTATTTAATACATAACATAGATTTTCAATCATATTGACAGAGAGAAAAGTAGGGCTTTCTTTATATTATCATGACATAGTTACAAAGACTTTCTTTTCAATCTTTATGACAATTTGAATGGACAGGCCCCACTCATAGCCAAATACTTTTGAGATATTTACAACTCATCGGAGTATGGGGGACCATACAATTCTTGAAAGATGTTGGATTCAACAACCCATGCCTTTGAATAAACAGACCTTAGGACCACACATCTATTCTGATACATGTGGATGTCTATGTTGGTTTTGACAAGCCACTGTCATTCATTTTTAACGTAGTACCAAAGGATTTGAACCTCAATAAGCTTTGTCTGCAAAATATATTTGACCTGTTCGAGAGATTCTCCAACTTCCCGTTTTAGATTATAAATAGCACCTGGATCTAATGCTGTCAGGTTGATGCCAAATGACCACCACCAGTCTCTAGTCCAATCAGGAACGAAGCATGCAGGATCCTCATGGATATGTGTCATTTGAGGTCCAAACTTTAGCATGGTATAATATGTTCTATCTTTATTTTCTTTTCTCAAGAATTTCCACCATAATTTTTTATATTTTTCATAAGTGTGTGTAGTACTTGGAAACCAGAGACTAGCATCTTGATGTGGCCATGCTTCCAAAGAACGTATCCGGTTAATACAGTAGTATTGTTGTTCTAGTCATAGCCCGGGGGGAGGTGTAGAGCCCTCCGTCGAGATTAAGTTTTAAGATCATGGTATAGGTGAGTTAACCAATTGCTTGCATCAGCTGCTTTTCTCAAGGAGTTGTTGTATATCATCTCTGGTATGTCAATACTAGATCCCATAGGAATTCTTCTGAGTTCTAGCACTAGTCTAATAAAAGCATCAGATCCTTGTAAGTTAGCATCTAATACTTCAGCATGTCTCAACTCCCACCTAGGTTTCCAGTCTTGCATATAATCCAACCAACTCATATTATCATTGATAGTATAGATATGATTTTTTCCTCTGGTCCAAGCAGATATTTTCATGTTTACTTGTGGGTTATGGGCCCATTGGATTCCACTTTGAACTTCTACGCTTGGTTGCCTCGTGCTTGCTTGCACCAGGCTCACTTGTTTCAGGCTCACTTGCTTCAGGCCCGCTTCTTAAAAATTAACAGCACACTTCTGTGTCAAATATTCTCTTGTTATAAAGTCAGGAATGCTTTTTGCTTTCCCAGAAATGTGCTCATGAATAGTAAAGTTATAACATTAGAACAATGCTTCCCATCTTGCAAACTTTCCTTTTGTTTTTTCAAATTTTATTGTGTTGTTTAGCTCACAAATGGAAGTCTGGAGCAATCTGTTATAGTTATGATGAGGTCATGATTCAAGAAATAAAGTCATAGTTCTACTCAGTTTTCTATCAGGACACTTATTATCCAAGATAATTTTCCTCACAAGTTCAGTCGAGATCGAGTTCCACCACTCTTAAAATTCTTTACCAACAAATATAATTTGATTACCAACAATTTTGTATGACAGGACAAGCCTTAACTACTTAATTCAAATTATTTACCACGTATTTGATTACCAACACTTTGATTACTAATTAAGTCTTATAGCCAACACATATTTGATTACCTGGGTGTAGACATTTCCTGTAATATACTCAGAAGAGTTACTTTCAGAAATGACTGTGCCTCTTAGAGGCCAGTCAACTCTAGGAACCAAGTGACCCTATTATAGGGTTAGTACAAACCAAAGAGAGAGAGATGACTGGCTATGGTATGGTCAATTAAAGAAATTCAATGATAGTTAAAAGGCTCAGTACAATCACAATAAAGATGAGCTGACAGCCAGCAAACTGAGGCCAAAGAGACTCGCAGCCCCCAGTAAGGTACAAGGACCAACCAAAGGGTAAAAAAACCAACCAGTATGGTACAAGTAAAAAAGAAAAGAGTGGGTATAAATTAGACTCATAACCCTTGGGACTAAGGGGGTGTAGTACCTCAAATGTGGACAATCTACCATAGTTATATCCACAAGACCAAAAACAAAAAAGGCAGTACAAATCAAAAGATAACTCAAGATCAGTAAAAGACCCAAAAGGTGCGAGGCAAGGTACCACAAAAAAATGAAAGGACCAAAATTGAAGGACAAGCTACCACAAGACCAATAAACAACATGGTGTAAGGTCCAAAAGTAAATCAACCATTGTGGGGAAGGTACAAATAAGGTCAAATATATATTGCAATAGCTCCTTGTAACTACTTGTTATTTGACATTCCAAAGAGATGGAAGGTCAAATAATGTCAAATATATGCAATAGCTCCTTGTAACTACCTCTTATATGCAATAGCTCCTTGTAACTACCTATTATTTGACATGCCAAAGAGATGGAAGGTCAAATAATGTCAAATATATGCAATAGCTCCTTGTAACTACCTCTTATATGCAATAGCTCCTTGTAACTACCTCTTGTAACTCAAATAGGACCACCAAAAGGTATAAAGACTCATAACAACTTGGACAAATTAGGGTGTGTACCTCAAATGTGTACAAACTACCGTAGTACCCACAAGAACAAAAACATAAAAGGTGGTACAAATCAAAAGATATACCAAGATGAGTAAAAGACCCAAAAGGTAAAAGGCAAGGTACCACACAAATATTATCGACAAAATAGAAGGACCATAAGACAATCAACCAAGGTGGGGTACAATGTACCAATTATCTCTCTCTCAAATGTACCATTGTTCCATATAACCTGAAATACCAACATCACAGTAAACGGAAAAGTCCACATGGATGATGTGATCATGTGGTCTTCTAGACTACTCCTAAGGTCAAGCATCAGTGGCTCCATCAAGAGGTGTTCAGTCACTTGAGAAGACCATCTAACTTAACCATCTCGAAGACCTAGGAGAAGAGGACATCACACATCATCAAATAAGCTCAAAAAACTATACTGGGACCGGTGTCACAGTAAGCGAGCTGAAACAAAAGTGGCCAGAATGCCAACAAGCAGCACTAAAAAGAAAAAGACCCTCTAAAAAGGTGAAATAGCAAGCAAAACCTCCTAACTAAGAGTTGGAGACCTCAACAAGTTGTATCCTTCACAAGGTGATGAAATCCAAGTCAAACAATACAAAATGAGAAACCAATAATGGAAGGATATCCCTCTACCGAAAGGGATCTGTTAGGAACCCATGTCTTTACTTTGTTAGTATATTGTTGTTGGACGCATATGCTTTGTAAGTCGTTCCATAGTATTTGTTGATCAATAGTTTGTGTTATTGTTGTTGGCGCATATGCTTTGTAAGTCGCCCGTAGTATTATTGATCCATAGTTTGTAGTGGCCCATGGTTTTGACCCATAGTATTGGTGCCTAGACTTAGTATATAACTGTGTGTTGAGGCCTATGAAGGTACTGTGAAGTTATTTGTATTGAGCTTACTCAAAGGAGGTTTCCCCCTCGAAGTGGCCTGAGATCAATATAAAAGTGATTCTAAGTTCTGTCATTTCTGCTATTTCGCATATTCTTATTAATTAATTGTTGCAGGTTCTTCACATCTGGTATCAGAGCACTTTCTTGGGCTCGCTGGGTGAAATTTCTGCCAAAATTTGTTTTCGCATCTCTTGCAGGTTCGGATTTGGGAATAATCCCTATCCGCTTAACTATGGGAAGTACTTGAGCATAAGCCCTAAAACTCATTGTGAGGAGTAGCACAGGAACCCCGAAGTAGCTGGCCCATTGAGAGGACCTGCCAGTGAAAAGGGCAACGACCCCTACCTGATTGACTAGTTCCCACTCGTGAGGTAAAACAAGAGCTGTCGTTTGTGGCAAAGCGGTTATCAGTTTTACCTAAGCCATGGAGTGAGGGGTACTGCCCCAATACGCAAGCCATCAGACAGCATTGGTGGCCGAGTGAAACACTTGAACTGTTAGGAAGTCGCACATACCTGGGGTCCATATCTATTTTCAACTGAACTGTTGTCAATCACTGCTGCGTCATTTCAGATCCAGCTGTTCAGATCCATTCTGAAAGTTGTTCTAGATCCAGCCATTTTCAATCCATTCGGCGTCGTTTCAGATCCCTCTGTTTCTGCTCACTTCCAGGCCGTTGCAGATCTATCTGTTTCAGATCCCTTCCGAGCCGTAGCTGCCCCATTCTGGAAAAAAAAAAAAAAATCAATTTTTTCTCCATATCTCCCTTATTTTCATTTCGTTTCCCTTGAAACTTTCGGGGAACCCCTATAATTCCATTCTGCATATTTCATTCCTGAGGACCCTATCCCCAATTCCACTTCCCAAAGCCTGAAATCCTACATTTGTCTATTTTTAGGGTTTGCCATAACTTTCTTAGATTTCACCCAATCACCTTCAAATTTTACCACAAAGTTCTTTTCCGAATTCTTCTTCTTTGTCCCCCTCTACCAAATTTTCCCATTCTTTCACCCCGCTTCTGAAATCCTCATTTTTTGCTTCCTTGTCTATTCGACAGTGTCCAAAACCTAGTCAAACCCCAATTACCCTTCAGATTTTTTCCCAAATCCAGATTTTCCTTTACTGAAGCAGTTTCTGTTTTTGTTTTTCTACCTAGTCAACCAGAAAAAAAAAAAACCTCCTGGTTATGGTTGTCACCCGTGCAGGAGCAAAAACCATGGAAGAAGCACTTGCAACCATCCAAGCCAAACTCCAGGATCTGGATGAAAAATTTCTCGGCCTCCATCTTGAACATTCAGCTATGAACAACAAACAACAGTCCGAGTCTTCATCAAACAATGGATTCTCTTCTTCCAACAATTTCCGTGGTACGAAGCTTGATTTTCCTCGCTTCAATGGTACTGATCCAACTGGATGGATCTATTGTGCAGAACACTATTTCAGTCTGCATAATACTTTTGATGTCAACAAAGTTCCGCTTGCATCTTTTCATTTGGAACAGGAAGCTCTTCAATGGTACCGTTGGTACATCAAGGCTGATGAAGAGCCAAAATGGCCAGACTTTTGCCAGCTCCTCTTGCAACGATTTGGTCCTAGTGCTTTTGATGACTTCACAGAAGCCCTCACTAAACTTCGCCAAATTGGCACTATGAGAGAGTATCAAACCGAATTTGAGAAACTAGCTAACCACACTGAAGGATTGTCTGATGACTTTTATAGGAGTTGTTTTATCAGTGGACTAAAGGATGCCATCCGCTCTGAGGTCAAAATGTTCTGTCCCAACACAATGATGGAAGCCCTAGGGTTGGCTAAGTTGGAAGAAGACAAGATTGCATCCCAACAGTGCTCCAAGACCACTTTTGTTCCCTTCTGAAATATGGGTTCTCAATGACCACCCATACCACCGGCTCCTCGACCAACTCCTATCAAGCGTTTGTCGGAAACAGAGATGCAAGCATGTAGAGAAAAGGGGCTTTGCTATAATTGTGATGAGAAATTCACTCGGGGACATAGATGTGTTCATCAAAAGCTCTATCTCTTGGATGTGGATTCTCCGCCTGCCTTTGAAATTGGTGATGAAGATCCAGAAACAATGGATGCTCAGGTCGACATTTAGGAACCATCTATTGACCCTCCGTCTCAGGATGACCAGCCAGGGATATCTCTCCATGCTTTAGCTAGAATCACCACCCCCCAAACAATGCGGGTCAGGGGTTACTTCAAGAAGCTTCCTCTTACAATACTCATTGATTCTGGTAGCACTCATAATTTCATTGACCCTCGGATCACCAAACAAGCTGATTGTTTTATCCATCCTTACTCCAACTTTGAAGTCATGGTTGCCAATGGGGGCACCTTACCTTGCAAAGGGAAGTGTCAAAATGTGTGTATCTCTATGGGAGATTATACCTTGCACTCTGACATGTTTTCCTTGACCTTAGGAGGATGTGATGTGGTTTTGGGTGCTCAATGGCTACGCACACTTGGCCCTATCTTATGGGATTTTGCTGAACTTTGGATGCAGTTTTCCCTCAATGGACAAAAACACACATTGATAGGATTACAACCAGGGTCTCTTAGCATCATCAGTTCACATCGCATGGAAAAAATCCTCAAGAAGAATTCACATGGTGTCATCGCTCATATCCATTCCATTCAGATGCAACCATCAGCGGTCTCCACTACTCCTTTGGATCTATAATAAATTATGGATCGATATACAGGTGTCTTTGCTGAACCAGTGGGATTGCCACCTTCAAGGCTAGAATACCATCGTATTCAGCTCCTTCCTGGCAATGTTCCTCCCAACATCAGGCCCTATCGCTACCCATTTCACCAAAAAACGGAGATTGAAATGCTCGTTCAGGACTTATTGAAGCAAGGTATTATTCGCCCAAGCACTAGTTCCTTTTCTTCTCCAGTTCTTCTTGTCCGCAAAAAAGATGGGTCATGGCACCTCTACATTGACTTCTGAGCACTTAATCACCTCACCATCAAGGATAAGTTTCCAATTCCTGTTGTTGATGAGCTTCTTGATGAGCTTCATGGGGCTCAATTTTTCTCCAAGTTGGATCTTCGTTCTGGGTATCATCAAATTCGGGTTCATGAGGATGATATCCCTAAAATAGCTTTCCACACACATGATGGCCATTATGAGTTTTTGGTCATGCCCTTTGGCCTCACTAATGCTCCTTCCACATTCCAGGCCTTAATGAATAAAACATTTCGGCCCTACTTGCGAAAATTCATTCTGGTATTCTTTGATGATATCCTCATCTATAGTAAAACATGGGATGAACATCTCCAGCATCTGGATCTTGTCATGCAACTTTTCTCTGACCATCATCTCCACGCCAAGTAGTCTAAATGTGTTTTTGGACAGAAGGAATTTGAGTATCTCGGGCACATTATCTCAGCACAAGGGGTTCACGTGGATCCTGCCAAAATCGATGCCATGAACAATTGGTCGCATCCTCAGACACTCAAGAGCCTTCGTGGTTTTTTGGGGTTGACAGGCTACTACCGCAAGTTTGTCAAGGATTATGGGAAGATTGCAGCTCCATTAACTGCTCTATTGAAAAAGGATGCTTTTACATGGACACATGCTGCTCAGTGTGCATTTGACAAACTGAAACAAGGTATGTGTACTACACCTGTTCTAGCTATGCCCAATTTTTCCAAGCCCTTTACTATTGAGAGTGATGCTTGTGGCAATGGACTTGGTGCTATTCTCCTTCAATATGAACACCCCATTGCATTCACCAGCAAAGCCCTTTTAGGTAAGAATTTAACTGCCTCTACATATGAGAAGGAAATGACGGCTATTTTGCATGCAATACAGAAGTGGCAACCATACCTATTAGGGAATCATTTCTGTATCAAGACTGATCACCAGAGTCTGAAATAATTCTTGGAATGGCGTGTCTCCTCCCCAGCACAACAAAACTGGGTTAGCAAACTCATGGGTTATGACTATGAGATCACTTACAAGAAGGGTAAAGACAATATTGTGGCAGATGCTCTTTCTCGCACATTTGATGCCCAAGGTTCTCTTTCAACTATTTCTATGCTTGTTCCAAATTGGTTGCAATCTGTTCAACAGGGTTATGTCAATGACTCTTCCTTATCTCAAATCATCCAACGCTTGACCAACAACCCTTCTACTGTACCACATTACTCTTGGGATGGTGCTTCTCTGAGATATAAGGGTCGTCTGGTGCTTCCCTAGAGCACAGATATTCAACAGGCTGTCTTCTATGAACTCCATGCTTCTCCATCGACAGGGCACTCTAGGTTCCTCAAAACATATGAACGGGCACGGCGTAACTTCTTTTGGCAGGGCATGAAAAGGACAATTCAACAGATGGTGGCTGAATGTGATACCTGCCAGCGCAATAAGGGTGAAACAACACTCCTTCCAGGATTGCTTGAACCCTTTCCCATACCTACATGGATTTGGACAGATATTTCTATGGATTTCATTGAAGGGCTCCCTAAATATGGCGGGAAGACAGTGATTCTCGTTGTGGTTGATCGCCTCTCCAAATATAGTCATTTTTGTTCTCTCAGCCATCCCTATACAGCCTCCTCAGTCGCTCAAATTTTCCTGGACTAGATCTTTCGTCTTCATGGCATCCCTTCTTCCATTGTCTCGGATCGTGATGCGACTTTCACCAGTCATTTTTGGACAAAACTATTTCACCACACTGGCACCAAACCGAAGATGAGTTCTGGGTATCACCCACAAACAGATGGTCAAACTGAAATTATCAATAAATGCTTGGAAACTTATCTTCATTGCTTCACCTCTGAACAACAACATCAGTGGGCAAAGTGGCTCCCTCTCGCTGAATGGTGGTACAATACCTCTTACCACACTGCCTCTAAAATGACCCCGTATGAAGCAATCTATGGTCAGGCACCTCCAGTTCTTCTTCCATACAGCCCCAACAGTTCACCATTTCAAGAAGTTGACATGGTCCTTCGAAACCACGATTAGATTCTTCGCATTTTGTGGGACAATCTTCACATGGCAAGAAATCGCATGAAGCAACAAGCTAATCAGCACTGTTTTGAGCACACTTTTCAAGCAGGCGATATGGTTTTTCTTCGTCTCCAGCCGTACAAGCAATCCTCCCTGAAACTCAAAGGGCGTCATAAGCTCGCTCCAAAGTTCTATGGGCCATATCGGATTCTTCAGAAGATTGGGTCCATTGCTTATAAATTGGAACTTCCTCCTTCTTCCCGCATTCATCAAGTATTTCATGTCTCTTGTCTGAAGAAAGTTCTTGGCACCAACATCAGTGGACAAACTATTTTACCCGAATTGGATAATGAAGGATCCATCATTTTGGAGCCGGAGGCCATCCTCAATCGGTGCACTTGTCAGCTTTGCTCTCTCTCTATCACAGAGGTATTAATTCAATGGCACGGCATGCAACCAGAGGATGCTACATGGGAACCACTCCTTCAGATTCAACAACAATTTCCACATCTAAAGCTTTGAGGACAAAGCTTTTTTTAAGGGGGAGGGGATGTTAGGAACCCATGTCTTTACTTTGTTAGTATATTGTTGTTGGACGCATATGCTTTGTAAGTCATCCCGTAGTATTTATTGATCAATAGTTTGTGTTATTGTTGTTGGCGCATATGCTTTGTAAGTCGCCCGTAGTATTGTTGATCCATAGTTTGTAGTGGCCCATGGTTTTGACCCATAGTATTAGCACCTAGACTTAGTATATAAGTGTGTGTTGAGGCCTATGAAGGTACCATGAAGTTATTTGTATTGAGCTTGCTTAAAGGAGGTTTCCCCCTTGAAGTGGCCTGCGATCAATATAAAAGTGATTCTGAGTTCTGTCATTTCTGCTATTTCGCATATTCTTATTAATTAATTGTTGCAGGTTCTTCACATGATCCTGGGTAAAAGAGCCCTAGTAGAAAAGTCACTAAGCTACCTCGTTCATGACATGTTGGAAAAGGTTTTTGGTGCTTCTACCTTATCACCCTTGTATCACCAATATGGTGGCCGAAGAATACAAGGAAGACAATGATCGATGTTTCCTTAGGGCTAAGTGGAGTGTGGCATTCCACAGAGCCCGTTCGGTTCTCGATCTCATGGCGGTTTAACCCCTGAAACAATAGGAGGCCCCTCCCCAAACTGGTCGATGACCGTGTCAACAAGTACAAGAGGATTTTAGCACCCTAGAGGACAACAACTATGTCTCGGATGATAATGACAAGGGGGAATTATTTGGATGCCTATCCCCGGTGTCTTACCTAACTAACAAATTCTTTTTATCCTCAAGCGAGGTTAAAGTGTGTTGAGTTAACGAGTTAAATTTTAATGGTTGTATTACTCAGTTAGGTGATGGAAGTGCAACTCGTGGTGTGATGAATGACGCAAACCATGCAAATGCATATGAATAAAATAAGCATTTCCTTTCAATGAATGTTAGCTAAGGTAAGGAGAGAGTTCTTTCAAACTATAACTACTCTTTCAAATTAAATGAATGCAACAAGTGCTCAAGTTCATTCATGGGACCTTAAGGAGAGCTTCAGATATACTCAAGTCATGCAAATGAATTCATCACATAAAACAAAGTGATAATAAATATAAGGAATTGTATATATCCATGTTCATAATTCTTTAGGCACACTTATAACATTCTTCAATCATTCATCACAAAAACACAGTGATAGTAGAAACAATAAACTGCATATAAATGTTAATGAGCTTAATAAAAAAATACTAACCACAACCGGGGAATATCATTATGCAGGACAGAATTGTGAACTTAAAGAATAGTCATTTACTAGTACTAATTACAATGTTACTCGATCCGAGGAGTGTTGCTAGCGGTGTTGAGTTTCAGCATGGCAACAGTGACGACTGGCGTGGGTCACCATTGCCAAGCTGAAACTCAAGACCGTTGGAAACACAACTGTAGGCCCCTGAGTCTAGCATAAAATTATGAATATGAAGTGACATTTTATTCACCATCAAACTGATATAAAATGGGCTGTGACTACCATTCGCTCTTCCTTGATTCATGCCTTGAAACACTATAGGAAAATGTTCATTTGTTTTGTCAAGGCCCAAATTTTTTCTCAACTTCTCCATTTGCACTAGAATCTTCACCAATTCAGTTAGGGGCACAAATATTTTGATTTTTGACAACTTATTAGGGAAATTCAAATTCAACACATTAGCACTTTGTATATTTTCATGTGTTTGTTCTAGTGGCCTTTGGACAACTTTTTTTGTTTGGTAAGGACCTCTCTTGGTGGCATAGCTTGGAACAACTTTTTTTCATTTTCACCTTCCTTGAAGCCAAGCTAATATGTAACTCCCCACTGCTCTCCAGGTGCCATTGGGTATCAATATTGCATGTCATATCCCTAATTTCTTGTGGGGAAGGTCTTTCACACAATAATGTGCTCTCTCCTCTCAAACCATATGGCGTTGAATCCTTGTAATAGATGTGGAGTTTCTCCACAGTTTCCATTAATTTGGTCATTGCATCTGGGGCTGGATCAGCAGAATTCATTTCCCTCGACTTTGTTTCAGCCTTAGAAATTGATGCCCTTGATGAACTAAATAAATCACCATTTATCTACTAAGCAGTCCCATTGATCTAATTTTTGGTTATTTGATGGATAGTAATAAACTTATCTTATCTTTTACACCATACTAGGTCTCTAGAAGCTGTGTTAAACTTCGAAAAAACACATTGCTAAAAATATAGCCCAAATCAACAATCTTTCATTACCACCAAATTTTAATCCCATACTATACTCAATGCTCGGTCTTCAAAAATTTGATCATCTTTTAGAGATGAGACTGTTTTTAGGCCTAGGGTTTGACAAGAGTTGACCAACTTTAATCGAGGCCTAAAACAAGTTGAGAATTTACCAACATGAAAATTGAAACACCCTGCTCATCTTTCCAACATGCATTCAAATTTACTTTCAGATTTCAAGCAAGATGAAGTTTCTAAAATTAGAAACTTCTTGAGATTGTGAGTATTGAAAAGCTGAAATTGTCCATTCCCCCTACATCCTCTAAAATATATATGTAAATATACTGCATGGAGAAAACTGTGAAAAATAGAACCTTGGAAGTCTATGATAGGTTGGTTTAAGGGACTCGCGAGTGTATGTCATCAAGGGTTTGAAAATAATCTTGTTGACAACATTGGGGAAACATCAACAACCTCAAATTCAAAAATATTCTTTTTTTTTCAATTTCTTGAACATCTAAAGCAACAACAATATCACACATTAGCATTGAATCTTGTCCAGAGTCTTGACTCCCGAGTGGTGCACACTCTGTCTTTGTGTTGAGAGGTGCTTCTACAACCCAATATGGGGAGATGTTATCATGTTACATTATGTAATGTAACATTCCCAATCACTAACTTAACGTTCCAACATAGTAATAATTGAGCCTCTCGACGCAAAGACAGAGTGTGCACCACCCCCTTCACAAACAGGAAAAAGCAACTAGTAGAAAATGCCATACTCCAGCTCTAGCCCTAGGGTCTTTTCTGAGTTGGCATGTGATGCATATTGTTGGTTAGGGTTTGTTGAGTTGGCATGTGATGCACTAACTAGGGTTTGGGAAGAATTGTGGAGTCCTATTTTGGGATGAGATGAAAGGACATTGGTAAACCAGTTTGTGATAAGATGAGGTACTATACTGCAATCTTCTTTATTGTAAACAAGAAGTAAATGGATTGTTGTCCAAGTTTTTATTGCAGATCTGAATTTTCAAATGAGTTTTCTCTTGTTGGCTGAATTTTTTGTGCTGATTTCGTGGGAAGCTTGGGCTGATTGATTTTTTTATTTAGCAATCCCATTTATAATTTTTAGATATGGTATATTGTTGTTTTATTACTGTTATAATTCAATATATATTATAGATATCTAAATGCCTTTTCCCTTCCCAACAATGAGGGTGACCTGAGTCAGAGGATGTGATTTTTCTTTATAAAATGATTTGAAAGACAATTTTGGGGTTGGATGGTATTTTTCTCTAGACAATGTTGTAGAAGTAGACATCTCTTGATTCTCCCATTCTCTGGACTATCAGATTTATGAAGGAAAATTTGGTGTTGACATTGGCTCCATCTAGGGGATAGTATCCCCTGGCATGATTTTTTGAATCTTAGAACTCTAAATGAAGAAAAGTTGTAAAATAGGACCATAAGAAAACCATGCTACAAGCTTCAAAGAGATGTTGAATGGAAGCTATACATCCTCAAATCATTTACAACCAAAATTGCCACATATAGAACTATCCATGATGGGTAATGTCTCACTATTGACCATGAGAGAAACCATATAGTTAGGAACCACTGATTTCATTCCATTTACAACTTCCTTGGAGTCTTTTTCTTTGTGAAGTGAATTGGTGCTCTCAAGGAAATGAAAAATATTCTCCTCATTTCAATTTGGTTCATTGGTTGAAGAAGTTGTAAATATTGGTTCATATTCACCATCATCAACACTTTGCATTATTGCTAACTCATGAACTTATTCAAAAAATGCTATTAAAAAGATTCAAGAAACTATTTTTTTGTCATCTTGTCAAACCTATCCAGGCATATTGGTCATCATATTCTATTGTTGAGACAGATTATATAGAAATTAAGAATGTCACAATCTAAGCATGGCCTATATAAGTGCATATGAAGCATACTCAAAGGCGATTGTTCCACCAAAATGGAAAAAGAGACCTCCAAAGATATGAATTCTCCATGATATGAGAAAGGGTGCAAATAAAGGCTCTCCCAAGGATGACAAATTGATGGATGACTAGCCCAGGGCATGAGTCCATGATGTCAAGCCTCTCCAAGGAAAAACCTAGCTGGGAACAGGGCATAAATTCTATCCAAAGATGAACGTTGGCCATAGACCACCCAAAATTTCATCATTATATGGTTTGTACTATGCCATACACCACCTAAAATCTCAAAAACATTACCAAATTTTACAATGAGCAATAATATCAAAATTGCTTCATAGAGAAAAAGGGGCAACTTTTAGGTCAAGACTTTATTATGCATCAATTTCCTTCATAAATTTCCTTACTGTTAGTTGGAATTACAATAATAATGCTGACTACTACCTTTATCCTTATCATTCTAATTAGAATGAGAACTAATTGTCCTCATTTACTGATATATGAAGGAAAAAATAGCTTTATAACATGCTCGAGGTACCCAAAATCATCCTCATACCCTCTGTTGCAACCCCTCCTCTGACTAACCATCAACCAATCACTACCCTAGAATAAAACCAAATCATTCAATGGCATGCATCCTTTCTACATTTTCTTATTATTTTACAGGGAAATAGTTCTGTCACAAATCTAACAAGAATATCAATTATTTTAACTGCGCATTCCTAGATTTGGGAACCATCTCAACATCATTCCAAACCCCAAGATGTATGCCGTCCAATATCAATTATTTTAACCATGCATTCCCGGATTTGGGAACCATCTCAACATCATTCCAAACCCTAAGAGGTATTCCGTCCAACCGGGGTTCATTGGGGTTAATTGGAGTATCCAACTGGGGTTCTTTTGGGTTCATTTCCATGGATGATCAATGTGAAAAAAATGCCAATGGATGATTCATTGGGGTTTTGGTGGTTCATTTGCACATTGTGGCAGAGGGAAGCTTGGGAGCTTGCCCTGCTCTAGGTGAAATCCTTGGCAACTCAATCATGAAAGCAAATCACTCAATAATTCATGTATTCAATCAATAAAAAGGAAAATGAAGTGGGTACGAACCGATTTGGGAGGCATTACGTCCTATGTGGCTTCTTGACCTCCTCAACGAACTCTTTCATCTCCTCTATGACCTCCTCAACCTATTCGACCTCCGCTACGACCTCCTATGCAAATTCCTCGACCTCCACTGCTACCTCCTATGCGAATTCCTCGACCTCCTCTGCGACCTCTGTGGTGACCTATGCAACCTTCACCACCTCTTATACGAACTGCTCCGGTGACCTTGCAAGCTCTGGAAGGGGAGTAGAAAGGTGAAAATGTGGCTATGGCGGGAGTGAAATGCCAACACTTGATACTGAGCAGATTTACAGTTGAGATGAAAGCACGTGATGAGTTACTATGGTGGAGTGTTATCGAATGAGTAAACTGAATAGTGTAGTCATGAATTAATTCAAACAAGTCATATTACCCCTTTTTAATATAAATATATTTAATATAATATCATTGAGTAACATTGTTAGGATGATGAAATGGTACGTCTAAGCTTTGGTTAATTTGTAAATCCATATAATTGGGCGATGAAATGGTAAGTCTAAGGTTAGGTTAATTTGGAAATCCATATAATTGGGCTATCCAACTTGTATGCCTCAAATAATTTTGGTGAATGGGTATCCCTTTGGAACTAGATATCTAATGGGTAAGTTTATGGTTTGTCTATCACTAGGGGTTATAAACAATGTGGATTACTAGGGGTTACTTTTACCTATGCATATGCTTTTACTCATTTAAATTTTGCATAACTTAATATTTTACATAGGAACAAAATGGTTAATGGGATACCATATATTAAACTATATATTATATTATATGAAGAGTGTCTTGTGAGAAGGGAACATATGTAACAATTCCTAATGGAAAAACATGGATAAAAATAGGAGGAGATAAAAAGGAGTGGTGAGAAAGAAGTCAAAATCCTAACATTTGCAACAACAAGGGGAAGAAGGCAAGTGGTAAACTTAGTGAGCTTTTTCCTCATGAGAAAAATCATAAATTCTTCTTCATTGAAAACAAGATCACTTGGAGTTTGCTTGAATTGTAAAAAGTTAAGAATGCCATTCACCTAAATGGGTCTTCCTATCAAAGTATAATGGAGTTCACTTTATTGACAAGTATAAGATTATATTGGAACAAAATATTTATGCACAAAAGGAAGGGGTGCATTTCGAATAAATCTTTTCTCTAACAACACAAATCATCAAAATCAAATTGATGTTGGCCTTAGCAACACACTTTATTTTGAGCTTCCATCAACTGGATGTGATCAAGATAGAGTGAATTCATAAATCAATATCTAGTGGAGGATGTCTAGTGGGCGACAATGGAAAATAGGGAAAGGAAAGGAGCACATGGAATCATATGCATGTACACAAAACATATGAAGAAAGAAGCAATTGTTGTTGTTGCTATAGTTGGGAATCGATAAATGTCGTTCTGAACAGCCTCTAACGGATATTTTTGACAAACCCGCTCTCGGGTCCAAGATTCAAATTTGAAGCCTTCAAGGCCCGTTTGAAGTTACAAAATTTCAATCAAATAATAATATTGTGTTTGAACTTTGAAGTTACAGAATTTTAATCAAATAACAAAAATTTTAAATAATTTAAGGGATCATGAATGGATAAAATGATGTACATAACATACATAGGATGTTATCAATTCATAGGATGTTAATAGGTGAATAGGTTAGTTAGGGGTTAGTATAGGTTATTATATGTGCTTGTTGTAGCAAATGTACATTCTTATATTTATTTATTATTAAAATACGTATTAGGCCATAACATATATAAAAAAAAAATGTTCCAAAAATCCGAGCCTTGAATATAATGATGTGGAGAAGGAAGATGCATCATTTTTTTTATCAATGTTTAGGGATTAAATGAACTTGTGAAGAAAATATACCATCCATCATATCTTGAATTCATTTGGTGGGATGGGTGTGTTCTGATGGCAAGACATACATGTTTTAAGATTCATGTTGTGATTGAGATTTTATTTTATTTGGCCAATACATAAGTGCATTTATTTTAATAATTTTTATGTCAAAGGATGGGTGGATACCTTGTTCGCTCCTAAATTTGATAAATAAATTATTCATTGGGGTGTTCATCCATCTCAATGGTTAGCCTAAGCTTTGGTTTATTTGGAAATCCATATAATTGGGCTAGCCAACTTGTATGGCTTAAATAATTTTGGTGAATGGGTATCCCTTTGGATAACGATGATGATGATGATGAAGATGACGATGATGAAGATAACGATGATGAAGATGACGATGATGATGACGACGATCGATGATCATGATGACAATGATGATGATGATGATGATGATGATGATGATGATGATGACGATCGATGATGATGATGATGATGATTATGTTTGAGTCTTGATAATTGTGCATTTCCTTACTAATCTTCTCTCTGTTTCGAGGAAAATTTAATATTATCTACTAAACAAGGCCAACCATGTGAAGGTGGAAGATCTTATGGCCCCTCCCCCCCCTCACATCACTCCCAATTCCCCATAACCCGACAAAAATATCTATGTACAAAAACTTTAATTGTGTTTTTTGACATACTCTATAACAAGCAATGTTTCTAATTATATCATACTAGAAAATGGAAACTCACTAAGAAACAATTAATTTATTATTACTGCATACCTCATAAACTTCAATGGTCTTCATCATCTTCTTCATCTGAGTCATCGTCTGTACTATAATCCGATGATCTAGATTCAACATTGTAAGGATTGGCCATATCATCCTCGTCGTCAATGTTAGTTACGATCATCATGTCATCATCGATATCATCTTCATGGACATTGTCTGATACATCATCTAATTCAATAAGTTCTTCGACATCTTCTTCAAGAACATGATCATCTAACTCATGTTGATCATGATCATCTTCTATGACATCTTCTTCTTCGAGAACATCTTCATTACCTTCATCTATGTTATACTTTATCGGCCTTCCCCTTGGATCGTGTCTCATAGCAAATGACCAACCTGCTCTACTTGGAACCTCAAAGTAAAATACCTGTTCACATTGGGTTGGAAGAACATAGGGCTCTATTCCTAGCTCAAACAACCTTGTATTTACCATGGTAAATCCATTATCATGTTCAATTATTGTTTTATCGAGATCACATTAATTCAATCGACACCTGTACCATTTGACAATGAACATAAATACCTTGAAGGAGTTAAATTCACACTGAAAAATGTCTTCCAGATACCCATAGTATTGATTTTCAGAGAGTTCTGGATGTCTGTCACTTCTAGAAGAAACATTGGTCACCTCAAAGACTGTAGATATCCCACAATTAGATGTTTTCTTTGTTTCATCCAACTTTTGATTCAATATCTACATCCATTGCACCACATAGCCTTACGGTGTTTTACCTACAACAAGCCATACAGAAAAAGATTACATAATGATCCAATATTTATGATTAACTAGTGCATGTTTATAATGCCATACAATGAAAAAAACAGTGTGACTTACAACGGCATTATTTTTTGCAAAAAAAAAATAGTGTGCATGATTAATATGCTTACCTTCTTATCTTTTAAACCTCTTGCTAAATCGATTTCCCTTTGTGTTAGATTGGTGTCTCCATTGTGATGTGCAGCTTTAACCAATGAAGCCACACCTTCCCATGATATTCCATAACCAGATTTTTCACATCATTCGATCCATACCTTCATCCAGTCAAGATTGTTTGCGATGTATAAATGAATTGCATCCCACTCTCGACCAACTGTTTCATGACAATAAAATTAAAATTCAATACAAATGTAATATAGTAACTTAACAAAGTATATTACAGTATAAATTTATGCAAAATACTGAATATAAAAATGTGTTATATTACCTTTCACCTTCCTCGATCTACCTTTCCCCTTCGAGTACTCCCATTCGAAACTCTTATTGGATTTTGGGTCACAAATGCGACGTAAATTGAGCTTTTCTGCTAATTTAGGAAGATATTCACTAATATACAACATGTTTTGGTATACCATATATCCCTACATCATAGAACCCTTAGCATATGCTCGTTGTCTGACCAAACCATTCATAAATTTCAAGTGCCTCTCAACCATCCACATGGACCTTGAGTGCGCAGGTCCACACAGTTCAATCTCCCCAACTTGGTGTATGAGGTAGTGTTCTTGTGCATTGAAAAATGCCGAAGGTAGATGCTTCTGCATTTCACACATGAGACGAGGAATTTCTCTCCTCCAATACTTTATGTCTTCTTTATGGAATTCTTTAGATGACAACCATCTATAAGTGACATGACAACCAAATCAAGAGATTAAAGAAAAAAAACAATATATTACGTAACATCATGAATTACAGAACGAAAATCAAATATAAGTTCTATGTTGAATTAAACAAACACTAAGCGCATGGAAAAAATCACCACTTACCTCATGTATTTCCCGAGACTATATATTATTTGCTTGACATTGCTGTCGAAGTTGTTCGGGATAGAGAGAGGTAGAACATACCGTAACAATAATATACAAATAGTTTCATTTTATCAACAAAGAGTAGACAAATAAAAAATATACCAACCATATTCACTGTAATAGGAAAAAAAAAATTAAATCTATACCATAATAATTACCTTCATGAAGACATGCCAATCGTGAGTTTTCACCCCCCGTGAAATCACCTTTCTTTGTTATGATATTATTCATGTTCGCACAAAATCCAGTGGGAAATTTAATTTTTCGAATGACTTCTTTTACAACATTACTTTGTTGGTCCGTTAACATCCATGGAAGTGATTTTATATTAATTTTCTCTCCGTTGCTATGAAATTGAATGACATCTTTCATTGCATGGTTGCTATCTTGAATGTCTTTGCAAATTTTGACAATTTTTTCTGTCACTCCTTCCATCCAATATTCGCCATAATGTTTCAGTCACATTCTTTCCGATATGCATTGTATCAAATATATGAGCAATTTGTAGGTTCTCATAGTAAGGAAACCTACTTAATTGTCTAGGATAACTTTTCATTCCTCGTGGAATCCCATTAATTCCTTCATGATCACATGAACGACAATCATGAAATTACATAAATTAATGTCAATTACAGTAAAAAACACACAATATAAAAAAATACAATATAACATATCATATACGATGATTAATTATACGTACCTTGACGATTTCTATTATATTGCAACTTCCATAGGCGAGGTGTCATTCTCTACGGTTTTAATGCAGTCTCTTGCTTGCCATTGAACAGATGTTTTTCAGTAGTTCGATACCTGTGATTCTTATAGAGGAAGTGCCTATACTCATCAAACACCTCCTTTCCTAAGCTTTTTGAACGATGAGATTTGATCTTAGGACCACAAACTGGACATGCAAATTTCCCCTTTGTCTGAAGACTTGCATAAAGAGATGGAATATCTATGTCAATTATAATTATATACAAAATGATTGGATTATTTAGAAAAACATGCGTGCGTAGTATATTAACTAGTAGTTCGTATAACTTTTTGCAAATAAAGTGGAACTTATAATTACATACCACAGAAATGGGTTAACCCTAGGGCATCATGTATTGCCCATACAAGCATTGCATGGAATTGAAATTGCCTTTGTCATATTGGTCTAGATATGTCATACATAGTGATGCCATTCCATAACTTCAGTAGCTCATCAATAAGAGGTTCAATATAAACATTCATATCTTTCACTTGGTACTTAACTGATTGATATGAACATATAAAAAATATAAATATGAGACGTACCATTTAGATTACATATATTAACCATATTGCACAATAGAAAAACATTAAATATATATATGACATTATGCGACAAAAATGCGATAAATGAGATACAACTACTTAAAAAAAAAACTGCAGGGTTTGTACCTGGAACAATCATCGAAAACATTATGTGCTCCCTCTTTATTATCAACCATGGAGGAATGTTGTTGTTGATAACAAAAATAGGCCACACCAAGTAAACGGATCTCATCTCTGCAAATGGATTGACACCATGTGTTGCCAAAGAAATCCTAAGATTACGAGGTTCTTCTTTAAAGTGGGGCCATTTTTTCTCCATATCTCTAAATGCAGACCCATCTGTAGGCATCTAAATAATGTCGTCTTGACTTCTATTCCATGCATGGTAATCCATAAACTGCACTATGTTTTTGCACCTGTACAGTCGTTGCAGACATGGAATAATGGGAATATAACGTAGAACCTTGCAAGGCACCTTTTTAGTTACTTGATCTGTGCGATATCTACTGATATGACATTCAGGACATTCTGTTGCAAATTCATGCTGATTGTAATATAGAACATGGTCATCGGGGCATGCATGAATTGCTTCATACTGCATTCCAATTGCTTTCATGATGGCAGATAAATCTCGATATGCGCGAGGTAAAATATTTGACGGTGGTAACAAATATTCACCTATCATGCTACAACAAATTAAAATAAAAATCTAGTTAATATAATATAGAAATAATATTAATGGAACAAATTTCATCCGTAATAATTTGAGTTATATATGAATGAACAAAAAAATACACAATCATATATATCTTGTGATGGAATATATTACATACCTTAACATCTGTGTGACTGATATGTTTGAAAGACCATTCATAACCTTCAAGTTCATTATCAATAATATAGCAGAGAGAAGATTTGTCTTGGAGCCCTCATAAAGGGGTTCGTATGCCTTATCAAGAAGAGGTATATCATGAATATCATCAAAATGTTCATCATTTTCATGATCATCATCATCATGATCAACATCGACCATTCCAACATTAAATGAATCATGGATCAAATTATTTGTAACATCATCTTCAACTATGTTTTCAGAATGATCATCTTCTTCATTAATGTGAGCATTAACTTGTTCTCCATTAATATTCATAGCTTCTGGTACTTGTTGTGGAAGCACTTCCTCTGGACGAAGTTCCCTAGGATGTCTTTCCTTTATAATTACATGAAAACATCAATAGATAAAAGTTAATATAAGAAATTCAACCGCAAAATGTAAAAAATTCAAACGCAAAATGTAAAAATTTATGTGATGCATTTAAAATGTAACAAATTTTGTACTATTGGGATGAAAAGAGCAATGACCAATTGTACTGTTGGTCAAATAGGTGCATCCAAACTATCCAAGAGACATAATAATTGACCCAATTACTGAGCAAAGCTACTCAAATATAACACAAAATTTCTCATACTGTA
This sequence comes from Larix kaempferi, assembly GCA_027924585.1. Classification (NCBI taxonomy): domain Eukaryota; kingdom Viridiplantae; phylum Streptophyta; class Pinopsida; order Pinales; family Pinaceae; genus Larix; species Larix kaempferi. The sequence goes on along the minus strand of BSBM01000458.1, from coordinate 337,479 downwards.
CTCCACTAAGGTAAGATAAATGATGCTATGGTAATTTCTATAGAGAAAATATAAGAGAAATTACAACATGCCAATATAGTCATTATTTCTATTATCATGATAGAAACTATCACAAATCTAGAGAGTTAAGTGCTTTCCCCAGTGAGTGGTTTAGTCTCACTAACGAACAAATAAATGAGTTATTCTACTATACCCTAGATTCAACATGCACAAAAGAAAAAGAAATAGTATAATAAATATTTAATATTAAAATAATATTTATTGTCCATGTTAGTCCCCATCTATTTAAACCACGATCAATACATAAATTTACAAAAGCAATCAAAATAAAAACATATATAATGAAAAACTTACAAATGGATGGTATTCATGTCCCCCCTCAGCATGCCCATGCTCCCTACAATGTTTTGTGGTTGTTGTGATCAAAATTCTTCTCCTCTTAAAGCCCCTGCATTGAGTACATGGACAATAGCATTTCCTATCACCCCTTTTTTCAACTCCTTCCCACAATCTAGGAAGCAATTGTCGATTTTGTTCGTCTGGATCAGGAATATTGCTAGTTGACATTTTCTCGTAAAGAGATTGAATGAAGATTATCGATCTTAGAAAATGAAGCTCCACACTTCGCTCGATTGAATCTCAAAAAAAATGGAAATAATGAAAAGTCCGCCGAATAAAAAAACTTCCGCAAACCGTCACTTGTATAGTAAACATGTCGAAATGTTTCAATATTTATAAGTTTTAAACGTCAACCTTCCGTCGGATATCCGATGCCTTGAACCTAGTTACCGTAGGAGGATTGATGTCAAATTTCCGACATCCTCGGGTTGAAAAGCTTGGCATCGGATATCCAACATCCCAATGCATAATATGATGTCGGATATCCACAAAACCGTCAGATATGAGCATATCCATCGGATATCCACAGAACCATCAGATATGAGCATATTCGACGTCTCCTTCTATCAATTTTAAAAAGACCATCAAATTTTGAAAATTTTAAGGTGAAATTCGACGACATAGTCCTTCTTGGTCGGAGGTCATCGGATTTTGGGTCCAAATCCACTAGTGCGTCCTTGGGTCAGCCAACCAAGAAGATGAACCGTCATAAAGTTTGCGGCCCCAAGGTGGTTAGTTGAACAATCAACTTCCCGGGATCATAACTTTTGCATACGATCTTCGTTTGGGGCGCTCGGTATCCCATTGGAAAGGGCTATTCGAGATTTACAAGTTTTGATTAGGGCCAAATGCATGCCAAGGGCAGCCTTCTGGCCCCCAAAATCACCATAAAAAGGTCGTTTAGGGCCTCAAAACGGACCCGGAAGTTTACAACCCGAAAAACCGCTAAAAATAGTAATTTGCCAAAATTGCCAGAAGACTGTTTTGAGCCAGTAGGAAGAGGTGGACCGCCACCAATATCCACCTGGATCAATCCTCCCTCCTTAGGAAGAAATGGTCTCCATTTCATCAAATCCCTTATCATATGTCAAACTGTGTCTCAAGTTGAGCTCCTGCTGCGGCGTTTGTTGAAGCGAAAAGGTTGCCTTTCTTTGAAATCTTCAGAGGGTTTTAATTGTTGTTGTTGGATGCGCTGGAGCTGTTCAACAGTTTTGGTTGTTGTGGTATCCTTGGTATGCACTGGTGTGGATGGTTTCTTTTTGGAGGAGCACCTTGAATGCATGGCCTTGCACTGCAAAGGTACTCGAATAGGCGATGCTACACTGAACTTATGTTTTTCTCGTTTCTGCTAAGTAGAGGGATAATGGGCAGAGGTTGTGGATGTCTCTACGATCTGATGTTCTCCTTTAGTGGACATTGCGAATAGGAAAAATTTTCCAGTGTGGGAGATTATCTTCCTGCTCTGCTTGGTTGGGGTAGGCGAAACTATCTCAAGTATCCGATAGAGTTGTCCTCCCAAGGTGACAATGACACTACGGGGTCGTGATTCATATACAGCATGATGCTTCCACATATATGGTTGTCCTAAAAGAACATCACATACGACAAGTGGGCCACATCACACAACACCTCATCTTTGAAGGGCTTGATGCCGTATGGTAGGCCACGTTGATGACTGACGAGGATCCCTCATCCTTGGCTCAGCCAACCAATGGTGTATGGTTGCAGGTGTGGTGTTATTGGTAGATCCAATTTCTTGATAGATTCTGTTGAGATCAAGTTCTTTTCGATACCGTTGTCCACAACAAAGTGTAGGGGAATTCCCTTCATTCACATCTGTGAGTGGAAAAGGCGCTCTTCTGCCTCTGACTCTTTAGGTTCCTCTGGTAGCATCTGTGTGGTGGCAACAACGGCACCGGGTTCTGCATCAATGATCTACTTCCCTTTTTGTGCGATTGTGAAATTAGGATTTGAGATAGAATCAGAACTGGGATCTGATTCTGAAGCTTTGATCTCAACCACCAATGGAGTAATATTGTTCCTTAACGGAATCTATGAAAGAGGCCCAAGTGGGATTGGAATATTTAAACAATCCAGACTCGTCTGATGAGTTTTACTCACAATAAGTGTCCCACCAATTTTTGACATGGGGGATGGCCTTGACGAGCACAGAGACGATCTTTTCTCTATCGAAAAAATTGTGGACAGAGAAATACCCTTCTATTAAATTCAACCATTTATCTATGGCATCGGCATCAATCTGGCCTTCAAATAAAGGGATATCAAAGTTAACTTGTACCTTGAAGGGAGTCACATCTCCAAAACGACTTCTTGTCGAAGGTGTATTTGTGGTCGTCAGCATGCGTCGAAGGATCTGGGCGAAATTATCCAGCATCTAGTTCCTCTGTCGCGCGAGGGATTCCTTGAGCAACAACTTGATAGGATATACTACTCCGTCGTCTCTCTTTTCTTTCGCCATGGGAGGCCGTTGGGGAGGTGAGAGTGGTCTTCCACAAGTCAAACTAGTTCAAGACCCAACTCTCTGTATCCTGACCTCGTTGGGGACATGCACCGAGAAACAATCAAAGAGCAAACCGCTCTGATACCACTGATCCAGATTTATGCAGGAATGAAATAAGATTCCATATACAGAATCACATACCCAGATATATGGAAAGAAACACAATGATACAGTAAACACATATTCTATTAAATAGAGGAAATAGAACAGACTGTAAAATATAATAGTTGGAATGGTGGTAGCTATCTCTAAGAAGAGATGTGGCCGCTATGCTCATTCGTGCCAAGATGAATACAAAGAGAGGCCAAAATGATTATTTATCATAAGCATGAGGAAAAGAAACCCAAACATCCAAAAAACTAAACCTAGAAGATGAACCATCATAAAGTTTGCGGCCCCAAGGTGGTTAGTTGAACAGTCAACTTCCCGGGGTCATAACTTTTGCATACGATCTTCGTTTGGGGCGCTTGGTAGCCCATTGGAAAGGGCTATCTGAGATTTAAAACTTTCGATTGGGGGAAAATGCATGATAGGTGCAATTATTTAGCCCCCCAAATCGCCAAAAAAAGGTCGTTTATGGCCCCAAAACGGCCGCGGAAGTTTAGGACCCGAAAAACCGTTAAAAATAGTAATTTGCCAAAATTGCCAAAAAGTTGTTTTGAGCAAGTAGGAAGAGGTGGGTCGCCACCGATATCCACCTGGATCAATCCTCCCTCCTTAGAGCAATGGTCTCCATTGCGTCAAATCCCTTATCATATGTCGAACTATGTGTCGAGTTGAACTCCTGCTGCGGCGTTTGCTGAAGCGAAAAGGTTGCCTTTCTTTGAAATCTTCAAAGGGTTGTAATCGTTGTTGTTGGATGCGCTGGAGTTGTTTAATAGTTTTGGTTGTTGTGATATCCTTGATTTGCACTGTTGTGGATGGTTTCTTTCTGGAGGAGCACCTTGAATGCATGGCCTTGCACTGCAAAGGTAGTCGAATAGGCGATGCTACATTGAACTTCTGTTTTTCTTGTTTCTGCTGAGTAGAGTGATAATGGGAAAAGATTGTGGATATCTCTATGATATGATGTTCTCCTTTAGTGGACATTGTGAATAGGAAAAATTTCCCAGTGTGGAAAATTATCTTCCTGCCCTGCTTGGTTGGGGTAGGAGAAACTGTCTCAGGTATCCGATAGAGTTGTCCTCCCAAGGTGACAATGACACTGCGGGGTCGTGATTCATATACAACATGATGCTTCCACATATATGGTTGTCCTAAAAGAACATCACATACATCAAGTGGGGCCACATCACACAACACCTTATCTTTGAAGGGTTTGATGCCGTATGGTCGGCGACATTGATGACTGACGCGGATCCATCATCCTTGGCTCAACCAACCAATGGTGTATGGTTGCAGCTGTGGTGTTATTGGTAGCTCCAATTACTTGATGACTTCAGTTGAGATTAGGTTCTTTTGGCTGCCGCTGCCTACAACAAAGTGTAGAGGAATTCCCTTCACCCACATTTGTGAGTGGAAAAGGTGCTCTTCTGCCTCCAACTCTTCAGGTTCCTCTAGTTGAATCTGTGTGGTGGAAACAACGACATTGGGTTCTGCATCAATGATGTTCTTCCCTTTTTGCGCGTTTGTGAAATTAGGTTCTGAGTCAGAATCGGAATTAAGATTAGATTCTGAAGCTTTGATCTCAGCCACCAATGACTGTTTTGAGCGACATTCATCAGTGTTGTGCTAGGGTCTTTTGTGGAACTCGCACCACTTCCCGTTGTCCATCTTTGTCTTTTAGTTACCCTTCTTCTCTTGTGGTTGGGATTGGTTGTCCTTTCCCTGCCTCGTGTTCTGCGAGCCAAATTTTCCCTTGCCCTGCTTCTACATAGGCCCAAAGTCACGCTTGTTCTTTTGCTGAAATTTCTGCTCAATTTTGATAGTATATCGATAGGCAGATCCGAGTGAAGAGATTTCCAGGAAATCCATCTCTGTTCGTATGTACCAGTGTAGGCCACTATGACATTTCAATACTAGGTGTTGCTCGGAGTCCTTGATACCTAGCTTTGTGCACAAGGTATGAAATTTGTTGGTGTACTCCGACACCGTTTGGTCCCTCTCTTGGTGCAGAATGGCCCATTTTGTGCACTGGTCATCATAGTTTCCAACGGGGTAATATTGTTCCTTGACGACATCTATAAAAGAGGCCAAAGTGGGATTGGAATATTCAAACAATACAGACTCGTCTGATGCATTTTGCTCACAATAAGTGTCCCACCAATTTTTGACATGGGGGACAGCCTTAAGGAGCGCAAAGATGATCTTTTCCCTATCGAAAAAATTGTGGACGGAAAAATACCCTTCTAGTAATTTCAACCATTTATCTATGGCATCGGCATCGATCTAGCCTTCAAATAAAGGGATATCAAAGTTAACTTGTACCTTGAAGGGAGTCGCATCTCTGAAATGGCTGCTTGTCGAAGGTGTATTTGTTGTCGTCGGCATGCGTCGAAGGATATGGACGAAATTATCCATCATCTCGTTCCTTTGTTGCGCGAGGGCTTCCTCGAGCAACAACTTGATAGGATATATTGCTCCGTCGTCTCTCTTTTCTTCCACCATGGGAGGCTGTTGGGGCGGAGAGAGTGGTCTTCCCCAAGTGAAACTAGTTCGAGACCCAACTCTCTGTATCCTGACCTCGTCGGGGACATGTACCGAGAAACAATCAAAGAGAAGACCGCTATGATACCACTGATTCGAATTTATGCAAGAACAAAATAAGATAGCATATACATAATCACATACCCAGATCTATGGAAAGAAACACATTGATTAGTAAACACATATTCTATTGAATAGCAGAAATAGAACAAACCGTAAAATACAATAGCTAGAATGGTGGTAGCCATGTCTGAGAAGAGATGTGGCCGCCATGCTCATTCGTGCCAAGATGAATACAAAGAGAGGCCGAAAGGCCTATTTGTCATAAGAATGAGGGAAAGAATCCCAAAAATCCAAAAACCTAACCCTAGAAGATGAACCATCATAAAGTTTGCGGCCCCAAGGTGATTAGTTGAACAATCAACTTCCCGGGGTCATAACATTTGCATACGATCTTCGTTTGGGGCGCTCGGTAGCCCGTTGGAAAGGGCTATCCAAGATTTACAACTTTTGAATGGGGTTAGGTGCATGCCGAAGGCAATCAACTGGCCCCCCAAATCTCCAAAAAAAGGTCGTTTAAGGCCTCAAAACGGCCCCAGAAGTTTAGGACGCGAAAAACCGTTACAAATAGTAATTTGCCAAAATTGCCAGAAGACTGTTTTGAGCTAGTAGGAAAAGGTTGGCTGCCACCGATATCCACTTGGATCAATCCTCCCTCCTTAGGAAGCAATAGTCTCCATTACGTCAAATCCCTTATCATATGTCGAACTGTGTGTCCAGTTAAGCTCCTGCTGCAGCGTTTGCTGAAGCGAAAAGGTTGCCTTTCTTTGAAATCTTCAGAGGGTTGTAATTGTTGTTGTTGGATGCACTGGAGCTGTTCAACAGTTTTGGTTGTTGTGGTATCTTTGATCTGCACTGGTGTGGATGGTTTCTTTTTGGAGGAGCACCTTGAATGCATGGCTTTTCACTGCATTGGTACTCGAATAGGCGATGCTGCAATGAACTTATGTTTTTCTCATTTCTGCTCAGTAGAGGGATAATGGGCAGAGGTTGTGGATGTCTCTGCGATCTCATGTTCTCCTTTAGTGGAAATTGTGAATAGGGAAAATTTCCCAGTGTGGGAGATTATCTTCCTGCCCTGCTTGGTTGGGGTAGGAGAAACTGTCTCAGGTATTCGATAGAGTTGTCCTCCGAAGGTGACAATGACACTGTGGAGTCGTGATTTATATATAGCATGACGCTTCCACATATATGGTTGTTGTAAAAGAACATCACATATGTCAAGTGGGGCCACATCACAAAACACCTCATATTTGAAGGGCTTGATGCCGTATGGTAGGTGACATTGATGACTGACGGGGATCCCTCATCCTTCACTCAGCCAACCAATGGTGTATGGTTGCGGGTGTGGTGTTATTGGTAGCTCCAATTTATTGATGACTTATGTTGAGATCAAGTTCTTTTGGCTGCCGCTGTCCACAACAAAGTGTGAGGGAATTCCCTTCACCCACATTTGTGAGTGGAAAAGGCACTCTTCTGCCTCTGACTCTTCAGGTTCCTCTGGTTGCATCTGTGTGGTGGAAACAACGACACTAGGTTCTGCATCAATGATCTGCTTCCCTTTTTGCATGGTTGTGAAATTAGGTTCTGATTCAGAATCGGAACTGGGATTTGATTCTGAAGCTTTGAACTCAGCCACCAATGACTATTTTGAGCGACATTCATCAGTGTTGTGCCAGGGGATTTTGTGGAAATCGCACCACTTCCTGGTGTCCTTCTTTGTCTTTTCGTTACCCTTCTTCACTTGTGGTTGGGATTGGTTTTCCTTTCCCTGCCCCTTGTTCTGCGAGCCAAATTTTCCCTTGCCCTGCTTCTCCACAAGAACGAAGTCATGCTTGTTCTTTTGCTGAAATTTCTGCTCAATTTTTATAGCATATCGATAGGCGGATCCGAGTGAAGAGATTTCCAAGAAATCCATCTCTGTTCGTATGTATCGGTGTAGACCACTGTGATATTTCAGTACTAGGTGTCGCTCGAAGTCCTTGATACCTAGCTCTGTGCGCAAGGTATGAAATTTGTTGGTGTACTCCGACATCGTTTGGTCCCTCTCTTGGTGCAGAATGGCCCATTTTTTGTACTGTTCATCATAGTTTCCAACGGGGTAATATTGTTCCTTGACGGCATCTATAAAAGAGGCCCAAGTGGGATTAGAATATTCAAACAATCCAAACTCGTCTAATGAGTTTTTCTCACAATAAGTTTCCCACCAATTTTTTACATGGGGGACGGCCTTGAGGAGCGCAGAGACGATCTTTTCCATGTCGGAAAAATTGTGGACAGAGAAATACCCTTCTAGTAAATTCAACCATTTATCTATGGCATCGGAATCAATCTCGCCTTCAAATAAATGGATATCAAAGTTAACTTGTACCTTGAAGGGAGTCGCATCTCTGAAATCGCTGCTTTTCGAAGGTGTATTTGTAGCCATCGGCATTCATCGAAGGATCTGGACGAAATTATCCATCATCTCATTCCTCTATCGCGCGAGGGATTCCTCGAGCAACAACTTGATAGGATCTACTTCTCCATCGTCTCTCTTTTCTTCCGCTATGGGGGGCCGTTTGGGGCGGCGAGATTGGTCTTCCCCAAGTGAAACTAGTTCGACACCCAACTCTCTGTATCCTGACCTCGTCGGGGACATGCACCGAGAAACATTCAAAGAGTAGACCGCTCTGATACCATTGATATGGATTTATGCAGGAACGAAATAAGATAGTATATACAGAATCACATACCCAGATATATGGAAAGAAACACAGTGATACAGTAAACACATATTCTATTAAATAGCGGAAATAGAACAGACTGTAAAATACAATAGCTGGAATGGTGGTAGCTATCTCTAAGAAGAGATGTGGCTGCTATGCTCATTCGTGCCAAGATGAATACAAAGAGAGGCCGAAAGGCCTATTTATATAAAGCACGAGGGAAAGAATCCCAAACATCCAAAAACCTAACCCTAGAAGATGAAATGTCATAAAGTTTGCGGCCCCAAGGTGGTTAGTTGAACAGTCATATTCCCGGGGTCATAACTTTTGCATACGATCTTTGTTTGGGGCACTCGGTAGCCCATTGGAAAGGGCTATCCGAGATTTAAAACTTTCGAATGGTGCCAAATGCATGCTGGAGGAAACCATTTGGACCCCCAAATCACCAAAAAAACATCGTTTAGGGCCTCAAAACATCCCCAAAATTGCCAGAAGACTGTTTTGAGCCAGTAGGAAGAGGTGGGCTGCCACCGATATCCACCTAGATCAATCCTCCCTCCTTAGGAAGCAATGGTCTCCATTGCATCAAATCCCTTATCATATGTCGAACTGTGTGTCGAGTTGAGCTTCTGCTGCGGCATTTGCTGAAGTGAAAAGGTTTCCTTTCTTTGAAATCTTCAAAGGGTTGTAATTGTTGTTGTTGGATGCGTTGGAGTTGTTCAACAGTTTTGGTTGTTGTGGTATCCTTGGTCTGCACTGGTGTGGATGGTTTCTTTTTGGAGGAGCACCTTGAATGCATGGCCTTTCACTGCAAATGTACTTGAATAGGTGATGCTACACTGAACTTATGTTTTTCTCTTTTCTGCTGAGTAGAGGGATAATGGGAAGAGGTTGTGGATGTCTCTGCAATCTGATGTTCTCCTTTAGTGGACATTGTGAATAGGGAAAATTTCCCATTGTGGGAGATTATATTCCTGCCCTGCTTGGTTCGGTAGGTGAAACTGTCTCAGGTATCCGATAGAGTTGTCCTCCCAAGGTGACAATGACACTGTGGGGTCGTGATTCATATATAGCATGACGCTTCCACATATATGGTTTTCCTAAAAGAACATCACATACCTCAAGTGGGGCCACATCACACAACACCTCATCTTTGAAGGGATTGATGTCGTATGGTCGGCGAAATTGATGACTGACGTGGATCCCTTGTCCTTGGCTCAGCCAACCAATGGTGTATGGTTGTGGGTGTGTTGTTATTGGTAGCTCCAATTTCTTGATGACTTCTATTGAGATCAGGTTCTTTTGGCTACCGCTGTCCACAATAAAGTGTAGGGGAATTCCCTTCACCCACATCTGTGAGTGGAAAAGGTGCTCTTCTGCCTCCAACTCTTCAAGTTCCTCTGGTTGAATTTGTGTGGTGGCAACAACGGAACTGGGTTCTCATCAATGATCTACTTCCCTTTTTGCACGGTTGTGAAATTAGGTTTTGAGTCAGAATCGGAACTGAGATCTGATTCTAAAGATTTGATCTCAGCCACCAATGACTGTTTTGAGCGACATTCATCAGTGTTGTGCCAGGGGATTTTTTGGAACTTGCACCACTTCCCATTGTCCTTCATTGTCTTTTCATTACCCTTCTTAGCTTGTGGTTGGGACTGGTTGTCCTTTCCCTGCCCCATTTTCTGCGAGCCAGAGTTTCCCTTTCCCTGCTTCTGCGTAGGCCCGAAGTCACGCTTGTTCTTTTGCTAAAAATTTTGCTCAATTTTGACAACATATCGATAAGCGGATCTGAGTGAAGAGATTTCCAGGAAATCCATCTCTGTTCGTATGTACCGGTGTATGCCACTGCGATATTTCAATACTAGGTTTCACTCGGAGTCCTTGATACTTAGCTTTGTGCACAAGGTATGAAATTTGTTGGTGTACTCTGACACCGTTTCGTCCCTCTCTTAGTGCAGAATGGCCCATTTTGTGTACTGGTCATCATAGTTTCCCATGGGGTAATATTGTTCCTTAATGACATCTATAAAAGAGGCCCAAGTGTGATTGGAATATTCAAACAATCCAGACTCGTCTGATGAGTTTTGCTCACAAAACGTTTCCCACCAATTTTTGACATGGGGGACGGCCTTGAGGAGCACAAAGACAATCTTTTCCCGTCGAAAAAATTGTGGACAGAGAAATACCATTCTAGTAAATTCAACCACTTATATATGGCATCGGCATCAATCTGGCCTTCAAATAAAGGGATATGAAAGTTAACTTGTACCTTGAAGGGAGTCGCATCTCCGAAACGGCTGCTTGTCGAAGGTGTATTTGTTGTTGTCAGCATGCATCAAAGGATCTGGGAAAAATTATCCATCATCTCTTTCCTCTGTCGTGCGAGGGATTCCTCGAGCAACTACTTGATACGATCTATCACTCCATCATCTCTCTTTTCTTCCGCCGTGGGAGGCCGTTTGGGGCGGCGAGAGTAGTCTTCCCCAAGTAAAACTAGTTTGAGACCCAACTCCCTGTATCCTAACCTCGTCGGGGACATGCACCGAGAAACAATCAAAGAACAAACCGCTCTGATACCATTGATCCAGATTTATGCAGGAATGAAATAAGATAGCATATATAGAATCACATACCCAGATATATGGAAAGAAACATAGTGATATAGTAAACACATATTCTATTAAATAGCGAAAATAGAACAAACTGTAAAATACAATAGCTGGAATGGTGGTAGCTATCTCTGAGAAGAGATGTGGCTCCTATGCTCATTCATGCCAAGATGAATAAAAAGAGAGGCCGAAAGGACTATTTATCATAAGCATGAGGGAAAGAATCCCAAACATCCAAAAACCTAACCCTAGAAGATGAACCGTCATAAAGTTTGTGATGCCAAAGTGGTTAGTTGAATAGTCAACTTCCTGAGGTCATAACCTTTGCATACAATCTTCGTTTGGGGCACTCGATAGCCCGTTGGAAAGGGATATCTGAGATTTACAAATTTTGAAGGGGGACAAATGCATATCAGTGGCATTTATTTGGTCCCCCAAATCGCCAAAAACAGGTCGTTTAGGGCCTCAAAATGGCCCCGGAAGTTTAGGACCTGAAAAACCGCTAAAAATAGTAATTTGCCAAAATTGCCATCAGACTGTTTTTAGCCAATAGGGAGAGGTGGGCCACCACCGATATCCACCTGGATCAATCCTCCCTCCTTAGGAAGCAATGGTCTCCATTGCGCCAAATCCCTTATCATATGTTGAACTGTGTGTCAAGTTGAGCTCCTGCTGCGGCGTTTGTTGAAGCGAAAAGGTTGCCTTTCTTTGAAATCTTCAGAGGGTTTTAATTGTTTTTGTTGGATGCGCTGGAGCTGTTCAATAGTTTTGGTTGTTGTGGTATCCTTGGTCTGCACTAGTGTGGATGGTTTCTTTTTGGAGGAGCACCTTGAATACATGGCCTTGCACTGCAAAGGTACTCGAATAGGCAACGCTGCATTGAACTTCTGTTTTTCTCGTTTCTTCTGAGTAGAGGGATAATGGGCAGAGGTTGTGGATGTCTCTGTGATCTGATGTTCTCCTTTAGTGGACATTGCGAATAGGGAAAATTTCCCAGTGTGGGAGATTATCTTCCTGACCTGCTTGGTTGGGAGAGGCGAAACAGTCTCAGGTATCCGATAGAGTTGTCCTCCCAAGGTGACAATGACACTACGGGGTTGTGATTCATATAGAGCATGACGCTTCCACATATATGGTTTTCCTGAAAGAACATCACATATGTCAAATGGGGCCACATCACACAACACCTCATCTTTGAAGGGCTTGATGTCATATGGTAGGAGACATTGATGATTGACGCAGATCCCTCGTCCTTGGCTTAGCCAACCAATGGTGTATGGTTGTGGATGTGGTGTTATTGGTAGCTCCAATTTCTTGATTAGTTTTGTTGAGATCAGGTTCTTTTGGCTTCCGCTGTCCACAACAAAGTGTAGGGGAATTCCCTTCACCCACATCTGTGAGTGGAAAAGGCACTCTTCTGCCTCTGACTCTTTAGGTTCCTCTGGTTGAATCTGTGTGGTGGTAACAACGGCACTGGGTTCTGCATCAATGATCTTCTTCCCTTATTGCATGATTGTGAAATTAGGTTCTGAGTCAGAATCAGAACTGGGATCTGATTCTGAAGCTTTGATCTCAGCCACCAATGACTGTTTTGAGAAACATTCATTAGTGTTGTGCCAGGGGCTTTTGTGGAACTCGCACCACTTCCCAGTTTCCTTCTTTGTCTTTCCATTACCCTTCTTTGGTTGTGGTTGGGACCGGTTGTCCTTTCCCTGCCCCGTGATCTGCAAGCCAGAGTTTCCCTTGCCCTGCTTCTACGCAGGCCCAAAGTCACGCTTGTTCTTTTGCTGAAATTTCTACTCAATTTTGACAGCATATCAATAGGCGGATCTGAGTGAAGAGATTTCCAGGAAATACATCTTTCTTCATATGTACTAGTGTAGGACACTACGATATTTCAGTACTAGGTATCGCTCGGAGTCCTTGATACCTAGCTTTCTGCGCAAGGTATGAAATTTTTTGGTGTACTCCGACATCGTTTGGTCCCTCTTTTGGTGTAGAATGGCCCATTTTGTGTACTGGTCATCATAGATCCAACGTGGTAATGTTGTTCCTTAATGGAATCTATAAAAGAGGCCCAAGTGGGATTGGAATATTCAAACAATCTAGACTCATCTGATGAGTTTTGCTCACAATAAGTTTCCCACCAGTTTTTGACATGGGGGACGGCCTTGAGGAGCACAAAGACGATCTTTTCCCTATCGAAAAAATTGTGGACTGAGAAATACCCTTCTAGTAAATTCAACCATTTATCTATGGCATCGGCATCGATCTGGACTTCAAATAAATGGATATCAAAGTTAACTTGTAGCTTGAAGGGAGTCGCATCTCCGAAACGACTGCTTGTCGAAGGTGTATTTGTTGTCGTCGGCATGCTTTGAAGGATCTGGGCGAAATTATCCATCATCTTGTTTCTCTATCGTGCGAGGGCTTCCTCAATCAACAACTTGATAGGATCTACTGCTTTGTTGTCTCTCTTTTCTTCTGCCATGGGAGGCCGTTTGGGGCGGCGAGAGTGGTCTTCCCCAAGTGAAACTAGTTCAATACCCAACTCTCTGTATGTCAAGGACATGCACCGAGAAACAATCAAAGAGCAGACCGCTCTAATACCACTAATCCGGATTTATGCAGGAACAAAATAAGATAGCATATACATAATCACATACCCATATATGTGGAAAGAAACACAGTGATACAGTAAACACATATTCTATTAAATAGCGGAAATAGAATAGACTGTAAAATACAATAGCTGGAATGGTGGTAGCTATCTCTAAGAAGAGATGTGGCCGCTATGCTCATTCGTGCCAAGATGAATACAAAGAGAGGCCGAAAGGCCTATCTATCATAAGCATGAGTTAAGGAATCCCAAACATCCAAAAACCTAACCCTAGAAGATGAACCATCATAAAGTTTGCGGCCCCAAGGTGGTTAGTTGAACATTCAACTTCACGGGGTCATAACTTTTGCATACGATCTTCGTTTGGGGTGCTCGGTAGCCCATTGGAAAGGGCTATCTGAGATTTACAACTTTCGAATGGGGCCAAATCACTAGTACAAAATGAGAGATAAGTGACTAAGCGACCAGAAAATTTGTTCACCACAACTTTTTCAAGGGATAAATGACCAAAATTGAGAAATTTTAAGAGAACTGACTAATAATCACCAACATAAATGACCAATTTGGTCATGGGATAAGAACTAAACTAAAAATGACCAAGATAAATGGCCAATTTGGTGAGGAGATAAGAACTAAACTAAAAATGACCACATAATAATTGGTCATTTATGTGGTCATTTTTAGTTGTTCCATTCGGGTAATGGAAAATTATAATTTTGATAATAAATTTGTACAATTTACTAAATTTTAACACTGCAGATGGATTCGGAGACCCGAGGGTCTCCGAATCCATCTGCGGTGTTAAAATTTAGTAAATTGTAACATTAATAGTACACAACTTGGAATATTTTTAAATACATGTCTTCTAAGGGATCATTTCTTTGAGGCCATCCCGATACCTATTGTGTTAGATGATAGGATAAACATTGAGATGATCATTTAGGGGTTTCTCTATGTCTAATTAGGGCCTTGGGTGTGGTGAGTTGATATCTAGATAATACATCATGTCTTTCACATAGTTTATCAAGTGATAGATGAGTTCTTCTATGTGGTTGAGTTGAGTCTTAGATATTTGCACAAGGGGGTCAGGTTGTAGGCAATATCATATCATGTCCATTCATATTGGGGAATAAATTATGATACATAAATGAGAGAATATATTTCCCTGCATTAAAGGGCTAAGGGGGCTTAATTATGTTATTTGGCAATGCAAATATTTATGGTATATTTTATTACATTTCATGTAGAAGTGATGGAGGCCGGGAGGCGAGGGGAAAATTAGGGGACAAGGGAACTTGATATTGAGTTTGATGGACAAGGGATACTTAATTAGGATGTAGGATGGTTGATGCTAATGCTCTATTCACTAGTAGACAAATGGGTAATTAATGGCCATCGACCAAAAATTTGGTCACCGTGGGTAAATATTAGCCTGCATGCCCGCACTCTTTTTTATTATTATTATTCACCATTCAAAGAATTTATATCAATATTTATAACATGTTAGATATTGTTATAGATTTTGATATTATTTTAAGTGGTTTTTTATTATTCATCATTTTATGGATTATTAATGTTTTTTTAATAAATAAGAAACTTCAACCTTTGGGCAATAATAGTTCAAATAATCTATTTGAGAAACTCAACACCTAAAAGTTATGGTTTCACAATCGAGTTGTCTAGCTAGAATCCTCCACTCTATCACAATTTATTCATTAAATATAAATCTATAACAATTTATTCATTTAATCTAAATCTACGTTAAACTTTAGACAAATTCTTAAAGTTTCTATAATTCATTTCAAATTCTAAGAATGGAGATTTAACAATGTCACTCATATAAGACTTATTGTGATAAAATTTGTAGTTAAGTTTAAATTCAAGACTTTTTGTTGGATGTCACTCATATAAGAGTTATTGTGATAAAATTTGTAGTTAAGTTTAAATTCAAGACTTTTTGTTGGACGAAGAGGTGAACTCGTCATCAAAGTGATCTCTTTTAGTTTTTTTATAGCTTTTACAAATATTTTTTAAAGAGGTTATATATTCAAATCTAAAGAAGGTTAGGGTATGTATAACTCATAAACTTTAACAATCAAATCGTTATATCATCTCACAAGTAAAGGGATCTCATTCACCAATTTAGTATCTTGTGCTTTTGAAAATAAATTATTATTACTTCTTTACAACTACCCATTAAAACAAGGTTCATAATATATCAAAACTTATATATTATAAATCTATTGATAACTAATATTATTTTCCTTCTTAATTAAAAGTTTAGAAAAACATTTCCAAAATCCAATTTTTAAATTTATGACAAAATAAAAAATAATATTATGTCTTAAAAAAATAACTCACTACAACCACATCTTTCCTAAACCCCACTCATGACAAAATAAAAAATAATATTATATCTTAAAAAGAAATTACTCACTACAACCACATCTTCCCTAAACCCCAACTCATGACAAGCACTTTAAATTTGTGAAAATTGCATTAATAAAACCTTGGTTCACACCGTTTGGGCCTCATAATCTTCTTTAAAGATTCATTTATTTGACAAAACTCTCTTTAAACAAATGGAAAGGGAAAAATGATTAGTCTAAAGATAATTTCATAGTTGAATCACATCCTTGCTAGCAATAGTGTCAATAGCATCAAGAACCTAGGGTTCAGGGTTTAGCACAGCACAGAGGGATTCAATGGAGGTGGACAAGCAACTGCAAGAGGAAGCGTTTATAGTTTTGGATACTCAAAGAGTCATTATGAAGAAATGCATCCTCTAATGCAAGGAACTTACAAACCACTGCGCCTCGCTAGAGCAATCGCTGCAGAAGAAATTCAAAGAACTCAAGAAGGGAAAACATATGGAGCTCAAAACCAAAGAAATGGAGGAATTACTGGGCAAAATAAAGAAATCGACCGTATCCAACAAAAAATATCTATCTCGCCTGATTAGAAGATTAGAAGGCCTCAGCCCTCTCGGCCATTGAATCGAAGAGTGAAAATGGCCTGAAGTTCCTCTGCGAGAAGATGGATGCAGAGGGTCCCTGGAAATTAATCGTGGAGCACAGAAAAGATGTTATAGCGGTCAGGGCCAACCAGTCGTGGGTGCTGGAGAGTGACATTGATCTTTCCTGGCTGGTTTAACAGGCCCTCGAGGGTTTTTATGACAAGGGTTCCAAGAAAATAGAGAATAAGGACTCGGAGAAAACAGAGAATAAGGGTTATAACTTGTTGAAATAGGTTATGACGATGTTGGAATTCTGTGTAAGTTATTTCCTGGCACTTCATTTTTTTGTGTGATATTCTTTAGGTAATTATGGTTTGTGCAGTTTATTTCCTTGCAATGTTTATTTGGTAAATTTCGGTAAACTAAAGTTCTGGTACTTTTTTGGCAGCCTATTTAATGGAGGCCTATCGCCCAGTAAGGAAAGGAGATCTTTTCCTTGTTAGAGGTGGGATGTGCAGTGTAGAGTTCAAAGTAATTGAGATAGACTCTGGGGAATATTGTGTTGTTTCTCCTGATACCGAGATCTTTTGTGAGGGAGAGCCTGTAAAGCGGGAGGATGGCCTGTAAAGCGGGAGGATGAAGATAGATTGGATGAAATACATTATGATGATGTTAGTGGTGTAAGGAGGCAAATGGCCCAGATTCGTGAATTAGTTGAGCTTCCACTTAGGCACCCACAGCTCTTCAAATCAATTGGTGTGAATCCACCAAAGGGTATTTTGCTCTTTGGACCACCTGGTTCTGGAAAAACCTTAATTGCTAGGGCAGTAGTCAATGAAACTAGTGCTTTCTTTATCTTAATTAATGGGCCTGAAATTATGTCAAAGTTGGCTAGAGAAAGTGAAATCAATTTGAGGAAGGCGTTCAAGGAGGCTGAGAAGAATGCCCCATCTATTATTTTTATTGATGAAATAGATTCAATAGCACCCAAAAGAAGAAAGACACATGGTGAGGTTGAGAGGAGAATTGTTTCTCAGCTTCTGACACTGATGGATGGGCTAAAATCTCAAGCCCATGTTATTGTGATGGGAGAAACAAACCGTCCAAATAGTATTGACCCAGCTCTTAGAAGGTTTGGAAGGTTTGGCAGGGAGCAACTCTGAGACACCCATACAATTTTTTATTTATTTTTATTTTAACTTTCAACAAGTTATTCATATCTGGCATCGAAAACACAAAGACAGCTAACTGTAATAACATTTTAAAATAACTTGTTAGGAACCTATGTCAACCCTTCTCTTTACTATGTTAGTATATTGTTGTTGGACGCATATGCTTTGTAAGTCGTCCTGTAGTATTTGTTGATCCGTAGTTTATATTAGCCCATAGTATTGGACGCATATGCTTTGTAAGTCGTCCGTAGTATTATATGTCCCATGGTTTTGGCTCATAGTATTGGGCATAGACTTAGTATATAAGTGTGTGTTGAGGTCATTAAAGGCACCGTGAAGTTAATTGTATTGAGCTTGCGCAAAGGAGGTTGCCCCCTCAAAGTGGCCCGTGATCAATATAAAAGTGATTATGTTCTATTATTTCTGATATATCGTGTATTTGCATTGATTAATTATTGCAGGTTCATCAAATCTGGTATCAGAGCACTTTCTTGGACTCGTTGGGTGGAATTTCTGCCAATTTTTTTTTCACATCTGTTGCAGGTTCGGATTTGGGAATAATCCCTATCCACTTAACTATGGGAAGTACTTTGACATAAGCCCTAAAACTCATTGTGAGGAGTACCACAGGAACCCCAAAGTAGCTGGCCCATTGAGAGCACCTGCCAGCAAAAAGGGCAACGACCCCTACCTGATTGACTAGTTCCCACCCGTGAGGTAAACCAAGAGTTATCGTTTGTGGCAAAGCGGTTATCAGTTTTACTTGAGTCGTGGAGTGAGGGGTACTACCCCAATATGCAAGCCGTCAGACAGCATTGGTGGCCGAGTGAAACACCTGAACTATTAGGAAGCCATACATACCTGGGGTCCATATCTATTTTCAGTTGAATTGTTGCCGATCACTTCTGCTCCAGATCCAGCTGTTTTAGATCTATTCTAAAAGTAGTTCCAAATCCAGTCGTCGTTTCAGATCCAGCCATTTTCGATCCCTTCCGCACCGTTGCGCCACTGTTGCCGATCCATTTCTGAAAAAAATAAAAAAATAAAAAAATAAAAATTCAGTTTTTTCTCCATATCTCCCTTGTTTTCACTCTGTTTCCCTTGAAATTTTCGGGGAACCCCTGTCATCCCATTCTGCATCTTTCATTCCTAAGGACCCTATCCCCAATTCCCCTTCCCAAATCCCGAAATCCCACATTTGTCTATTTTTAGGGTTTGCCATAACTTCCTCAGATTTCACCCAATCACCTTCAAATTTTACCACAGAGTTCCTTTCTGAATTCTGCTTCTTTGTCCCTCTCTGCCAAATTTTCTCATTCTATCACCCCGCTTCTGAAATCCCCCTTTTTGCTTTCTTGTCCTTTCAACAGTGTCCAAAATCTAGTCAAACCCCAATTACCCATCAGATTGTTTCCCCAATCCAAATTTCCTTTACTAAATCAACTTCTGTTTGTGTTTTTCTATCCATTCCACCAAAAAAAAAACCTGGTTATGGTTGTCACCCGTGCACACACCATGGAGGATGCACTTGCAACCATCCAAACCAAACTCCAAGATCTGGATGAAAAATTTATTAGCCTCCATCTTCAGCATTCAACCATGAACAATACCAAACAGCCAGAATCTTTTGCAGCCACTGGGTTCTCTTCTTCTAGAAATTTTCGTGGGCCGAAGCTTGATTTTCCTCGCTTCAATGGTACTGATCCGACTGGATGGATATATCGAGCAGAACAATATTTCAGTCTGCATAATACTTTTGATGTTCAGAAAGTTCCACTTGCATCCTTTCATTTGGAACAGGAATCCCTTCAATGGTACCGTTGGTGCATCAAAGCTCATCCCAAACCAAACTGGACAGATTTTTGGCAACTCATTTTGCCATGATTTGGTCCTAGTGCTTTTGACGACTTCACAGGAGCACTCACTAAACTTCACCAAACTGGCACAGTGAGAGAGTATCAGACAGAATTTGAGAAACTAGCCAATCACACAGAAGGATTGTCTGATGAATTCTATAGGAGTTGTTTTATCAGTGGTCTCAAGGATGAAATCCGCTCAGAGGTCAAAATGTTTTGTCCCAACACAATGATGGAAGTCCTAAGGTTGGCTAAGCTAGCTGAGGACAAGATCGCAGCTCAACAACGCTCCAAACCCACCTTTGTTCCCTTCAGAAATATGGGTTCCCAACGACCTCCCATCATGCCTGCTCCTCAACCAACTCCTATCAAGCATTTGTCTGAAATAGAAATGCAGGCACACCGAGAAAAAGGGATTTGCTATAATTGTGATGAGAAATTCACTCGGGGACATAGATGTGTTCAACAAAAGCTCTATCTCTTGGATGTGGATTCTCCGCCTGCCTTAGAACTTCGTGAAGAAGCTACAGATACAGTAGATGATTAGGTCGACATTCAACACCCGCCTGTTGACACCCCATCTCAAGACGACCCACCCGAGATCTCTCTCCATGCTGTAACTAGCGTCACCACCCCACAAACAATGCGGGTCAGGGGATACTTCAAGAAGCTCCCTCTTACCATACTCATTGATTCTGGTAGCACTCATAACTTCATTGACCCTCGGATTGCCAAACAGGCTGATTGTTTTATCCATCCTTGCTCCAACTTTGAAGTCATGGTTGCCAATGGGGGCACATTACCTTGCAAGGGGAAGTGTCACAATGTGCGTATCTCTATGGAATATTATAACCTACGCTCTGACATGTTTGCCTTGTCCTTAGGTGGATGTGATGTGGTTTTGGGCATTCAATGGTTACGCACACTTGGCCCCATCTTATGGGATTTTGCTGAACTTTGGATGTAGTTTAAAGTCAATGGGCTTACAACCAAGGTCTCTCTGCATCATCAATTCACATCGCCTGGAAAAAATGCTTAAGAAGAATTCACATGGTGTCATCGCTCAGCTCAATTCCATTCAGGTGCACCCATCAACAATCTCCACTACTTCCTTGGATAGATATGCAGGTATCTTTGCTGAACCAATGCGCTTGCTTCCTTCAAGAGACCTTTCCGGTAAGAATGTAGCCACATCTACCTCTCAGCAGGAAACGATGGCTATTTTGCATGCAGTACAGAAGTGGCAGCCATACCTATTAGGGACTTATTTCTACATCAAGACTGATCTCCCGAGTCTGGAAAATTTTCTGGAACAATGGGTCTCCTCCCCAACACACCTGCAATGGGTTATCCAACTCATGGGTTATCCCTATGTGATCACTTGCAAGAAGGGTAAGGACAATATGGTGGAAGATGCTCCTTCTCGTACAATTGATGACCCAGTTTCTCTTACAGCTCTGCATGTTCCAAATTGGTTGCAATATGTTCAACAGGGCTATCTCTTCTATGAACTCCATGCTTCTTCATCAACAGGGCACTCTGGGTTCTGCAAAATGTATGACCGGGAACAATGTAACTTCTTTTGGTCGGGACTAAAAATGACAATTCAACAGATGGTGGCTGACGATGATACTTTCCAAGTCAACAAGGGGGAAACGACACTCCTTTCGGGATTGCTCAAACCCTTGCCCATCCCTATACAGCTTTGGCCAACTATTTCTATGGATTTCCTAGCAGCACTCTGGTGGTACAATACCACATCTCAAAGGACACCATATGAAGCAGTCTATGGAAAAACAACACCAGTTCTTCTTCCATACACCCTTAGCAGCTCCCCAGTTCAGGAAATTGACTCGGTTCTTCGAAACCGCGATCAGATTCTTCTCATTTTGCAGGACAATCTTCACATGGCCAGAATTTGCCTGAAACAACAAGCCGATCAGCACCGTTCTGAGCGCATTTTCCACGTAGCTGACAGGGTTCTTCTTCATCTACAGCCTTCCAAGCAATCCTCCTTGACACTCCAAAGGCGTCAGTGGCCCGAAATGCAAACCGAGGATGCTATCGGGGAACCACTCCTTCAGATTCTGCAGCAATTTCTCCAACCAAAGCTTTGAGGACAAAGCTTTTTCTAAGGGAGAGGGGATGTTAGGAACCTATGTCAACCCTTCTCTTTACTATGTTAGTATATTGTTGTTGGACGCATATGCTTTGTAAGTCATCCCGTAGTATTTGTTGATCCGTAGTTTATATTATCCCATAGTATTGGACGCATATGCTTTGTAAGTCGTCCGCAGTATTATATGTCCCATGGTTTTGACTCATAGTATTGGGAATAGACTTAGTATATAAGTGTGTGTTGAGGTCATTGAAGGCACCGTGAAGTTAATTGTATTGAGCTTGCTCAAAGGAGGTTGCCCCCTCGAAGTGGCCCATGATCAATATAAAAGTGATTATGTTCTATTATTTCTGATATCTCGTGTATTTGCATTAATTAATTATTGCAGGTTCATCACATAACTGAAAATATAAAGGCAACTAACTACAATAACACCTTACACTCTGGGATCCTTTCTACTAGTGTGTGCATATCATTAGTTGTAATACTGCTTACTTAGCTTCGGCTAAACCCTCTTCTTCTATCTTGACAGGTGGATTCCACAACATAAAGGAAAACATTCATTGAAGGTAAGAGTTCCTATTCTTAAAGCTTGAAAGGTTCTTCACTTGTAGAGGAAAGACAACAATAATTAATACTAAGACTTAATTAATTGATGTAGGCATTCTTAAGAAGAGCTGGGTATAAAGATACATCCCACTAGAGTATGGAGTCCTTCTCGTAAGGGTTCCCATTTAACCACCAAGACAAGATTTGAAGTTCATTTTAACATGGTTTAATTATTAAGTAATTTTAGCAAGATACTTGTCTCCTCCAATCCGAGCAAGATGTAGTTGACAGAAAACATGACCAAAAAGGTAAGCATCAGTTCCAAGAGACACATGGTGCATCTTTATGTCAATTAGCTACTTGTTGGTGGTCTCTTCACACTTATGGAGGCATTGACAACACTTGGTACTTCACCTGGCCTCTAGCTATGTGAAAGGCCTTCCTTCATAAAGACAAACACCAACCACTGTACTAAATCGACAGTAGGCTGAGTAGCAAAAACGGTGTGGGTCAGTTTCTACCATTTCAATTTTTTGGCAGCGAGTTCCAGCTTGGGGTCCTATGAAATTACTGAGCCCTTCGAGTAATTCACAGGTTCTATAGAACTAGCTATAGGAATGATGACCAGGATTCTATCGTGGCTCAAATATCTCTATGATGCATATCTACTCCTCGGGAGCCTGTGCTCTCTTGAGTATCTAAAAAGGTAAGGCTGGTTCTACACTTCTTTGCACAATTGTCTCAAATTCTCGTTGAAATGGAAATGACTTTAACCTGAACTAAAATCCTTTGCAGGGTGCTTTCGAGGATAACCAACTCCACGGAAGACAAATTCACCCTTGGTAAGCAGTACAATGACAATCTGATTATCTTTTGCTAGATAGAAAGTCTCTGCTGACAAGGTCATGTATTGGAGGTTATGTGGAAGGTCGGGACCTTCCTTGGATTTAGACGAGTAGAAAAAAAGTAGTTAACTCATTTAAAGATTAACTTGGCATTCGCGCCATGGGAACTCGCAGTTGTAGGCTTGAATAAGTTTAATAAAGTATTATGCTGAAGTCGACCCACTATTTTAAGGATGTGCAAACCTATAACAATTCTAAGAGCATAGCAAATAAGGAAAGACTGTTTGACAGTAAGCCTGTCATTTTTTTTTGTTGTTAAACGCAACTGTAGTTGGACACTAGGGTGTCTTACGACCCAAACTGGGTAAATAGATATACAACCCATCCTTTAGTAAAAAAAAATGTATGGAAAGAAAATTACTGCTTCTAGGGTTTTAACTTGTATAGAACAAATATGGGCATTTTATCTTTTACGGATAAACTCCTCATTAACAGTTAAAAACTCAGAATATATTTGGCAAAGGTAACCCTTTCTTTCTACTTACCTCTGTTATAAAAATTAGCACAAATACACCCAAGAATTCCTGAATTCATAGGGTTTGAATTCGTGAAACTAAAGCCTTGGATCTTGTTTTATTTACTTAAGGCGTAAAAAGCCATCTTTATAAGCTTCTATCAAAATACTGTTATTATCTTTTGAACAACAGATCCATTTACTTATATATGTTGAATAGTTTTCCTGTACTTCATTTTAAAGCAAAACTCAACTTTGGAAACCGGTCGAAAGAGTAGAAGGTAAAAACCCTATCTATGAAATCTAAAATTATATAAGGGCAAGGCCCGGCTTCCGAAATCATAAACCATAACTTCCAATTCTAGACTTAACCTACATCATTGAAACTCTGTTCATTTACTTACGGATAATTTAACCATAATTAACATATGGATTCTGTGGCTTTTGCTTACACATCCTGCTTCAAACTGGGTTTGGCTAGTAAGTCCCCAGGTATCCTTCTTAGGCTATCTTCTTTAAGGTTGTTTTTCAAAAACTTACTCCGACTGTTTCGTAACCGTCCTTCATGGGTCTAGACAATAAAACCCTAAATTTTCTTTATTTTATTTACTATAAGCTTTCCCAGCCCTTGTATAATAATAGCGTATTTAGTATCCATTAATATTATTCGTTCTCACCTGTAAGGTGCATTTTACCATTCTGTAACTTAATATGCAAGTATTTACAGTTTACAGTTTTATGTTTTGTCAAACTAATCATTTAAAGTTCATTATGGCTGAGATTAATCCTTCTCTTGAATCCGGCATAAATATATTCAAAGGTACAGAAGGTTTCACTCTATGTAGTTACAAATCTTAAAAAAAACAAGTAATAGTTTCGTAAAATTCTCTTGACCTCGAAATCTAGATCTGAGTAGGTAGTAATCAATGCTATAGTAAATTCTATAGTTATGGATAAAACCTCCATAGTACTGAATTCTTGAGAATAAAAATACTTCCCATACTACGATCATTAATTTAAATTAATAGAAAAATTATTTGGCATAAGGGGTTATCATCAATGCAAATCCCTTCATTGTAAGAGATCAATAACCAGATTTATGGCTAGCTACTACTGTATGATTCAATGCACAAATGAATCATAAATTCCATCAATAACTATACATTATTATAACTAGTGATTACTAGGCTCTGTTTTTGGTAACGTTCTATACAATACAACCTGACTAACTATCCTATCTACATAATACTAATGAGCATAGCATAATATAATTCATCACCACCTACCAGAACATAGTTAAATCCATGGTATTAGTCTGATGCTAATCATTCAGAATCCATCAAGAACATTAATAAGTAAAAACATAAACAATCAAAGCTTTTACTATTGCATTGCTCAGATACTATAAAAAGAACTTGGAATACATGGACCAAATGAAATGGGAATAGTCACGTTCCACCCAACCGTATATTACGCACAGCTGAATGTCTATCCTCAATCACCCCTAAGCTAGATCATGCATGTAAAAAGCAGGGACAATCAACCTCAATTCCAGATCTCAATCACACTTCCAAAAAAAAACTTGCCTAACACAAATGTGCTCACATAGCAAAAGTTTCCCCTTGCATACTAAGCACATCCTGCCTCCCACATATGCTTTCTTTATATCTTTGTTTTTGCCTAGGTCTTACCACTAGCAGCCAATTCCTCATGGAATTTTTGCAGCTAACTAAATCCTTGATTTTCAGGGTGTGTCTAGTGTCATAATTACACTTCTGACACTTGTTCCGATCTCCCTGAGGTTAACTCCAACTTGTCCCTTACTTTTCCATGCATGATCTCCTCATTCAACATGATTGTTCCTCTTCATTCCTTTATTAAATAATTAAATCATAATGTTTATTACACTAGTCCTTCTAGGACTTATTGGGCAGATCTCACATTTAGCCCCTTTATTGAAAATCTATTTCAACCATGATTAAAATAATTAAAAATTAACATAGTGTTTGATTCTTTTCAGGATGTCACATCAACAAACCGGCAAAATAGTATTGACCCAATAAATGCCATCAAAGGTTTGGGTCCCCTGCCAATCCATACATTGCACTCAGTTGCATGCTCCAGGGTCCTGAACAACAATTATGGTGGAAGGGAAATTTTGAGTGTATATTGTTCTGGGCCTATACTCTGGCATGTTGATGATTAGCATTACAGGTATGATTTCACTAATTTTAGATTTGACTTTGTGCAGCGATTTTTAAACTCCCTCTTTTCCGATGGTGTGCTTCAGCAGGTGCTATGTATTTCTAGCGATTACTTTATTTTGAAAATGAATTTATATGCTCAGTTATGGTAAATATCCAAGCAATATTCTACCTTTGGATTTTGCTTCTATTACGGATATTTTGTACGGCTGGCTTTAAAACAGATCTGCATTACATATTCTTTTTTGAACTCCCATGCCAGTCATTTTGGATTCTTAAAGTACTCTTGAGTCTTGAGTTCAATAATACTTTTAAGAGAATTAAAAGGTCCCAATCCAATAATGAGAATTCAGGGCCTTTAACTATCATTAATTATCTATTTTTGAATTTGTTATTAATTGGAAACCTAAAATGAAAACATCTTAGAAGCAACTGAATATTAACAACTGCAAGGTTTCAATTCACTTAAAACAACTTCACGTGTGCACACTAAGATGCATAGTCACCCAATTTTTGCTTTAATGTAAACATGACAGACTGTCTCCACCTTATGAGCAATTTGAGAGCATATACTTAGTAGTTACAACTTACAACCAAAGAAAAGAAAAGCAGTTCCAAATTCGGAAGGTTTGATTCCCTTATCACCTCGTTCTTCTGATCAGATACAAAAGAAATTTCTTGGAGAAACGTAAGAAGAGATTATTGCCCAGTTCCATAATTGTATACTGATGAATCTGCAATGGTCTTCAAACACCAACGTAGACGTCTTAGCATTTCCCCATATGTATTTTATAAAATTAAGATGCTACAAAGCACTAGATATTGAACTTGAAAATGTGCATTTTATCAGTGCCTTTTTCAAACATAAACTCTTGCTCAATTTGCTAATGTTAATGACAGCTAAAAGATGATAGATCCCCTTGCAGTTTTCAGATGAATAAATAATTATTGTCAGTAAATTTGAACTGGAGAAGATGAATCACTCATAGGTGCACAACACCAGCAAATACAAGAATGATACACAAGAAAAGCATAAGAAAGCAAGTGTGCACATATGAGAGGAGATTGCCAGAACTTTACACATGCTATAAACTCTTTTGTATCACTATATATCAATAACCTCTTTGGGATTTCTCCAGTGCATTTTGGCATTGACACCGAGGCATGAACGAGTGTTTACTTCATTATTATTATATCTACAGAACAGTAAAATAAGTAATAGCATAAATAGACATGTTCACATAAAGCTGATGTACAGTTTTGTTCAGGGGTGTTCATCAGTTACATTCAAGCTGGCTGTTTGAAATACTTTGAGTATTGCTCAACTTTATTTATCAAAATTGTACCCTCTTGTTATCATGACTGTCAAATTTTGAAAATTCAATTTTAATTTTATTAGCAAATCCTACCAACAATCTTGATTTATTATTTGAAACATGAGACCCAGGACTTCCTGCGCTTGAGGTTGACATGTTCATTTGGACTGGTGTATCCATTATTTTTCTCTAGTGAATCATACTCAAGGTCCAATAATCCATTCTTGATCCCTTTTTATAAAGTTGTCAATTTCATTGGATACTTGGTCTTTTGTTATCAAGCAATTTGACCTTTTTCTGCGAGTGCTGGTAAGCATGCTTTTAATGCTGCACATTTATTTAGTGAGAACACGTCATCTTTCAAAAGATTTAAAGCCTTTCAAACTAATATTAATACCTCAAAAAAATTATTCGCTATGAAATTTTAGTTCTGCATCTAGGGTATTTTCTTTGGCTGGGTCGCCTCTGCTCATGGTTGGTTCATGCCTACCCACAGGCTAAGTGGCCTATTGGAAACTAGGAGTCAAAACTTGAAAATTAAAACTAATCCTCTGAAAGTAGATCATTGTACTAGATATGTAGTAGGACTTTTAGTATAGAGATGTGATAAATAACCCGGATAAACTTGTCTATTATGATCATAGATGAAGGCCTTGCAATTATGAACTAGATTGACACATCAATTTTAAATGAAGAGGTGTAAATGATAGTGAAAAAAAGTCCTTAACACTGCCTATATACACTAGTCCATCTATACTTGTCTAGGTGTACCACCAATCTATTGTAGTGCAGCTAAATTAAGATATAAGGTAGCTTCCATCAGGTGGGCCCACTTGAAGTTACACCCACCTGCAGACTTAGCCCCTAAACCTATTCCTCTCTTATAAACGTTACTTTTGTTTCTCCAATAGTAAGCTATCTCTCAATGAATTTAAGGTGCACAATGTTATTTCAATCTTTATAGTGATCCTATAATGAAAGAACATAATATTACAATAACGACATGAATCTTAAAGCCATATGATGTAAATAGGTGTAAAACATAGCATAAATCAGTATATTAAATTAATATGGAAAGATGGAAATTCAAATACTGACTCTTTCAAATGTAGCTTTGATTGAAGACAAGATGTAATATTCTGTATGTTTAGAAACAACAACCATCTCTGTAGTTGATGTCATTCTCGCCACTTGCAGGCACCAAAAGAGTATACTAATATGCTAACTTCCCAACATATAGCAACAACAAGAACCTTGTTTACGAAGGCTTCTAATTTTACCTTCAATACAGAAACATAAAGGCATGCATCAAATTCAAAATCATAGAAAAGGATAGGAAAATTTGTAAGCATTCAGAAAGACAAGTGCAAATTTTTAGTAGTCAAAAGATGTGCAAAGCTAACACTAGTTAAAAAATTATTGCCCTCCTAATGGATTTAAATGGAAATAAATCAAGAAAATGGTTAGGAGTCCAATAAACATCCTTAGATTTCAATCTCTTTTCATAACCAGTGAAAAATTGATCTCTCATTTCAAACTCTTTGTAGTACCCTAAGATTACATAATCCTCCAGATTATTTTAATTTTCTTTCTTTTAGAGCTCTGTAAATATCTACTTGTTAATATAAAACATTTTCAAACAAAAAAAGTCTCTTTTGATATTGGACACTGTTCACTTGAATAAATGAATATCTCAACATCTGCATATCGAAGGATTAAATACAAAAGAGATGATGTGTGCATTTAACTTCAACACTAGAAGTAACCATCCACTAAAAGATAGCTATGAATAGAGATGAAGTGTGCATTTAACTTCAACACCAAAAGTAGCCATCCACTAAAAGATAACTATGAATATCCATTGCACAATGGAGTATAGATAAGATAAATATAAGATGAGTTTATTTTTTAATGTCCATGAATGACCATAAGAGTAGATCGATAGGACTCACAAAGTACAAACCGACAAAGTATAGAAATAGCAGCAAAATAGTGTAAATAACATGTTGAGGAGAAACATGACCAAACAAGCTAATCTTAGAGAGACAAAAATTATGTAGCTTCTCTGCATGACTTTCAAAGGTAAAGTTGCCATCAACTCTTTTATACCTAAGAATGACACAAGAAAGCTGTAATGATAATTTTATTTCGATCTTTTCAGCCAACCTCTGATGAAATTAGTGCAAATACAATGCCTTAGCAACTCAAGGTGAAGCCTTCCTAAAAGTGTCCAGTAACCAATACTGACAAAAACAAATTCTTCAAAGGAAAAAGGAAGCACAGCAGTTGGGGTGGGGTTTGGGAGAAGGAGGCACATAAGTGCAAACATAAACTGTAAACGTTGTATCTACAAACAAAAAGAATTCCTTGAGTATGTTTAGGCCTCAGTTTCAGGATACCATTAATATGGGGAAAGCAGCATTTCAAATAAGAGATAATTGTATTCAACATGCATAAAAAGTTGATAGAATGGGCTCTTCAATTTTCTTGATTCCTTTCTGAATTTTGGGATTTTTTATGTTTGATCTTTTTGGTTTGGGATTCATATTTGTGTAAGACTTTTCATGTTTACCAATCTCATCTAGAAAACTCTAGAGCTTTAAAGGTAGTTGGATTAGTGTTTTTGATGTTTTGTCTTTTGTCTTTTGGTAGACTGCTAACAGCTCAGTTACATTATTGGTTGTTGTCTCCAGATTTCATGTTAAATGGAGGAATTGAATTCTACCCAAAGAAAAGAGAATTCCTCCAACTCCTGATGGACTTGGGTTTCAGTAGCGAATTTGAACCAGTCCCGTCCTTCCAAATGATTTCGAACCATCCCAAAAGTGTTAAGTAAAAATTGCCCTTCAAAAAAAATTGAAATCAACTAAGAAATGAAGAGAAGATGTAAATATTTTAAAAGGAGTGTAATTTTTTAAATAACCCATTAATATCTATCCGTTGGATACAATCGTTGGATAATGATACCCCCTTGTACATCCAGGGCCTCAATCTTCTCAGGGGGGAGCTTGTGAGCATTGGTAGTGGCAATTCATGGACAATATCCAAGGAACTGCTTGCAAATTTTCCAATTTTGTTCATTCCCTTTCAATTATAATGCTCTCATTTGCTCAACATTCATTGTCTTTTGCCTGCCAGATATTACAACTTTAACTAGATTTTTGCATTCTCAATTATGCAATCTTGTTGTTCCCTTGGAAATGCCGAAGCTTTGGAGTCTTCAACTTTGGAAATGATATGTCTGATTCCCCCCCTTGCTTCTGCATAGATCCAGCTATAAGCAATTCTGATTCATGGTCATTTTTTGTCCATATGGTGATTCAGGGGAAAAAACAAGGCAAGAAACATTGTTTGGGCTCATGCTACATGCAAATATCAATGGCGTTGTCCATGGCTATAGAGGTTGCATTGGTTATGGCATGGAACAATTTGTAGAGTCATCGATGTCGGTAACAATTCCTCTGGTGTAGTTAATATGTATGCTTTTGGCATCTATATCAAAGCTTTGTTTTATGTTTATATGAATTCATTTTCTGAACTGTATTTATCACTAGTAGAATCTTTCTCTCCATTATAAATTCAGGGACATGGAAATGGACTTCTCACTGTGTAGGGGAAAAAATTCCATGTGTGCAGGCTGTTAAAACAAGTAGCAGTGATTGCCTTTTCTTTTCATTCTGGTAGCGATGCCAGTAATTTAGCTTTTGTGCACTTTACTAGAGATTTCTTCTATTCTTCTTACAGTTTCTAGTGAATAGCACTCCATTTCTTGGTCTTCCCGATATTGCAATAAGATGCACATATGCATTGGCTTGATTTGATAGTCTTCAAACATTTTCATATACGAAAACAGTGTCAAGTTTCCACAGATCGTTGCACATAAAAACTGGGAATTTGATGCTATTGCTATGGTTTCTCACTAATTCCATATGTTTTTGATGTTGTGATTATTGAATATTTATTTTGGAGCTAATTGATTTCTCCCTCTAGTTGTAAATTCGGTGGATATAGTTTGTGGTTTTCACAACTTTGTTTGTTTGAGCAAGACAACTAGTTAACAACCTAGTTTTTTTTTCCACTGTTTTTGTCAATGTTCTTTCCTTGTTTACATTTTGCATGCTTCTTGAAATTTTTTAGTGCTCAAACTACTAAGTATAATTCCTCATCATTGACCCCTCATATTGTTCGTTTTGGTGGCATTACTAGGAACTAGGCAGTGCTGTTCAGTTTTTTGTCTTTGTGGTTATGATTTTTATTGATGTGGTGGATTTTTTGACCCATCATCGTATGGGGTTCTTTGGCTTTGTATGCTTGTTGTGATCAATAGAACCATGGCCATTTTTGGTTTGGATAGGTGTGAGCTATGTGTATGCTAGGATGCACATTAAGATTTCGACAATAAAAATTATTTGCACATATGCATTGGCTTGATTTGATAGTCTTCAAACATTTTCATATACAAAAACAATGTCAAATTTCCACAGATGGTTGCATAGAAAAACTGGGTAGCTGCTGCTATTGTTATGGTTGCTCACTAATTCCATATGTTTTTGTTGTTGTGATTATTGAATAATAGTCGTTGAGTTTGGAGCTGATCAATTTCTCCCTCCAGTTGCAAAGTAGGTAGAAATAGTTTGTGGTTTTCACAACTCTGTTGGTTTAAGCAAGACAACTAGTTAAGAACCTAGTTTTTTTTCCACTGTTTTTTTCAATGTTCTTTCATTGTTCACATTTTGCATTCTCCTTGAAATGTTATTGTGCTAAACCTGATATAATTACTCATCATTGACCCCTCATCATGTTCTTTTTGGTAATATTACTAAGCACTAGGCAACGCTGTTCAATTTTTGTCTCCACGGTTATGATTTTTTATGGATGTGGTAGATTTTCTGACCCATCATCATATGGAGTACTTTGGATTTATCTGATTGCTTTGATGAATAGAACAATGGTTGTTTTGGGTTTGAATAGGTATGAGTTGTGTGTATGCTAAGATGCACATTAACATTTTGGCGATAAAAATTATTTGCCATATCTATGTCCCGTCAATTGTATTTTGATTTCTTGAAGCAATCGATAATTTGATATGTTGAAGCACACAATTAAATGACATGGCATGTTACAATATTGATAGATGGAAATTTAATGCACATCAGTTAATTGCTTTTGCTTATTGTTTCACTGGGTTGCAAAATAATTATTCTTTGCATTTATATGTCTTCTCTTTTGAGTGTTTGTAGGATTTCATTTACTTCTATGAGAAATGGGTTTACGATGGTGTAACTAGGTTTAAGAATAAAATTTTATTCATAGTTATAGCTACTCAGTATCGTGGTCTTCATTTTTCTACAAAAGAGAGGAAAATATGTGATTGTTCTATGTCAAATACTTGAACTTTATTATGTTTTGTTGCCATCATTCTTTTGAAAATATAGTAATTCAAAGATCCTGATAGCAGCTTGCCAATCCCTTTTTTTCATTAGCCTATTTTTGAAGCAACTATGACACTTATTGTTTTCCAACCAATGTCCAAAAAAACCTAGTAAAACCTCTAGAACTCTGTGTCTTTTCTTGCAATGGTCTGTAGATCAGTTTTCTTCTTCATTATTTGGAGCTTCTCACTGTCCCCAACCTCTATTTAGATTTTAATTTTCTATGGGGGTTTTTCCCTTGTTCACTCATGCCTAACCTTTTTTTTCCATAGTTTTATATGTACTGCTAGTTCACATGTAACATGTCATCAATTTCAATTAAGCCTTTCTCTTCCGTTCTCAAAGTATCGCCCTGGAAACCGAGTAACTATATTTTGCAAATTTGTTTTGCTCCATGACAATGCACCTCCAAAATTGTGGTCAACCCTTCATAATCTAGATTTCATTATCTCATTATTGTCTTTTTGATTCGTTCATATTTATTGTCTGTCGTGGTTCAAAATACTGTAATGAACAAGTTGTTGAAAACAATGTAGAGAATAACAAATTTGCAATAACAATTGCATATATGTTAATTGGTCTCAACAGTTGATTATGGATAGTCTTATGCATTTGTATTCAATTTGGAGTCTTTGCATAAGATCCTAGTTTTAAATTTTGTAGATATAATGGATTTC
This sequence comes from Larix kaempferi, assembly GCA_027924585.1. Lineage (NCBI taxonomy): Eukaryota > Viridiplantae > Streptophyta > Pinopsida > Pinales > Pinaceae > Larix > Larix kaempferi. Next base: position 304,276 of record BSBM01000458.1, on the reverse strand, counting down.
GCTGCATGGAATCAATTGTTTGTTGGAAATACTATTGTCTAGAATGTTGGATTTTTGTGTTGGATACACCTTGAACCAAAATCCTATCTACCTATGTTGCGCAACTTTGTTGGACTTGACCACAATATGTCTATTCATTACACATAGTTGTTTGAGTTGCTTCAACAATATCCCCCCTGGGTATCCTGCTTCGAGACCCATTGACCAATTTCTTATGCTGCAGATTGAGTTTCTAGTTGTTTTGAAGGGTTTGATTTTGCAATGACCTTCCTGCATTCAGAAGTCTATCTTCCCTTGCTTTGACTCTTTCTAACCGGTTTAGCTCACATGATGATTAAATAGAGATTGAAGTTAAATTTTGCATTGGACCTTATGCTTTTCACTGACAATGTTACAACAACCAATGCTATTTCTCATTGACAATGATACAACAACGAATGCTAACAATGACTTCTTTATGAACATATGGAGATACCTTACATTGCAAAAAAGGAGAACCCTTTAGGTACATAGGTTCTGGAGCAGTAGCCATTAGGTATTGTGCCCCACCTATTTATGATATTAGGAACCAGTAAAAGCAGGTGATCATATCAGGTTAGGGCCATTTTAACTAGAAGCTTTCCTCTTATGTTATTTTCTTATATTTTAGATGGTATTTTTGTGAATTGAAGCTCAAGCATATAGTTATTATAAGAGTACATGGATATACACATGACGATTCAAGGAAAAAAAATTATTTGTTGTTGTTCAGATGCCTGTAGAACTTAGGAAAAACTATTTTCAAAGAGAATTTGTTCTTAATGTCATGCCATACCCTTCATCAATTTTTGTTTATAGTATTCGGACCTTCGGTAAGATGGTGTTAACTGTTGGAAATTTTATTCTCATATCAATCCATAAGGAATTCTATTTAAGGGTGCTAGCTCAATGGTAGAGCACCTGCCTTATAGGTAGGAGGTTGGTGGTTCGATTCCACCATGCCCTATTTATATTCTGAAACCACTAAAAAGAGATAAATGACTTAAAAATGACAAAAATTTGCATATAAATGATCACCAGTACAACATGAGAGATAAGTGACCAAAAAAATGACCAAAATATGCATATAAATGACCACTTTTGAGTTGGCGATCGCTAATAGCAAATTAGCGGTCATTTAACACGTGACAAAAAATGTGGTCATTAATTGTGACAATTAATGACCAAATATATTACCAAATTAATGACTAAATATACGACCAAATATATGACCACAAGATAAGGTATAAATGACCAAGCTAAATATGACCACACTTTTGGTCGCGTGATATATGGCCACTAATTTGCAACCAGTGGTCACCAACTCAAAAGTGGTCATTTATATGTGGATTTTGGTCCTTTTTTTGTCAATTATCTCTCATTTTGTACTAGTGAATGCATGCCGAGGGCAACCATGTGGCCCCCCAAATCGCTAAAAAAATGTCGTTTAGGGCTTCAAAACGGCCCCCGAAGTTTAGGACACGAAAAACCGCTAAAAATAGTAATTTGCCAAAATTGCCAGAAGACTGTTTTGAGCCAGTAGGAAGAGGTGGGTTGCCACCAATATCCAACTGGATCAATCCTCCCTCCTTAGGAAGCAATGGTCTCCATTGTGTCAAATCCCTTATCATATGTCAAACTGTGTGTCGAGTTGAGCTCCTATTGCGGCGTTTGCTGAAGCGAAAAGGTTGCCTTTCTTTGAAATCTTCAGAGGGTTGTAATTATTGTTGTTGGATGCGCTGGAGCTGTTCAACAGTTTTGGTTGTTGTAGTATCCTTGGTCTGCATTGGTGTGCATGGTTTCTTTTTGAAGGAGCACCTTGAATGCATGGCCTTGCACTGCAAAGGTACTCGAATATGCGATTCTGCACTAAACTTCTATTTTTCTCCTTTCTATTGAGTAAAGGGATAATGGGCAGAGGTTGTGGATGTCTCTATGATCTGATGTTCTCCTTTAGTGGACATTGCGAATAGGGAAAATTTCCCAGTGTGGGAGATTATCTTCCTGTATTGCTTGGTTGGGGAAGGCGAAACTGTCTCAAGGATCCGATAGAGTTGTCCTCTCAAGGTGACAATGACACTGCGGGGTCCTGATTCATATACATCATGACGCTTCCACATATATGGTTGTCCTAAAAGAACATCACATACGTCAAGTGGGGCCACATCACACAACACCTCATCTTTGAAGGGCTTGATGTCGTATGGTAGGCGACATTGATGACTGACGTGGATCCCTCGTCCTTGGCTTAGCCAACCAATGGTGTATGGTTGCGGGTGTAGTGTTATTAGTAGCTCCAATTTCATGATGACTTCTGTTGAGATCAGGTTCTTTTGGCTGCCGCTGTCCACAACAAAGTGTAGGGGAATTCCCTTCACCCACATCTGTAAGTGGAAAAGGTGCTCTTCTGCCTCTGACTCTTCAGGTTCCTCTGGTTGAATCTGTGTGGTGGCAACAACGGCACTAGGTTTTGCATCAATGATCTGCTTCCCTTTTTGCACAGTTGTGAAATTAGGTTCTGAGTCAGAATTGGAACTCGGAGCTGATTCTGAAGCTTTGATTTCAGCCACCAATGACTGTTTTGAGTGACATTCATCAATGTTGTGCCAGGGGATTTTGTGGAACTCGCAACACTTCCTGGTGTCCTTCTTTGTATTTTCGTCACCCTTCTTCGCTTGTGGTTGGGACTGGTTGTCCTTTCCCTGCCCCGTGTTTTGCAAGCCAAAGTTTCCCTTGCCCTGCTTTTGCAAAGGCCTGAAGTCACACTTGTTATTTTGCTGAAATTTCTGATCAATTTTGACAGCATATCGATAGGCGAATCTGAGTGAAGAGATTTCCAGGAAATCCATCTCTGTTCGTATGTACCGGTGTAGGCCACTACGATATTTCAGTACTAAGTGTCGCTCGGAGCCCTTGATACCTAGCTTTGTGCGCAAGGTATGAAATTTGTTGGTGTACTCCGACACCGTTTGGTCCCTCTCTTGGTGCAGAATGGCCCATTTTGTGTACTGGTCATCATAGTTTCCAACGGGGTAATATTGTTCCTTGACGGAATCCATAAAAGAGGCCCAAGTGGGATTGGAATATTCAAACAATCCAGACTCATCTAATTAGCTTTTCTCACAATAAGTTTCCCACCAATATTTGACATGGGGGACAGCCTTTAGGAGCGCAAAGACGATCTTTTCCCTGTCGAAAAAATTATGGACAGAGAAATACCCTTCTAGTAAATTCAACCATTTATCTATGGCATCAGCATCGATCTGGCCTTCAAATAAAGGGATATCAAAGTTAACATGTATCTTGAAGGGAGTTGCATCTCCGAAACGACTGCTTATCGAAGGTTTATTTGTTGTCGTCAACATGCATCAAAGGATCTAGGCGAAATTATCCATTATCCCGTTCCTCTGTCGCACGAGGGCTTCCTCAAGCAACAACTTGATAGGATCTACTGCTCCATCGTCTCTCTTTTATTCCACCATGGGAGGCCATTCGGGGCAGCGACAGTGGTCTTCCCCAAGTGAAACTAGTTCGAGACCCAACTCTCTGTATCCTGACCTTGTTGGGGACATGCACCGAGAAACAATCAAAGAGCAAACTGCTCTGATACCACTGACCTGGATTTATGCAGGAACGAAATAAGATACAATATACAGAATCACATACCAAGATATATGGAAAGAAACACAATGATACAGTAAACACATATTTTATTAAATAGCGGAAATAGAATAGACTCTAAAATACAATAGCTGGAATGGTAGTAGCTATCTCTGAGAAGAGATGTGGCCACTATGCTCATTCGTGCCAAGATGAATACAAAGAGAGGCCAAAAGGCCTATTTATCATAAGCATGAGGGAAAGAATCCCAAACATCAAAAAACCTAACCCTAGAAGATGAACCGTCATAAAGTTTGCAGCCCCAAGGTGGTTAGTTGAACAGTCAACTTCCCCAGGTCATAACGTTTGCATGCGATCTTCGTTTGGGGCACTCGGTAGCGCATTGGAAAGGGCTATCCTAGTTTTAAAAGTTTCAAATGAAGGTCATTTAGGGCCTCAAAATGACCCCGGAAGTTTAGGACCCAAAAAACCACTAAAAATATTAATTTTCCAAAATTGCCAGAAGACTGTTTTGAGCCAGTAGGAAGAGGTGGGCCGCCACCGATATCCACCTGGATCAATCCTCCCTCCTTAGGAAGCAATGGTCTCCATTGCGTCAAATCCCTTATCATATGTTGAACTATGTTTCGAGTTGAGCTCCTGCTGCAATGTTTGCTAAAGCGAAAAGGTTTCCTTTCTTTGAAATCTTCAGAGGGTTGTAATTATTGTTGTTGGATGCGTTGGAGTTGTTCAACAGTTTTGGTTGTTGTGGTATCCTTGGTCTGCACTGGTGTGGATAGTTTCATTTTGGAGGAGCACCTTGAATGCATGGCCTTGCACTGCAAAGGTACTCAAATAGGCAATGTTGCACTGAACTTATGTTTTTCTCCTTTCTGCTGAGTAGAGCGATAATGGGTGGAGGCTGTGGATGTCTCTGTGATCTAATGTTCTCCTTTAGTGGACATTGCAAATAGGGAAAATTTCCCATGTGGGAGATTATCTTCCTGCCCTTCTTGGTTGGGGTAGGAGAAACTGTCTCGGTCCGATAGAGTTGTCCTCCCAAGGTCACAATGACACTGCGGGGTCGTGATTCATATATAGCATGACGCTTCCACATATATGATTGTCCTAAAAGAACATCACATACATCAAGTGGGGCCACATCACACAACACCTCATCTTTGAAGGGCTTGATGCCGTATGGTAGGCGACATTGATGACTGACGTGGATCTATGATCCTTAGCTCAGCCAACCAATGGTGTATGGTTGTGGGTGTGGTGTTATTGGTAGCTCCAATTTCGTCATGACTTCTGTTGAGATCAGGTTCTTTTGGCTGCCGCTGTCCACAACAAAGTGTAGGGGAATTCCCTTCACCCACATCTGTGAGTGGAAAAGGTGCTCTTCTGCCTCCGACTCTTTAGGTTCCTCTGGTTGAATCTGTGTGGTGGCAACAACGGCACTGGGTTCTACATCAATGATTTGCTTCCCTTTTTGCGGTTGTGAAATTAGGTTCTAAGTCAGAATCGGAACAGGGATCTGATTCTGAAGCTTTGATCTCAGCCACCAATGACAGTTTTGAGTGACATTCATCAGTGTTGTGTTGGGGGCTTTTGTGGAACTCGCACCACTTCCCAGTGTCGTTCTTTGTCTTTTGGTTACCCTTCTTCACTTGTGGTTGGGACTGGTTGTCCCTTCCCTGCCCCGTGTCTGGGAGCCAAAGTTTCCATTGCCATGCTTCTGCACAGGCCTGAAGTCACGCTTGTTCTTTTCCTGAAATTTCTGCTCAATTTTGACAGCATATCGATAGGAAGATCCGAGTGAAGAGATTTCCAGGAAATCCATCTCTGTTCATATGTACCGGTGTAGGCCACTGCGATATTTCACTACTAGGTGTCGCTCGGAGTCCTTGATACCTAGCTTTGTGCGTAAGGTATGAAATTTGTTGGTGTACTCCGACACTGTTTGGTCCCTCTCTTGGTGCAGAATGGCCCATTTTGTGTACCGGTCATCATAGTTTCCAACGGGGTGATATTGTTCCTTGACGACATCTATAAAAGAGGCCCAGTGGGATTGGAATATTCAAACAATCCAGATTCGTCTGATGAGTTTTGCTCACAATAAGTTTCCCACCAATTTTTGACATGGGGGATAGCCTTGAGGAGTGCAAAGACGATCTTTTCCCTATTGGAAAAATTGTGGACAGAGAAATACCCTTCTAGTAAATTCAACCATTTATCTATGGCATTGGCATCGATCTGGCCTTCAAATAAAGGGATATCAAAGTTAACTTGTACCTTGAAGTGAGTCTCATCTCCAAAACGGCTGCTTGTCGAAGGTGTATTTGTTGCCATCAACATGCGTCGAAGGATCTGGGAGAAATTATCCATCATCTTGTTCCTCTATCGCGTGAGGGATTCCTCGAGCAACAACTTGATAGGATCTACTGCTCTGTCGTCTCTCTTTTATTCCACCATGGGAGGCCATTTGGGGCGGCGATAGTGGTCTTCCCCAAGTGAAACTAGTTCGAGACCCAACTCTCTGTATCCTAACCTCGTCGGGGACATGCACTGAGAAACAATCAAAGAGAAGACCACTCTGATACCACTGATTCGGATTTATGCAGGAACAAAATAAGATAGCATATACAGAATCACATACCTAGATATATGGAAAGAAACACAGTGATACAGTAAACACATATTCTATTAAATAGCGGAAATAGAATAGACTGTAAAATACAATAGCTGGAATGGTGGTAGCTATCTCTAAGAAGAGATGTGGTCGCTATGCTCATTCGTGCCAAGATGAATATAAAGAGAGGCCGAAAGGCCTATTTATCATAAGCATGAGAGAAAGAATCCCAAACATCCAAAAACCTAACCCTAGAAGATGAACCGTCATAAAGTTTGTGGCCCCAAGGTGGTTAGTTGAACAGTCAACTTCCCGGGGTCATAACGTTTGCATACGATCTTCATTTGGGGCGCTTGGTATCCCGTTGGAGAGGGCTATCCAAGATTTACAACTTTCGATTGAGGCTAGAAGTATGTTGGGGGCAGCCTATTGGCCCCCGAAATTGCCAAAAAAAGGTTGTTTAGGGCCTCAAAATGGCCCCGGAAGTTTAGGACCTGAAAAATCGCTAAAAATAGTAATTTGCCAAAATTGGCAGAAGATTGTTTTGAGCCAGTAGGAAGAGGTGGGCCGCCACCGATATCCACCTGGATCAATCCTCCCTCCTTAGGAAGCAATGGTCTCCATTGTTTCAAATCCCTTATCATATGTCGAACTATGTGTCGAGTTGAGCTCCTGCTGCAGCGTTTGCTGAAGCGAAAAGGTTGTCTTTCTTTGAAATCTTCAGAGGGTTGTAATTGTTGTTGTTGGATGCGCTGGAGTTGTTCAATAGTTTTGGTTGTTGTGGTATCCTTGGTTTGCACTGGTGTGGATGGTTTCTTTTTGGAGGAGCACCTTGAATGCATGGCCTTGCACTACAAAGGTACTCGAATAGGTGATGTTGCACTGAACTTTTGTTTTTCACCTTCCTGTTGAGTAGAGGGATAATGGGCAGAGGTTGTGGATGTCTCTGCGATCTGATGTTCTCCTTTAGTGGACATTGCGAATAGGGAAAATTTCCCAATGTGGGAGATTATCTTCCTGCCCTACTTGGTTGGGGTAGGCGAAACTATATCAGGTATCCGATAGAGTTGTCCACCTAAGGTGACAATGACACTACGGGGTCATGATTCATATACAGCATGACGCTTCCACATATATGGTTTTCCTAAAAGAACATCACATACGTCAAGTGGGGCCACAACACACAACACCTCATCTTTGAAGGGCTTGATGTCGTATGGTACGCGACATTGATGACTAATGCGGATCCCTTGTCCTTGGCTCAGCCAACCAATGATGTATGGTTGCGGATGTGGTGTTATTGGTAGCTCCAATTTCCTGATGACTTCTATTGAGATCATGTTATTTTGGCTGCCACTGTCCACAACAATGTGTAGGGGAATTCCCTTCACCCACATCTGTGAGTGGAAAAGGCGCTCTTCTGCCTCGGGTTCCTCGGGTTCCTCTAGTTGAATCTGTGTGGTGGTAACAATGGCACTGGGTTTTGCATCAATGATCTGCTTCCCTTTTTGCGTGGTTGTGAAATTAGGTTCTGAGTCAGAATCGGAACTGGGATCTGATTCTAAAGTTTTGATCTCAGCCACCAATGATTGTTTTGAGCGACATTCATCAGTGTTGTGCCAGGGGATTTTGTGGAACTCACACCACTTCTCGGTGTCCTTCTTTGTCTTTTCGTTACCCTTCTTCACTTATGGTTGGGACTGGTTGTCCTTTCCCTGCCCCGTGTTCTGCAAGCCAGAGTTTCCCTTGCCCTTCTTCTGCACAGGCCCGAAGTCAGGCTTGTTCTTTTGCTGAAATGTCTCCTCAATTTTGATAGCATATCGATAGGCGGATCCGAGTGAAGAGATTTCCAGGAAATCCATCTCTGTTCATATGTACCGGTGTAGGCCACTGCAATATTTCAGTACTAGGTGTTGCTTGGAGTCCTTGATAACTAGCTTTTTGCACAAGGTATGAAATTTGTTGGTGTACTCTGACACTGTTTGGTCCCTCTCTTGGTGTAGAATGGCCCATTTTGTGTACTGGTCATCATAATTTCCAATGGGGTAATATTGTTCCTTGACGGCATCTATAAAAGAGGCCCAAGTGGGATTGGAATATTCAAAGAATCTAGACTTTTCTGATGAGTTTTGCTCACAATAAGTTTCCCACCAATTTTTGACATGGGGGACGGCCTTGAGGAGTGCAAGGACGATCTTTTCCCCATCGAAAAAATTGTGGACAGAGAAATACCCTTCTAGTAAATTAAACCATTTATCTATGGCATTGGCATTGATCTAGCCTTCAAATAAAGGGATATCAAAGTTAACTTGTACCTTGAAGGGAGTCGCATCTCTGAAACGGCTTCTTTTCGAAGGTGTATTTGTTGTCGTCGGCATGCGTCGAAGGATCTGGGCGAAATTATTCATCATCTGGTTCCTCTATCGTGCAAGGGCTTCCTCAAGCAACAACTTGATAGGATCTATTGCTCCATCGTCTTTCTTTTCTTCTGCCATGGGAGGCCATTTGGGGCAGCGAGAGTGGTCTTCCCCATGTGAAACTAGTTCGAGACCCAACTCTCTGTATCCTGACCTCGTCGGGGACATGCACCGAGAAACAATCAAAGAGCAAACCGCTCTGATACCACTGATCCAAATTTACGCAGGAATGAAATAAGATAGCATATATAGAATCACATACCCAGATATATGGAAAGAAACACAGTGATACAGTAAACACATATTCTATTAAATAGCAGAAATAGAATAGATTGTAAAATACAATCGCTGGAATGATGATAGCTATCTCTAAGAAGAGATGTGGCCGCTATGCTCATTCATGCTAAGATGAATATAAAGAGAGGCCGAAAGGCCGATTTATCATAAGCATGAGGGAAAGAATCCCAAACATCCAAAAACCTAACCCTAGAAGATGAACCGTCATAAATTTTGCGGCCCCAAGGTGGTTAGTTGAACAGTCAACTTCCTGGGGTCATAACTTTTGCATACGATCTTCGTTTGGGGCGCTCGATAGCTCGTTGGAAAGGGCTATCTGATATTTACAACTTTCAACTAGGCCAATTGCATGTCAGGGGCAACCATGTGGCCCTGCAAATCACCAAAAAAGGTCGTTTAGGGCCTCAAAACGGCCCCAGAAGTTTAGGACCCGAAAAACCGCTAAAAATAGTAATTTGCCAAAATTGCTAGAAGAATGTTTTGAGCCAGTAGGAAGAGGTGGGATGCCACCGATATCCACCTGGATCAATTATGAGCCTACATGGTAACCTATGTTACATAATGTGACAAATGTGACAACATTTCCTCCATACTAAGTTGTAAGCACCTCGCTATTCTTGATGCAATTAAATGAAGATCACAATATATTTTAAACATTTTTTAAACTTTTCTATTTTAATTTATTCTTAATGATTATGGTAAATGCTAATTAATGAAAAATTTAATAATAAAATTTATAAAAATATCAACTTTTACATAATGTAAATTATCTAAAAATTCAAAAAATACAAAGATTCAAAAAACCCTATAAATATAATTATGAATAATATAAACTTAAATGAAATGCACTTAAGAGTATTTAGATTTGGAATAATGGATCCTTCATTATAGTATGGGGAAGGGGATATGACATGACTCGAACCAAGTCTCTCATCTAAGTAAGTCTCCTCTAGAAAGTATCTTTATATGTTTCATTTTTATTTTTTTAACCTGTGATTTCCCTAATTAAGATGATGTTTAATTAATAAAAATATCATTTAGTTATAAGTTTTAGATTTTATTGAAAGAATGTTTTGGAAGAGTTGTATTTGGAGTTGTCTATCTAATTATTGTGCTCTTACAAATATATTTACAAAATTTATTTTTATTTTATTTTCATAATTATTTTATTGCCATTAATAAGGGAATAACCAATGGGGTCCATGACTTATAATTAGATGAAGGTATTTCCTTATATTCAAGTGATACATTTCTAAATATTACAATTCACAACTCGATTATTACATTATAAACATTTTTATTTGAGTTTATTTTTTATGATTATGGTGAATGCTATGATGAGAAGTTCAACAATAAAATTTATGGAAATGTTGACTTTTGCTCTAAAGATTGGTAGAAGATGCAATAAATCAAGGTTATTCATTGTTTCATCTATATTCTATTGGCACTTATTACATTTAAATCTACAAAAGCATGCAAGTCATTTTTCCATTTTTTTGGGTTGATTTTGCTAATCCTTTCCAAGTCATATGGATTGAATTTTCTAAAAATTCATAAAATCCAAAGATTCCATTAATCCTATAAATAACACTCATTAACACTCATTGTACTTACGTATATTATAAAATTAAAAAAAAGATATACTTAGAGATATTTAGTATTGGTACAATGGATGCAAGTCTCTCATTATTTACAAATTTTATTTTCATTTTTTATCATAATTATTTTCTTGGTTAACTATTAATAAGTGAATATCCAATGGGGTCCATGACTTATAACTAGATGAAAGTATTTCCTTATAATCAAGTGATACCTATCTGAGTATTATAATTGAGGACTCTATTATTACAATAAAGTACATTTAAGCATTTGTTTTATTTTTTATTTTTAAGTTTATTCTTTATGATTATGGTGAATACTATGATGAGAAGTGCAAAAAAAACATGAAAATGCCAACTTTGATTGCGGTAAGGATTGATAGAGAATGCAATGCAGGAAGGTTATTCATGGTTTCATCTATATTCCTTTGACACCTATTATCTAAAAATTTAAAAATTACAAAGATTCAAACAACCCTATAAATATAATTATGAATAATGTAAACGTAAAAGAAATACACTTAATAGTATTTAGTATTGGAATAATGGATCCTTCATTATAATAAGGGGAAGGGATATGCCATGACTCGAGCCAAATCTCTCATCTAACTAAGTCTCCTTTGGAAAGTATCTTTATATGTTTCATTTTTATTAATTTTTTATTTATCAATTAGTATATTATCTATGATTTCCCTAATTAAGATGATGTTTAATTAATAAAAATATCATTTAATTATAACTTAGAGATGTTATTGAAAGAATGTTTTCGAAGAGTTGTATTTAGAGTTGTCTATCTAATTATTGTACTCTTAAAAATATATTTACAAATTTTATTTTCATTTTTTATCATCATTATTTTCTTGTCATTAATGAGTGGATAACCAATAGGATCCATAACTTATAATTAGATTAATGAAGGCCTTTCCTTATATTTAAGTGATACATTTCTAAGTACTATAATTCACAACTATATTATTACAATATAAACATTTTCTAAATTTTTTTTATTTGAGTTTATTCTTTATGATTATGGTGAATGCTATGATGAGAAGTTCAACAATAAAATTTGTGGAAATGTCAAATTTTGCTCTAAAGATTGGTAGAAGATGCAATAGATCAAGGTTATTCATTGTTTCATCTATAATCTATTGACACTTATTACATTTAAATTTAAATAAGCATGCAAACCATTTTTCCAATTTTTGTTGATTTTGCTAATCCCTTTCAAATTATATGATGTGAATTTTCTAAAAATTAAAAAAATCCAAAGATTCAAATAAACCTATAAATAACACTCACTGTAATTATGTATATTATAAAATGAAAAAAGATACACTTGGGAGTATTTAGTATTGGTACAATGAATGCAAGTCTCTTATTATTTACAAATTTTATTTTCATTTTTTATCATAATTATTTTCTTGGTTAGCCATTAATAAGTGAATATCCAATGGGGGCCATGACTTATAACTGGATGAAGGTATTTCCTTACAATCAAGTGATATATATCTAAGTATTATAATTTAGGACTTTATTATTAAAATACCATACATTTTAAGCATTTTTTTACTCTTCTATTTTTAAGTTTATTATTTATTATTATGGTGAATGTTAGTTTATGAAAAGTGAACAAATAAAAAACATGGAAATGCCAACTTTGATTGTTGTAGGGATTGATAGAAAATGCAATGCATCAAGGTTATTCATTGTTTCATCTATGTTCCTTTGACACCTATTAGATTTAGATCCAAATGTATGTTTTTCCTTCTTCATCTCATCCCAAAAGAATGGATGCTTAACCCATTCAAGCCATAGTGATTTGTTGTGGCCACGGTTGTGGGAGATAAATGCAATTCCTCTAACACCCATCATTTTAAAGAAGAGTTCTATGCTAAAATAGTACACCCTTTACACCTTAAGGTGCCATGCTACAAGGTATAGCTTATAGGGGTTTTTGGATTCTCATGTCAATGTATGATCAGTTTAACAACTTTGGCATTAGTCAAACACTCCTAATGTACCTATTCCATCCATTCTATCATTAATAAGGATAAGGAAAATAAGGACCCTTCCTCCTCATGTTTTTGAGACAAGGCATCTTCCATCACATTCTTTTTACCCTTCTTGTAGATGATGCCATAATCATAGCTTAACATCTTAGAGACCCAATTTTTTGTCTTTTCTAAAGAAAAATGTTATTCAAAATAGTACTCCAAGCTACGATGGTATGTCTTGATCTAAGCTCACCTCCTAATTAGGTAAGGGAACCAAGTATCGTTTCTTTAAGGATGGTGGTAATTTATTTCTCATATGTAGACTTTCCCAAGTTTCTATCATACAAGTGTTTGATGGTGAACGTCAATGGGCACCCCTCTTGCATCAACACTAATCTAATAAAATTTCTAGAGACATAACATTCTAAGATGAAAATCCCAATGAATTCTATCATTGATAAGACTAGAATAGTACACATAACATCCTTTAAGGCATGAAAGGATTGCCCCACTACTTCATTCCATACAAAGGCATTCATTTTTAGTAAGGATGTAAACTAGGATATAATCATGGTCATGATTTTGGTCATAAACTAACACTAATTCACCTTCTGAAAATATTTAAGGCTAGATGCTTTTAATATACTATGTTTTGACTCATTTTTTATGAACCTCATTAGCTATCACATAATCTTGATGGTTCTCATCAATTTGTTCTAAGTATACGAGGTATTCTTCTTCAAGTGAAGTGTTGAATGGGAATTAGATGGCTAGTTTTAATGAAGGAATTTCACATTCAATTGATAATATTGCCTCTATGCTATGAACAAGATGCAAATGAGTAAATCCAACAACAGTTTTCATAAAAATTCAGTAGCCCATAGAGTAGAAAAAAACACCAAATGTTAATTGGTTTTATGTTTATTCACTATCCTCTGCAACATAATTTTCAAGATTTTGTTAACAACTTCAACCTCATCGCTGGACTGAGGATAGTAAGGTGAAGAATGTTCTTTCTAGAAACCCAACCATTTACTTAATTCCATCATGAAGGTATTTTGGAAATGAGACCCATGATCTATCATGATGTAATACCCCATTTTGACCCTTAGAATATGTTAGCTTTTAATGTAAATTTTGTATACATGTGATGTATGTTTTCGTAGCGTGGAGCACAAGGCCAAGGCCCCACTAGTGGAAGCTCGAATTTTATTTAAAGACAAGTATTAGACATTATGTTGCCCATGTTCTATTTAGCCATGGAACATTGTAAAAATGATGTAAATAAACATCATGCAATAAAATACCAAAACTGGCTATGGAGGCAATGAATGAGAAGGGGCCATGTGTATCCACTAGGGAGTGGTGAGGGGGCTGTGGGATTGAACCATAGGCTGCCATATATCACCTTGAGAATCCATTTGACTTACCTTGCTGACATTTATTTCTGTTGTAAGGAAGTTGTTGAGGAATTCAATCCGTGGCTTCAATGGAGCATGGGTAACGCAGAAATTCGTATGGCAGGGTATGGGCTCTGTTTTGCTTGACCCACAAGTCACTCTACCTCTTGGTAATCCTTCCAATATCATTCCCATTCCATTGTTGATCACCCAGCATCATTTTTCCATCCAAAAAAAAAAATGAATTGCCAGCGGAGAGAAAAACCAGAAATCGCAATTTGGAAAGAACCCACGTTTTGAAGAGCCATAAACGCCCAGAATTGGTATTTGATAGTGAAATCCAATGGGGGATCCATAGGTATGAACCTTGGGGCGAATTTGGGAGCATTAGCTACCCTGAAATCCATTGGAAAACCTAGTTTTGATAGCCCAAAAACTCAGTGACGTGATTGAGTTATTTGTTGCCAGAATGGTGAGAAATCCAAGTGTGGAGGTTTGAACAGAGGATGGGATTGCTTGAATTGAGCTTGAGATGTCTGTATCTCTGTGGTTGAATTCACGGGCTTAGCATCCTCCTCATTTCCTTATTGCATGCTTGATAAACCCAGTTGTTTGCTAGCTTAGCATGATCGTTTGTGTGAATCCATGGCTGTGAGTGAGCCTGTCTAGTTCCTCCTTAGTGGATACACAACCCAGCTCGAGGGTGACCTCTCAGCTGAAAGAATATAGGCTGGACAGATATCTATGGTTGGGTGGAACATTGCTCTCACGTAGCCAGTCATTTGGACATTTGCATTTCAAGATAAGTATTCTCTGTGGATTAATTTATTTGCATTATGTGTTCAACAATGTGTTAATCCTCTATGTTAAATTACTCATGTTACTTGGATGAAATGATTATCTTAAGTTAGTTGGCATGATGCCTATGCATAGCATGAGAATGGAATGGATTATTGTATGACTGTTTCATCATTCTGCCTGGAAGAAATAGGCCGATGCATCTCCTTCTGCTTGTATGTTATTATGGTTATTCCTCTGTGTTTATTAAATGAGTTGTGTTAATTCTATGTTCTGTAATGTATTAAATAATGATTGGTATTTGGATGATGAATGCATATCTTATTATGGCTAACATGTAATATGTGTATACCATGAGAGTGTGCTTGCTTCCTCGCATTATAATTCATCACATGTTTGTGAATGGTATGCTGATGCATTCCATTCTAACTGTGTGTTAATATGTTTAATTCTGTTGTATAAATGAATTGTGCATCTTATTTTAAATGGAAAAATTTTATCATTATGGCTTGGGGACGAATTAGACACCCCATGTTGCAGTCATGTTCCCTCCCTTGCATTGGATAGATGGAAGGGGACGTGACACATGATTTCTCTAGGGATGCCAAATCATATGATTATGTGATGAACATGAAAAATGTTGACATAGTATTGTCACTATTGGAGGGTGGGCATATCCTCAACCAACTTAGTAAAGTAGTCCACAAACACTATAATGTAATGTTGACCACCCATTGAGGTTGCAGTGATTCATGGTTCACCGACATTGGATTGCACTCGTAGGGTGAAGGTTTTGGTTTATGCGATTCCACTTTTCATTCTTAGTTTTCTCAACATTTTAATCTACGTGCAACATCTCCATTACCGAAAGCTCAGGTCTTGAAGGGGAATGCCAAACATGCAATTGATCAGAGAATACAAACTCGCATCATGCTTTTTATCCAATAATTAATGTGGTATGCTTTTTATAATTTTTGTAATGCTTTTTATCTACTACTACAGTTGATTATTATACTATATTTTCCTTTTATCATGTTTTTATCATGGATTTTTTTAAGGCCTGTTGAATTTTAAGGCACTCTAGATTCTTAGAGATCATTCGGTGTTGTTAGGGTTTTAATCTATCCTATGAGTATTGGTTTAGTGAAAGTGTTATAGAGCTCAGAAGATATGATTTATTTTATGCCTTGTCATGTTTAAACCATCGACTAACATTTATACGTTGTTAAAGGATGCTACTCTTGATGGAGAGACGCCACATGGTTTTTATATATTCAAACTAAATTTGACCTAGCTGTTTAAAATGTGCTTTTATTAGGATCTTACTATGCAATTATTATTGCATCTGAGGCATTTATGAGTGTGTATGTTCATATTTTTTGTCTGTTATTGTTGATGTTTGAAATGTTTGTAATATAAATGAATGCACACTAATTATAATGGTAGAGCCACAATGGAATGGTTATTATATTTGAACTATATTCCTATAGAGTTGTTCAAAGCGTTCTGGCAGATTATTTTATTTGTATTGAGAAGATCGTGAGTAGTAGGTTTTTTATTTGTATTTCCAAGGTCATCAATTTTATCTGTAACCTAAATTTGTTGGGTTCGGTATTTTGTTTTTTGTAAGGATCATTTAGAAGAAAAAAATGTTTTTAGGTTTTTTTATGATATGTAATTGCTATCATCATCTAGAAATTGATTTAGTTATGTATGATGAATATATGATTTAGTTGGAACACAATACTTCATTTCCATCATGATTATATATGATATGTATAGGGCATGTTTGACTTGAGATGTTGACATTCTGCTACTTAATATCTTGTCTTTTGCATTCAACGAGGGTGCTACAACAGTTTTACCACATTTTGCATTCTTTCCAAAATTTCAAGGACATGGATATAGACACCACCTCAGTTTATCTGAGAAAAAATATTCTTTAGAGGAGTAGTTCTAATGATATGTGTGATGATTCATTAATGTGCTTTCTATTCCTGTTATTGTATGCTCTTATCTGTAATAACCATTGCAAATTTCTTACTAACTCTAAAAATTCTAAATCAAATGACATAATTCATATTTTGATTGTCAACAAAAGAAAGGAAAAAGTGGCATTCGTATCTATAAATAGATAAGCAGTTTATTTTGTTTCTTAGAGGGTAACTTAAAAATAAGAGATTTGGAAAATAAGCTAATTGGGAATTCATAGAATATATTAAGTTTGTGGGTCTCAATAAGACTTCATGTTGTAATAATTGTCTGTGGGTTCCATAATCACTCCATAGAGTAAAGTGTTTGATTCTATCATTTTGTCGGTCTTTCAATATTTGTGTCCCCACATGTCCATTGGACCATTAAGGGACAAGCTAATAAGTAGATTCCCCACTTTCCCTCAATCTAGTTAGTGCAGTTGTGTTTCACTGACACCTTATGTTGTGAGTGACTGAATACGGCTTGTGAAATGTATAAATAAATCCCTCATCTCCAGCTTGTTCATGCATTTGTTCATTTAGGAGTCTAGGATTTGAGAGAGCCTAGCGTTGAGCTTTAGTATATGCTCTTCTATTGCACTACCTTAGTAATCTACAAAATCAAAAGCTGATTCTTCCTGGAAAAAGATTCACCAAGACATTACAAGGTTTTATAATTCAATGAAAGATTCACCAAGTTTTTACAATATTTTATAATTCAATGAAATATTCGCCAATATTTTACAATATCCTATAATTTAGTGAAATAATCTCCAATATTTTACAAGATTCTATAATAGAATGAAATATTAGCCAAAAAATTATATATACATATTATATTATTGATAAAATAGTTTTCAAATTTTCCTATATATCAAGGAGATTCACCCATTTATTATACATAAAAATTTGGGGATGGCTCTTAAAATTATCCTTGTTCAATATTTAGTTTGTGTTTATGATTTAGCTTTGTTATTTTGCACCAGAGACTAATCATGGTGTTAGAACTATAGATCTAGCTAAAATAGCTTACCTATCTTAGGAATCAATAACATATCAACATAAATCAGAACAGAAAGGGAACAAGGAAAAGAATACACTAGATATACGTGGTTCACCCAATTGGGCTACGTCCACGAGAAGCTTGTATTCTATTATCTCCAGAAATCTCCTTCAATCTTACAAGAGAGCAACTACAAATAACCCCAATAAAATATAGCAGAGAGCTTGTGAGCACAATACAATGTGTTGTAATAGTATCATGTGATGTTGTGATGTGACTCCCTTGACCCTATTATATATCAAGAGATGTGGAGGAATGATTCTCACATATTGCATGTGGGATAATAGAATTCTCCATAATAACATCTCTTTATATAATAATGGATAATAAGAGAATAATTTACCATGATGAATATGGGATATAATGTATTACTCTTTTACATAAGATTGAGGATAAATTCCGACATAATACAAAGACATTATTACCTTCCAAGGAATATAATTAATATATTCCAACACTCCCCCTTAATAATGGCTTGGAGAAAATCCCTCACTAACACTAAGGAAGGAAGGAGTCATTACTGCTCCCCCTTAATGACAAATTCTCTCATCCCAAGTAAAGAACGAAGATGCACATACTTCACTGTTGTTAAGGATTTGGTGAAGATATCGGCTGCCTGCTGCTAGGTGGGACAATACTCAAGAGAAAGAATACCATTTGTGAAGATACCTCGAATGTAATGAGCATCAAGTTCGAGATGCCTTGTCTTGGAGTGATATACCAAATTATAAGCAATTTGAATTGCACCCTAATTATCACATTTCAACATAGTGGACGATTTCAGAACCAGACCAAGCTCAGTGAGAACATGCCATAACCAAACTGCTTCTTTAGGTACTTCTTTGGAATCTCTATACTCTTCTTCACGCGACAATAAAGAAAGAGTCTTCACCTTCTTGCTGGACCAAGAAATTGGACCTGAACCAAGTTGAAATATATAACTAGCAGTTGATTGCCGATCAGAACTGTCACCTGCCCAGTCATAATCTATATATCCAAAAAGTGAAACTGTAGCACTGCTCAAATAAAATACACCATAGTGTAATGTCGCCTGTAACTATCTCAGAATTCTCTTTGCTGCTTTCCAATGACTTTCATGAGGTTGTTGCATGAACCGAGAAACCATACTGACGGCAAAAGAGAGATATGGTCTATTGTGAGTTAAATATATCAAATTGCCTACGAGATGACGATAAAGAGTAGCATCAACAAGAGGATTGGTACACTCAATACTTAACTTTACACCGAACTGAAATGGCATAGGAGCGGGTTTACAATCACTCTTATGGAAATGAGCCAATAAATTTGTATCATACTTTGACTAAGAGAGAAAAATAACATCTGCCATATTCCAAATTTGAAGACCCAAGAAATATAGATCTCCTTGAGGAGAAGCCGAAAATCATATAGATCTACAAAAAAACATTCAAGAATCCCTTGAAAATTTTCTGCAAAAATCTACACAACAAGGTTAGGGTTAGAAGTAAAAAAATGCATAAACATGCCCAGATTTGAAGAGAAGCCTAATGACTACCAGATAGAAAGAAAATCTACAAAATGAACAATGCCCAGATGTTAATAGTTATTGATTGAAAGCTATAGAAGGTGATATATCATAGCAACCAGCTCTCATACCGTGTCAGAACTATAGATCTAGCTAAACTAGCTTACATATCTTAGCAATCAATAGCATATCAACATAAATAAGAACATAAAGAGAACAAGGAAAAGAATACACTAGATATACGTGGTTCACCCAATTGAGCTACGTCCGCGGGAAGGTTGTCTTCTATTATCTCTAGAAATCTCCTTCAATCTTACAAGAGAGCAACTACAAATAACCCCAATAAAATATAGCTCAGAGCTTGTGAGCACAATACAATGTGTTGTAATAGTATCATGTGATGTTGTGATGTGACTCCATTGACCCTATTATATACCAAGAGATGTGGAGGAATTACTCTCACATATTGCATGTGGGATAATATAATTCTCCATAATAACATCTCTTTATATAATAATGGATAACAAGAGAATACTTTACCATAATGAATATGGGATATAATGTATTACTCTTTTACATAAGATTGTGGATAAATTCTGACATAATACAAAGATATTATTACCTTCCAAGGAATATAATCAATATATTCCAACACATGGTAGTAGAAAAGTTCACAAATCAAAGTTTTCATATCGAATCAATCAATGGACTTAACATATATGAATGGTCAGACATAAAATAAAAATTAAATGATTACCTGGAAATGGAGGAGCTTAAGCAAAATTGGAGTGGTTTCAAGAAGAGACGGGATGAATGCACAAATCAATTACCGTGCCTCAAGCATGGAACCTGGTTGGACATCATCTCTATTTGATGGATTCTCCAAGCAAGCCTCTAGAAGAATTTGGCATACTGCACTAGAATATAATTCACTATTTACTATTTAGATATATGCATTATTAGACGAAATCCTAAAACATTTTAAAAAGTATAAGCTTTAATTATAACATTGCATATCTTCAGATTTCAAAAATTACAAATTGCCAACAAATTTAACCATACCTTTCCTGTGCTACAGGTGCCCCCATAATTTCTTCTTGTTTCAATCCATTCCTTCCTCCTTGTGAAACTCTAACCAGACAGATTCCTCTATTTTTTACAAGTAACTCCATTAGGAGATCTAAGAACACTGAAAGAAGCGGAGTGCGATAAACCTTATTTTTGCATGCTAGAAAGGCTATAGGTTCCTGTGAAAGTTTAGCATATGACACAAATCTTGAAAGATTCAGGTTCACCAAGAATGTTTTTAACTTTTGTAGATTGCAGATGTTGTCTGTGTCAATGTCCATGGAGGAAATTCTCATAAAACTGAAAAACTATGGAATAAGAAGCTCCATTTTCGCATGTGGTGGGCCTCACCACCAATCACAAAATTACTTTTGCAAGGGCCTCGTACAAGAATCCTCAAGAATCAAAGGAACGCTAACTAAAGGCAGAGTGGCAAGCAATTTTGGCCACTAAATATCTTCACTATCCTCCAACTACAATGGATTTGAACCACTGTAAAGATATCCAAAATATATAGGGGAGAGACTCCTATTGTTGTGCGGGAACCAGTAGTGGTCATGGTTCTTGTCACATCTACCACCCATTGAATGAACATTCCCAATTCAAAGCAAAATCATTAAAATTTATATTTATGCATAAATATATATTATATTAAATCCAAAGAGCATTCATTAGATGATTAGAACCACAGCCGACAGGTCCCATGTTTCAAATGACAACATTGCTACAATAAATTTTGATAATGGTCCTATAGAAGAGGTAGATGGTGTGGTTCCACCATCAATGACAATTCCATCACCACCCACAGTGCCAACATCTCCCATATTGCCACTATCTTCCATAGTGCAAGGTGCCATTTCAACGAAGAAAATTAGTGCTATTAGAGGATGGACAAAAGAAGACATGTTGGCTACAATTAACGATGTCGAATTCAAGGGGTTTTCAGTTAGAGCAGTGGAAAAAAAATATGGGATTGCACCCACTTCAATCCATTACAGGATAAATGGCCTGACCCATACCAAGACAAGAGGTCCTCTTACAGTCATGACTAAACAGGAGGAGGAGGAGATGGTGGTGTGGTGTAAGGAGATGGTCCAATTGGGACATGGGCTAGAGTTGATACAACAAAAATCAATTGTTGCTCAAATCTGTCAGGGGAGGCCAACCCCATTCAAAGATGGGTTTACAGGTAATTCATGGTGGGTTGGTTTCAAAAAAGGCATCCAGAGCTAGTGCTACGAACTGCAGAGGGCCTTGATAGAGACAGGTCATTGAATCTACGCCCCAAATTTGTGTCCAAGTTCTATGACACTCTTTCTTTTCCATATGAGAAACACTCTTATGCTCCATACCATACTTGGAATTGCGATGAGATAGGGTTACATGCAGGAAGGAATTATGGCATGCAGGTAATTGAAAAGAGAGGGAGCTGGAATGTGCCAAAGATTCTTCCCAAGAGAAGGGAGTGGATAATCATTCTATGCTGTGTGAATGCAATTGGTATGGCAATCCCGAGATTTTATTTGTTCAAGGGAAAAACTCGGTTGCAAAAGAATATCCAAAACTGTGAACCTAGGGCATGCATGGCTGCACATCCCCATGCATGGATGACTAAAGAACTTTTCTTGAATTGGCTTTGTCACTTTGCAGCATCTGTATCAGGCGGTGTCTCCCCTGAAAACAAACACCTGTTGGTTTTAGATGGCCATGGTAGCCACATTGTTGTGCAAACCATCAAGGAGGCAAACATGTTGGGCCTTGACTTGTTAACACTTCCTACTCACACCACTAACAGGTTGCAGCCCCTGGATGTGAGTGTGTTTGGGCCTTTCAAGGATTTTTTCAAGTCGGAACGTGCTGCATGGATGGCGAAGAACCCAGGGGTAGAGGTAAATAGGTTTGATTTAGTTGAGCTTGCAAGCAAGGCTTTCAAAAGGGCTCTCACATCCTCGAATATCAAGGTTGGCTTTAGGCGAAAAGGTATCTGGCCATTGAATTATGATGCTCTTATGCATGACACCAGTTTTGGCCAAGCATTTGATGTGGATGTCCAAGAAGATGTGGCTGGTGAATATCTTGAGAACATCGAAGATAATTTGGATGAGCAGCAGGAGGCAGATGCTGTGGACAATATCATGTCCCTTTCTCAAGGAAACTTCCAAGGATTTGGTGCTGCTGATGATGATGAACAAGTCAGCGCTACACAATTCGATGACGAAGCAGGGGAAGATAACATGGGGCTAGGTGGTCTAGCCGACACACACATGGATTCTATGGCACATACTAATGTAGTCGATGGCTGTCATAGTCCAAGCATCAACAATGAAACTTTGACATTTCCAACCCAAGTATCCCAACCATCATGGACAGAAAAGGCCATGATGAACTTGAACAAACACATTGGTGGTTCTACCAATGATGAAAGCATGAACATGCATTCACAGCCAGCAGTCATACAAGATGAGATTGTCCATTTTTATGTTGATGGTGGGTTGATAGAAGAACATAACATAGACAACGAGGATGCAACCGAAGAATATACTGCAACAGAAGAACCTATTATAGCAGAAGAACCACTTCCAGGGAACACACCAAGACTTGGCCAATTCATAAAGTTTCCAGTGGAGAGAGTGTCAATGCAAGGAAGGCAAGGAAAGATAGAATCTAGTACATAAGCCTTTTGGTTGAATCTGAACAAAAGAAACTTGCTTTGCAAGAATTAAAACAAAGGAAGAAAGATTTTACAAAGGAAAAGAAGGAAGCAAGAATGATTACAGCTGAACATCGGGCACATGAAAGGATTGCAAGAGAGGCTAATCGACAAGAAAAAGAGCACCATAATCAGTTGGCAAGGAAATCAAAGGATGGAAGGAAGGTGCAAGAGATGAACCAAAATTATGCAAGAGAAATGGAGGAAAGGAATGTGATGGTTGATACTACAAGAACAACCGAGGAAAGGAACATGATGGAAATATCATTAGAAACATTTGCAAACAGTGCACGATTCTACCAGGATCTTATTAACATTCAGATACTCCGCTATCATCAGGCAGGTTTACACCCCCCCTCTATTCCTACTAGTGTAGGGGTCTATTCTATGTTATCTTATCCAACACCTGCAATTATTCCAGGAGTCTAAAGCACAAGTCAGGCCTATGGCTATTCAATTCCTCCTTGGTTGCAAGGAGTAAATTGGCCTCAATATGTTTCCACCAACCCCACCCATCCTAAACAAACATGCTCAACAAGGTCACCCTACTTGGTTCAAACTGGAAACCTGACAATAAATGATGGGGAAGGTGATGAACCTCATGAAGAATAGGATATATTGTGTATAGGATAACCAAATGCTATTTTTTTCTCAAGGCATTTTATTTTTTTGCAGCTTCAAAAAAGCATGATGAGGGCTTGACATAACCTAAAACCTAGGTGATAGTTTTCATACAGACTACAAATCCAAGGCATCAACATCTACTACAAATAGAGGCATTGTATTTGTATTTCAATACTATTAATATGAAGTGCATTTGTTTTATTATAAATGAGCAAGTTTTATTTATGATTGTTTATTTTCATTCTATGAATGTTGATCATAATGGCCAAAGGAATCTAGGTTGTAATAATAACATAGGAAAAGGTCCAAGCAACTATTGAATGTTTGAAACCAAAGTCTACATTTGAGATAAGGATATTCCATGGTTTGGAAAGAGATTACAGGAAGTTCATTGGAATTTTAGTTTTCCTTCGTGCCTACAAAACACAACAGCTACATAATCCATCTATTTTTTTTTTCAAACTCCTAGCAACACTCCTTTCACTAGCTCATTCAAGGAGGCTTATAAGGTAAAAGGAATACCAACAAATTTGAACCTGTGTCAAAGTTGCAATTAAGTTGATTCTTACATTAATAGCAAATCTATCACATCCCTCTAACTCTATGGATAGCAATAGGTTTTTTCCATTTGCAACTTTGATAGTGTGATACGATGTTTTAAACAAATGAATATGCACAAACTAACCAAATAACACTCTCATTTTTCCTTATTTCAATTCCTAGAATAACTTTTGTTGTTTCTAATTCCTACTTTTCACTACCCCACAAACAATGCCACCACGTAGCTCTTGTTTTTTTTTTAACCTGGAAAAAATACTACAATACTCTGAAGTTATCAACCTACCCTCTTTTCTTTTGATATAATCTCGTGACCTTAATTACCATCTCTAATTTCCACTTAAACTCAAATCCATAATTAATAATGATAAAAATTCACTCCATTAAATGTATCTGAATTTTTTACCATTAACTTATTCACTTACAATAAATCTTCTTACTAGCTTACTTACTGTTTTACTGATGCTATGAACAAGAAAAGATATTGTATGAACAAGAAAAGGAATTCAGTATACCAACAAGAAAAGACATTCAGTATACCATCAATTGCTTAAACTATGTCAAATTCTCTGCCTCAATTCACTACATAAGATTGCAAAACCATCAGAAAAAGACAGACAAACATTCACACTAAATGAGGGGCCATGCCAAATTTCAGAATTGTCATCAAACACCATGACAATGTATCCACAACATTTTCTTATTTTGCATCTTCAAACAAGAACAACGAGGGCTTGACATAATCTAAAACCAAGTTCAAAGTTTTGAAAACTACTGCAAATCACAAGGCTTTATATCTACTACAATATGAATATGAAGATGAATATAAAGTTCAAACACCTATTGCTGCAAATTTTGTAGCAATATGAATATAAACTGCAGTAATAATAACCAAAATGTATAACAATATTGCTCCCAATAATCCATGCTACAATAATCATAGCCAAAATGCATAACAATATTTTTGCCAACACTGAAAGCAACTATCATTCATCCACACAATAAGACATACCATGCCAAATTCCAAAAATGGTCAACCAACACTACAATCTATTGATGCATATGCCTAAAAAATATTCACGAACAGATTCAGCCAAAAGCCAAATCTAATCTGCAATAAAAACATAGAATCTTCTATGAAACCCTCCACCGCCAACCCTAAACAAAAAATATTTTAACAACTGTATAATTCCTATATAACTAATCAATTAATTCATTGTTTTAATATTTCCTTAAAAAAAACCAGGTTGAATCCATCACCAAATTATCCAAAGGCCCAAATTACAATCACGCATATCAACCATACCCATAATAGTATGCAATAACCACACCGGGTTTGAAATATATTCAAGAGACACCCATATCCGTCCACGGTCTGCAAAAACCCTTGTCTCTACCC
The DNA here is from genome assembly GCA_027924585.1 of Larix kaempferi. Lineage (NCBI taxonomy): Eukaryota > Viridiplantae > Streptophyta > Pinopsida > Pinales > Pinaceae > Larix > Larix kaempferi. The sequence continues at coordinate 278,623 of BSBM01000458.1, read as the reverse complement.
TTAGAACCAGAGACACCCAACAGATTTGAACAAGTTGAACTATTACATAATTACCCAAAAAATGGTCTGCAGTAACCAGACAAGGTCCGAAAAACATTCAAAACTCACCCATAATCCACCATGGCGCCTGCACAGAACGACAGTGGTAGATATCAAGTAAAATGACAAATCGTAGTGGTTGAGAAATCCATTGACATGCAACCATTTTCCACCATAATTTTTTGCAAACATACCCTAAAATCCTCCTCACAACCAGAGAAACCCTAAAAACAAAAATAAGTTAAGGTATTGCAAGAGTAGCCACAGATTGGTATGCAATTATCACAAACATCAAAATTATCAAAACGTCACTGTCACAAAATGAAGAAAGGTCATCCCCGAAACAAAGCAAGGCTTGCAATTACAATTACAATACAACCAGACAAATCCACTGAGTAGATACCCAAACAAGCCCGCTGCTAGAGACACACAAGCAACCATAGAGAAATTGTTCCAAAGGTTTAACGAAATCATCCATAAGGAGGTGTAAAGTGTTGATAAACATTGTCAAGATGCTGGTAAGGATTAAACCCTAACAGACGAGTCGGTAGGGCAATTCTAGTTGTAGGATGGCCAAATTCGAGGCCCGTTGAACCACCACTGTAATCTGCTCGCTGAGTAACCCACGAACCCGACGTCGTCAACCACCTTGAACCCATAGTTGGCACCAAATCTTGTAGGGACTAAGCCACTCAGGACCGCCAACAAGAAGCAGAACGCACCTTCGAAATACAATGCCGAGAAAATCCAAAGGAATGGCCACGCCACAAATCGTATCCCACGCAACTGAAAGATAAGTATGGTCACCCAAAACGCAAAGCAGGGTGCCCAATGGAGTGTTCTGCGGATCTCCGTGTAACCTCCCACCAGGTACCACCATATACACCAGGATGCGCTTTCAATGGAATCCCGGTGGACCAGTACCATGGTGGCGGAATGGCCACACACTGGCCCCAAACAAGAATGAACGGGGTGGTGGAGCAGCCCCGAAATTTTTTTGTGTTGAACCTCGAAAACGTCGTCAAAACCCTAGCCTTCAATGAGGCCACCTACCTGACACACGGCGCCACCTAGTCCACCCTTGTCGTACAGCGCCTGGTTACTGCCAGGTATCCTCCGACATGGCACAAGGTACCCCACACAGGTATTGTCATCCCTCCCCTACCTGCATTTTGTAGTAGCTTCTCTTTACAAAGTAAATAAAAAGTAGTTAATGCTACAAGTGCCATTAATTCAGCCTTAAATCATCAAAACCATATATGCTTCTATGCAAAGCATCATAATAGTTAGTTGTGTTCATATTTCTTTCTTTTTTCGTAATCATACCCCATGAAGAAACAGGATTAATGGATGAATCTAGAAAACTACAATGCAAAGGTTGCATTCTAAATTCTTGCAATGAATCTTCTCCCCATGGGCTCAAAGATGTCATTTTAGCAAACTGTTGATGCCTCGGTTGTGCAGGTGCTAGAATGGTGTCCAAGACAAACAATAGAGGAAGAAAACCCAAGTTGAAAGGCTTCGAAATACCCTACGCAAGGGCAGTTCTATCCCCAACCTGTTTGGTATGGTGATCCTCCACGGATATTCGGCCTCCACTGGCACTCTAAGAGTAGGTAAAGTTTTGACCTAAAAGGTCAGTTTTCCAATCAAGAAAAACAAGGGTGTAAAAAAAAAAGGTAAAACTAAGCTAACCTAACCTATTTCAGGAGAGGAAACTAATCTAAGTTAGTCATATTCTAAAAAGAAAGGTTCATATTGTGCAGATTAACCCTGAGGTGTGATGAATAAGTAAATTACAACCTTTCACAGAAATGCTTTTAGTTGTTTCACTTATTAACTTAAATCACAATCCATTAATGAAAATTAAAAAATAATAATTCAAGTACTTAAGCCTGTTCAAGATAAATCTGTAACCACTTTGCTAATTAAAAAATTAACAATGATTATTGTGCTGTGAATCACTTGCAGAAATTGATAAATAAAGTATTTAAATTGAATAAACTCAATAAAACACTTTTCAGCATAAATCAATCATACAGGGAAACCAATATAATAGATCTATACACTTTAAACATATGCAAAAGATATCATGCACTGTAGATGACAATCTGAAGTATAAAATCAGTAATTCTCAAAAAAACTTGAAAAATAACAAGAGATAGATCAAAAGATAACTTTAGTGAATAAAGAGGTCTTGTACAGAAATTACAAAAGGCTCTGCTAAACAGAGTATCTCCAGTCTTGTCTCATGCTGATTCTAGTTCCAAATTCCATCCATCTGGAAGTAGTGTTTCTCCTTCTTCTTCCCTTTCAACAACAAATTATTGCAAAAAGAATGCAGATATGAGAAGAATGGAAATTCTTCCATTCTTTAGAGAACTCTCTCCCCCCTCTCACAGTCTTGGGAGGTCGAATTTATAGCGGTGAAGAGCATTGGGAAGGATAGGATCAAATCCCCGGATGCCTGGTTCGTTCACTGTATGCAAAAACGGCTGGAATAAATTTTTGAACGTCCACCCCTGTTCGGAAACGTTTTCCTCCCAAACTGTTCACAGATTTGCAAAACGGTCCGCGATTAGGGTTAAATCAGCCCATTTGGGAAGTGGGTTTTCAACCATTTGAGCTGATTCCTCACGGTTTGTTCGCAATCCTCCCTGCAAAAATGTGTCTTTTACAGATTCTGTTTTTTCAAATTTTATCTGGAGGGCAAATTAGGGTTTAGTGAAATATTATGCATTAAACATTGTAAATAACAAGATATACCAAAGTCAATTATATAAATAAGATTATTAATATTGTTCTTCAAAAAATATATCGAATATAATTTAAACAATAATAATGATCTTGCAAATAAGCAAAGTTTATTATCCTTTGTAAAATACAATACTTCGCTTAATGAAAATGTTATTGACTCTTTCCATGGTTTGAGAATATGTTATTTAGGATTTCATTGAATTATAAAAAAATTGTCATAAAATTATAGATCTTCCCATAATGACAAATTTTATCAAATATTCAATACTTAGTAAAATTCAATAATCCTTTCAAAATTGATAATCAAATGTATGGTTCCATTATATACACCCTTTCAAGTCATATATTAAAATGGTTAAAAATGAGTCTTTAATCAAATTATTATAATCCGTCAAGTTGCTCTAAAAACTTATTGATTCAATGGAGTTCAATTGAATTTGCCAAGATCATCAAAACATCATACGAATTTAATTAGGAAAGATTGAAGCATGTAAATGACTCAAGCAAGTTCAAATAAGAATAAGCAGTCATTACACACAATAGTCAAAATCAAATGACAAGATCTTTGAAATCTCCAAAAATCAATAAAATGAATCAGCTTATGCAAATGAAGACCAAATCTAGATGGAAAATGTGAAAGACAACATGTTAAGCTAACCACCGAGATTATGGAACTAATTGAAACAATAAAAACCAACTCAAACTAGAGATCATTAAGAATGGAAACAATCCAAATAATACCAGAGAAAATGGAAATCCAAATATTTACTCAAATCAAGCAGCGTAACCTCATCTGCAGGATCAAGACAAATCAACGGTTCGGATTGAATCTCGCGGATGCAGGGTCAAGTTATTGTTCACACCGCTTATTCATGATTCCCGAAAGCCGCAACCCAAAACTTGCGGGTTGCGGGTTTCGGGATTGCAAACTGCCAAAATAACAAAAAAACAAGTTTCTGAAAGCCGCAACCGGAAACTTGCGGGTTGCGGGTTTCAGAAACGGAAGCAATCGCAAAAATAAAAATCTCTTCCCGCATCCCGCAACCCAACACTTGCGGGTTGCGAGATGCAGGAAGAGCTTTTTATTTTTGCAATTGCTTCCATTTCCGAAAGCCGCAACCCGAAACTTGCGGGTTGCGGGTTTCAGAAATGGAAGCAATTGCAAAAATAAAAAGATCTACTTGCATCCCACAACCCGACACTTGCGGGTTGCAGGTTTCGGGAACACACAACGCAATTCTTAAAAAACAAGTTCCTGCAATCCAAAATCCGCAATTGCGGGTTTCAGGATGGGGGTTTCGGGATGAAGATTTCCCAAATTTATTAACAACAAAACCCGCAACCCGCACCTGTCAAGCTGCGGGTTTCGGGATTGTAAAAACTAAAAACTAAAAACAACGATCCCGCAACCCACACCTGTCGGGTTATGGGTTTCGGGTGGAGCAAAACCAAAAACTGAAAAATGAATTCCCGCAACCCTCACCTATCGGGTTGCGGGTTTCGAGTTCCCAAAATGTCGGGTTTCGGGTTGACGAAAGCAGACGATAAAATACTCAAAATTTAAGCTTTCTCCGGACCAAAACACTTGTAAAATTTGAGATCAAAAGGAAAACACACAGAACAAAAGTATGGGTAAGGGATTTTAGGGATAAAAAACAAAATCTCATATTTACAAGAAAACTCACCCAACTACCTTTGTGTTTATTCTAAAATTGGGATTCCCGTGCTTTGCTGAAGCATGGGATCTGTTGTGGCCACAACAAATGGTGACATGCTGGGACGAAGCAGTTATCGCTGAATTAAAATATTGAAATCTATAAAGATTAGGAATAAAATAAAATGCCTTCACATGCTAAATTTCAAATAATCTGAATAGCTTCATCGCTGAAAGATATAGTATTTATTAGACTTCAAAACTTCTAAAACATCCAAGTCATTCCCATCATTATCCAAAAAACTTTTTTAAAGATAAACTCATTTTTCAAAATAAATTATTCACAAGATGTAAGAATCAAGAACTTTACCAGGAATTAACCTCGGGAAATCAGGCTAATCATATAAGACATAGTATTAAGAAATGACTCCAATACCACAGCAGGACCCTATAGCCAGCCGACGTCTATAGCCACGACAGGGATGCCTTTTAACCTAATAAGTTGCTTTTATCCCACCCACTAATTAAATATACAAAGCTTATCAATCCTTGTTAAAGATTTGCATCCTTGGAAAGAAACTGGGAACCACTGTCCTGACTTGGTGATCAAGTTGTGACAGTGTCATTCACACCAACTTATAGATAATGAGCGGGCTGGCTCGTGATAAGACCTCCAGTCTTACAACCGTTTGTGCGGCTATAAGCTAGTATCTTGGGTTGGTGACCAGATTTTGATAAAGTCATTCCATAAGAAGGCATGACCATGAGCAGGTTGGCTTATGATAAGATCTCCTATTTCCCAGCTCACTCCCAAAGATGTTAAAGAAAAGGATTGGGCTATGTTTAATGTTAATCTCATATGAGATTATTTAATGGGTGGGAAAGCGACTATACTCCTTAAGAGTAAGGATGGCGTAAAAAATCTATAGATTTACTAATATATACAGATTTAAATCTTCTTTCCCGAAACTGATTCCCTTAAAAGTAACTAAATCCAAACTTTTATGTTGAGTTAAAGATAAAGTTCTAAGGATAATGATGGAAAGATTCAAATAGAATTATCAGCATAGTCTATTAATGATTTTTCACAATCAAGGATTAACTAATCAAAACATTTGATTTTCAGCAAGCAGAAAACATTTGTAAAGATTTCCTTTATAGATAAGATTTCAAGATTGTAAAAGAGTTATAAGCTCTTTTATTTTAAATGATAAAAATCATGAAAAACTCAAAACAAACCAGCAAAAAAATAAAATGTGGGAATGATAAAATCAAACATATATATACAACTGGAACCAAAAGTAAATCAAAATCTCACAACTATATCAGTTACTAAAAGGACAATTAGTGACTAAAATTTTGTTTTTAATAAGTCATGAGACATCAGATTCAATCAGGTTTTTTATTGAAAACAAATAAAGAAGCCTAGAGATTAAACTAAATTAAAAGGTGCAGTTATGAAATTAAGAAGGCTCTTTTATTCCATTTCATATCAGGAAAGAATGAAAATTTATGCACTTTTATGAAAATATTGTCTCAAAACATTTCATGATAAAGTCATTATAGTTTAGAAAATGAAGATATAACTTGAACATGAATGTTTTAAAATAAATCCAATGATAAACAAGAGCATGAATAATGAAAAGTAAAAGCAGATAAAAATACTTCCCTGAATGCCTTCAATGAAGCCTTGATTTCAGTTTTGAAACTGATGTATCATCACAACTGCTTTATTAACAAAAATTTAAATCAAATTTAACTAACTTATCCTTAAATCCTACTTGTTGAATATCACCAAACTAAGTGAAGTCATATTTCCAATATAACCATTTATGTAACTTGAAACCTGCAAAAGAAAACAAGTTATGTATTAGCATTGGAAAACGCAATACTCCAAATGAAAACAAAGGACAAATCAAATCAATTATCTTATGTACAAAGAATGAAGGATGACATGGAAACCTTTTGATAAATGATTCTTCCAACTAACCAAAAATGAAATCATAAAAATCATGTTAGAAGTGATATGATGTTTGTGATGCATTCATAGAGAGAACTGATATCTCATGAGGATCATAACTAAAATGAATCTTATCAGGAATATGATTTAAAAAATGCAGAAGGGATTCAGTGGAGAATGAATTCTTCAAAACAATATCATCATTAGTAAATTGGAAAGGAACAAAATGACAATTTAGTATTACTTTCAAATTGATCACCTCATTTTGTCCTTCAATTTGAAGCTTAGAATTCATGACATCAAATCCATATGTAGTCATCATGTTGCAAAATAGACCAATATCTAATACAACATGAGAAAATATTGTATCCCTTGCCATTTTACGGACTGAATCATAATCCTTAGTGACATGAGATGAAATACATGAAGATGCATTTATTGCATAAATAATGGTAGTAAGAATATTATTATCCTCTTCATGGCAGTTTAGAGATAAACCAGATTAAACAGAAATATGTCCCTCACTCTTAAAAGACTTACTTTGTATCCCATCAAAATCTGACCATAACATAATATCAATTTGAAAATTACTAACATACAAATGTAATATTTAATCAGAAAAAATATCTGGATACAAAGAAAAATAAGTTTCAGAATGTAAAAAATTAAATGCTTCTCTAGTGATAAAATAACTTTCATTAATAGTTTCAAGAGAAGCATAATTAGTAAAAATCTGATCTAATAATGAATTTTGAATGAGGGAGCCTGATTGATCATGAGAAGAGGATAATGTAAAAACAATAATAGAATCATCATTAGCACATCCAATTGCAGGATCCAGAATCATTAATTCTCCTTCCACTGCATCATCTATAACAAGAGTTTTAAGATCATTACTTAACATAAGATTTGAATTGCAATCCTTATTTTTTTGTTCTAGAAACTGTGTATCACAAAATCCTAATTCTTGTGCATGCATAACAATTTCATGATTTTGAGTGGAATTAACAGGATTAGATCCTAAATCAACATCGACTGATGAACCAAGACAATCATTCATATGCACGTCATTAATTTCAGATTTATCATTTTTTTCCAAATCAAGTGTATTAGAGAGAATTAAAATGGAAAAACTAATCAATTGTGTCCCTTTCAGAAAGTTGGTATCTCTCATGACACCTACAACATATTAACATAAATCTGAAAAAGAAATCATCAAGAGATTCATCTCAGTCTGTATGAAGATTTTCTAATTCAAAACCAAGTTTTCTGTAACTATAATTCTCATGAGCACGACGAAATAACTCTGTGAAATGTTTCAATGAATGAGTAGATTTAGCTGGTAGAAATTCATACCAACTCTAAATTCTTCCTTCGAAAGTAGCGGTAAAAATTCTGCATCTCTCATTCTCATTAGATAAATTTATAAAATCACAAAAGTAATTTAAATTCAGAAAGTTATTGAAATGCAGAGATCTTACCTTCTCCATTGAAGCTCAATCGTTGCAAGAAATTAGTCGTCCCTATGAGTAACAGAAAATGGAAGAAGACAAAAGTACTTCCTTGGATGCATCTGAAGAAGTGTCATTTCCAACTTGGACTTGGCTTGTCACTGCAAAGACTTTATTGAAGAAAATCAAAACAGTAATCTAATTATGAAATAAATTATCAAAATTAACCTATTCTACAGCTACTCCTACACTACTCTAAAAAGTAAACAAGACTTAATCGAATTTCCAATGCAGCCATGGAAGCATATGGAAACCTGCAAAAAAGAAGATGTGAATAATCAGAAAGCATGACATGAATGCTTGAAAATAAAAATGAAAAAAGAATGCATCAAAGCAAATAAAATGAGATTTATGTGAGTGAAAACGCGAAGCTGGGAAACAATTCCGTGACAACGGAGTGGAAAAAAAGAGGGCACGTGGATGAACAGGGAAAAAAAAGTCAACCTCAAACTCTCGGCTGAGAGTTTAATAACCTCTAGGTCGAGAGTTTTGAGAGTTCAAACTCTAGGCCGAGAGTTTGAACAAATCGCCGCGAAGTATTTTCAAAAAAACTCTCGGACGAGAGTTTGAACTAAACTCTCAACCGAGAGTTTGGAAGGTATTTTTCGGCCGAGAGTTTATGGTCAACAAAACCTGCGAAAATCTTAGGCATCTTTCTGGAACCTGCAACTTCAGCAAACCCAAACCCCTGCAAATACCAAGTATTATTTGGCGGACTTGGTAGCAATGGATTTATCTCTGAATCTAGTTTCCAATGATATAATAATTGTTTCATTTCGATTTGAATTACTATTTATTAATAATTTTTTTCTTAACCTTATCCCTTAAGAATTTTATTACGCTGAAAATCACTCGAAATGAAAATTCAATATCATAACAAAGACAACACCAAAAAATTTGAAATTTAATAGAGATCATAATTGGCTCATCCTCTTCAAAATGGTACTTTTAGTTTTTCCAATAAGAGTCACATTTAAAATAAAATGTGAAGACAAAAATATGTGTCGATAATGCACCATGTTCTAAACATACGTTGTTTTGAGAAATAATAAAAAATAGTTCCCAAGTCTTAAAAAACTCAAAAATATAGTCCGGGATCAAGTGTAGTATGTGTAGATTATGAGCTGACAATGTTTTTATCTAAAATGAATAACCATCTATCAAAAAACCGTTTTCAACACAGGTCACTCATTATCCATACCTAAAATGTTCAAGTATATGCCATTGGTTGACAACAAATTTGTCCCACGATATGCCCATAAATAAAATTAAAAAAAATACGATTAGAAATCTAATTCAATTCTCTAAAACCTTTGTGTTTACTTCAAGTTGAAATTCTTAAAGGAGATATGGGTTTGAAGAGGTCGAAGTTGAAAAACATAAAATTTAGCAGTTTTGTTTGTAAAAAACAAACCAAATTTGTTTCCCAACTTCATGTTTTCACCCATGTACAAATGAAGAGGATGGAGTCTTATCATAAGGATGAAATCTTGCTAAGAAATATTTCTCAAGCCAATCAACAACCCAATCATGGTATGTACAATGAAAATCAAAAGAATGACAGAAAGAGTTTGGAAGATTTATGTGATGAAGTGGATTATTTGAAAGAAAATCAACATTAGTATTATATGAATCCAAAACTTCTTCTTGAACAATTTTCTCCTTAGGAATACTCTCTTGAGTAAGATCAACAAAATCAGATCCAATTTGTTCTAGTTTATTGTCATAATAATCATCATAAATTAGTTTATTTAATTGAAAATTCTTAGAGAGATCAAATGGTGTATGAGTATTTACTTGAGAAGAATTAAAGATATGAGATGTTATAAGTGTAGAACTAGTATCATTAACATTCTCATAATAATAATCTTCAGCAAGTAATTGATTGTAAGAAGAAAATGTGTCTTCAGTGAGTGATGAATCATGAAAGGAAGAATTCTGAAAATCAAAAATAGTATTCATTTCCAGCAAAGAAGAATGACAAAAAGACATAGGTTGATGATAAAGATAAGAATCTTCTTGATCTTTTCATGCATTTCATAATTAGTTTGTTCCTCTTTAAGACTTAACAATGGAGAATTAAAATCTGAGATATATGATTGAGTTCCATTGTTATCAAATAGATCTGAATACACAAAAAAATATGAAGAGGAAATAAGTGCATGAAACTCATCTCTTTGTAGAATATTTTCAGATCGAGATTCCTTAAGAGGGATTTTCTCTTCAAAAGAGATATGTATGAAAGGTTCCAAATCAGAATCTACTTCTTCTTTTAATGTAGTATCATCATTTTGTGAAATATGCTCTCCTACGGAATCACTTAGATCAGAAAATGGTAATTGGGAAAACATATCACAAATTTCAGAACCATTAGTTGATTCAAGATCTATCAAAGGATTAACAAGATAATGAATATCAAAATATTGAAGCTCTTTAATTATGCTAGAAGAAGATTGTTCAATATCATGATTAAAACTATTCTCTTTTAATCTAGAAGAATCTTTAATAGAAAAGTGATCTCCTTCATGATCTGTTAAACTTTGAATTTCATGTGAAATAGACATGGGCATATCAATATTTAATTCATCTGATTGATCATATTGATTATGATCCATATCTAAGAAAGAGAATGAATTCATTTCTACAATTTTTAAATCCTTAGATTCTTCATGCAAATCTAAACCAAGAGTTGGATGTTCATTGATGTATAACTCAGATTTATCATCTACTAATTGCTCAGATTCATGTGAAACAGACTTAGTGTGCTGAAACCATTCAAGCACTATAGGATGATCTATTAAAGGGAATCTACAATAGAGATTAAAAGTTCTAATTTCAAAACCTTCTAATGATTCACATTCCTTTCTGGCAAGTTGTTTCCATTCATTACATAATCTAACAAAGTTATAATGTCCAAAAGAAAGTATGAAAATATCTACAAAATGTTCATAAGAATGGACAGAGGCAAAAGGTAAGGTTACAAACCACTCTTTGACTCGTCCTTCGAATGTGAAGGCTAACAATCTGCACAAAACATCTTGATCCAAAACTTTGTTAACAAGACAGTTATGAGTAAATTGAAGAACATGTTCTTGTGCTAATATTTCTCCCTCACCGTCGAATTTTACTTCGATCAATTGCTTCAGCAAATCTATTGGAAAATGAAAGCTAATTTGTTTAGGAAAAAAACTAAAATCATAAAAACAATTAAATACAAATTTTTGGGCTGGAGCCATTATGAAATAATATTATTAAAATAAATAGCTCAAATAACCTTACATGTTGGATGGTGGCCATCATTCTAGCACCATTTGTTGATGCCTCAGTTGTGCAGGTGCTGGAATGGTGTCCAAGACAAACAACAGAGGAAGAAAACCCAAGTTGAAAGGCTTCGAAAGACCCTACGCAAGGGCAGTTCTATCCCCAACCTGTTTGGTATGGTGATCCTCCACGGATATTTGGCCTCCGCTGGCACTCTAAGAGTAGGTAAAGTTTTGACCTAAAAGGTCAGTTTTCCAATCAAGAAAAACGAGAGTGTAAAAAAAAAAGGTAAAACTAAGCTAACCTAACATATTTCAGAAGAGGAAACTAATCTAAGTTAGTCCTATTCTAAATTGAAACCTTGATATTGTGCAGATTAACCCTGAGGTGTAATGAATAAGTAAATTACAACCTTTCACATAAATGTTTTTAGTTGTTTCACTTATTAACTTAAATCACAATCCATTAATAAAAATTAAAAGACAATAATTCAAGTACTTAAGCATGTTCAAGATAAATCTATAACCACTTTGCTAATTAAAAAATTAACAATGATTGTTATGTTGTGAATCACTTACAGAAATTGATAAAGAAAGTATTTAAATTGAATAAACTCAATAAAACACTTTCCAGCATAAATCAATCATACAGGGAAACCAATATAATAGATCCATACACTTTAAACATATGCAAAAGATATCATGCACTATAGATGACAATCTGAAGTATAACATCAGTAATTCTCAAATCAACTTGAAAAATAACAAGAGATAGATCAAAAGATAACTTTACTGAATAAAGAGATCTTGTACAGAAATTACAAAAGGCTCTGCTAAACAGAGTATCTCCAGTCTTGTCTCCTGCTGATTCTAGTTCCAAATTCCATCCATCCGGAAGTAGCGTTTCTCCTTCTTCTTCCCTTTCAACAACAAATTATTGCAAGAAGAATGCAGATATGAGAAGAATGAAAATTATTCCATTCTTCAGAAAACTCTCTCCCGCCTATCACAGTCTTGCGAGGTCGAATTTATAGCAGTGAAGAGCATTGGGAAGGATAGGATCAAATCCCCGGATGCCTGGTTCATTCACTGTATGCAAAAACGGCCGAAATAAGTTTCTGAACGTCCACCCCTGTTCGGAAACATTTTCCTCCCAAACTGTTCATAGATTTGCAAAATTGTTCGTGATTAGGGGTAAATAGCCCATTTGGGAAGTGGGTTTTCAACCGTTTGAGCTGATTCCCCACGGTTTGCTCGCAATCCTCCGTGCAAAAAACGTGTCTTTTACAGATTCCATTTTTTCAAATTTTATCTGCACGGCAAATTAGGGTTTAGTGAAATATTATGCATTAGACATTGTAAATAACAAGATATACCAAAGTCAATTATATAAATAAGATTATTAATATTGTTCTTCAAAAAATATATCGAATATAATTTAAAAAATAATAATGATCTTACAAATAAGCAAAGTTAATTATCTTTCATAAAATACAATACTTCGCTTAATGAAAATGTTATTGACTCTTTCCATGGTTTGAGAATATGTTATTTAGGATTTCATTGAATTATAAAAAATTGTCATAAAAGTATAGATCTTCCCATAATGACAAATTTTATCAAATATTCAATACTTAGTAAAATTCAATAATCCTTTCAAAATTGATAATCAAATGTATGGTTCCATTATATACACCCTTTCAAGTCATAAATTAAAATGGTTAAAAATGAGTGTTTAATCAAATTATTATAATCCGTCAAGTTGCTCTAAAAAATTATTGATTCAATGGAGTTCAATTGAATTTGCCAAGATCATCAAAACATCATACGAATTTAATTAGGAAAGATTGAAGCATGTAAATAACTCAAGCAAGTTCAAATAAGAATAAGTAGTCATTACACACAATAGTCAAAATCAAATGACAAGATCTTTGAAATCTCCAAAAAACAATAAAATGAATCAACTTATGCAAATGAAGACCAAATCTAGATGGAAAATGTGAAAGACAACATGTTAAGCTAACCACCGAGATTATGGAACCAACTGAAACGATAAAAACCAGCTCAAACTAGAGATCATTAAGAATGGAAACAATCCAAATAATACCAGAGAAAATGGAAATCCAAATATTTACTCAAATCAAGCAGCATAACCTCATCCACAAAATCAAGACAAATCAACAGTTGGGATTGAATCTCGTGGCTGCGGAGTCAAATTATTATTCACACCGTTTATTCATGATTCCCGAAAGCCGCAACCTGAAACTTGCGGGTTGTGGGTTTCGAGATTGCAAACTGCCAAAATAACAAAAAAACAAGTTTCCGAAAGCCGCAACCCAAAACTTGCGGGTTGCAGGTTTCGGAAACGGAAGCAATCGTAAAAATAAAAAGCTCTTCCCGCATCCCGCAACCCGACACTTGCGGGTTGCAGGTTTCGGGAACACACAACGCAATTCTTAAAAACAAGTTCCCGCAATCCAAAATCCGCAATTGCGGGTTTCGGGATGAAGATTTCCCAAATTTATTAACAACAAAACCCGCAACCCGCAACTGTCGAGTTGCGGGTTTCAGGATTGTAAAAACCGAAAACTAAAAACAACGATCCCGCAACCCGCACCTGTCAGGTTGCGGGTGAAGCAAAACCAAAAACTAAAAAATGAATTCCTGCAACTCGCACCTATCAGTTTGCGGGTTTCGGGTTCCCAAAATGTCAGGTTTTGGGTTGACGAAAGTAGACGATAAAATACTCAAAATTTAAGCTTTCTCCTGACCAAAACACTTGGAAAATTTGAGATCAAAAGGAAAACACATAGAACAAAAGTATGGGTAAAGGATTTTAGGGATAAAAACCAAAATCTCATATTTACAAGAAAACTCATCCAACTACCTTTGTGTTTATTCTAAAATTGGGGTTCCCATGCTTTGCTGAAGCATGGGATCTGTTGTGGCCACAACACAAACATATGGACCAATTGAACAAGTGTCTACATCCATCCAATAATTTTTATGTCACTAACAAAATATTTCAATATCTTTGTATTTCCAGAGATCATGACCCAGATTTCTAAATATGATCTAAATGTCATCAATATAATCACGGGGCCAAATCCTACATCAACGTCTTATGGACAAAAGCCCTCTAATATAAGTTTAAATTTTCAATTTGGCACCTAGGCCCTGAATAATAACAAATGCTAAAAAGAAAAGAAATAATTGCTGGAAGATATATTGAAGCCCTAAACATACAGGTCGTAATGGCTCTATAGAAGATGAAATGCAACGCATAACAACTTCACATAAGCCAATTGCATAGCTTATGAAATGGCTAGACATCATAAGTTAGCTGAGAGATGGTCGAACTCACACAGAAGGAGATCGGTTAAAAAGTAAGGTGACTGAATTTTATGCATATCGTCAATGCTCGTTAAAATGTCCAAAAGTAATCATTGTTAATAATAAATCTAGCTTTCTAGTCTTTAACCCATTGAAATGGGGAGACAACCAAAGGAAAAGTGCTCAATGAAAAAGGGAGGAGAAGAGAGTTGAATAATAGTTGCAATGTAAGGGCTTCAAAGTAAATAAAAAACGAGGCCTCGTTCCATTGTTTTTTGGTGAGTGTTTGTCTAATTAGCTAATAGTTGAGGCTTGGTCCTCATCCAGGAGAGCCAAGCGCTTATCAATCAGAAATGAAAGTGACTTCACAGATTGAATTACTCACTCCTTGAGAGGTAATTTGAATGTGAAAGAATGGGAACAACGCCATTGATCCATATTGGGGATGACACGAAGTGTAAATGAGCCATCAACTCATCTATGTAGAGCTTATGTGAGTGCAACAGGCATTTGACCTAAAAAAATTTGCAGATTACTCGCTCAATTGATTGCTACGAATGATGGTCCCATCACTAATCACTAATGGCTAAAAAATTGACGAATAAACTCTTTCTTAGCCTCTGAGAGTGTGATTACTTTAGCACCCGGTGCTCATAGTCACCAACGCTGACTTAAAAAAAGGTTCCCAATGAAAAACATGCGACTAGCAGTTGCAATAGGATTCGAAAGTCTCTTGACCCGAAATGGAGGGTGAATCTGGAGGAAAGGGTCAACACTTGGTTTACCATAAGATTATACATCACACCAATAACCAGTCACGCGGGTGCAAGTTGCATGGATAGCGATTTTAGTTTATGGTGCCTTGTATGATCCACCCTTGTGTCATACCTGACCTGTAGGAGTAAACCGTCATAATCATACAGAGTCGTGGGGCTGCTCTGCAGCATCTGACCACCAATGTAGCAATTGGCTCGGCGTTGGGGGTATGTTTTGAAGAGCCGTGCAACAAAATAGACCACAGATCTGAATTCACATGACAAATGAATATTTAACCAGCTTTAACAAGTTTATCTTAGCTTTACTCGAAGCTTGACTGAATACCTTTAAAAAAATTGGATGGATGGCAAAATAAATTGAATCCCTAGCAACATGCCTAAATTGTTAGAGGAATTCACACCTATTCACTTAGGACCTAAACCTAAATGGGAACCTCTAAACTTTATCTTTCTATAGAGATGCTCATGCAAACTTTCCCTTTGTATAGAGATGCTCATGCAAACTTTCCCTTTGAGCACCCTTAGAACCCAAGCAACATGTCATAAACATGCAACTAGGCACGTGGGAAACACACCTATGGATACTTAAGGGATATACACATTTGGTCATCAGTATTGGATGGATGGTGATAGTGACACTTCGAGCTTAAGCTATTTTCCTTTCCCTTGAGAGACTAAAGACCTCCATATGGTTAATCAAGTGACTATGTTCCTTAATCTTCCTATGGTTCATCGAACAACTATGCATTGTGTAGATGACAAGAACTCGAGATTTGTATTATAGTAATATTTAATTAATCTCCTATTATTAAATTCAAAGAAGGACTTTATATGATATTATGGTATTAATGTGTGAATTTAAATATTATAAATTTTTAATTTAAAAATTTTATAACAATGTTTTTATTAGTTGGTTAAGAAGGGGAGGCGATATTGTCTTTTTTGGGGTTCAATTTCTCTTATTTATCAAGAGGTATGGAAATAACCACAATTCCCTGTTTTATTGTCAATGATAATTCCACCTTGATGTCAAATGAAATACACTAATAAAATAAAGTAAAGCATCCTCCATCAACTGGGTTTATCTCAACTGGTTGTGGGATGGAGTGTTATCCTCCCCATTCATGTTCTATTCATGTAAGTAATATGTTGAGCTCATATTGAGTATATTATTGTAATAGCTTTGAGCTTTGTTGTTGACTTGGCCTTATGCCCTAAAGAGTCTAGGGTTTATCATAAAGCATACTATGTTTAAAAGTTATACTTTACATTGGGCATGACTCGTTAGGTGAGATGGCAACTAGTCTCCTCTAGGTGCTTTACAATTCTAGGAAGTCATGAGGTCAAATACACCCACTTGATTTATTTAATGCTTTAATCTTATAGACCAATATATGCAAGTGTTAAGCTTACTCTTTACTAACCAACTAAATTCAAAAAGCGGTCAAAGAGAAACAAACATAGTTAGTATGCAACAATCATTTAGTTAATGAAATGTTATCCAGTTAGTATAAATCTCATCATTAATTTCAATCTTAATTTATGGGTACCCCCGTATCTCAAGTTCCTAGGTTAGTCATTGAAAGTAGTGAAATCATCAATCTTTTAATTTCCTTGGAGGTTCCTATTTATGGAATCACAGGGCTTTGATACTACTTTGTAATAGCCCAAGTGGATGTTACTTAAACATCGTGTTTTTTTTAAGACTTATTTAACACAATTAAATAATACAAATCTAATCATCAGAGTATAACCGAGCAAATACATTAAATAAGGAAGGCAATCCAATACTCCACGATAACAAGTACTTATAGTCTTTAGTTTATTTGTAACACCTCATATTTGACATTACATGGCTAGAACTATATTATCACTTGTCCTAATATTTTATTTTGCTTACTGTCTATTTTGACAAGCCAAATTAATGAGACAATTATATGTGAACACATGGACATGTTTATGTATTGTGGGATATTATTTTCATGGCTATATGTCCATGATGATGATAGATATATGAGTTCATTAAACATGCAAATTAAAAGGTAGAAATTTAGTACATGGAAACCAACTGAAAATTATGTTGTGAATGTATAATAGATATGAGAGATGGTATTAATAAACATATGTTTATTATTTTAACATCAATACATAATAATTGATATATGAAATTTGTTTTATATCTACATGGATATGAGTTATTGTTGAATTAACCTACATATTGATGAGCTATGTAATAGCCAAATGATTGTAATAATGAGGTAAATTGGATGTTGTAGACATCATGGAAATAATGTGTGTTATAAGTTTCCATTATGATTTCAAAAACTGCTATGATTTGTGGGTAAGTGTGGTTATGAAAGGATGCACATCTTTCTCAAAGTGGTTGTTCGATGATGTGATTGTAAGAACAATAATTGCATAATATGGCTCAATATAGGGTGTTGACCCTAGTTATATCAAGAGGGATGGAGGTATTATCCAACATGTATCCTCAGAAACCTAGAGTCATGGGAGGGTTGTGATGAGCTACGCTCCCTAAGTTGGGTGATGATGACTACCAGTCACCTGCTTGGGAAGCTTGGTTGATATAGTCGACACTTATGCTTATGGGTTTTATCTGGGTTTAGGTCAATATAGTTGACACTTCAACATATTCCAGCAGAGGAAAGGATAGGATGTGGAAGATGGAAGTAGATTAGGGAGGAAGGATGGTTCGAAGTACTTTAGAATGTTGTTATGAGTTAGTTATAACAACTTGCTTACTTGTGTGCGTTAAAAATATTGCTTTAGTAATGTGTGGTGATATGAGTATGTTGTGTAGTTTGTATTGTGTTATTGTCAAGTAGTTAGTGAGATTATTAGATGTGATTATTGATTGTTATTGTTAGATACCCTCTAGAGAAAATAAGCATATTCTCAACAAAGGCAAGTAGAATAGGCGTTAAAGCACATTTTCTCATAAATTATATGTACATATTTATACAATGGGATGACCCTTGGGTTCGTATTCCCAAGGCGTCTCTTGGACTCCTCGACACTTTTCCCATTCTGCTATGACTCTTAACCCTAAATAGATTAATGTTTCCAACAATCCCCCCCTCGATTCATGATGTTCCCCCTGTTAGGTACAAGATGAGAAGTAGTAAAATTTTATGTTGCAAGTTGTGTCAGAACTCGAGACTCGGTTCTATGATATGAATGATATATTTTCTTGGTTGTTGCTAACCATTTCCAAGAAGTGATCCACCCATAGTGAATCTTCAATTTTGTAGGTTTCGTCATTTTTGAAAATATATCTAAAGAATAGTTATGCTTCCCGCAATGTTGACAATGATGGAGATCGAAGCACTACTCTTTTATGTGGCCAATTTGCTGACAATGTTGGCATTGGGGCAGGCGCACGAAGATGGTCCCCATTTTCGTTGCAATAGGGGCGCGCTAGCGGAAAAAAAAAATGGCACGTACGCATCTAAGGTAGCGCGCATGTGCCACTATGTTCAATACCCAATCGAGGCGCGTGCACGTGCACGCAATGGTGGCGTGCACACGCCTCTGTTTAAAAAAAAAAAAAAAAACAGAGCACAATTTCCCCATTGTTCCATTTGGCTGAGTGTGTCCTCCTCCTCCACGTGTGCATCAATTCAACCACCAAAGGAGGCCAAATCAACTCCAAAACCACCCACAAACTCATCAACACTTCGATTAATAGGTAAATATCACTTTTTTTTTCATTTTATTCATTATTTATGTTAATTTTTTTTTTTAATTTAATTGTAAATAATTCCCAAATTTTGAAAACAATGAACCAATTTTCTATTGCAGATTGTAAACTGAGACAATGAGTCAACAAGATGTTAACCCCGAGTACGGTGGAACAAAAGAAAACCCAAACCTTGGACCCAATGCCGAAGAAAACCGTGAACACAATCCAAATGCCGAACAAAACCAAAACCCCCAACCCAATTTTGAACAAGATAACCTTAACCATTATGTAAATGAAATGTGAGTGCACACTCGCGAACTTAGAAACTCGGGGGAACCATCTTGATTGTCTCTTTCCACGTCAATTGAGAACTCAATTGACTCCCTCATCCATGCACACCAGCAATTGACCGACATGACTCAATTTAGATCTAGGATGCAGGAGTACTACTCCACGGGCATCTCCAAGGAAGCAATAAAAGATTTGAACATTGCAAAAGCCCAATTATATAGTATGTTCATTGATCCGAAAACAAACCAACCACCGAACATTACAAAGCCACGTGTCTGCATGGATTGGTGTCATTACCAACCGTGGAGGGACAATTGGATGCGGAGATGGTTCATGGTGTACGATAAACCTCCCTGCAATAATAGGGAGGTTCAACAGTACTTTAGTCACCAAATATGGGCTGAGTTTTTCCTTAGTTTACATGTCAACTATTTTGACATAACTGAGTTCCAGGGTGTTGGGCGTGGCTATGCCCAATATCAACCTGTTGCTAGGAGGAATCCACTGAGAGGGCCACCAGCTCTAAGGCACTACCCCAAACCCTCTCCCCAACCACCTCAGTTTCCCCACAATCTTGATCAGATCGAGGTGGCAATGAGGAATGTTGCACGTGGACTCCTCAGACACACCCTCCTTTGTAGCAGCGACTACAGTGGAGAGGTCGGTTGACCTTGATAGAGATCTAGGTGCAGGGCCTTCACGATAGGGCCAAGATATACCCATGATCGATGGTAGCTATGATGGGCATTCCAGTTCGATAGGGGAAATTCCACATCTTTGTCCCCATTGTGGGAACACTTGCCCTGGCCCGATCGAGGGTTGTTATATGGATCAGGTCAGAAATTTTTTTAGTGTGTTTTCAATCATCACTTGATAACTTGTAAAGTATTTTTGTTGGACTTAAACTATTATTTCAATGTACAGTTATTCAGAGCTGATACACCAAGATGGGAGAACGTAGGATCTCCCAACCTGGATGCAGCAATGGCAGCTGCAACTGAAATTGTGGCAACCCACTTGGAGGTATTTTTAGTACCTAACACAATATTGTTATTAGTTATGTCATTTATATTACTCAAGTATTTATATTTATGGCATACACGTTGATAGTTCGTACAATGTTTTTTAATATCTTGATTACCTAGATAATGACTTGTTTAACATGTTCATAACATGCATGCATTTTGTTGTCCACGGGTGTTCCGTGACTACGGTGATCAACCACCCCCGCCAGGGATTGGCACATCACCATATACACAGGTACAATGTGTAGTTATAAGCATGCTTTTAATTTGATTTGTTACGACTTACTATGGCTTAATTTATTGTTTGTTTACTAAATTGTGATATTACAAATGTATATGTAGGTGCCACCAGCAGCTGCGTCTCCCGATTTTAGTCCTATGTATCCACCCTCTCCCATGAGCCCCCCCCCCCTCGCTTCCATCTAGAACCCTCCCTACATCCACCCCCTTCCATCCAGCCCCCCCTCTCCGGCCATACTCCCCCCTCCATCCATCCTTCCCCACTCGCCCCCCCCCCTGTCCATACATCCTCCGCAATTTATCCATGCCCCCATGTCTATCCATCCTCCCCCATTCGTTCACGCCCCCCCCTTCCTTCCACCTTCCTCTCTTCATCCACAACCTCCCATTCGTCCATCCTCCTCCCCCCATGCAGGGCTGTCCTCCCATGCACCATCCCTCAACATCCCCCCTAGCCCTTTTCATTCGATACCCTCTATCGTACAACCGGCAGGGGTTCATCGTCCACATGGTCCTCCTCCACCCCATACCACCATGTCTTCTCCCACCATGTCTTCTCCCACCATATCATCCCCACTTCCCGCCACTATTGTGGCATCTACTCTTCCAGTATCCTCATCAGTATCTCCAGTGGTTGCACCTATAGTGGACTACATCTGCGCCCCCCCCCCATCACTGCATCGAAATTGGTTGTCCGGCCATCTACTCCACCTGCTAGCCCAGAAGTCGAGCCATGTCCATTGTCGAAGGTGTTCACGGTGAGAATCAAGCTAATTTATGAAAATATTTTGATGCATTAACAAAAATTAATTTAAGAAATTATTACTTTTCAATGAAATGATTGTTGTAAATGTTGTAGGATGGAATTGCTGAGAGGCTCCGCGGATCCAGGACACCTGTCCAACGTTTCGCACTCACGTCAGAGGTAATTTATTTAAGATTCAAATTCTACATTTGTTTTATAAATGTGGTAAATGTTGCAAATGCTTGAAAATGATGGTATCTAATATCATTTTTTCCAGAGCCCAGAGAGACAGTCTAATCCTAGACAGAGCAAGACCCGAGGCACCGGTAGCTCGAAGAGTAGGAAGATCGACTTTGGATCTGTGCCTGGGAGTGACGGCAGTGGTCACAATGCTTGACACACCACGTGTTATGTACATTAGCCACGATGTGGCACTTTTGTGCACCAGTTTTGATGTACTTTGTATCTACGGCACGAGTTTCCATGTATTCTGTATCTACGGCATGAGTTGTCGCATTTTGTGTAGGGCACGAGTTGCCATTGTACGTACATTGGGAACCATGTTCCACTATTCGCCAGAAATTGTATATGTTTGGATGAGTTTTGTAGCCTCGATGTACATGGATTTTTAGTTATGTGATTTATATATCTCATTGTCTAATGTGGTTGTCTCATGTTGTGTGTATCATGATGTGATGTTGTGTAAATTTGGGTTTTACCTAGATCTTAGAAGAGAAGTTGGATATCATAGTTCAACTTGGTTTATCTTTCCACATGTAAAAGCTTCTAATGGTATCTATGTTAAGAAAACATTGTAAACATAGGCTAACTCAAACAAAATCATGTGTGAGAATTAATCTAAAAACAAACGAAATAAATGGATGGACAAATCACACCTCATGGAACATAAGATATATATTGGGAACTTGAGTACTAGGAAAAGAATACTTAAAAATAGAAAATGTCCATTGTCATCAAAAGTTTAAAATGAGATCCAACATGATTTTTAATAGCTCTACATAATGAGATCCAAAATGTCCATACTCTACATAATGAAATGTCGTCACTAGTATTTATTTTGACCATTTTGTCCACTTAAGATCATGCAACAAATTAATAACCAAGTTATGGAATCATTTCTTAATCAATTGTCACCATACAAATAGGACAACCTTGAGCACGATGTATAGCTAGCTCATTAATTCTCACTCACGGATATAGCCACCTTTGATTTGATGACCATCACAGCCACTACCATTTACAATTAGGACTTCCTTAATTTATCATTATGTGATAGCGATCTAATTTTAGGTAGACACATTGACTTAAACACATGTATAGTTGACATTACAATAAATGACTACTATGAGGTGTTTTTTTAGGCTATATCCACCTCAACACACCAACTTGTTACCCAATACCCCAAAAGCTGTCGAATTTTGTCTGGAAGGGATAGAGGGGTATTAGGACATCATAATTCATCTATTGGACACTCAGACACTTGTTAAAGACATTTAGGACAAGTGCATTACATCAATGGAGTCACAAATACACCCTCATCAAGTTGCATGCATCCATTAGTGCGTCATCAACACTAGAACATGTAGGCATTACTACATGTTGGAGTAAGCTTTACTAATGTTATGATAATATTAGGTTTTCCATCCATTGAGAAGGTTTCCATAGGTGTGCATATCCACCATATAAATATCTTCATGGTACAACCAATTTCAAACCATTATGCTTCTAAATTAGGTATCTGGTGCTAGGTACAACAGTTTTCTAGTTGTATGCACCCTTTCTATATAGATGCGAAACTATGCATATATGTGTATAGTGATTTGGATTCAAATGTATGCACATGAATATATATGTACAATGAAAATGATTTAATCTTTACATGTATTATAATTTAGGGCTAGATCTTAGGCTACATAATAGGGTTTCATTGTGATTAGAATACAAACTAGGGTTTACACTACCAACTAGGGTTTTTAGGATAGGCTCTCGTGTTTCTAGGCTAGGCTCTCATGTTTCTAGGCTAGGATCCAATCTCTAGGGTCACCATCTTAATGTTTAATTCCACTATCATGACATCATTATCACCAATACCATGCCCACTACTACAATCACCATCAAGCCTCTCAATCCCACTTTGAACATTTCCCATACTTCCAAGTTAAAATTGATAGGTCTTGTTGCTAAAAGCTTTTCACTTATCTATTCACATAGAAAAATCCACTCTTGTGAAAGATTTGTTGTAGCTTGGTACGTGCAAGTTCACATGCAATAATACTTGAGAGATCATTTTACCCCATGATCCATGGAAGATTCATTGGAGTCATATGAACCTCATTGTCATCACCCCAACCATGGTCAAGACACCAAGATCCATCCTTAGTAGACAAAACCTCATGTTGGCACCCATACCACACTCAAAGATAAAAAATTCTTTGAAAGGGCATGTTTGGGGGTTGAGGGAATCTTGATTTTTTTATAATCATGCGTGAGAGGTTCTTAGAGTCAAATACATTGGATATAAATAAATTCCCCGAGATAAATAATACATGACCATAGAAGAAGATTGAAATTTGAAGTCAAAACTCATTAATGAAGGTAGAATGAACTTGGATAGATAGATTGGGAAAATTTTAGATGAATGCCTAGAGCTCTGCACACAAGTTAAAGAAAAAAAAATAAAAACTCCAGCATTGGGAACAAATAGCCAAAACCAACAATGCAACTAGAACACAATGACCAAGGGAACTTCAAAATGCAACACCACTCCACAAAAGAAGTTGTTTTAGACCTACGTCACTCATGACTCTTTTCAATGCTTTAGACCAAGCCACACCATTAATATGCAATGTACATCACCATCTTCATCATCATCAACATCATCATCATCATCACCATCTTCATCATCATTGTCATCTCTAGGTTCCTCATCAACATCTCCATCATCTGCATCATCATCAACATCATCATCATCTTCATCATCATCAACATCTCCATCATCATCATCATCTTGATCATCATCATCATCATCATCATCATCATCTGAATCACCATCACCATCATCATCAATGCCTTCATCATCATCACCATCTTCATCATCATTGTCATCTCTAGGTCCCTCATCACCATCTTCATCATCATCACCATCTTCAACATCATCGTCATCTCTAGGTCCCTCATCACCATCTCCATCATCATCACCATCTTCATCATCATTGTCATCTGTAGGTCCCTCATTTCCATGTCCATCATCATCACCATCTTCATCATCATCTTCATCACCATCGCCATCATCATCAACGCCTTCATCATCATCACCATCTTCATCATCATCACCATCACCATGACCATCAACTTCACCACCATCACCATCATATCAACATCACCATCTTCATCATCATCACCATCTTCATCATCATCACCATCTCCATCTTTTGGATGTGAGATGAAACCATCACCATCTTCACCATCACCATCAAATTCACCACCATCACCATCATCATCAACGTCACCATCTTCATCATCATCATCATCTTCATCATCATCACCATCTCCATCTTTTGGATGCGAGACATAAACATCACCATCTTCATCATCACCATCACCATCACCATCAACCTCACCACCATCACCATCATCATCAACGTCACCATCTTCATCATCATCACCATCTTCGACATCCTCACCATATCCATCTTTTGGATGCGAGGCGGAACCATCACCATAACCTTCACCACCACCACCATCATCATCACCATATTCATCATCATTGTCATCTGTAGGTCCCTAATCACCGTGTCCATCATCATCACCATCTTCATCATCATTGTCATCATCTTCATCACCATTGCCATCATCATCAACGCCTTCATCATCACCATCACCATCACCATCAACTTCACCACCATCACCATCATCATCAACGTCACCATCTTCATCATCATCACCATATCCATCTTTTGGATGCAAGACGGAACCATCACCATCTTCATCATCACCATCACCATCACCATCAACCTCACCACCATCACCATCATCATCAACGTCACCATCTTCATCATCATCACCATATTCATCATCATCACCATCTCCATCTTTTGGATGCAAGACGGAACCATCACCATCTCCATCATCACCATCACCATCAGCATCAACTTCACCACCATCGTCATCATCATCACCATCTTCATCATCATGGTCATCTGTAGGTCCCTCATCACCGTGTCCATCATCATCACCATCTTCATCATCATGGTCATCTGTAGGTCCCTCATCACCGTGTCCATCATCATCACCATCTTCATCATCTTCATCGCCATCGCCATCATGATCAACGCCTTCATCATCATCACCATCTTCATCATCATCACCATCACCATGACTATCAACTTCACCACCATCACCATCATCATCAACGTCACCATCTTCATCATCATCACCATCTTCATCATCATCACCATCTCCATCTTTTGGGTGCGAGACGGAACCATCACCATCACCATCACCATCAACTTCACCACCATCACCATCATCATCAACGTCACCATCTTCATCATCATCATGATCTTCGTCATCATCACCATCTCCATATTTTGGATGCGAGATGGAACCATCATCATCTCCATCATCACCATCAACTTCACCATCAACTTCACCACCATCGTCATCATCATCACCATCTTCATCATCATTGTCATCTGTAGGTCCCTCATCACCATGTCCATCATCAACACCATGTTCATCATCATTGTCATCATCTTCATCACCATCGCCATCATCATCAACGCCTTCATCATCATCACCATCTTCTTCATCATCACCATCACCATCAACTCCACCACCATCACCATCATCATCAATGTCACCATCTTCATCATCATCACCATCTTCATCATCACCATCACCATCTCCATCATCATCACCATCTTCGTCATCATCATCACCATCTTCATCATCACTGTCATCTGTAGGTCCCTCATCACCATGTCCATCATCATCATCATCTTCATCATCACCATGATCTTCATCACCATCACCATCACCATCATCATCAACATCTTCATCATCATCACCATCATCATCATCATCACCACAAGTGCCCGGTGGATGATTTTCCAAAGTTGACCCCCGTGTGCAAAAATTGCACACTCCCTCACTGAGCAAAACCCTAGTTTCCAAGATGGATGTACAAGATGACACCGGGGCCACCGGATTGGAGGGGAGGGGCACCCCTAGCACTATCCCAGTGTCCTGAATCCAACGGATTCAACGGTTCGTCGATCCGAGCCACGGTCTTCATTCTATGGCTCGTTCCATCTCGCATCCAAAAGGCCTTCAAGGACACCTATTGGATACCTACCGGGGGCATAGAACTCCAACTGTGCAACAAAATCGGGTTTCAAGGAGTCATGCAAGTGGGTTCCGGCTGGGAACGCTAGCCACAAGTGCCCGATGGATGATTTTCCAAAGTTGACCCCCGTGTGCAAAAATTGCACACTCCCTCACTGAGCAAAACCCTATTTTCCAAGATGGACGTAAAAGATGACAGCGGGGCCACCGAACCGCACGGTAGGGGCACCCCTAGCACTATCCCGGCGTCCTGAATCCAACAGAGTCGACAGTTCTTCGATCTGAGCCACGGTATTCATTCTTTGGCTCGTTCTATCTCGCACCCAAAAGGCCTTCAGGGACAGATGTTGGATACCTACCGGGGGCATAGAACTCCAACCGTGCAACAAAACCGGGTTTCGGGGAGTCATGCAAGTGTGTCTAGGTAGGTTTTAGCTTGGAACGCTAGCCACAAGTGCCTCGTGGATGATTTTCCAAAGCTGACCCCCGTGTGCAAAAATTGCACACTCCCTCACTGAGCAAAACCCTAGTTTCCAAGATGGACGTACAAGATGACACCGGAGCCATCGGACCGGAGGGGAGGGGAACCCCTAGCACTATCTTGGCGTCCTGAATCCAACGGAGTCGATGTTTCATCAATCTGAGCGACGGTATTCATTCTATGGCTTGTTCCATGTTGCATCCAAAAGGCCTTCAGGGACACCTGCTGGATACCTGCCGGGGGCATAGAACTCCAACCGTGCAACAAAACTGGGTTCTGGGGAGTCATGCAAGTGTGTCTAGGTAGGTTCCGGCTGGGAACGCTAGCCACAAGTTCCCGGTGGATGATTTTCCAAAGTTGACCCCCATGTGCAAAAATTGCACACTCCCTCACTGAGCAAAACCCTAGTTTCCAAGAAGGACGTACACGATGACAACGGGGCCACCGGATCGGAGGGTAGGGGAACCCCTAGCACTGTCCCGGTGTCCTGAATCCAATGGAGTCAATGGTTCATCGATCCAAGCCATGGTCTTCATTCTATGGCTCATTCCGTCTCGCATCCAAAATGCCTTCAGGGACACCTCCTGGATCCCTTTCGAGGGCATAGAACTCCAACCGTGCAACAAAATCGGGTTCCGGGGAGTCATGCAAGTGTGTCTAGATAGGTTCCGGTCGGGAACGCTAGCCACAAGTGCTCAATGGATGATTTTCCAAAGTTGACCACCGTGTGCAAAAATTGCACACTCCCTCATTGAGCAAAACCCTAGTTTCCAAGATGGACATACAAGATGACAACGGGGCCACCGGACCAGAGGGTAGGGGCACCCCTAGCACTATCTCGGCGTCCTGAATCCAATGGATTCGACAGTTCGTTGATCCGAGCCACGTTCTTCATTCTATGGCTTGTTCCATCTCGCATCCAAAAGGACTTCAGGGACACCTACTGGATACCTGCCGGGGGTATAGAACTCCAATCGTGCAACAAAACCAGGTTTCGAAGAGTCATGGAAGTGTGTCTAGTTAGGTTTTGACTGGGAATGCTAGCCACAAGTTTCTGGTGGATGATTTTCCAAATTTGACCCCAATGTGAAGGCCATCCAAATTCACTTAAGGGGTGCATTTCTCATCTGGAGGGCCCCGGGCATGTGTGGCCATCGTGGATAGGTCGACAATGGCCACATGGACCTGTGGGAGCTAACGGAATCCAATTCCATTTGCCGGTTTCGGTTCCATGGCCCTGGAGCAAATCCCCAAAGTGTCCCTGAATGGCCCCGATGTGCCTGACTAGAATGCCCGTAGCACCCGAACTGTGGCTTGGTTAGCAAATCCATCGATTCCGGTGGGTCTAGGACATCGGGTTTCAGCTAGCCCCCCCCCCCACAGTGTGCCTTGAAGACCCGGAAGTGGTGCCAATGGGTCATCTCTAGAGCTAGGGTTTTGCTCAGTGATGGCCATTCCAAATTCGCTAAAGGGGTGCATTTCTTGTCTGGAGGCCCCCGAGCGTGCGTGGCCACGTGGACTTGTGGGAGCCGACGGAATCCAAGTCCGCTCGCCGGTTTGGGTTCCATGGCCCTAAAGCAAATCCCCAAAGTGTCCTTGAATGGCCCCGGGGTGCCCAACTAGAATGCCCGTAGAACCCGAACTGTGGCTCAGTTCGCGAATCCGTCGATTTCGGTGGGTCCGGGATGTCGGGTTTTAGCTAGGGGACCCCCCACAGCGTGCCTTGAAGACCTGGAAGTGGTGCCAACGGGCCATCTCTGGAGCTAGGGTTTTGCTCAGCGATGGCCATTCCAAATTCGTGAAAGGGGTGCATTTCTCGTCTGGAGGCCCCCAATCGTACGTGGCCACTGTGGACAGGTCCACAATGGCCACGTGGACCTGTGGAAGTCGACGGAATCCAAGTCCGCTAGCCGATTTGGGTTCCGTGGCCCCGGAGCAAATCCCCAAAGTGTCCCTGAATGGCCCCGGTGTGACCGACTTGAATGCCCATAGTGTCTGAACCGTGGCTCAATTCATGAATCCATCGATTCCAATGGGTCTGAGATGCTGGGTTTTAGCTAGGGGACCCCCCACAACATGCCTTGAAGATCCGGAAGCGGTGCCAATGGGTCATCTCCGGAGCTAGGGTTTTGCTCGGTGATGGACATTCCAAATTCGCTAAAGGGGTGCATTTCTCATCCGGAGGCTCCCAGGCGTGCGTGGCCACTGTGGACAGGTCCAAAATGGCCACGTGGAAATGTGGGAGCCGACGAAATCCAAGTCCACTTACTGGTTTGGGTTCCGTGGCCCCAGAGCAAATCCCCAAAGTGTCCCTGAATGGCCATAACTGAGCAAAACCCTAGCTCTAGAGATGGCCCATTCACACCGCTTCCGGGTCTTAAAGGCATGCTATGAGGGGTCCCCTAGCTGAAACCCAGTGTCTTGGACCCACCAGAATCGACGGATTCGAGAACCGAGCCACAGTTTGGCTGCTACAGGCATTCTAGTCAGGCACCCCAGGGCCATTCAGGGACACTTTGGGGATTTGCTCCGGGCCAACGGAACCCAAACCTGCGAGCGGACTTGGATTTTGTCAGCTCCCACAGGTCCAAGTGGCCATTATGGACCTGTCCATGGTGGCCACGCACGCCCGGGGGCCTCCGTACGAGAAATGAACTCCTTTAGCGAATTTGGAATGGCCATCACTGAGCAAAACCCTAGCTACGGAGATGGCCCATTGGCACCACTTATAGGTATTCAAGGCACGTTGTGGGGGGTCCCCTAGTTGAAAATCGACGTCCCAGACCCACCGAAATTGACGGATTCATGAACCAAGCCACGGTTTGGGCTCTATGGGAATTCTAGTCAAGCACCCCGGGGCCATTCTAGTGGTGATAACAAGTTTACTATTTGTTGAGTCTGATACTACATCCAGGAGCCGCTCAACAAACTTTGAGATAGAAATCTCTGTAATTTTAGGATACTGATTCAACCACTCATACAGTTTCTCACCTTCTCGAGGATCTAAATTTATAATTGCCTTCTAGGTAGTTCAGGCATTCTCGAGGATCTAAATTTATAATTGCCCTATGGGTAGATTCAGGCATGGAATAATATTTGGCGGCACTTCCAAGCTCCCGAGACCATTTGGTTAGCCACAATATGTGTGACTCCTTTGACGAAAGATAAATTCTGGTGTGGCCGGCAGCATTTGATACACTAGCCAAATCTATGTTGTTGGAAGAACTTACATATTTCAACAAAGGAGCGTTTTGCAGGTGACTTGAAAATCCCTTCCAATTTTCAGCAATAAAACAAAGAAGTTCAAAGTACAGATTTTCAAGCAAGCTTGTCAACAAATCAGACAACCGAATACAAGGAGATAAACATGCCCAAAAAGTTCAAGCTATTATAAAACTCTTGTTTATCAATATAAGGATGGACTATGTGTACATTGCGAGAATATAGATGAATGAAGTCGCTTTGATGAACTTGTCCTCTTGATTTCTCCAGAATGTGTTTAAAAGCAGGGAGTATTGTTCGAGCTTTTGTTGGTTTACATAAACGTTTATTCCCAAAGATGACATCACATAAAACCACTTCCTTAGCTTTCAATTGGGTTTGAATGGCATCTCTAACTTGTGTTAGTTGTGGATAACGAGGAATATGAAAGGGAAGGTACCTATAGACCCAAGTTTTCGATGATAGAGGTGAATTACCACTTATCAGAGCACGAAATGTTGAACAAAAGGCTAATGGAACACAACGAAGGATTCCCTGGTTCCGATAGGTATCCAGCAGGTGTCCCTGAAGGCCTTTTGGATGCGAGACGGAACGAGCCATAGAATGAAGACTGTGGATCGGATCGATGAACCGTCGACTCCGTTGGATTCAAGACATCAGTATAGTGCTAGGGGTGCCCCTACCCTCTGGTTTGGTGGCCCCCGGTGTCATCTTGTACGTCCATATTGGAACCTAGGGTTTTGCTCAGTGAGGGAGTGTGCAATTTTTGCACACGGGGGTCAACTTTGGAAAATCATCCACCGAGAACTTGTGGCTAGCGTTCCCAGCCGGAACCTACCTAGACACACTTGCATGACTCCCCAGAACCCGGTTTTGTTGCACGGTTGGAGTTCTATGCCCTCGGTAGGTATCCAGCAGGTGTCCCTGAAGGCCTTTTGGATGCAAGACAGAATGAGCCATAGGATGAAGACCGTGGCTCGGATCGACGAACCGTCGACTCTGTTGGATTCAGGACGCCGGGATAGTGCTAGCGGTGCCCCTCCCCTCTGGTCCAGTGGCCCTGGTGTCATCGTGTATGTCCATCTTGGAAACTAGGGTTTTTCTCAGTGAGGGAGTGTGTAATTTTTGCATACGGGGGTCAACTTTGGAAAATCATCCACCAGGAACTTGTGGTGATGATGATGATGAAGACGTTGATGATGATGGTGATGGTGATGGTGATGAAGATCATGGTGATGATGAAGATGGTGATGATGATGGACACGGTGATGAGGGACCTACAGATGACAGTGATGATGAAGATGGTGATGATGATGACGAAGATGGTGATGATGATGGAGATGATGATGACAAAGATGGTGATGATGATGGACATGGTGATGAGGGACCTCCAAAAACTCAAGCATTGAAATGGGTGAGGTAGGTCTAAATCCTCCCTCAAGGACATTTCCAACCATTAGGTGATAATGATGAACATGTTAGTGCTACTCAATCATAGCTCCCAAATGATCCTCATATTCATACAAGTACTAGACCAATATTGAAACAATTCCTAAATCTCCAAATGGAGAGAGTGGTAGAGAAAATGGGGCCAATGTCCAAATTTGGGTACTGCAGGCATCTTGGTAACACCTAGGGTTTGAGGATCGAAATTCCAAGATAGACATGTAGACTTGGATTATATGAGTTGAGTTCTCTAGTGGTGTAGTTGTGTGACGTGACAAACCCTTCTAATAGTGATCCTATCCCACTTGGAGTCCAAATACCCCCTATTGAGGGTACGTGTGGTGGGTCACAGATTCTAGGGCTAGATTAGGTTAATAGGGCTACATTAGGTTTCTAGGATTCTAGATTAGTTTCTGAGGGTTATATTAGTGTTTCTAGGGTTAGTTTAGATTTCTAGGATTTCTAGGGCTAGATTATGTTTCTAGGATTCTAGATTAATTTCT
The DNA here is from genome assembly GCA_027924585.1 of Larix kaempferi. NCBI lineage: Eukaryota > Viridiplantae > Streptophyta > Pinopsida > Pinales > Pinaceae > Larix > Larix kaempferi. The sequence continues at coordinate 246,310 of BSBM01000458.1, read as the reverse complement.
AAGGGTGAGATTAGTGTTTCTAGGGTTAGTTTAGCTTTCTAGCATTTCTAGGGCTAGATTATGTTTGTAGGGTTATATTAGTGCTTTTTAGGGTTAATCATGCATGAATAAACAATCACATGGCTATAAATCATAACTCAGACATCAAATAAACGATATAAGATAACGATATCAAATAAACTATCTAACATGAATAACATTAATCGTGCATGAATAAACAATCACATGGCTATACTATGTACCTTAGTCAATTAGGCCTTCTGGATCCTCTCGGTTTTTTATTGTCTCGAACAACCTCTCATGCTCTGCATGAGGTAGTAAGTAGCGTACCTTGTTTGATGACTTCGTTGACATTGTCTATAGTTGGATTTTTGTACCCACGATCAAGTGCGTAAAGTGATACACCTGCGACCCTGGTCTATAATCTGTGTATGTATAGCCATTACTCTTTGGTCCCTTTTCATCCACTATGAGATATTCCCCCTGAACAACCATCGATCCAGTCGGAAAGGTAATACCTTCACTATCCGTTAATGATGCGAGGAGGGTTTGCTTCCCCTGGATGCATCGTGCCAACCAATAATTCGTCCCAATTGCACTGTCTGTCGGGGCGACAACTACGTAGATGTGTCCTACAAAAATGCATTTTAAAGTCATATTCCAACAAGTAGTGGTTTGATAACTTGGATAATTACAAAAACAAGGAGGGAACCGGGATATGCATGCAGAAATGTTTACCTAGTTGTACAAGATCAGATGTATGATCATATTCATTCGAAATAGAGGACTGGCCTTCCTCTAACTAGATTGTTTCAGCAACTGCATGTGGGTCCACTGCAAGTGATACATGATCCCATTCATCAACCCAATCCATTGATTCGCACTCATCCCACTCAGAACTGCTGCAAGACCCACAAAAGCAAGCAAGTTTTCGCATCCATATTTCAAATAAGGGGTTGTTTGAGCTTCAAACCAAATGAAATCCATGAGTGCCTTGCACAGTACTACAACTATAAGAACACGATCGATCTATATCAACTACATTCCAGAAATTTCTGACAACATGTCCTCTACCTGTTGGTATGTGTTGCTCTATGGTTCGATCTGACATTTTTTCTTTGCACCATCGAACTATGGATTCGACATTCCGAATATGAGGGATACTTTTGAAGAGTCTTTCTATCTACTTTAAAGATTTTATATGTGTGTTATAGTAGGCGACGTTGCCTTGTGGATTTGTCTACAATCGATTCCGACAGTACACAACGGGCCACATTAAAATCTTTTGTACGAGAAGTTTTTCAAATCAAATTAAATGCAGATTGTAGATTTCTAACAACATGATTGTTGGCCTCTGATCTTCTAACTACCTTTATGCACAAAATTCTCCTAACATGAGCTAGACAATGTGATTTTAACAAAGCAAGAAATAGTTGACATTTTGCTGCATCGGTTTTGGATTCAAAAAAATATTTGATTATCTTGTTACAATGGAAATCAATAGTGCATTTGGGCATCTTACCTTCAAGTCCTGAAAATGAACTTTCATCCACATGAATACATCTGGGAGTTCTTCGTCGTCCGGTTGATAGTCAAGGCAAGGGAGTCGGCAAGGAAGTACGAGTCTCGTCAACGGTTTGTTGTGGCCCTTCGTTCACAAATTGGTCCTGCAATAGAGTGTGTTCGCCAGGTGTGTGCTCTTCTTGGGGAGGTTTCCAGTTAAGAACTTGTTCAACATCCATCCCTTCATACTCGACATCAGGAAAGATTTGATTGACTTCAACCACTTCGTCATTGCTTGTTGATGGATCTAAGGCACTAACATTTTGATTTCTACGGTTTTGCATGTACAACCTAGCATTTTCTCTTATCTCATGGGTCTTTTCAGGGGGCAGCTACATCCTTCTTGACTTTCTTTTATTATTACATCTGTTTCCCATATTCAATGTGTTTTTTGGAAAAACAAAAATATGACCCCTGCAAGAATGAACAACAAACAAGATATTAAAACTCGATCTGCATGATTATTAAAGCTCAATGTAGCAATTGATTATGTACAACAACATCTAGTGAGAATGTTTTCATATAATCTTAAAAGCTATTGGGAATGCCCTACATATAAATTTACAACATTGCCTCTAGGAACTCAGTAGGATGGTATTGGATGGTGGTATGTGATGTTAGTAGGGGCAAATTCCCTACAAGTGAGAAGCTCACACTCACTTCATTTTCATGGTATGGATGAGGGAAAATAGCCCCAAAAGACTAAGAGTTTTCAATTGTTTAGGTGTTTGTGTGAGTTGTTGTAGTGAAACCATGAGGAATTCAACAAATGTTTGTCTACTAGATGGAGGAATGTGATTATGAAATGTTATTGGTGGTGATGCAAGTAATTTTTTCTTATTATCTTCATGAAAGGTTGAAAGCATTGCTTGGTGCATGTTGTAGTTTTTTTTGGGTAAGATGTTTTTATTGTCTATTTTGAAGATTAAGAAGACTAAAATAGATCTATCATACAATTCATGAGGAAAAACCAAAATAGATGCCATTCAAACAAGTGAATGAAGACTAAATTACATTTAACAATATAAAATTATCACCATACCTCAAGGATTATGATTGCTCTTTGCTTCAAATGTCAAATGCTCTTTTGATGTGTCCACTATATGTAAGAAGACTTCATGTGTGTCCAAGTAGCATGAGAATTCAATCCAAGGTGCCAAATAGAGTCCAACTGTTGTGTATTCACTCAATTGATCCAAATAGAGCCCAAATATAGGTGTGTATTCAATACAAAGAGCCAAATAGAGCCCCAAATGTTGTGTATTTTATCAAAATGGTGAAGGAAGCACCAAATGGTGTATGAATTCAATCTACCATGTAAATGCTTTTCGGACTGTGCGTGAAACCAACGAAGAGAACGCGATGAATGAGGAAAAAAATGCGGGAGAAAGAACATGGGTGATTTTCTAAATTTTATGTTCAACAGGGACACGCATGCGCCAGATGCGCATGCGTGTTAGAGGCGCGTGCGCGTCCATAATGAACATTGTAATGTTTGGTGGGTAACGTTCACTGTATTTATTTCCCAATAGATATAAATGTGTCGGGTTATGCCTAGAGCCCCTCCCCATCATGAGCCCCTCCCCCATAAAGGCCTTTAGGACCTCTTCTAACCCATAATCCCTAAGTGCATTTAAGTGCTTCTAGGTGTTTAGGGGTTTAAGGGTATATTTACAAATTTGTGTATTTTGATTTCAAAACATTAATTTAATTTTCAATTAAAAACATATGTATTACATCAAGAATAATTAAATACATAGTAGATATATTAATGTTGTATAAAGTGATGAGAATGATGACGATGAAGATGGTGATGATGATGATGATGATGATGACTAATGGAGATGATGGAGATGATGATGATGAATATGATGATGAATATGCAGCACATCATTCTCATCATCATGATCATCTTCATCTTCATCTTCATCATCATCAACACCATGATCATCATCATCAACTTCATCATCATCATCATCATCATTGTGAGGACGAGGATGATGATGATGATGATGATGATGATGATGACGACGATGGTGGATGATGATGAATATGAGTACGATGATGGAGATGAATATGATCATCATAAAAATCATCATATTCGTCATAATCATCTTCATTAGTCTCCATCATCACCATCATCATCATCATCATCATCATCATCGTCATCATATGATCATGGTCACGATCATCACTGTCTTCGTCATCATAATAGTCATCTTCTTCATCGTCATCACCATCTTCCTC